>CM027850.1:14413377-15613377 GCA_016097595.1 Eucalyptus pumila
CGATGGAACCTTTTCTTCTACCGGAGATTGGCCATGTGGATGTCGATACACAATCCAAACCCCTACCCTCTATTCGTTATTATCTTTTTTCGATTACCCCAAAAAATGACCATAAATAAAGAGTTTTTTTTTAATTTTAATTAAAAAAAAGTATGAATCCACTTTTAGGAATCATTAAATCCTCGAAATGATTGTTCTGATGTATCATGAAACTTCTTTGAAATGGAAGAATCAAATAATTCTCTGTGGTGGAACAAAATATCTCCGATTTCCCCTCGAAAAAATTCTTCTTTTTTGGTTTTCAAAAGGAATGTTCTTATGTTGCCTTGAACGATGCACTAATCCTTTGAATCCGGTACCAACGGGTATCATCCCTCCTATAACAACGTTCTCTTTTAGGCCTTTCAACCAATCGATACGGCCCCGGAGAGCAGCTTTGGCTAAAACTCGAGCAGTTTCTTGAAAACTCGCTTCAGATATGAAACTTTGAGTATTCAAAGATGCCTTATTATTCCCAATAGGATGGCGCGGTAACAGATCGATTCTTCCAAAGCGCGCCCGTTCGCGCCGCTCGCAACAATCCAATTAGTTCTCCAGGTAAAAAAACATTAGACATTCCATCCTCTGAAAACCAACACCTTTGATGTTATTTTGGCGTACAATAATTTCTATGTGCCTATTATGGATTTGCACCCCTGGGATCGATAAACCTTTTGGATCTTATTAACCAAAGATATACGACTTTGCACTATAGTTAGTTCAGCCCCAATCAAGAATCCCCAAGGAATTCCAAGAATTTTTTATATGCTCACTCCAAACCTCAATTCTTTTTTCTAGGTTCATCAATATTGAGTCCATTGAACACGCTTCTAACACTTGTTCCACTTTTTAAAAACCTTGCATTATATCACTAGATCTTGATTTTTTATATATAAATGTAACTGATGTATTTCCTTTGTAAAGGAAATCTCCATATTGACCGTGGATAGTTGCTCCTGGAGTGGCCAAATAGGCTTGGCGGATCTTATTACTACAGGAGTCAACTTGAACAATCAAAACTTGACCCGATTTGAGATGGGTCCGTTTTTTGGATATACATACATTTTCACAAATAAACTGTCCAAGACTAATTATTGTGGATCTTTCTTCAAAATAATTATGATAATAATTATGATGGAGAAAATACCAATTCAAATTGAATGAATTCAAAACGATGTTACTGCATGAATCGGGATTCAAAATTCTCCCATTTTCATCCATTAAATAATAGTTAATTACTTGAAAAGTCTGTTTTAAATTTTCAAGTTGCAAATATTTAGTTACCAAAATAGGATTATGAGTTATTAAATAGTAAAATGAATAAAAATTCACAAATTGAAGGACTGTTCCTAAAGGGCCAATCGAATTCCTAATTTTAATTATAGGATCTTTTTTAATTGATTCTTTTATCACATTGTGATATTTTCCAGCGTTGAATGGACCCATTCGGAAACAATTAGATGATGACAAAATTATCAAAGATGGACATTCCTTATTTTTTTATTTAACAACGTGCGAATAGTTCCTTGATTTTGGCTAAGTAATTGTTGAATTTTTGTCTTGGAATAAAAGGGATTGCTATTGGTGTGATCTGACACATTATCTGAATCTGAGATCAATCCTGAGCCTGAGGGATCATTCCTTTTCTGAGATACGAAATAAGGAATTTCACTAAGTCAATTCTTAGGAAATCTCGAATCAGACCATTTGTACTTACTTCAACAAAGGAAGTATGAGCCTCTTCGATAGAAGAACTTTTTTGTCTTGGTCCCAATTCAAAATTAAACAAGTCCGAACTAATTGAATACTTGTATCAGAAATTCCCCGAATTGGTTTGCCATTTCTGTAAACAATATAATTGACAACTCGAAGTTGCATATTATCCCTTTCTTGTAACAGATCCGGGGGAAGAGTGTTGCTAAATTTATACCGTCCAATACTTCATATGTCACTACGGGTCGAACTAAAACAAAATACTTTTTCTTAGTAGGTGTGATCCGTTGGACATAGATCCAATTTTTCCATTTTTTGGATTCCTTAAAATTTGTTTTTCCTGTTCCTGGGGGTATCAAGATGCCACTGTGTCGGGATATCTTATCTGTCTCTCCAGGAAAATGGATATCTCCAGAAAAGATTTTCAGTTCAATCCTTTTTTTTTTTTCTCTCCACTCGGACTAATCCGCCCACTCGGCTTCTTGTATTTAAAGCGATTCGTGTATCTACTCCAATCAGACTATTGTTCCGTACCATTATCGAAGAAGATTCAGGGAAAATATGCACTTCTTCGGGAATGAAAAAAAATGGATCTAGTTTCATTTGGCATTTTTGCTTAAATTCTTTGATTCCTCGATACTCAATCAAATCCTCTTTTTTAACGACTGAATGAACCTAAGTTCCCTGGTATATTTAATAATTCCCGAACTCTTTCTTCTTTTTGCCAATATCGAGGATCGTCGAAATAAGCAAGAATACTATTTCTAAGTTCTGAATAAATTCCATTTATCGGTAGTTCAATCGAGATACCTGAATGGGGCATTACGTTCTTTCTTTCAATTCTTGAATCGATTGTAGTGGAATAAGAAATCCGATTTCTTCGCCTTTTTAATAAATCAGAATTCTCGTCGAAAGTAGTAGGATATTTGAGATTACAATGAACAATAGATATGATTCGATTAAGTTCTGAATAATCAGAATCCTATCTTCTTTTATTTTACCAGAAAAATCAGAACTACATAATTCGTATCTCATTTGATCATTATTCACTGAGAGACTCGAAATATATCTTCGTTCTCTTTCTGTCGAACGAAGATTCATTTTGGTCTTGATCCTTGTAGAGTGAAAAAAAGGGACTCTACTGGATCTGCACGAACCCCCTGATAATATCCATAAATGGCTTGTTTTTGGTAAAAGATGGACATTACTATATGTAAATTCAGGTGCATGGTACACATCGGTGCTCCAGTGCATTTCTCCCTCTGATTCAGAATAAATATGTTTTCGAACCCTCTCTTTCAAATTGAAAGTGTATGTTCCCGCGCGAATTTCAGCAATCACTTGTTCTGATTCTACATATTGATTATTTTGAACCAAAAGAAAAACTTTTTGGTGGAATAGTCACGTTATGTAGAATATCTTCACTCTCAATAGTTACATACAAGTCTATAGAACATAGAAAGGCAGGATGCCCATGACGCGTACGTGTGGGATGAACCAAATCGTCATTGAATTTGATTTTTCCATTAGGGGGCTCGTACATGTTCGGCAGTACCACCTGTGAATACTCCGCCGGTATGAAAAGTTCTTAATGTTAGTTGAGTCCCTGGTTCTCCAATAGATTGACCCGCAATAATACCTACAGCTTCTCCCAATTCGACCAGGTCGCCATGAGTAGGACTCCTACCATAACATAATCGACAGATCCAAGATGTACTCCTACAAGTAAAGGGGTTCGAATAGATGTTGGTTGTGTTCGAAAGGTTATGAATCGATTGACAAGTCAATTCCAATATCTTGATTTCGAATGGCAATGCATCGTGGGCCCATATAGATATCGTCTGCTAATACACGACCAATTAATGTTTGAATAAAAATTCTTTCCGGCATCATCCCATTTCGAGGACTCACAGAAACCCCTCGGATGGTTCCACAATCTGTTCTGCGTACAACAATGTGTTGTACTACTTCAACAAGTCTGCGCGTAAGATATCCAGCATCTGATGTTCGTACAGCAGTATCCACAACTCCTTTGCGGGCTCCGTAGCAAGAAATGATATATTCTGTTAAAGATAGTCCTTCGCGTAAATTGCTTTGAATGGGTAAATCAATCATTTGTCCTTGAGGATCTGACATTAATCCTCTCATACCTACTAATTGGTGTACTTGAGATGCATTTCCTCTGGCTCCCGAAAAAGACATTATATGGACTGGATTAAAGGGGTCTGTCATCCTAAAATTAGGATTCATTTCTTGTCGCAAATATTCACTTGTAGCATACCATACCTCAATGGATTGGCGTAATTTTTCTACTGCATGTACATTCCCATAATGATGGTGTTTTTCCAAAATCAAACTTTGTTGTTCAGCATCTTGTACTAACCATCCCTTCGAAGGTATTGTTAAAAGATCATCAATCCCTAATGAAATGGATGTAGCAGTGGCTTGCTGGAAACCCAGAGTCTTTACTTGATCCAGAATGTGTGATGTATATGCCATTCCGAAGTGATCTATTAATCTGCTAATAAGTCTTTTAATGGCAGTTCCATCTATTACTTTATTGTGAAAGACTAGATTGACTCGTTCTGCCATAAGTACCTCCATATTCTGCTGAGTGGGATTCGACAATGAGTTTGAGTCAATGATTGGAAAACTTCCTTTTCCCGATCTTAATTCACCTAGAAATTAAGGAACTAGGGTCCTAGTTGAACCAGAGAGACCCGAATTCACACTGGTGTCATAGAATTACTTAATTTAGATACCATATGATTAGGTACCAAATGAGCAGGCTCGACAAAACCCTTGTATAGCTTCTTCGATTTCTCGAAAAAGAGAAATATGACCGACAGTTGTTCGAATGTATATACAAATAATTTCTTTTTTTACACTTCTTACTATTAGATAGTGCCCATAAATTTCATGATAGGTACCCAAAGATTCATAGTGAATCTCGATAGGAACTTCTCTTGAAGCAATAATGCGTTGATCTAGTCGCCATCGAAGCCACAAAGGACTATCTAAATTGATTCTTTTCTGTCGATAAGCTCCAATTGCATCATAGGAATTACAAAAAAAGGTTCTTTTTTTTCTATACTTATAGTTATTATCATAAGTTCTTTCATTTTGATAGTTTCTGCGATTCCATGGATTATACCTATTTGTACAAATACCTCGGCGATTCCCACTCGTTAATACATATAGACCAATAAGCATATCTTGGTTGGTACGGAAATGGGATCCCCAATAGCTGGAGACAAGAGATTCATATGAGAAAACATAACACGAATTACAAATGTCTGAAAAAGCTCTATTGCTATTTCCCGAGGCAATCCACATCGATGTAATGGAAGTGAGGGTCCTACGACAATGACAGAACGACCCGAATAATCGACCCGTTTGCCAAGCAGAGTCTCACGAAATCTTCCCTCTTTGCCTTCAATTACATCCGAAAACGACTTGTAAACCTTATTATGACCATCCCTCATTGGTTGTCCGCGAATTCCATTATCAAGAAGTGTATCCACGGCTTCTTGTACCAATTTCTCTTGACACATTACTAATTCCCCTGGTGTAGATCTACTTGTTGTTAATAGATCGGTAAGAGTATTGTTCCGATAGATAACTCTTCTATAGAGTTCATTAATATCCGAGCTCATTAGCTTACCTCCATCTATCTGAATGATGGGTCGTAGTTCGGGAGGAAGAACTGGTAGTAGACATAAAACCATCCATTCTGGTTCTATATTTGTTCGAAGAAAATGCTTAGCCAATTCCATGCGTCTAACCAAAAATCCTTTCTTCTTCCAATTTTGCGATCTTCCCATTCATTACCCGTGGGTCTTTCTTCTCCTAATTCCTTCCATTCTACCAATGAATAATCTATAATAATTCGCAAATCGAGATCGGCTAATTGTTCTCGGATAGCACCCGCTCAGTAGAAATTTCTCGATTTCGAAATGTATCGAAGCCTTGAGTAGTAAAAAAAGTGGGATGCTGTATTTCCATGATTGGATTTCATATTCGAATAACCCTCGTAATCGTAAGAAAGTAGGTTTTTTAGCTATGGGCCTAGCAAAAGAAAATTGGGATAGGATCCTATAGGATCTCCCCCCCTCAAAATCGGACGTGAAAGTTTCCTTTCATCCGGCTCAAGTAGTTACACCAAATAAAAAAAAAGGGGTTTTCGCTTTCAAATTCTCGAAAAACCTCCAAAAAATCTACTCCTTACTCAAGTTAGCAGTGAAGACCAAGCAATATTTCATCGATTCATTCTTATTTTCGTTTTATTTCGATTTTTAGAATTCTTTATTCAATTCGAAATTACTACATAAATGAAATGTGAAATTCTTGAGTAGTCTACTTCCCTTTGAACGATAATCCCTTTAAGGGTTGTAATTCATAAGGGATTTACTTGTCTATGTATCCTTCCATTCGATCTTTTAGGTCCTGACATCACCTCGACGGTTATGCTACGATGTCCTTAAAGCCTATATGCGATGGATAGACTCCTGCAACCATGACATATTTGCTACTTGAACATAAACATAATTTTATTTCCTTCTAAAAGAAATTAATGATTAATTTCACAAAATAAAGAAGTCTTTTTTTCACGAGGTCCAACTAAGAATTACTATTTCTTTTTACTGAATCGACCATAGACCAATCCCCTTGGAATATTTTATACACCCATAATTCTGAGCTTCATGTTACTCCTTTCACGAGACATGTCAGATCTGGGGCATCCCAATTCAGTTGACTGGGATGACAGTTTCTCATTTCGAATATAGAAAAGAAAAAAAAACATTTCCAATGATTTGAAATAAAGTTAAGAGTTCATGTGTAGGTTTTTAAATATTTAGACTGATCAGTATTAAATAATAGTTATATTTTTAAAAAACTAAACACAAAGTTTGTACTTCTAAATACAAGTTTGTGAGTCAGTTTCAATCTATCACTATTGTCATTAATTTAGTACAAAATTTAATAAACTTATCTCTCCTCTTTTGCCATATTTTCCGTCATTTCTTATTAAATGAACCAGCAGAAACATAATCCTTTTTCTCATCATTCTAATACCCAACCTTGCCTTGCACTTCGTATGGGTGGGACGAGGATGGAGATGGAGACTCCCCTAGCCCCTGCTCATTCAGATCCTATAAATTGGATTTTTATGTTCAATTCAAGAAAATTCTGTTAAAATCATTGATTTTTAGATTTCGTGTTTATGTTTATACTCATAAACCAAATCACTTTTTTAATTACATGCTCCTTAAGCTAAGAATTTTACATTTAACTTAAGATGATCTCTATGAAAATATCTTTCGTGTAGGATACCGTATTAGTTTTAGAAAAAAAAGTAGTTTGAAAAGCTCTTGGTAACTCACTTAAATTGCAAGCTAATATTTGGAAGAGTATGGGAAGTGGCAATTCTTTGGTGACTCGAACACAAATACAAATTTTTCAAGAACGCACAAACTTGATACATCTACATTTGAAATTGACATGTTTTCGTTCATTTTAAATAAGAAACAATTTGTAATCAATCACATTGTAACATTTGTCACCCAACACAAAATGTCATAAATAAGTGACACGAATATCTGGACACGACATGGATTGCTAATGCTCTGTTACGAAAGTTCAACCGAATATACATTCAAATGAACAAAAGCAAGGCCCTCTCTACCTATGAACCATGAGAACCTTTACTCCATTCTCCTTGGTTTCCATGGACAGTGAAATTTTTTAGAACGCCGTCCACCATGTATATTAATTGGATTTTCAATGGCATCTACTCATCTCAATTACGTCTCTATATTCTTGAGAGTCATTTGGCTAGTAATATTACAATAGAACATTCATTCATTGCTGATGCACATATGGATAGACATAGGTTAGAATCTTCAGAAGAATTATAACTTTCATGAGCAAGAAGACAGAATCTCCATATTACTATAGCTGAAAAAATAGATCAGAATCTTCAGACATGCATGTATAACTTTTCTCGACAAGCTACTTAAAGACATAGCATTAAGTATCTAGTTGCATATTTTCTTGTCTGCCAGAGCTTTCCTCACCTTTTTCCATCCTTTTGCCATTTTCTTGGAGTAGTGCAAGAACCACATACTCTTCTCGTCAATGATCAAGTTCTCTAGCACAATGCCGACTAAAAACCCGACTCCAACGCCAACCAGCACGATTCTCCAATCCAAGTCGAATGGACACTCTTTTTCATCATCCACTTTGAAATATGATGGTGGTGGTGGAGCATTCTCACCATTTGTGCATTTATTTGGCAAGGGACTTCCACACAAACCATCATTCATTGCAAATGAACTGCTCCCGAACGTATCAAATTGCGTTCCACATGGTATTGGTCCTGATAGACGATTGTGAGAGACATCGAAAACCGAAAGAAATGTGAGGCAGGCTAGTTGTTGAGGAATCTCTCCCACAAGATTGTTCCAGGAAAGATCCAGTGATTCGAGCACTGTCAAGTTGGCCAAGGAAGGAGGGATGCTACCAATGAAGAGGTTGTTTGAAAGGTTGAGCATGCGAAGTAATTTTATATCTCCAATGAGTTCGGGAATGAACCCTTCAAACTTGTTGTTGGAGAGGTCAATTGCCATGAGGACATCTGGAATCATCGCATATTCCCTTTTTGAGCCCTTGTTCATCAATTCTATCGCATAAGTCATATTTATGAGGAGTCTATAATCAGTCATACCCAACAATTCATCGATATTCAAATATGCCAACTTATCTTGACCAACCATGACCTTCATGGCGTGGCACCTCTTCAACAAATTGGAAGGAAATTCACCCTTGAAGTTGTTGTTGGAAATATCTAGGATGTGTAAACTGGTGAAGTTGAGCTGGCTTAGATGAGATTCTATGGGACCATGGAAATTATTGGACCGCAAGTCAATTACTTTTAGGTAGGCCAATTCTGATAGCCAAAATGGAAACGTATCGTTAATTTGGTTGTCACCAAGATTCAAATACTCTAGCATTCTGCAATTTCCTAAAGATCTTGGAACAATCTCACTTAGTTGGTTTTCTCTGAGGTCAATCATCCTCAATGCACAACCATCTGGGTAAACGCGAGGAATCATGCCATCAAATTTATTTCTCGCGAGGTTTAATAAATTCAAAGGACCAATACTTCCCAAACAAGGAGGAAGTGTGCCATTCAGAACATTGTAGGACAAATCGAGCACGGTAAGAGAGTGCACTTCACAAATGGATGTTGGAACTTCCCCATATAGCAAATTGTCGGAGATGTTGTATACCATGACCGAGGGAGGTGGGATAGGGAGGCCTATTTCTAGCGAGTTAGAACTAATGTCAAGATATTTCAAGTTCGGTAAAGGAAGATTGGTCTGGTTGTTTTCGAAGCCAGATAAAAGATTGTCAGAAAGATCTATATATTGGAGAGATTCTTTGCTATTGTTCCACATCCATCTAGGAATGATCCCTTGAATTCTGTTGTGTTGTAGGTATAACTCCCTCATTTTGCTTGAGAGGCCTATAAACCGTGGGAACTCAGTCAAGTTGCATGAATCCAGGGAAATGTAGGCAAGCTTCGATGTAGTGGCATTGATAACTGACTTGGTGAAAGATATGTTGTTGTTGGACAAAAATAAACCTCTCAAGTTCTTCAGTGTGAATAAATCATTTACATCGAGAACGCCATTGAGATTAAGCGACATCAATCCAAGCATTTCGAGATCCTTTAGACTCCATAATGTGCCCAGAATATCACCATGCAAGTCATTGTCAGAAAGGTCGAGATAAGTCAACTGCTTCAGGTTCACAAATGAAGATGGAAATCCACCGCTTAACCAATTACCTACCAAATAAAAAGAAAAAAAAAACACAACAAAGGAGCATTAGTTACACCATCAATTTAAATTTCCTTTTTCTCTTTGGCTAAATAATCTCCTCGCCTGAAGATATTGGGTCCAAGTCATTATGCACTAGCTCACTCAGACAAATAGGCACTAGAGGGGCCCACCGTAAAAAATTGGAAAGTCTCTCTCGCTCTCCTCCTCTCTACACCGATCTTTCGAGCTCAACCACTGCTCACTCCCTCCCGGACCACCGCTAAGACCCCTGCTTTAACGGCCACGGGAAAAACCAGAGACGGGGACTTCCTCCTCCACCTCGAGGCCTACCTCAACAATACTCTCAAGATCTCCAGGTACGCCACAAAGATCATCATATCCCCCTCCCTCCTTCCCAAAACTCTACCCCTCCATCGACGCCTCAAGAGCTTCGAGTCCAGCGTCGGCCTGAGCCGAAAGGCCTTCCAGCTGGGCTAGTTGTCGAGGACGTGAACGCTCGCTGGGCCTCGCACCTCGACTCTGGGCAGGACCTTATCCTCTCCCTCATTGCCTATGGCAGCAAGGGGACATACTACATCGTCGAGTAGTTCATCTGATTGGCGAAATCGGGCTTCCTCAATGGCCACCACTCGCATGTTCGATCAGCGCGTAGGCTGAGTTCTTCAGGTATAGTGGGAGCGTCAACCTGAAAATTAGGGATTTGAGGAGGTTGCGGGAGGACGAGATGCACATCGATTAGACCATCAAGATCACGACGTCCAGGGGATTAATTGAGGAAGTTTTTTTTTTTATTTTTCTTTCTTTCGGTCAAAAAATTGAGGAAGTTGAGCGAGAAGAATTTGATGAAGAAGCTGTCCGTGGTTTAGGACTTGGCTAAACTTGCCAAGCTAGAAGGCCTTCCGGCTCAGGCCCTTGCCGGAATTGAAGCTCTTGAAGCGGCGATGGTAGTTTTGCTTGTGGCTGTCTCAACGGGGGTTTTGGTCATGGTCAGGGTGGGAGCAAGTAGCGATGGAGCTCGAGAGATCGGGTTCCATGGAGTTGTAGATGGAGGAGGAAAGAGATCCGTCCGAACCAGCAAAGAGAGACTTCTAATGGTGGGCCCTCATAAGTTGTCCATTGAGTGGGTTAGTGTATAGATGACGTGATGTCACAATTGCGCTTAATATAACCAAAAGGAAACTATTACCTGAAAGTCTCAAGTCGGTGAGCTTTGTCAAGTTGACCACCCACTCCAAGGAATCACCGCTCAAGTTATTGTTGGAGAGCCATAGCACGGATAGCTGGGTAAGATTAGCAAAGGAAACAGGGATTTGACCTTGCAAGTTATTTCCCCTAAGGTATAGTTCAATGAGATGAGAAAGATTACCCATTGAAGAGGGAAGTGATCCTGAAAAATAGCAACCCCGGGCTACTAACTCATTCAAGAGACTAAGATTTCCTATTGAACTGGGTATTTCTCCCGAGAAATTGGTCCATGAAAGGTTTAAGGATTTCAATAAAGAACCCCAGTGAGGTTTGGGAAAAAACCCAGAAAGGTTGAAATTGTCAGCAACGGAAAGGACTTCCAAGTTTGGCAACTGAAAAATGCTGACTGGAAAGTTTCCACTCAATCCACAAGATTCTAGCCTGAGCAATGTCAAGGAAGAGAAATTCGCTAGCATAGGTAGGAAAGGTGATAACGAACTTACCCGAGAAAGATCAAGCTCTTTTAGCCCAGTCAAGTTATGAAAGAAGTCACCCATGTTGGGCATATGAAGTGTCCCAGACAAATCGAGAGAAACTAACTTGGAGAGTTGCGAGATATCACGAGGGATTTCACCGGAGAAGTTGGAGGAGGAGAGATTAAGGTATTGTAACTTTGAAAGATTGCTGAAGCCATACGGAATTGAGGAGAAGCTGAAGCTGTTGAAAGCGAGATTGAGTGACTCCATGTGAACGAGTCGAAAGAGAGTGGTGTTAGGACTCATGATGCCTGAGAGACAACTGCTGCTGAGGTTGAGGACGATCACTCGGCCGGTGACCTCATCACATTCAATGCCATCCCACGAACAACAATCTGCACTTCCATCCAGCGGCCAGGAATCGACTTTTGAATAAACGCATGGCCAATTTGTTGTGTCGGTTCTGAAACTTCTCTTGAATTCCATTAAGGCAGAGTTCTCGTCCGCATGACAAAGTACCTCAGCAAACCTAGTACGAAAGAGAGAAAGCAAGAATATCCAAGTAAGCAGCAGATATAATGATAAGGTTGCCATATTTTCTACCTTTGTTTCTGTTCTTTTGGTTACTGAAGTGAGTTTTCGAGGGAGAGTGCGACGTAGAAGGTTTTTATAGGCAGCAACAATTGGTTCTGGCAATGGAATTATCTTGCTACTTGACCATTCATGGTGCTTGACCTCAGAACTTTAAATGATTTTACGTATGCCTTCTGTATGGGTTTGAAAACTGTAGGATCTTAGACGTATAAACATTTCTTTTATTATATAGGGCACAAGCGCAGTGGCTTGGCATTCTCCTTTTATCCATATTTCTCTGTCATACTTGTAATATAGAATCCATCCGTTTCTTTTGGTGACATATTGGAAATTGGCAACAAACTCCCATGTAAATTCTTCGTGTTGTTTGACTTGACTCATAGCTTCATGGCTAAATTTCAAGTACAGATGTTGTTCATAGTTGTATGTTCAACAACATGGGTTGCTTGTGCAGACTTCCATCAATGAGCCATTTATAGGTGGGCTCATGTCTCTCTAATTTTAAACTCACCTATACATCTGTTTTAAGTGTGAAATGAGAAACACCCATGTAACATAAAAGTATCGAAAAAAATATCAACACAATCAGAACATAAAAAGATGAAAGATCAAATTATATTATTGACATAGATGGATGTGCACTCAGAATAATCAAATAAAGACTTTGAAATAATTGGGTACTGCACCTTTATTAGATAAAAGCAGGGCATAGAAGAAAAAAAAAAGTCGTATGTTCGCATATGAACAGAAACAGAGAGAGTTATGTGCGTGTGCATGTATGTGAACAAAATATATATGAGCCATGATTAAATTTCTTAACAACCTAATGTATTTTTACTATCTATAATCCATATTGTTTTTTAATGAACTTTTCTGCAAAAAGGTTGGCTTAGTTTTATTTTTATGCTGCATTAGTGTTATATTTGTTCATCTTTTCATTTCGTAAACCTTTCTATTTGATTCAAATTTATAAAAAGAGCAGATACGGCTCTAGAAGGGGGCAACATGAAGACATTGATTTTATGGAAAAATCTTAAGTCGTACACCTCATTCAAGACTGCAACACTAAACTGAGGGCTACGAAGAGGGTAAAAACTTGTTATTCTTCAAGCTTTCATTAGCCATTATTAAGAGACATTAGACAGCGAAAGAAATCACAGTAAAAACAGCACATTAAGTTCTTCTTTGACCGGACAAAACTCAAAAGCAAGCGCCCACATAATTTCCGAGGGTGAAATAATTTCTCTTATTTGGAGGTAACTTCTAGTACAATTCATGTTCTAATTGGCATAACATATGTTGAAAGGTTAGCGTGTTAACCTTATAGATTTCTTTGATCAGCGCTCCCCTTGTTTGGAAAGAAATTAACAAATTCATATGGCACGAACAATGTGGCCTCAAACAGGAAGACATACCATAAATCCAACAATCACAAAATGAGTTAGAGCTATAGAAAGTATTACTCGTATATTCACACTGCCAAAACTCATACAAATTAGGTTACCACCATAATGAGAATGGCGAACTATTTAGGTATGTGTTTGACCCAAAATATATATATAGGTATGTGAAATATACATCTGCTGAGAGCCTTCTGTAGTTAGAAATCAAATTGCAGCTTCACTCGCTCCACACGTTCTGCTGTAAAAGGACTCTAAACTAGTTCCATTGTTTAGTCCCTCTCGTTTAGTTAATTTGAGCTAGGACACTTGGAGATATACTCAATACACATCTTACATCACAAATTCAGGATGATTAAGAGATCCAACAGCAGCATTTTGAATTGCCTCTCGCTTTAACCTCCCCTTCACTGCCTACATTCCGCTATCTCCCTCCCATTTTACATTGTTAAGCATATGTTTCTCTCCTTTCTGTTAAGTACAATATTCAACAAGATTCTGCAACAACATTAGTAGCAAAATCCAAAATGCCAGTGTGACAAAAAATGGCTTTTCCAAACTACCTGTAAACATAAATCTCTGTCAGGCCAGCCTTTTCCCGTATTGTACAGCAAGCCAACTAGTAACAGATACTTATGCCACGAACAAACAAGCTCGCTTCAAGGATAATGTAACTCATCGATATCGAGGAGGTTGAAAAACAAGTAACCACTCCAGCAACTGTTTCCTATTTCCAATATTTAGCCTTAATGTTGCCGGTCAACCAGGATTTGAAAACATCTCAGAACGTGATGATGCACAGGCCATATTAAGTCATTAGGAAACCATGATGTGAGTAAGAGATGCAAAAAATAAATATGTACACGTTCAATGTACTTGAAAGGTAACTGAAAAGGAGTTGGAGACGCAGCATTCAGAAGGTGAGATAATGGCTAATATGATCATGCATGGCATCAAAAACTCAGATTTTGTATTGTAGAAGTTCGGCAACAACTTATCCTTGAGACTGAGTACTGTACTGTTGACCGTTTATTAATATTTTGAGATTAACACTCAAGTCAGATGAAAAACTTCATCGGTCATTTCAAACAGAGCAAGTATACTTCAGAATACTTAAGAGAGAAAAATAAAACAAAGTACTCTCTTTTCATAAGACAATAAATTATATTAGATAAGTAAGTCGCAAATGGATGAAATTCTTATGTATGGACCAAGTAAAGAAAACAAGTCAAAACCCTAGTGGGTGACCCAAAAATGATATCAACTGCTGAGTTAAAAGTCATTGGGAGATACCATGTTATTTGGTATTTGTTCGCACTGTACATAAGTTAGTTGATTAAATTTCTTGAATTGCATCAATTCCTTCTCCATGAGAAACCATCGAAGGTTAAGAAAATAAAAGGCAAATATCAATCATTAATCATATTATAATCAATAAATGAAATAATCGTTGAAGAATTATGGGAAATTTGGGACACTTGTAGAATTCATGATGGAAATGCATGCTGGGCAAGTGAAGTCGATGTTGCGTTTCATCATTGAGTCCACGTTCAGCATAAGACGCCAGCCACTCCATGACTCGAAAGAAGTCTTCCAAGTCTTCCATTAAGTTGAGAATCAGAGATGGCCACTTGAACTTTGACAACCTTGATAATGCATAATAATCAATTTGATTATGATCAGAAGTGTGGCTCTTAATTGTCAATGCACTCAACCCGGTCTTTGGGCTATGGTTGAAAAATCTTTATTATTTTGACAAGAAAGTGGGGGAGACTCTGAAGTTAGGCGAGGAATCTTCTCCCAACAATAGGAAATTACATGACTTATCAGGACTCTTGTCCATTCTTTCATATTGGAACGGGAGCCATCCTACGGTTTGTAGGAGTACTCCTAGTCCTCAAATTACAGAAAGAGAAGACCGTAATCTTCCACTGAATATATTTTCAGATTTTATATATCATTGCCTCATTTGATATAAAATTAACAATCATTAATCATATTATAATCAATAAATGAAATAATCGTTGAAGAATTATGGAAAATTTGGGACACTTGTAGAACCCATGATGGAAATGCATGCCGTGCAAGTGAAGTTAATGTTGCGTTTCATCATTGAGTCCACGTTCAGCATAAGACGCCAGCCACTCCATGACTCGAAAGAAGTCTCCCAAGTCTTCCATTAAGTTGAGAATAAGAGATGGCCACTTGAACTTTGACAACGTTGATAATGCGTAATAATCAATTTGATTATGATCAGAAGTGTGGCTCTTAATTGTCAATGCACTCAACCCGGTCTTTGGGCGATGGTTGAAAAATCTGTATTATTTTGACAAGAAAGTGGGGGAGACTCTGAAGTTGGGCGAGTAATTTTCTCACAACAATAGGAAATTACATGACTTATCAGGACTCTTGTCCATTCTTTCAAATTGGAACAGGAGCCATCCTACGGTTTGTAGGAGTACTCCTAGTCCTCGAATTACAGAAAGAGAAGACCGTAATCTTCCACTGAATATATTTTCAGATTTTATATATCATTGCCTGATTTGATATAAAATTAACGATGAAGTGTACGTGATTAAGATGAATTACAAACAAGGATAAGTCTCTCAGGAACTAGAGAAGTTCCAACAGACAGTAGACACATCTCGGTAGAAAATATGGCACAAAGACATGGCCTTAGATTAGAATTAGCTGATAATGTTACCCATTTGCCCATTTAAATGGATTCCATGTTTGTTAGTCAAGCAATCACAGGCAATCAATGGCATAATTTGCTATTAACCCTCTTTTGGCTGAATGTTAGGAACTAGCTTGAGGAGCTGCTGGGATTTGAAACTGAGCACATATTCAGAGGAGCAAATGGTTGCACGGATGCTTTAATCCTGTTTGCAGGGGAACAAGATCTGCAATTTGTTATTTATTCCTCTGTTCCAGACGTTATTATAGACCTAATCTGCAATAACACGGGGAGCACATATATTTCAGACAATGTAACTCGACATGCTTTTTTAAATGTAATCATGTTATTTTCAGAGAAAAAAAAAGGAGAAATTAAGCTTTATTCATCACTCTTTTAAGCATTAGTTGACCATTATCACGTCAAATGCTAATTTCAACGTGAGAGTCCTATTCTTCACTCTTATTGTACAATGACACTAGAATTGAGTTTCAATCTAGACAATTAGGATGAATGCTTCAACTTAATTTGTACCTTGTGGATGTATGAACCTTTTTTCCCTTTTGAAAAAAAAAAAAAAATGCCTGTTGGCTCATAACTCTTTAACATAATTTTGAAAAAAAAAAAAATGAGACTTAGGCAATACGATGAAATTGCAAAGCCATTTGACTCCCTGATGGGTCACTAATTCCCTAGCTTCTTGAAATGTTGTCCTACAATAGGAGTGAAGAATGGGAATGAAATATCAATGATTTAAAAAGGGGGAGGAAAAAGAATGACAAATGCATGCCTATACAAGGGAGATAAATATTTTTTTCTTCCTTTCTTTTGGGGAATAATAGAATTACATTAAACAAAACAAATCAAGTTACATCTGGAACATAGGAATATTGTTTCATTCCAAGTATGGCCAAAGCGACTGGCCAACTAGGCTTGTGACAATACTTGTGCCTATTATGTAGTAAAAGCCCATTCAAAGAGGACGAAGACCGAGTTGAAAGAACTGCTCGTTCAAATTGTCTTAGTCCAACTAATTCATCATTTTGCTCAGTAAGAATGAATGAATTAGTGGTTCTCCCTTTTTCCACGACAATGAAGTCCATCTTAGATAGGTAAATTGCAAATGCGTGAAATTTTCATGTACAAATAAAGTGAGTCGAATACCAAGGTGGATGAGCCTAAAATGGAATTATATATTCCCAATGTTATTCTTCAACCATTGAGTTAAATTCTTGGGTCATGCCTCGATACTTGGTATTTGTTTATGCTATGCACAAATTATGTGATTCAACTTCTTCAGTTGCATCAAATCCTCCCCCTTAACAAAAGTTAAGACAATAAGATGTGTATCGCCAACCGTTAATGATAACATAAGCAATTAAAGCAATACTCATAGAATTATGATGGAGAATTTGAGGCACTTGTCATGCCTATGATCAAAATCCTTGACGTGTAAGTGAAGTTGATGTTTGCATTTCATCGACTTCACGTTCAGCATAAGTTGTCAACTGCACCTTGACTCGAAAGTCGTCTTCTAAGTCTTCCTCTAGTTGAGAGTCCAGGGCGACCATATCAATTTGCACATCACACACGTCTTCTCGACGTAATCTTGGACAAAATTGTTAGTACCCTACTTGTTTATGTATATCTATTGGTTAAAAACGAAAGTTAAAGTATAGCAATCCTTTTGTACCTCGCCACCTAATGTAAGTTTTGGCTTTGCAACTTGACTTTTGAGTTCTACCAACAAAACCCACAACGATCACTTCTACGTAACTTTCCTTCTTCTTCTTTTTTTAATTTAGGGGTGAAGTGGTGTCCAGAGGCACTTTCGTTCACCTCAACTAATTCATTTTCTTGGGAGATCTTAAAGGCGCACTACATCATATCGACTTGGTGGAATTGGGATTTTATTTCTAGAGTGCTCCCAATAAAGCTTGAGCCCAAGTCTACAAGGAAAGTAGAAAACTTCTGGCCATCTGAACCAACTAAATAGAAGATAAGACAAAGATCAAATACTTATTGTATCCAATAATTTTATGGATCGTGCGTGATCAATACAATCATATGTTAAAACATTAACTTTTTGAAGAAAAAAAAAACTATAGAATGACTCTTGTTCGTCAATTCAAAGTGGCAAAACTTTTTGCAGGTCTTTCAATTTTGGCCTATCCGTGGAAAAATGTATGAGATGCCATTTTAATGGACCATTTATGCAATCATGATTGCACCCAAACCATCAATCATGGCATGAGAATTCGACCTAGAATGTATACCTTGTGGATGTGTGACCATTTCTGTTCCTTTTTTTGCCCAAAAAAAAAAAACCTCAATTTGCTTATGAATATCAACATTATTTTCAACAAAGAAAGGCAGTGAGAGGCAATATGTTGAGTATTTTCTGATAAGCCCAAGAGTAACATCCCATGGCAGACTTAGGAACTCTCTTGATAAACCCATTTCCTAACGCTATCATATGGCATTCATTAGTATACTTGATCTTAATTGTCACATTGTCAACCCTCAGTCTCTCACGTGGGTTATCGATATCTTTTATTAGAAGATGCTGTGCTGGGGAAATAGTAACCCATCAACAAATCAGCGGCTAGACCAATTAAATGTGTCTCATGTAATTTACGCTCAGAATTTCCAGAATTTTCATTTGTATGTTTGGTGATTCCTCGAGTAAGCTTTCGCGCGCATAGTAAATTGATCTCTTTGACATGATAAAAAAAAAAAAAGGCAATCGGCACTAAATCTTAGAACTCATCAAGGACTACTTATGTCTTGTTATATTTAACCTTATAATTAAATTAGCCAAATTGTAAAGTTATGACTAAATTGATTGTTGTACCATAAATTTATGACTTTTTGGACAATTTTTTTCTATAAAATTATATCGGTGATGTAATTTCTCTAAGAAAGCTAAAATTGCACGATCGCAAATACTCTTTTTTGGCTTCTTTGTCATCATATATCCACGAGCACATGTCAATGTGTTTCACATTATCATATTCACTAATTCATAATCACATGATCAAGAATTGAATTAACCAATTCAAGTTGTATATGTCGGAACTCTACTCAAAGTGTTGAGTGATAGTTTTAGATATTGCACTTGGATGGATTCTTTGTGTATTATGCTCCATCTATTTAAAAATATTGATTTACGCATCACCGAAATCAATACATACATTCTACTTATTTTGGATATATGAAGGGCTATCTCCCTAATCCGGAGCGTTTTCACCATCCAAACCTAAGATTTTGATGGAATGTTATCCAAAAGATATGGAGTAATGGAATAAATAAAAAAACCATACATATAAGATCCATTGTCAAGTAATGTGAGACAATGAAAGTCCAATCCAAAAACTTAAGTCAACAAGTGGAAAGAGACCGAACATATATAAAGAGCATATATGACCCGTTATCAATCAATGCGATAATCTTTCAACACGTTGCTCCTTTCCAAGCAAGGCCAAAGCATCCGTGCGACCATCTGCTTCTCTAAATACATGCTTGATTTGTATTCCTACCGATCCACAAGCAAGTTCCTGCATTCAATCAAAAGAGTTTCCATCAGTAAATTATGCTCGTGAGTGCCTTCAATTGCATGAATAGTAGACATGGCAATCACTTTCATGTGTAGATGAGTAACATCATTGGTTACTTCTAATCTAAGGCCATGTCTTGGCGCCATTTCTTTGCCATCAGAGCTTTTATAGTTCATGAGAGATTTATGCTCGTTTGCAATTTATAATAATCACGTATATTTTGTCTTTAATTTTATATAAAATTAGTTGACAATATATAAAATGTGAAGATATTTTCAATTGATGATTACATTATTTTCTTTTTGTGATTCAAGGACTAGAAATATTTCTAGGGACCGGAGAATGACTCATGTTGGTCAATCTAAAAGATTAGGCGTACGTTTTACTTCAGTCTCTCAATTTTGATCTTTTTTTGTAGAAAAAATATGAGATGTCATTTTAGTGGACCAACTATGCAACTAAGATTGCACATGAACCATCAATCATGGCATGCATGAAAAGTTGAGGAATTTTGTACCATGGGGATGCGTGGCCAATTTTTTCCATTGAAAAAAAAAAAGCCTCTTTCCTTATAATTCTCAACATCACTTGAAAAAGCACAGGGATCTTAATTATCACTTAGAGAGAATCTCGATCTCTCATGGGGAAGGCTTGATTCATTTATAAGAAGTTATGGAAGCAGTGACCCATCGGGGAGTTAAACCTTGGTTGCAACTTGCAATCAGTCATTTCAAGCATCTCATAGTCCTGTCGAGCAAGCCTCGAATTACATCACGACTCAAGATGAGAATCCACAATTGCGTCTTGCCCATCAAAGAGCAGGTAGGAGTAAGCTTCAAATCTGCCCCCACATATGTTGATTTTTATTTTTCGTTGATAAGGACGGTTGGAGTCATCGTACTAAATTTATACACAGCTTCTATGGAATGAAAGACCGGTGATTTCACGGGCAATTGCAGTGGGTGCCGAGTACTTCCAATTGCTTCTAATTTGAATCTATTCAATTCCTGACACACCCCCCCCCCCCCCCCACCCCCCAAAAGAAAAAAAAAAGATAAAAGAAAAATCGTGCTACTCCTTTATTGTGTATTTGGAAAGAAAAACTAGCATATTTATATGATAAGAACATTGTGGCCTCAAACAGCAAGAGATACCATAAAATCAACAATCACAACATGAATTGAGTTATAGTATCAGTTTTATATACTCACAGCCAAAACTTAAAACAAATTAGGTTTCCAGCATAATGAGAAATGTGAACTATTTATGTATGCAAAATACTAAATCTGCCAGTAGCCGACTGTAATTAGAAATCAAATTGCATCTTCACTCTCCACACGTTTCTGTAATAAAAGGACTCTAAACTAGTTCTGTTGTTTTTCCCTCTCTGTCTTGTTACATAATGAGATTAGCTAGGACAAGAGATATACTCAATACACATCTTACACCACAAATTCAGGATGATTAAGAGATCAACAGCAGCAGTTTGAATTGCCTCTTGCTTGAACTTCCTCTCACTACATAAATCCTGCTATTCCACACTAATACCAAGACTTAATTCCTGAGAAAACCTCTCTTTTCTGCTAAGTACAATATTCAACAAGATCCTGCAATTACATTAATAGCAGAATCCTAAATCCCAAGGTGACAAAAAATGGCTTTTCCAAACTACCTATGAACATAAATCACAGGAAGGCCCAGCCTTTTTCCATATTGTAAAGCAAGCCAACCAGTAAAAGATACATATGCTACAAACAAACAAGCACGCTTCAATCGGTTTGCACAAACTGTGCAAGGTAGCGTCCTGGTTGGACGCGACCAATGCCGAGATTTGATCTGTTGAAAGAGTGATGAAACTCATTGATATTAAGGAGGTTGAAAAACCAGTAACCACCCCAACAATTGTTTCCCATTTCCAATATTTAGCTCTGATCTTGCCAGTTACCCGGGATTTGAAAATCTCCGAGAACCTGATGATACACAGGCCACAATAAGCAATTTAGAAACCATGATGTAAGTAAGAGACACAACAAATGAATATGTACAGGCTAAATGTAAAGGAGATGGAAATGCAGCATTTGGAAGGTCACATAATGGCGAATATGAATGATCTTTAATGCCAGCCAAAATTCAGATATTGTATTCTAGAAGTTCAATAACAACTGATCTGTAAGCAGATAAGACAGTAGTCTCAATTGCAATTTGACTTCAGAAAAAGAACAAATTACAGCACAATTAGATGTACATGGTACATGGCAATGTTGGCTTGTGATGATTCTTGGGACTGAGTTCTGTATTAATGACCATTGATTAGCATATTGAGATTAGCATGCAACTCAGATGAAAAACAGTCATCGGTCACTTCAAACAGAGCACAAGAATATACTTCAAAATAGTTGCAAAGGCCGGACCAAGACCACAAAAGTGAACTGATTTCAGATGTGCCAAGATCCTTCATATTATAGATAGACACTGAACCAAACAGAATAAAATCATTGTAATCTGATCATTATAAACTATGTGATTAATGCAGTATTTTAAAAGTCGGATTGGACTGGCCAGTCCTACTAGTTGGCCAAGGGCAGAGATCTGGTCTACACCACCAATCCATGAGTGGTTGAAATCAGAGTGTTGACCTGATTCAACTTAGGCAGCCCTTGCTTGGCAGTTTGCTGAGAGACCACACTCCACTTTGTTACAAAAACAGACAAGAGACATACATTTCATGCCACACAACACAAGCCCAGGAAATAAATACAAACTGCAGAGCTACAGGTGGTTCAAACTACTGATCAGTGGATCATGCATACTTGCTTCCAAAGCTTTCATCCACCAAGCCAAACTCCCATGTGGTCCTAACTTAAAGAATAACAGAATATTAAAATTGGTAGTACCGAGAACCATCTAAACGACCATGACGCAAGCCAGTCAGGGTCTGGTTTTAAAATAGTGCATTTATTTTCAGTGCACAGGAACTGCCAACTCTATTGCTGTAGCATTCCTCATACAGAAAAAGGAAAATAGGCCAGAAAGGAATCAAGTAGTCACAATATATAGTATCTCCTCATCATCTCCATTGCAGATGGATCTTTGGCTTGGCAACTAAAGAAGTCATCGTGATAGATGCTTACTTTGGAATTGCTAGATGTATACCAGCAGTCATAAGTATTATTCACCTAAAACCACTGTGAGAACAAGTCATGAAGTCGTGCATTCAAAAAACATATACAAAAGGAACCATAGCAATCCCAATGAAATAAACCTAATATTCAGGGTGATTGCAAAAACCTACAAATAGTGGTTTGGATTTAGCTGATAGCATACAAGTTGAAAAGGTGCATTTCTTACCTTAAATTTATCTTTGGTCAACCAAGCAACACCAAAACCAGGTCTACAATTAGCAGGAAGGGCCTCATTTGGGGCCTCTGCAAGTGCTAGCAAGTCTGCCCTGATAAATGATCCTTATATTCTACCTGCAATTATAAGAAGGGGCAAAACAGTAAATTCAATTCAGCAGTCAGTAAATGTGGTAGCTTTCTTTTCCTATGACTTCTCTCGCCATTCTTTTACCTCTTCTGAGTTAAACTAAGATACTTAGCCTGATAAAAGCATCTAATCTCTAACTACCTATGTATGGAACACAATCAATTAATGACTACAAATAAAAGTTCGTAAACACAGAAGAAACACACAAATGCACCAATTTCAATGAATGCCTGAATTGGAAGGAGCATAACAAGGTACTTACTAAAGCCAAGAAGAAGCAACATTTGCTATCTGATTTAATTCTGAACTACACAAACCAAAACTCCCAAAGTAAAGATTTACACACAACCCCAACGTATGTTCAATCTTAAAATGACATCAAAAGGATCAAATATGAACTGCATAATTGTTTGAATAAGAAGACTGAAAAAGAGAAACAAACCAGCAAAACTATGTCTGAGGCTTTTGCCAATTTTATCGACCATATGTTTCGATCAAGTTGACCTGGTTCATTTTCACTATGATAACAAGTCTCTTTCTAGAAGTAAGATTGGTCGAACTAGGCAATCGGTAAATTAAGTGTCTCTAGAAATATCATGGCAAACCAAATTTAACATTAAATGATTCAACAATTCATTCAAGGTACGATTTATAAAATCCGAACATAAGGAGGGCATTTGCCAAAGACAGGCTTAACCTAATCAAACAGATTTTACCACCACCTTCTCCACTTCCAACCTTCATCAAAATCATAGAAGATTTAAACTTTCGATCTCCTTTATATTTTTATCTAGAATGATTCTTTTAACTTTTATTTATCTCAATTACAGCAAGAATACTCACTTCCATGATCATTTATAAACAGCTTCAAACTTCATTGTATCCAATATATCAACTAACACGCAAATGCTTTTTCAGCTTCACAACAGCTCATAGTATTCTTACATATGAACAGTATTTTCGCAGAATCAATACCGGCTGATTCAGAAAGTTCCCCTGTGACTTAAAGAATGATATAGCGTTCATAAATACATCGGCACGTGACATTGTTACATAGATGACAAACTGACAATAAGCATAGAGTGAAACTACTATAACTATATTTCCTTAATTGGCATTCATAGCTAAAAAAGACAGTAAAAGGTTGATTATGATAATAGGACAAATGATATAATAAGTAGTTCCTTTGACACATGCTTGATTCCTAATTAGTTGAACCTCCATATAATAAGTGATGGCAAGATAAGACTCAGTGTGCGCTCAAATGAATGAAAAGATAGGTTCTAATGGTCATGCACAACATTATCCAATCCAAACCTCAGCTTGAAATGGCATAGGAACATGAGTGTGGGGGGGGCATGCTTTTGCACTCGTGCACGACAGAGATGAGTAAATCCTAGATAAGACTCTGTAGCATTACAAGTGTGTGTCAAATATTACCGACATTTTATCAGGCAGCTGTATAGACAATAAGAATCAGGCTAGAGAAAACTATGCAGATAACTATGAAAATTCTGCAGTTCCAGACAAAACAAGGCGACAATGGAATCAGCGAAACCGAGCCTCATTGGCCCCAAAAGATACCATGGATTATTAAACCTCACAACAGACAAGAAATGCACATTAAAAACGGTAATCACTCCTCAAAGGACATAGAATCACCTTAAATACTGAGGCCCAATAGTAATCATAATGGCACCGGAATTTCCTTTTCTCGGACGAGCTGAAGACAATCTTGGCGTTATAATTCAACAGCCCAAGCTCGCAAACTTTAGACGACCTTATATCCACACCTGCAAGAAAAAAATTCAAAACTGAGCATACGACACTCGAGCGCATAACACGACCTACAGTACGAAAACGAAACTCGCTACGTTCCATTGATCAAACGAGTCATCACATACTACATCCTGTCCATTTCTCATCATTAGCTAGCAGCTGAAGTAGCACAAAACGGCCGAGAACGGTAACAATCCACAACTTAGCTCAGCCAACTCGATTGGTCAAGACCCGAAAGCATAAGCAATTATTCAACGGAACTTACTGCTGGAGACGATTTTGCACTGAGCAGGCAGCGACATAGGGCTGGGGATCGAGAAGTTACTGACGAGGAGGGCGACGACGCCGATCACGAACGACGAGGAGAAGAAGAAGGCGACGGGGAAAAGGAGAGCCAGGAACAATCGGAGCAGTACGGCGAGATTCCCGCTCTCGCCCGTCGCCCCGCGATGAGGGGGCGGCGAGGCCGCGTCGCCGACGGAGGGATCCATAGCTCCCGACGCCTTACCCGGACGGCCGATATCGGGACACTACGCGCGCCGGAGAAGCATGGGGCGAGGAAAACCCCGAGGCCCTCTCAGCGTCGGGCCGACAGGTTCCGGAGGTACCGATCGGAGGGAAAGTCTCCGGCCGCCGTGGAACCGAGGGTTTTCCATTCATTATCAAAATGTTATCTCAAAAGTCATAATAACAAACAAGCCCATAAAATTCCAAAACAATCCAAATATCTAAAATCAATGCATATCATTAGAGCATGGTTGGCATAAATGTCATGATCCCATGTGAATCATAATCCACCGAAATGAAATGTCTTTTCTGAATTCTTATAGATCATTATCTATTTCCTTAGTAATTTCTACTTCTAGATAGAAGTGTGTGAGTTCAGACTCAATACATCACTCATGTCATTAAATAATACTTAAATTTCAAAAAAAAAAAAAGATTGAAAGAAAAGGTATTTTCCAAATTCTTATATATCGTTAACTATTTCCTCAATAATTCCTACTTCTATATACAAGTTTGTGAGTTCAAATTCAATCTATCTCAATCGTGTCATTAGTTGGTACGAATAGAACCCTTTTATCTCTCCTCTTCATACTTATTTTTTATCATTCTTGTTAAAAGAACTGAAAATTGTTCAATGATCCTTTTTTTTTTTCATCACTCCAATCACCAACCTTGTCCCGCACTTCACAGGTGTGGGATGAGGATGGAGATGGGGACTTCCATGGCCCTTGCTCGCTACTCTACTTATTCCAATATAATCCTTTTATTATGTTCAATTGTAGAAAGTTTCGTTGAAATCGTTATTTGTTAGATTTCATGTTTACACTTGTCCTCATTTAACTAAATCACTCATCAAATTATATGCTCTTTAAGCTAACAATTTTACATTTAACTTAAGATAATCTTTATGAAAATATCTTTCAGTAGGATACTGCATAAGATTAAAAAAATTAGTTTCCAAAGCTCGCTTAAATTGCAAGCTAATATCTAAAAGAGTATGGGAAGTGGCAAATTCTAGAAGACTTGAACACCAATGCAAATTTTTCAACAAAAACATGAACTTGATATGACTTAAATGAAATTGACTCGGGATGACACATTTTCCCTCACTTTTTATGAGAAACACTTTGTAATTAATTACATCGGAACATTTGCCTTCCAGCACAAAATGACATAAATAACCCAAATTAGTATCCTGACACGATATAAATATCTAATCCTATGTTGTTAAGTCATACATTCAAATTGTTGAGAATATCTCTCAAATTTGAGCTCATAAATGAAACAAGATCCGAGAAGAAATTTCAAATCCAAATAATACGGCCAAATAAGGAAGAAATTGTTGAACCGAACGAAGGCACTTTCTACTTATGAACCATGAAGATTTTCACACTAATCTACATTATTTCCATGGACGACAAAACTTTCTGCAGTCATCCTTGACCATGTATAATAATTGGCTTCTCATTAATATCCACTCATCTCAATTACATCTCTAAATCGCAGTATCTTCAGGCTTTCGAAAAAATGGATAGATAAACCAAGTCCCACGTTAGAACCTGAGTCATTTGGCAAGTAATATTCAATCAAACATTATGACATTGCTGATGTATATATGGACAGAGATGCTCTCTTGGAACCTAAAGAACTAACTTTCATGAGCAAGAAAACAACATCTCATAGTAATTTACTAAAACATGCAAACAAACATAGTTTAGAATATTAAGACATGAATGTATGATCGTTCTCAACAAACTACTTAGACACGGAGCATTGAGTATCTAGCTATAAATTTTATAGTCTGCTAGAGCTTTCCTTACCTAATCCATCCTTTTGCCATTCTTTTGGAGCAGCGCAAGAACCACCTACTCTTCTTATCAATGATCAAGTTCCCTAGCACAACGCCAACCAAAAACCCAACTCCAGCGCCAGCCAGCATGATTTTCCAATCCAAGTCGAATAGAGACTCCTCTTCATTATCTACTGTGAAAGATGGCGGCAATGGAGCGTTATCAGCATTTGTGCATTTATTTGGCAGAGGACTTCCACACAAACCCTCATTCATCACAAATGAATTGCTCCCAAATGTGTCGAACTGAGTTCCACGTGGTATTGGTCCTGATAGTCGATTATGAGAGACATCGAAAACTGCAAGAAATGTGAGGCTGGCTAGTTGTTGAGGAATCTCTCCCACAAGATTGTTCCGGGAAAGATCCAGTGATTCGAGCACTATCAGGTTTGCCAAGGAAGGAGGGATGCCACCGGTGAGGGAGTTGTTTGAAAGGTTGAGCATACAAAGAGACTTTAGATCTCCAATGAGCTCAGGAATGAAACCTTCAAACTTGTTATTGGAGAGGTCAATTGCCACAAGGGTATCTGGAATCTTCACATAATCCCTTTTCGTGCCCTTATTCATCAATGTCATCGCATAAGTCATCTCATTTCCATTGAATGGGAAACCAGAAAAATCAATCCGTTGATGAATACTCATATATGCCAAGTACTCTTGACCATCGATAACCTTCATAGCGAGACAACTCTGTAACAACTTGGAAGGAAGTTTACCATTGAAGCTGTTGTTGGAAAGGTCAAGAATGTGTAAACTGGTGAAGTTAAGTTGGTTTAGATGACCTTCTATGGGACCATAGAAATTATTGGACTGCAAGTCAATAACTTTTAGGTAGGCCAATTTCGACAACCAAAATGGGAATGTATCATTAATTTGGTTGCCACCAAGATTCAAAAACTCTAGCATTTCGCAATTTCCTAAGGATTTCAGAATACTCCCTCTTAGTCGATTTTCTCTAAGGTCAATCATCGTCAATTGACAATCATCTTGGTAAACGCGAGGAATCATGCCATCGAACTTGTTTCTCGCGAGGTTCAAAAAAATCAAAGGACCAATGCTCCCCAAACAAGGAGGAAGCGTGCCATTCAGAGCATTGCTGGAAAAATCGAGCATGGTGAGAGAGCTCCTTTCACAAATGGATGTTGGAATATCCCCAAATAGAACATTATTGGAGATGTTGTACAGCTTAACCAAGGGAGGTGGGACGGGGAGGGTTGTTTCTAGCAAGTTAGAACTAACGTCGAAATACCTCAAGTTTGGCAAAGGAAGATCAGTCTGGTTGTTTTCGAAGCCGGTTAAAAGATTGTGAGAAAGATCTACATACTCGAGAGATTCTTTACTATTGTTCCACATCCATCTAGGAATGGTCCCTCGAATTCTGTTGTGTGATAAGTCTAACAACGACAATTTGCTTAAGTGGCCTATAAACTGTGGGAACTCGGTCAAGTTGCATGAATCCAAGTATAAGTGGGCAAGCTTCGATGTAGTGGCATTGATGAATGACTTGGTGAAAGATATGTTGCTGTTGGAAAGAAGTAAGTATCTCAAGTTCTTGAGTGTGAATAGATCATTCACATCAAGAACGCCATTGAGATTAAGTGACCCCAGATAAAGTTGTTTGAGATCCTTCAAATTCCGCAATGTGCCCAAAATATCATCGTGCAAGTCGTTGTAAGAAAGGTCAAGAAGAGTCAACTGCTTCAGGTTCTCAAATGGAGATGGAAATCCACTACTTAACCAATTCCCTTGAATTATGTTGTGTTGTAGGGATAACTCCTTCAATTCGCTCAAGTAGCCTATAAACCGTGGGAACTCGGTCAAGTTGCATGAATCCAAGTTTAAGTAGGTGAGCTTTGATGTAGTGGCATTGATGAATGACTTGGTGAAAGATATGTTGTTGTTGGACAGAAGTAAGTATCTCAAGTTCTTGAGTGTGAATAGATCATTCACATCAAGAACGCCATTGAGATTAAGCGACCCCAGATAAAGTTGTTCGAGATCCTTCAAATTCCGCAATGCGCCCAAAATATCACCGTGCAAGTCGTTGTAAGAAAGGTCAAGATGAGTCAACTGCTTCTAGTTCTCAAATGGAGATGGAAATCCACTACTTAACCAATTCCCTTGAATTCTGTTGTGTCGTAGGGATAACTCCTTCAATTCGCTCAAGTAGCCTATAAACCGTGGGAACTCGATCAAGTTGCATGAATCCAAGTTTAAGTAGGTGAGCTTTGATGTAGTGGCATTGATGAACGACTTGGTGAAAGATATGTTGTTCTTGGGCAGAAGTAAGTATCTCAAGTTCTTGAGTGTGAATAGATCATTCACATCAAGAACGCCATTGAGATTAAGCGACCCCAGATAAAGTTGTTCGAGATCCTTCAGATTCCGCAATGCGCCCAAAATATCACCGTGCAAGTCGTTGTAAGAAAGGTCAAGATGAGTCAACTGCTTCAAGTTCTCAAATGGAGATGGAAATCCACTACTTAACCAATTCCCTTGAATTCTGTTGTGTCGTAGGGATAACTCCTTCAATTCGCTCAAGTAGCCTATAAACCGTGGGAACTCGATCAAGTTGCATGAATCCAAGTATAAGTAGGTGAGCTTCGATGTAGTGGCATTAATGAATGACTTGGTGAAAGATATGATGTTTTCGGACAAATATAAGGTTGTCAAGTTCTTGAGTGTGAATAGATCATTCACATCAAGAACGCCATTGAGATTGAGCGACCCCAGATAAAGTTGTTCGAGATCCTTCAGATTCCGCAATGTGCCCAAAATATCACCATACAAGTCATTGCTAGAAAGGTCGAGAGAAGTCAACTGCTTTAGGTTCTCAAATGAAGATGGAAATCCACCGCTTAACCGATTACCTACCAAACAGAAAAAAAAAAAAAAAAAAAGACACAAGACAAAGGAGCGTTAGTTACCCCATCAATTTCAATTTCCTTTTTCTCTTTGGCTAAATAATATCATCGCCTGAAAATATTAGGTCCAAGACATTATGCAATAGCCCACTCAAACAAATAGGCATTGGAGGGGCCCACCGTCGAAAATTGGAAAGTCTCTCTCGCTCTTCTCCTCTCTGCACCGATCTTTCAAGCTCCACTACTGCTCGCTCCCTCCCGGACCACCGCCAAAACCTCTGCTGCAACGGCCACGGGAAAAACCAGAGATAGGGACTTCCTCCGCCGCCTCAAGGCCTACCTCGACAATGCTATCAAGATCTCCAGGTACGCCACAAAATCATCCTATCCTTCTCCCTCCTTCCCAAAACCCTACCCCTCCATCACCGCCTCAGGAGCTTTGAGTCCAACATTGGCCTGAGCCGAAAGGCCTTCCAACTGGGCTAGTTGTTGAGGACGTGAACACTCTCCGGGCCTCACACCTCAACTCTGGGTAGGACCTGATCCTCTCCTTCATCGCCTATGGTGGTGAGAGGACATACTACGTCGTTGAGTAGTTCTTCTAATTGGTGAAATCAGGCTTCATCGATGGCCACCAATCGCGTGTTTGATCAGCACGTAGGCCGAGTTCCTCAGGTACAGTGGGAGCATCAATCTGAAAATTAGGGATTTGAGGAGGTTGCGAGAGGACGAGATGCACGTCGATTTGACCATCAAGATCGTGATGTCCAAGGGGATTAACTAAGGAATTTTTTCTTTTTTTCTTTCGTTCAAAAAATTGAGGAAGTTGAGGGAGAAGAAGTTGATGAAGAAGCTATTCGGGGCTCAAGACCTGGCTGAACTTGCCGAGCTAGAAGGCCTTATGGCTTAGGCCCTTACCGGAATCGAAGCTCTTGAGGTGGCGATGGTAGTTTTGCTCGTGGCTGTTGTTGCAGGGGTTTTGGTCATGGTCGGGGTGGGAGTAGGCAGCGATGAAGCTTGAAAGATCGGGTTCCATGGAGTTGTAGATGGAGGAGGAAAGAGATCCATCCGAACTGGTAAAGAGAGACTTATGATGGTGGGCCCTCACAATGCCACTTGTCGTCCATTGAGTGGGTTAGTGCATAGATGACATAACGTCACAATTGCGCTTAATATAATCAAAAAGAAACTTTTACCTGAAATGTCCAAGACAATGAGTTTTGTCAAGTTGACCATCCACTCCAAAGAATCACCGATCAAGTTATTGGAAAAGAGCACTAGCTCCGATAGCTGGTTAAGATTAGCAAAGGAAACAGGGATTTGACCTTGCAAGTTATTGTAAGAGAGGTCTAGCCCCGATAGCTGGGTAAGATTACCCATTGAAGAGGGAAGCAATCCTAAGAAATAGCAACTCTCGGCTTTTAACTCATTCAAGAGACTAAGATTTCCAATTGAAGTGGGTATTTCTCTCGAGAAGTTGGTCTGGGAAAGGTCTAAGGATTTTAATGGAGAACCCCAGTGCAGTTTGGGAAAAAACCCAGAAAGGTTGGAATTGTAAGCAACGGAAAGGACTTCCAAGTTTGGCAGCTGAAAAATGTTGATTGGAAAGTTTCCACTCAATCCACAAGAATCTAGCTTGAGCAATGTCAAGGAAGAGAAATTCGCTAGCATAGGTGGGAAAGGTGATAATGAGCTTACTCGAGAAAGATCAAGTTCTTTTAGCCCAGTCAAGTTATGAACGAAGTCGCCCATGTTGGGCATATGAAGTGGCTCATATGAAGAAGTGGACAAATCGAGAGAAACTAACTTGGAGAGTTGCGAGATATCATGAGGGATTTCACCGGAGAAGTCGGAGGAGGAGAGATTAAGGCATTGCAACTTTGAAAGATTGCTGAAGCCGTACGGAATTGAGGAGAAGTTGAAGCTGTTGAAAGCAAGATTGAGCGACTCCATGTGAACAAGTCGAAAGAGAGTGGTGTTAGGACTCATGGTGCCTGAGAGACAGCTGCTACTGAGGTTGAGGGCGATCATTCGGCCGGTGACTTCATCACATTCGACGCCGTCCCATGAACAACAATCTCCACTTTCATCTAGCGACCAAGAATGGACTTTTGGATAAATGCATCGGAAATCTGTCGTGTTGGTTCTTAAACTTCTCTTGAATTCCATCAAGGCAGAGCTCTCGTCCGCATGACAAAGTACCTCAGCAAACCTAGTACGAAAGAGAGAAAGCAAGAATATCCAAGTAAGCAGTAGATATAATGATAAGGTTGCCATATTTTCTGCTTTTCTTTCTGTTCTTTTGGTTACTGAACTGAGTTTTCGTGGGAGAGTGTGACATAGAAGGTTTTTATAGGCAGCAACAGTTGGCTCTGGCAATGGAATTATCTTGCTACTTGGCCATTCATAGTGCTTGACCTCAGAACTTTAAATGATTTTACGTATGCCTTCTGTATGGGTTTGAAAACTGCAGGATCTTAGACGTATAAACATTTGTTTATTATATAGGGCACAAGCACAGTGGCTTGGCATTCTCCTTTTATCCATATTTCTCTGTCATACTTTTAATATAAAATCCATCCGTTTCTTTTGGTGACATATTGGAAATTGGCAACAAGCTCCCATGTAAATTGTACATGTCGTTTGACTTGACTCGTAGCTTCATAGCTAAATTTCAAGTACAGATGTTGTTCATAGTTATTTGTTCAACAACAAGGGTTGCTTGTGCAGACTTCCATCAATAAGCCATTTATAGGTGGGCTCATGTGTCTCTCTAATTTTAAACTCACCTAAGTGTAAAATGAGAAACGCCCAATTTAACATAAAAGTATCGAAAAAAATATCAACACAATCAGAACATAAAAAGATGAAAGATCAAATTATATTATTGACATAGATGGATGTGCACTCAGAATAATCCAATAAAGACTTTGAAATAAGGGGGTACTGCACCTTTATTAGATAAAAGCAGGGCATAGAAGAAAAAAAAAGTCGTATGTGCGCATGTGCACGAATGAACAGAAACAGAGAGAGTTATGTGCGTGTGCATGTATGCGAACAAAATATATATTAGCCATGATTAAATTTCTTAACAACCTAATGTATTTTTGCTATCTATAATCCATATTGTTTTTGAATTAACTTTTCTGTAAAAAGGTTGGCTTAGTTTTATTTTTATGCTGCATTAGTGTTATCTTTGTTCATCTTTTCATTTCGTAAATCTTTCTATTTGATTCAAATTTATAAAAAGAGCAGATACGGCTCTAGAAGGGGGCAACATGAAGACATTGATTTTATGGAAAAATCTTAAGTCGTACACCTCATTCAAGACTGCAACACTAAACTGAGGGCTACGAAGAGGGTAAAAGCTTGCTATTCTTCAAGCTTTCATTAGCCATTATTAAGAGACATTAGACAGCAAAAGAAATCACAGTAAAAACAGTACATTAAGTTCTTCTTTGACCGGACAAAACTCAAAAGCAAGCGTCCACGTAATTTTCGAGGGTGAAATAATTTCTCTTATTTTGAGGTAACTTTTATCTACAATTCATGTTCTAATTGGTTCTGGCAATGGAATTATCTTGCTACTTGGCCATTCATAGTGCTTGACCCCAATACTTTAAACTGATTTTAGGTATGCCTTCTGTATGGGTTTGAAGACTGCAGGATGTTAGGCGCATGAACATTTCTTTCATTATATGCCCGAGAGAAGCAGGGGCTTGGCATTCTCTTTTTTTTTTTTTTATCTATATTTCATACTTTATTCAAAGTATTCATTCTTTTCTTTTAGCGACGTATTGGAAATTGGCGACAAGCTTCCATGTAATTGTTCATGTCCTTTGATATGACTCATAACTTCAAGGGTAAATTTCAAGTACAAAAGTTGTTCATAGTTGTTTGTTCATCCATATGGATAGCCTGTGCGTACTTCCATCTACAAGCCCATTTGTGGACTCATGTCTTTCTAACTTTTATCTTTGCTTGGATGGATGTTCACCGATAAACTCACTTGTACATTTGTCCCCTCCCTACTCTTACCACCAAAAAAAAAAAAAAAAAAAAACGATTTTGTTTTGGGATTCATCAAGTTTAACACTGATTTTCTCAGTCATGGTTTCATTTTTAATTTTGAAGTAGCGATGTTTCTCTCTTAATTATATCATGTGTGCTTACATGTGTCTAACACAATTTGTGTAAATGCTAGGTAATAAATGTAAATCCATTTAGAATTTTTATAATTTTGCATAACAGCACCATTGGTTCTTAACAATAACTGGACCGAAAAATATCGATAAATATTATCTCAATCATAAAATAAGTGAATCTTACTATAGTGCTGATGTGATCCACGATGGGGATGACTTTGATTTACTGGTGCAAAGGCCAGACGATACTTTCTTGGAAATGACAGGTAGACTCCAGAGTCCAAGCAAAGATGATGCATCATTTGTCAAAAAAGCTATAATTGAAAATTCATGTGAAAACTGAAAATTTTGTCGTGCCTTGCTCGCCATTCATTGCCAGTATTATTGGTACGGTCCCCTTCCCATTTCTTTTTCACATAGAAAAGAAAAGAAAAAGACAAACTTGACAAACCTCAAGAAAGAATTTTCTTCCTTACTAGAAACCAATCGTACCAACCTAACCACTGGCGTTGGGATAACACTTCCCCATCAAGTGTTGAGCTGCCCAAAGACGCAGGTTCTTTGAAGCTTCAGTCAACGAAATCAATTTTACTTCCCATCGTTTACCTAAGAAGGTCTTAAAGGAGGATTCTAGCCTTCTGTTATATACCCAAGTCAAGAAGATTTTTGAACATTAGTCAATGGATCTCCAGGGGAATTTGGCCACCTAAGAAGACTAGAGTACTTAGGCCTGTCCTTCAATAAATCCAAGGGGGTCATTCCTAGATGAATGAAGAACATTAGCGAAATAAAAGGCCTTTCTCATTACATAATTTGTGCCATCGCCATTGAACCTTCACTTATTCATTGTGTCTCCAAATAAGCAAAGCTGAAAAAATTACCCATTGATGTTTTAAGAAATGAGCCTACTTATTTAGGAGGCCAAGGCTTTCCCCAAAGATAATAGTTCCAGGAGACTACCCCAATGTATTTTCAGAATAAACCAAAAAGGAAAACACAAGAGACTAGTATGCTACCTCGTGTCCCAAAGAGACAATAATTTTTTCAGGAAATTACATCAATTACAATTAATTGACATTGACACAACCCTTAGATTAGGTCAGAGGATGACTTAAAAAAGAAGTTTTTTCTTTATCTTGACGCCTTGTACGTGGAGGCAAAAATTTTGACCGTGGCATTTCCATAAGGGAAACCATCTACATCATTTCCATGGTGGTTTGTTTGTGTAGGCTAATTATTTTCCACATCATACTCTAAATCATTTGATTGCCACATTAGATCGAGCTTATCGGAACTGGTGCCGAACTTAATTATAATTTAATGCAAGTTTAAGGAATTGATTAATTAAATTAAAAGTTCAAAAAATTAATTAAGAAGGGTTAATACCCTAAAAAACCCTAAACTGGTACACATGTGACAAATTTACCCAAAACTATTTTTTTGATCGTAAAAAACCCCAAACTGGTACACCTGTGACAAATTTATCCCGACTGACCATAAAAAATCCTAAACTTGTGCATTTATGACAAATTTACCCCAAATTAATTTATTCGATTATAAAAAAATCTCAAACTGGTAAACTTGTGACAATCGTACCATCTGCTAAATTGGATTAATACCACAAAAAAATCACAAAAATTGTAAACTGTGACAAACGAGGTATAAAATCTCAAATTAGTATACCAGTCAATTGTCATGTGTCATTTTAACAAAAACTAACAAAGGGTAAATTTGTCACAAGTGTACCAGTTTGGGGTAAATTTGTCAAAGATATACCAGTTTGGGATCTTTTGTAGTCAAAAAAATAGTTTTTGGTAAATTTATCACAAGTGTACCAATTTATGATTTTTTAGAGTATTAACCCGAATAAAAAAAAGGTGAATTAACAGAGGAAAAGTACAACTTTACAGCTGACATATGGTGGACCAAAACCACGCTGCGCTGAAGTCCAAGCAAGTTTTCTAGTCAAAAGTCTTTTTCTTTTTTTTGTCCTTCTCTTTTTACCTCCCCTACGACGGGAGAAGATAAAAAGCTTCCTAGACAAAACTTTCTTTTGAATTTTTTAAACTGTTTCCTTTGTGTCTTTTGAACCAGGAGGAGGAAACGCGTTTTAGTATTATGTGTAGTTTCACACGGAAACATTCAAACTAAATATCCTGTTTTAAAATATTTTGGGATTCATCAAGTTTAAGGCTAATTATCTTATTCATAGTTTGATTTTGATTTTTGAGTAGTGAAGTTTCTCTCTTAATTATATCATGTGTGCTATGATGCGTCTAACACAATTTGTGTAAAGGCCAAGTAACAAATTTAAACCCTTCTAGATTTTTCATAATCTTGCATAACAGCATGATTGGTTGTTAGAAATAACTCAACCAAAAAATGTAGATAATTATCATTTTAGCCATTAATCGGATTCTACTATAGTACTTATGTGATCAATAAGAAGATGAGCTCGATCTACTGGTCCAAAGACCATACGATATTTTCTCGAAAATGACAAGGAGAGGCATCATCTGTCAAATGCTTTAATTGAAAATGGACATGGAAAGTGTAAATTTTCTCAAGCCGTGCTTCACCATTCATTGCCAGTATTTATTGACATGGTCCACCTATCAGTAAAATGGCACCTTACATCATTTTCACGTAGAAAAGAAAAAAGTGGATCAAACTTGACAAACCTCAACAAAAAATTTTCTTCCTCATGAAAAACCAATTGTACTTGTTGGAAGATATGTGCGAGCTACATGATATACTAAATCAATCAAGATCGATTTGACATTCGAATTGATTTATAGGATACACTATTTCCTTTTTATTTATACACACCTTGTATTATAATATAGAGGCATTGTATATTGAATTGATATAGAAAAAGAAATACAAAATTCTTCCCCACAAACTATCTCCTTTTCTTTGGTTCCTTGCTTTCTTGCAGTACTAAACTAAGTATTAGGATTGGGATAATTTTACGATTTCCACTATTTTATGGCTATTAGCAAATGGGTTTAAGTGTTCTGATGATATTTTAGCTTAATGTAAATTGTATATTGTGAGTCCTAAATTTAGCAGGATAGGTTATGAGGTATCTCATGTTTTGATCGAATCAATTTGTGTAACCGGCAACATCAAGTAAGATAGGTCGGTATTTTATGGCAAAAAGAAGGGATAGTTTAATGTTTAACATATATTTTGAAATACTAGTAAAATGTGCCGTGCATGCACGCGTGAAGGCCACATATTTTTTAACAACTGCGCGAACTTCAAATTTTCTTGAGCCTATGGAAGATTCGTTATTTGACCTTCACGTTAATAAATTAAAGACGAACTATATGAAAAAAAGTAAACTCTTTTTTTTCATGATAATCCTAACAAAAAGGCAGGAATTAGTTATCTATTCAACTTTTCATGACTTCGTTGTTTTTTTTAGTGTAAAATGAGAAAGAATCACGCTTAACAAACAAAATATAAAAAGAAATCAACACAATAAAAGAAAAGGCAAAAGATAAAATGATATTATTGAAATAGATGGATATGCACTCCGATCATCAAATAAAGACATTGAAGTGAGTAAGTACTGCTCCTTTGTTAGATAAAAAGAAAGCATGGAAGAAAATAAAATGTTATACCAGGCGTATGAATGAGAGTGAAACAGAGACAGTAATCTAGTATTAAAATAATTAGATTGTTAATTCAAAAGAGAGATGAATGAGGTAATGTGAACGAGTGTCTTTAATTTAGTTTAAGTTAAATGTGAAAAATTGTATTATATCATATGAATTAAACGTCATGGGGCGGAGTGTTTTCTTTTCTTGTGACAATAGAGGACATTTTTATTATAAAAAATTGTAGTTAAGTGCACATTTAGTAATTTTTTTATATTATAAGAAATTATAAATAATTAAATCAAATCTTAAGTTGAATGTGAAAGACACTATTCATTTAGAAGTATTTTGAAAGACACATTATTTAAATGAATAGCCACGTTTTATGAAAACACAACTCATATAATGGACGAGATAGGTCTTGTTTAGTAACTATTATCCGGTCATTACTTGAAAATCAGGACACTTCCCCACCCAGTGTTGAGTTGCCCGAGGACGCCAGTTTAATTGAATATTCAGTCAATGAAATCAATTTCCATTTGTCATAGCTAGACCCGTCATGTCGTTTAGTGATCAAAAAGTCTTAAAGGACGACTCGAGCTTTCTGGCATTTACCCAAGTCATTAAGAATATTTGAACATAAATCGATGGATCTCAAGGCGAAATTTGCCGCAAAAGGCGGTCCTCGTTTTTGTCAAAGTATCACTGAACTTGGGACGTGCGATTTGGTTCATTTTTGCATTTGACTTACATTTTCAAATGAAAAAAACAGCCCGCTAGAATTCCAGCTAAAGAAAAGAAATGGCCCGCAGAACTTGTTGGGGCAACATGACAAAACTCAAGAAATGCATGTAAAACTATGATGCATCATCGCAATTTTTGGAGAGTAATGCTCTTGTTAGTGATTGACTAGATCAAATATAGTGTTAAAGTAATGCAGGAGCCACCTGCTCTTCTTGTCAACGATGAAATTGCCAAGCACAACACCGATATAGAATCCAATTCCAATGCCTACCAGCATAGTTCTCCAGTCCAAGTTGAACAGATATTGTTGTCATTATCTTCTCCGAGCGATGATGATGGTAATGCTAACAGTAAGTTTTCACCATTTGGCGGAGGTGTTCCACACAATCCCATTCATGGCAAATGAATTGATCTCAAATGTGTCGAATTGGGTTCCCCGTGGTTTCAGTCTTGAGAGTCGATTGTGAGACACTAGAAGACGAAGGAAATGCAAATAGGGGGAGGATGGAATCTTGTTTAATGGCTCCAGTGACTGTGTCATTCATCCCGTGTCTATGTGAAATTGCATTGTCCATAGAATATGATTTTTGGAAAAGACAATTTCAGGAAAAAAAAAAAATGAATGATTTTCTAGCTTTTTTTTTTTTTTTTGAAAATAAGTTGAAAAAATTAGTTTTGTCGTATTTGATAATAAGTATGTCCACTAAAGGTAGCTTGTATCCTTAAAGACGATATACCATGAATAACGAGCTAGAATCAACATCTTTTTCTTTTTTATTCTGTAATCCATCAAAATAAGAAGAATTACAAAGAAATTAGGAAAAAAATTATGAAATCAAATTTGTAAAATATTATATATGAAAAAAAAAATAGATGATTTTTGTATTCTTTTCACTTGGACGCACAGCAAGAGAGAAAGGAAAATGATTATTTTCTTACTGGAAGGGGAAATAGTCTTCTCCAATCTAAGTTTGATGGATGGAAAAAGTTTTCATCGATCGGATAGACTTTACACATTGGACTGGATGAAAAAATGGTCTCATGCGGATGTTAAATGTGCTCTTTTGGCTTGGAAACTAAATCAAGACACCACTTCTCCTTTGCTTGTCAATATAGCAAGGAGGTTTTGGACGCCGTTTCGAAGCTAGGTGGTATTTCTCGCGCCATTGACTCCTGTAACTTTGCATTTGACTGGGTTATGAAGGAATTGCGAAGGAGATGTATAAGCAAGATTGCAATCAATGAGACTGGCATGGAATGCTTCTTGTGCTATATTTTTGCTGGCTACGAACAATGTAAACTTCTTGTACTATATTATGCTGAAAGAGTACGTGTTGATTGTATGTTAATTGTATGGAGAGAAACATTAAAAGAGTACGTGTTGATTGTATGGAAAGAAACATTAGCATATTTACATGACATGAACAATGCGGCCTCAAAAAGCTAGAGATACCATAAAATTGACAATCACAAAATGAATTGAGTTTTAGAGAGTACTAGTTATACAACCATGCTGCCAAAACTAAACAAATTAAAGAATTCCGCCATCATTAGAAATGTCATCTATTTCTGTATGTGAATTTCTAACTCCACTGGTAGCTCACTCTGTAATTAGAAATAAAATTGCAACTTTACTTGCCATACATTCTGCAATAAAAGAACTCTAAACTAGTTGTGTTGTTCTTTCCCTCTCATCTAGTTACATAAAAATTTTAGCTAGGAAAATATAAGATATACTCAATACAAATAATGCATTACAAATTCAAGATGATAAAGAGATAAACAGCTGCATTTTGAATTACCTCTTGCTTTAACTTTGCCTTCACTACCTACTTTCTGCTATACCACACAAAAACCAAACTTTTAGTTCCTCCCATATGACATTGCCGAAAGAACCTCTTTCTCTCTCTTTTCTACTAAGTACAATATTCAACAAGATCCTGCAATTACGTTAGTAGTAGTATCTTTAATGCCAAGGTGACAAAAAAATGGTTTTTTTTCAAACTGCCTATGAACATAAATCACAGTCAAGCTCAACCTTTTCCCAAATTAACCAACTGTAGTAACGATGACAGAGATCATGGCATCTTTACTCTATGCACTTCTTACTCGATTGTCCCTCTCATGATGACTCATACTTCACTTACTAAGCCACCATGCCATTAGGATGAGAGCTCTACCCTGATGGAATTCAAGCGAAGTTTTCAGAACTGACAGAACAGATTTTCAATGTGTTTATGCGAAGGTTTATCATGGTCACATGAATATTGCAGCTCATGGGATGGCGTAGAGTGCCACAATGCCATTACAACTGTATTGCGGCATTATACACGAGAAAAATCTTTTTTTTATCCTCCTCTATCAAGGAATAATAGAATTACATTAAACAAAACAAATCAAGTTACAAGTGACCGGCCCCATTAAGCCATAAAATGAGTCGACTACCAAGGTGGATGACCATGAAGGAATTATGTATTCCTGGGTTAAACTCATTGGGTCATGCATCGGTACTCAGTATTTATTTATGCTGTGAGTAAATCATGTGATTCAACTTCTTCAATTGCATAAATTCCTCCCCCTTAACTAACCATTGAAGGATAAGAAAATAAAAGGAGTATCTCCAACCATTAACGATAACATAAGCAATAAAATTAATAATCATAGAATTACTACAGAAAATTTAAGGCACTTGTCACACCTATGATCAAAAACCTCGCCGTGTAAGTGAAGTCGATGTTTGCATTTCATTGACTTCGCATGCAGCATAAGTCATCAACCACACCTTGACTTGAAAGTCATCTCTTAAGTCTTCCTCTAGTTGAGAATCTAGGGCAGACGCATCGGTATATCTATTGGTTAAAAACAGAAGTTAAGATAGTAGAGATTAGAACTCATTCCCTCGGCGATGAGGTAGTAAAGTCCCAACCAACTGCACTGCCCACTAGTGGGTGCCATATCTCTTGTTATTTATGCCCAAAATATCTATAGTTTTCATCTATTTGTATTGAGTAAAATTTTCTCATTGATCTGATTGGAAGTAGGCCACTCACACTGAAATAAGGGCAAAACGTCAGAAATCCAAAAGTGGCGGAAGTCTTCTCGCAGGTCTCTCAATTTTGGCATTTTTGTGGATAAAAAACATAAAAAAAATATGAGATGCCATTTTAATGAACCAACTGCAATGATGATTACACATGAACGATCGATCACGGCATGATGTGTGACCATTTTTCTCCCTTTTTGACAAAAAATAACGCCTCAGTTCCGTTGCAGTAATTAACGTTATTATAGAAAAAAAGAAAGGCAGCGAGAGGCAATATCTCGCTCCCATTGTGCGACTTAAGTGGGATGCCATGGGAAGTGGGTCCCAGCACTAGTGCCCCCCTGATTTACATCGCTGGTTGTCGGCTGTACAGCTGTTTATATATATATAGCATTTTCTCATTAGTCCAACAGAAACATCCCACGGCACTCTTAGGAATTCTCTTGATGACCCATCTCCAATACTATTGTATATCCAATCTAAACCATCCATTTTCTTTTTTCAAAAAAAATTCATACCTATTCACAATCCACAGCTGGCTTTCTCAGACGGTGAAAAAATTTTGTGCATGAATCAAGAAGTCTAGAGTCTAGACAAATGAAAGAGAGGTATCAAATCTTCACTATGTCGAAAGTGGAAAATATCTATGGCAAGACAGACACAGCAACAGCATACTTAATCTTTGTTGCCACTTTGTCTACACCTGGGCTCTCATGGGGATTGTTGATTTGTTTTATAAGAAAATGTTGTTGAAACAGTGACCCATCAACAAATCAGTGGCTAGACCAATTAAATATGTCTCATTTAATCACTTTTGAAGTATCTAGATTTTTTTTTATTTGTTTATGTTAGGTAATATCTGCAGTCAGTTTTCCTTTGCAGATTAAATTTACCTCTTTGATGTAATTAAAAGTAGGTCATCGAAGTAAAAACTTGGAAAACATCAAGAATTACTTATTTGGGGGCTCGACCTAAGAAGTAGCACCGAAAAGGGAAAAAAATAAAGAAAGAAGAAAAAACCACATGCGTCGTGTTATTTTAATACTAACACTACTCGTCATCATCTTAATTGATTTCTCATCATGGAACAGGAAAGATTAAAGGCATTTAACTCTGATTCTGACCTCTTTTGTATATGTGAAGATGATATGGTAAATCCAAAGAAAAACAATGAGGACCAAAATTGCTATTCACAAAAATTGCTAATTATAAAAGAAATGGCATTGCTCTAATAGAAAACATACGAGAGACTAATATTATTATGCCACCCTCAATATTGCCTATGCTTTCTACTTGGGTCATTTTGATCGCGATGTTTCACTTTTCATACTCACTTTGCTAAGCCAAAATGTCATGTCGAAGAAAGCTTAGCCTTGGTGCTATTCAAAGAGGCATTTTAGAACCAGTAGAGCAAATTCTCGTTGTGTTTATCTGAAGTTCAAATCGAGGTCATCAACGCTAGGTAATGGAGACTATTGCTTATGGGACGGTGTAGACTGAGATGAATTCACCAGTCACGTCACCTGCTTTGACCTCAGTAGTAGGTGGCCTTTTCAATACCTTAACTTCTGACAAATGGACATTTTAATTGGTCCGCACGGAATCCTTAATCTTTTTTTCCACAACTTCAATCCCTACCCAATGCCCTAGGGCAAGGGGAAAATGGGGCCATTATGTCATTATTACACACTTTAGTCAACATAAATAATCAACATGAGAGAAATAAATGAAAAAGTCACGTAAACATTTTTCATTATCTAAATTGGACGACATTAATGAAAGGATTTGAATGCACCAATATGAAATAAGACTTGATTGTACTTTTTGAGAGTTTTAAATTTCAATTGTACTCTTAAGATAATTTTTTGGATTTCTATTAGGACATCCCATGCACTTAATTCCTTTTTGCGGCATTTAGCTATCTGTATTATATTGCTTGATAGAATGAAAGTTACATGTTTTCCACCGTTTCGTAATATCATTGAAACATGTTAATGCTGTGAAATACTGAGTACCATTGATAAGAGAGTAAGAATTTATCAACATCTGACATATGCAAGCACTGTGGTGCTAATGCACTTCGTTTTTCTCGTCTTTTTCATCCAAAGCGTGGAGTCCGTAGAGATGGCTTGTACATGCCAAAAACGCAACACAATTATGCATAAGACTTTGACATGTAAACCCGAATTAGGTGATACCTAGGGGGACCGTGAATACAAAAATAAAAGCTAGAGGGATGAGGCCAAATCTTCAAAAGAAGTCGTTGCCAGATGAACTCATCTATAGGCCACTGTCAGTGATCCCAACGTGTTCGTCGAATCAAAGTTCCAGTCTTCACGTTGTAAGACTATATTTTAAGCAAGGTCCCCTCCAAAAAAGAGAAAAAGAAGAAGATGAGGCAAGAGACTTGATATGTGATTGAGTGGTCAAACACAGGGTAAGCACGGAGCAAATGTCGCATTCATTTTATAGTGTCTCTTATTCAAAATAACTTTAGAGGCCAAGGCTTCGTTAGTGTAAAGTCTTACTCAATGTGCAATCGATAAAGCAGTTTGCGGATATCGCAGACCTTGGTGGCTAGTGGTGCCCCCAACACTCATGTCCGAAAATTCCCTAATTACAGGTAAAAAATTCCTAAAAAATTATAGATAATGATCTCTCGGTTAAATTTGTTTTTCTATCTAGTTTGCCTAACTTCGAATTCTTGGTCCACCACTAGTTTACTACTATTTGAAGAAATGAGCTTAATCGGAATGTTCGGACAAAATATGTTACTCGAAAGGAAGATGAACCTTTGAGAAGTTATGAAGCAAACTAAAATATGCATGTATCAAATTGCATCTAAACCACTAAAGATAGTAGACTATACAGATTCCTCACATCTAACAGTTCAAATTTAATAAATTCATATATTGAATTCACCAAATAATTTTGAGGAATGTTTAGGTCATTCCTATACTGTCTAAACGTGGTTTGGACAATATTGTATGAAGACAAATGATTTAGTTTGACCATTTTGACCTATCAAAAGATCAAGTATTATTTCCAGAATAATGATTTCAATATCAATCCACATCTCAAGACTTTGGACATGCAAAGCACAGGTCTATAGACAAAATTTAGTGTGTGTGTCTTTTCAGATGTGTCTAGTGCATGAATCACCCAAGCAGAATGAAATTCCGACGCTTGAATGGCTTATCGTTGCCTACAAAAGCTTCTCCACTAAAAACGAAACCTACCAAAAAGCAGTAAGAACAAAACAAAAATTATGGCCCCCTCATTATTCTCCCTATTTTGTACTATGATCGTTTTCCTCGTTAAAGGGCCGATTACTCATCAAATATAAAATTTATTAGATTATTATTTTTTTGTTGTAAATATAATTCCCATAATATGATCAAAATTCTTGCCGTGTAAGTGAAGTCGATGTTTGCATTTCATCAACTTCGCGTTCGCCGTAAGTCGTCAACCGCACCTTGACTCAAAAGTCGCCTCCCAAGTCTTTCTCTAGTTGAGAATCTGGGGCGGACGCATCGATTTGCACGCCACGCACATCTTTTTCAACGTAATCTTGAACAAAAATACTAGTACCCTATTTGTTTGTGTATATCTATTGGTTAAAAACAGAAGTTAAAGGTTTAGCAATTTTTTTTCGTACCTCACCTCCTAATCTAAGTTTTGGCTTTGCAGCTTGACTTTTGAGTTCTACCAACAAAACCCACAACGATCACTTCTACGTAACATTTTATTTTATTTTTTTTGTAATTTAGCGGTGAAGTGGTATCCAAAGCTACTTTCGTGCACTTCAATTAGTTCATTTTCTTGGGAGATCTTAAGGACGCACTCCATCATATCAACCTAATGGAATTGGGATTTTATTTCTAGAGTGCTGCCAATAAGGCTTGAACTCAAGTCTATAAGTTAAGTAGAAAACTTCTGACCATTTGAACCGACACCTTGGTGGTTTTGTGTAGCAATTACAACTGTACCAGCTAAATAGAAGATAAGACAAATATCAAATACGTATTTTATTCTATAATTTTATGGATCATGCGTGATTAGTACAATCATATATTAAAACATTAATTTTTTGAAAAGAAAAAAAAAACTGTAGAATGACTCTTGCTTATCAATTCAAAGTGACAAAAGTCTTTTTTGCGGGCCTTTCAATTTTGGCCTATGTGTGGAAAAATGAATGAGATGTCATTTTAATGGACTAGCCATGCAATCATGATTGCCCCTGAACCGTCAATCACGACATGAGAACTCAACTTGGAATTTCTACCTTGTGGATGTGTGACCATTTATTTCCTCTCTTTTTTTTTTTGCAAAAAAAAATAAAAAGGCCCTGGTTTGCTTATGAACATCGACATCATTTTCAACAAAGAAAGGCAGTTGAGTATTTTCAGATTAGCCCAAGAGTAACATCCCATGGCAAACTTAGGAATTCTATTGATGAACCCATCTCCCAACACTATTGTATGGCAGGACATTCATAGTATACTTGATCTTAATTGTCACATTGTCAACCCTCAGTCTCTCACGTGTATTATTGATATCCTTTATTAGAAGATGTTGTGCTGGCGAAATAGTGAATCATCGACAAATCTGCGGCTAGACCAATTAAATGTGTCTCATTTAGTTTACACTCAAAATGCCTAGAATTTTCATTTATTATGTTTGGTGATATCTCGAGTGAGCTTTCGTGCATATAGTAAATTGACCACTTTGACATGATCAAAAATAGGCCATCTACACTAAATCTTAGAACTCATCAAGGACTGCCTACGTCTTGTTATTTTTAGCCCTATAATTAAATTGGTAAAATTGTAAAGTTTAAGACTATATTGACTGCTATACAATAAATTTATGATTTTTTGACCCAATTTTCTCCACTGAATTGACTGCTGCACAATGAATTTATGATTTTTTTATCCAATTTTCTCCACAGAATTATTCCACGATGTAATTTCTCCAAGAAAGCTAATATTTGACAATCTCAAATACTCTTTTTTGGCTTTTTCCATCATCATATATCTATGAGCACGTGTCAGTGCATTTCAGATAATCATAAACATCGAACACCATTCAATCTTCCAAGTCCTTCCTTCACCAATTCACTAATTAATTATCACATCATCAAGAATTGAACTAACCAATTCAAGTTGTATCTCTCGGAACTCTATTCAAAGCATCATGTGTGATAGTTTTAGATATTGCGCTTAGATGAATTCTTGGAGTATCATGCTCCATCTATTGAAAAATATTCATTTACGCATCATCGAAATCAATACATATATTCTACTTATTTTGGGATATATGAAGGGCTATCTCCCTAATCCCAAGCGTTTTCACTATCCAAACCTCTAAGTTTTTTTATGAAATGTTACCCAAAAGGTGTTCAATAAGATTTGGAATAGAGGAATAAATAACAAACCATAGATACATATAAGATTCATTGTCAAGCAATGTGAGATAATGAAAGTCCAATCCAAAAACTAGAGTCATTAATTAGAGAGAGACCGCATTTATATAAAGAGTATATAAGACTCGTTATCAATCGATGCGGGATAATTTTTTGACATGTTGCTCCTTTCCAAGCAAGGCCAAAGCATCCGTGCAACCATCTACTTCTCTAAATACGTGTTCGATTTGTATTCCTGCCGCTCCACGAGCAAGTTCCTGCATTCAATCAAAAGAGGTTCCATCAGTAATTTATGATCGTGAATGCATGTAATTGCATGAATCGCAGACGTGGCGTCCATTTCAATGTGTAAATGAGTAACATTATTGGCTTCTTCTAATCTGAGGCCATCTCTTAGCGCCATATCTCTGCCATGATGTGTTCATCATCCATCAGAGCTTCTATAGCGCCTGAGAGATTCTTGCTTGTTTGCGATTTATGGTAATCACGGATATTTTGTCTTTAATTTTATACAAAACTAGGTGACAATATTTAAATTCTGAAGATAGTTTCAATCAATGATAATGTTTTTTTTTTTTTTTTGTGATTCAAGGACTAGAAATATTCCTAGGAACTAGAGAATGACTCATGTTCATCAATCTAAAAGATAGGCGTAAGTTTTTACTTCGGTCTCTCAATTTTGGTCTTTTTCATGGAAAAAATACGAGATGTCATTTTAGTGGACCAACGATGCAACTAAGATTGCACATGAGCCATCAATCATGGCATGCACGAGAATTCGAAGAATTTGTACCTTGTGGATGCATGGCTATTTTTGTCATTTTGAAAAAAAAAAAAAAAAAGCCTATTTCCTCATAACTCTCAACATCACTTAGGGAAAAAAAATAATAAGCAGGAAGACTTAGGCAAAATGTTGAAATTGCAAATCATCTATGGCAAGACATACATACATGGTATCGTCGATCTTAATGATTATTAGAGAGTATCTTGGTCTCTCATGTAAATGGCTTGATTCGTTTATAAGAAGTTATGGGAACAGTGGCCCATTCGAGAGTTAAGCGGCCAAATCTCCTATTACTTACGTTCAAAATATTTAAAGTTTTCAACCGTTTGTATGAGATTATCTCTCGAGTTAGATATCGCATATAGATTAATTTTTTTCCCTCAATCGATCTTAATGATCACTTAGAGAGTATCTCAGTCTCTCATGTGGATAACTTGATTCATTTTTAAATAAGTTATGGGAATAGTGACCCATTAGTGAGTTAAGCGGCCATATCTCTTGATATTTATGCTCAAAATATCTAAAGTTTTCAACTATCTGTATTAGATTATCTCTCTAGTTAGATATCGCATGCAGATTAAATTTTTCTCATTGATCTGGTTGGAAGTAGGTCACTCACACTGAAATAAGGGCAAAACGTCAGAAATCCAAAAGTAGCGGAAGTCTTCTCGCAGGTCTCTCAATTTTGGCATTTTTGTGGATAAAAAAAAAAATATGAGATGCCATTTTAATGAACCAACTGCAATGATGGTTACACATGAACGATCGATCACGGCATGATGCGTTCTCCCTTTTTGACAAAAAATAACGCCTCAGTTTCGTTGCAGTTATTAAAATTATTAGAGAAAAAAAAAAAGAAGGGCAGCGAGAGGCAATGTCTTGAGCATTTTCTCATTAGTCCAACAGAAACATCCCATGGCAGACTTAGGAATTCTCTTGATAACCCATCTCCTATACTATTGTATATCCAATCTAAACCATCCAATTTTTTTTTTTTTTTTGAATTCATACCTATTCACAATCCACATCTGGCTTTCTCAGACGGTGAAAAAATTTGGTGCAGGAATCAAGAAGTCTAGAGTCTAGACTAATGAAAGAGAGGCATCAAATCTTCATTATGTCGAAAGTGCAAAATATCTGTGGCAAGACAGACATAGCAACAGCATACTTAATCTTTGTTGCCACTTTGTCTATACCTCGGCTCTCATGGGGATTGTTGATTTGTTTTATAAGAAAATGTTGTTGAAACAGTGACCCATCAACAAATCAGTGGCTAGACCAATCAGATATGTCTCATTTAATTCACTTTTGAAGCATCTAGATATTTTTTTTTTAATTTGTTTGTGTTAGGTAATATCTCGAGTCAGTTTTCCTTCGCAGATTAAATTTACCTCTTTGATGTAATTAAAAGTAGGTCATCAAAGTAAAAACTTGGAAAACATCAAGAATTACTTCCTTGGGGATTCGACCTAAGAAGTAGCACCAAAATGGAAAAAAATTAAAGAAAGAAGAAAAAACCGCCTGTGTCGTGTTATTTTAATACTAACACTACTCGTCATCACCTTAATTGATTTCTCATTGTGGAACAGGAAAGATTAAAGGGCTTTAACTCTGACTCTGACCTCTTTTGTAAATGTGAAGATGATATGGTAAATCCAAAGAAAAACAATGACCAAAATTGCTATCCACAAAATTTGCTAAATATAAAAGCAATGGCATTGCTCTAATAGAAAACATACAAGAGAATAATATTATTATGCCATCCTCAGTACTGCCTATGCTTTTTACTTTGGTCATTTTGATCGCAATGTTTCACTTTTCATACACACTTTACTAAGCCAAAATGTCATGTCGAAGAGAGCTTAGCCTTGGTGCTATTCAAAGAGGCATTTTAGAACCAATAGAGCATATTCTAGTTGTGTTTATCTGAAGCTCAAATCGAGGTCATCGACACTAGCTGATGGAGACTATTGCTTATGGGACAGTGCAGACCGAGACAAATTCACTAGTCGCATCACCTGCTTTGACCTCAGTAGCAAGTTGCCTCTCCAATACCTTAACTTCTGACAATGGACCTTTTAATCAGTCCACACGGAATCGCTCGATCTTGCTTACCACAACTTCAATCTCTACCCAATGCCATAGGGCAAGGCGAATATGGGGTCATTATGTCATTATGGCACACTTTACTCAACATAAATAATCACACATGAGAGAAATAAACGAAAAAGTCACGTCAGCATTTTTCATTAGATAAATTGGATGGAGTTGATGAAAGGATTTGAATGCACCAATATGAAATAAGACTTGATTGTATTTTTGAGGACACGCGGACCCCTAGAGTGCCATAACTTGGTAGAAATGGACACTTAAGTGTCATAACTTACAAAAGGTACACTTAAGTGCCAAAATCGGAGTAAAATGGATCACTTGAGTGCCAATCCGATTAAAATCCGCCAAAACGCTGACGTGTCAATTTTCCGACGAAGCAAGTGTAAAACGGCGTCGTTTTGATGCTAACGTGGTAAAAAATTTAATATAAAAGTTAATTAAATTTAATTTAAAACTAAAGTTATTTAAAACATTTAAAAATTAAAATTAAAATATTTAAAATAATAGAAAAATTAAAAAAAGAAAAGAAAAGAAAAGGGGGGAGGCGGCTAGCCCTCAATTGCCTCCCACCCTTTTTTTTAATTTTTAATTTTTAATTTTTTTTAATTTTTTTAATTTTTTTAATTTTTAAAATTATTATTTTTAAATTTTTTAAATTTTTAAAATTATTATTTTTAAATATTTTAAATAAATTTAATATAATTAATTTTTAAAATTATTTTTTTACCACGTCGTACAAAACGACGCCATTTTTGCATTATTTGGCCACGTCACAAGCATGCAAAACGGCGTCGTTTTGCACTCACTTCGCTAGAAATTGCACACATTAGCACTTAAGTAATCATTTTTCTTCTAATGTGACACTTAAGTGTACCTTTCGTAAGTTATGGCACTTAAGTAATCCATTTTCTTCTAATGTGGCACTTAAGTGTACCTTTCGTAAGTTATGACACTTAAGTGTCCCTTTGTGCTAAGTTATGGCACTTGAAGAGGTCTTTTGCCCATTTTTGAGAGTTTTAAATTTCAATTGTACTCTCAAGATAATTCTTTGGACTTCTTTTTTGACTTCCCATGCACTTAATTCTTTTTTGCGGCATCTAGCTATCCGTATTATATTGCTTGATGGAATGAAAGTTACATGTTTACCACCGTTTCGTCATATCATTGAAACATGTTAATGTTGTGAAATACTGAGTACCATTGATAAGAGAGTAAGAATTCATCAACATCTGACATATGCAAGCACTGTGGTGCTAATGCACTTCGTTTTTCTCGTCTCTTTCATCCAAAGCGTGGAGTCCGCAGAGATGGCCTGTACATGCCAAAAACGCAACGCAATTATGTATAAGACTTTGACATGTAAACCCGGATTAGGTGATACCTAGGGGGACCGTGAATACAGAAATAAAAGCTAGAGGGATGAGGCCAAATCTTCAAAAGAAGTCGTTGTCAGATGAACTCATCTATAGGCCACTGTCAGTGATCCCAACGTGTCCGTCGAATCAAAGTTCCAGTCTTCACGTTTTAAGACTATATTTTAAGCAAGTTCCGCTCCAAAAAAGGGAAAAAGAAGAAGATGATGCAAGAGCCTTGATATGTGATTGAGTGGTCAAACACGGGGTAAGCACGGAGCAAATGTCGCATTCATTTTATAGTGTCTCTTACTCAAAATAACTCTAAAGACCAAGGCTTCGTTAGCGTGAAGTCTTACTCAATGTGCAATCGATAAAGCAGTTTGCGGATATCGCAGACCTTGGTGGCTAGTGGTGCCCCCAACACTCATGTCCGAAAATTCCCTAATTATAGGTAAAAAATTCCTAGAAAATTATAGATAATGATCTCTCGGTTAAATGTGTTTTTCCATTTAGTTTGCCTAACTTTTAATTCTTGGTCCACCACTAGTTTACTACTATTTGAAGAAATGAGCTGAATCGGAATGTTCGGACAAAATATGTTACTCGAAAGGAAAATGAACCTTTGAGAAGTTATGAAGCGGACTACAATATGCATGTATCAAATTGCATCTAAACCACCAAAGATAGTAGACTCTATATAGATTCCTCACATCTAACAGTTCAAATTTAATAAATTCATATACTAAATTCACCGAATAATTTTGAGGAATGTTTAGGTCATTTATGTACTGTCTAAACGTGGTTTGGACAATATTGTATGAAGACAAATGATTTAGTTTGACCATTTCGTCATATCAAAAGATCAAGTATTACTTCCAGAATAATGATTTCAATATCAATCCACATCTCAAGACTTTGGCCGTGCAAAGCACGGGTCTATAGACAAAATTTAGTGCCTGTGTCTTTTCAGATGTGTCTAGTGCATGAATCGCCCAAGCAGAATGAAATTCCGACGCTCGAATGGCTTATCGTTGCCTACAAAAGCTTCTCCACTGAAAACCAAATCTACCAAAAAGCAGTAAGAACAAAACAAAAATATGGCCCCTCATTATTCTCCCTATTTTGTACTATGATCGTTTTCCTCCCTGCGTTTCCAACTTCCATCGCTAATTATCTTGTATGGCATTGACTCCTCATTAAAGGGCCGATTACTCATTAAATATAAAATATATTAGATTATTGTTTTTTTGTTGTAAATATAATTCCCATAATATGATCAAAATCCTTGCCGTGTAAGTGAAGTCAATGTTTGCATTTCATCGACTTTGCGTTCGCCGTAAGTCGTCAACCGCACCTTGACTCGAAAGTCGCCTCCCAAGTCTTTCTCTAGTTGAGAATCTGGGGTGGACACATTGATTTGCACGCCACGCACCTCTTTTTCAACGTAATCTTGAACAAAAATACTAGTACCCTATTTGTTTGTGTATATCTATTGGTTAAAAACAGAAGTTAAGGTTTAGCAATTTTTTTTTCGTACCTCACCTCCTAATCTAAGTTTCGGCTTTGCAGCTTGACTTTTGAGTTCTACCAACAAAACCCACAACGATCACTTCTATGTAACATTCTTTTTTTGTAATTTAGCGGTGAAGTGGTATCCAAAGCTGCTTTCGTGCACTTCAATTAGTTCATTTTCTTGGGAGATCTTAAGGACGCACTCGATCATATCAACCTAATGGAATTGGGATTTTATTTCTAGAGTGCTGCCAATAAGGCTTGAACTCAAGTCTATAAGTTAAGTAGAAAACTTCTGACCATATGAACCGACACCTTGGTGGTTTTGTGTAGCAATTACAACTGTACCAGCTAAATAGAAGATAAGACAAATATCAAATACGTATTGTATTCTATAATTTTATGGATCATGCGTGATTAGTACAATCATATATTAAAACATTAGCTTTTTGAAAGAAAAAAAAAAAACTGTAGAATGACTCTTGCTTATCGATTCAAAGTGACAAAAGTCTTTTTGCGGGCCTTTCAATTTTGGCCTATGTGTGGAAAAATAAATGAGATGCCATTTTAATGGACCAGCCATGCAATCATGATTGCCCCAGAACCGTCAATCATGACATGAGAGCTCGACTTGGAATTTCTACCTTGTGGATGTGTGACCATTTATTTCCTTCTTTTTTTTTTTTTTGCAAAAACAAATAAAAAGGCCCTGGTTTGCTTATGAACATCGACATCATTTTCAACAAAGAAAGGCAGTGAGAGGCAATATGTTAAGTATTTTCAGATTAGCCCAAGAGTAACATCCCATGGCAGACTTAGGAATTCTATTGATGAACCCATCTCCCAACACTATTGTATGGCAGGACATTCATAGTATACTTGATCTTAATTGTCACATTGTCAACCCTCAGTCTCTCACGTGTATTATTGATATCCTTTATCAGAAGATGCTGTGCTGGCGAAACAGTGAATCATCGACAAATTTGCGGCTAGACCAATTAAATGTTTCTCATTTAATTTACAATCAAAATGTTTAGAATTTTCATTTGTTATGTTTGGTGATATCTCGAGTGAGCTTTTGTGCACATAGTAAATTGACCACTTTGACATGATAAAAAAAATAGGCCACCGGCACTAAATCTTAGAACTCATCAAGGACTACCTACGTCTTGTTATTTTTAGCCTTATAATTAAATTGGTAAAATTGTAAAGTTTAAGACTATATTGACTACTGTACAATAAATTTATGATTTTTTTATCCAATTTTCTCCACAGAATTATTCCACGATGTAATTTCTCCAAGAAAGCTAAAATTTGACAATGTCAAATACTCTTTTGTCACTTTTCCATCATCATATATCTATGAGCACGTGTCGGTGCATTTCAGATAATCATAAACATTGAACACCATTCAATCTTCCACGTCCTTAACAGATTTGCCATCTCCGATTATCCATTTCATTTCTGGTTCTATGGCTTCTCTACCCATAAGGATGCTTTGCCATCCCCATGAAGGGCGATTCCCCTTCTTTGCTCGCTAGAATTCTGATTTAGGAAAGTAGATGCCTTTTAAAAAATTTCCCCACAAGGTTGATGGACTTTGGTATAATCTCCACGCTTGTTTACCTAGCATGGCGATGTTTAACATTTTCAGGTCTTTAAAACCGAGACCGCCCTCATATGTTCTGATTTTGAGAACTTCCCATTTTTTCCAATGTAGTCCCTTCTTTGCTTCAGTTTGCCGCCACCAAAAGGAAGCAATTCTTCTTTCAATAACATTACAAACAGAACGTGAAGGGAAAGGGGCAACAAGAATGCAAGTACAAATGTGAAAGTGATAGTTCCTTAGCTGTTGAGATCTTTATGGGCCGAGAAGAAAGTCCATGGGCCTTGCGCAATATAATGGAAGAAGGCAAATGTCTGCTGGCCCAATTACCTTGAAAGGGCATTACGCATATCCCGTGGGAGTCCAACCAAGCAACCAATTGGATTGCAAAAGCACACTGCACAAATATTCTTCCTCCAGGGTGGAAATCTTCACCCCCCCCCCCCAACCACTGTGGGACATTTTATGTTCAGAATATTCTCTTAGTGTCGCTTGTAGCACTTCTACTGATGAATGAATGAATGAAATGCTTTTTTGACCAAAAAAAAAAAAAGAAAACAAAAAATCTTCCACGTCCTTCCTTCACCAATTCACTAATCCATTATCACATCATCAAGAATTGAACTAACCAATTCAAGTTGTATCTCTCGGAACTCTACTCAAAGCATCATGTGTGATAGTTTTAGATATTTCGCTTAGATGGATTCTTGGAGTATCATGCTCCATCTATTAAAAAATATTCATTTATGCATCACCGAAATCAATACATATATTCTACTTATTTTGGGATATATGAAGGGCTATCTCCCTAATCCTAAGCATTTTCACTGTCCAAACCTCTAAGTTTTTTATGGAATGTTACCCAAAAGGTGTTCAACAAGATTTGAAATAGAGGAATAAATAACAAACCATAGATACATATAAGATTCATTGTCAAGCGATGTGAGATAATGAAAGTCCAATCCAAAAACTCAAGTCGTTAGAGAGAGACCGCATTTATATAAAGAGCAATGGCATTGCTCTAATAGAAAACATACAAGAGAATAATATTATTATGCCACCCTCAGTACTGCCTATACTTTTCTACTTGGGTCATTTTGATCGCAATGTTTCACTTTTCATACTCACTTTGCTAAGCCAAAATGTCATGTCAAAGAAAGATTAGCCTTGGTGCTATTCAAAGGGGCATTTTAGAACCAACATAGCATATTCTTGTTATGTTTATCTAAAGCTCGAATCGAGGTCCTCAACGATAGGTAATGGAGACCGTTGTTTATGGGACGGTGTGGACTGAGACAAATTCACCGGTCACATCACCTGCTTTGCTCACATCACCTAATTTGACCTCAGTAGTAAGTTGTCTTTCCAATACCTTAACTTCTTACAGTGGACTTTTTAATCGGTCCACACGGAATTGCTTAATCTTGCTTACCACAACTTCAATCCCTACCCAACGCCATAGGGCAAGGGGAAAATGGGGTCGTTACGTCATTATTGCACACTTTAGTCAACATAAATAATCAACATGAGAGAAATAAATGAAAAAGTCACGTCAACATTTTTCGTTATCTAAATTGGACAGAGTTGATGAAAGGATTTGAATGCATCCATATAAAGTAAGACTTGATTGTACTTTTTGAGAGTTTTAAATTTCAATTGTACCCTCAAGATAACTTTTTGGACTTCTTTTGGGACTTCCCATACACTTAATTCCTTTTTTCAGCATCTAGCTATCCATATTATATTGCTTGATGGAATGAAAGTTACATGTTTTCCACCGTTTCGTCATATCATTGAAACATATTAATGTTGTGAAATACTGAGTACCATTGATAAGAGAGTAAGAATTCATCAACGTCTGTGATGGATTTATGAGATGGGCTTAAGGCCCGTCCACCCAAGTTTGGCCCAAAAAGCCCGGCCCATGGGAATAAGGCCCGTGGATGGGGGAAGGTATAAAAGGGAGGAGAGAGAGAGAGAAGACACCTCTTGGGAAATCAGAATGTACGTACGTTCCTCTCCCTCTCTCTCTCCAAGAAAAAGAAAAGAAAAACGCTTAAGGCGTCCCGTCTTCCCTTCAAGGCAAATTGGCATCATCGGATCAGAATTTCTTCCTCGATATTCGGCATTGGTGTTTAATCTGTGGCTAACAAGGTACGCTCGAATCCGTGGTGTGCTTTACGATCGGTGATACGTGTTTTCCCGGGCATCGCTTCCGCATTCATTTTAGGGGTTCGATTTAGTGTCGAATCCGGTTTTCGGGGATCAGTCATTCCCAACAGTCTGACATATGCAAGCACTGTGGTGCTAATGCACTTCGTTTTTCTCATCTCTTTCATCCAAAGCGTGGAGTCCGCGGAGATGGTCTGTACATGCCAAAAACGCAACGCAATTATGCAAAAGACTTTGACATATAAACCCGGATTAGGTGATGCCTAGTGGGACTGTGAATACAGAAAGAAAAGCTAGAGGGATGAGGCCAAATCTTCAAAAGAAGTCATTGCCAGATGAACTCATCTATAGGCCACTATCAGTGATCCCAACTTGTTCGTCGAATCAAAGTTCCAGTCTTCACGTTGTAAGACTATATTTTAAGCAAGTTCCCTCAAAAAAAGGGAAAAAGAAGAAGATGATGCAAGAGCCTTGATATGCGATAGAGTGGTCCAACACGTGGTAAGCACGGAGCATATGTCTCATTCGTTTTTGTCTCTTACTCAAAGTAACTTTAGAGGCCAAGGTTTCCTTGGTGTAAAGTCTTACTCAATGTGCAATCAATAAAGCAGTTTGCTGATATCGCAGACCTTGGTGGCCAGTGGTGGCCCCGACCCTAATGTCCGAAAAATCCCTAATTATAGGTAAAAAATTCCCAAAAAATTATATGGTGAAATTTATTTATTTTTTATCTAGTTTGCCTAACCTCGAATTCTTTGTCTACCACTAGTTTACTACTACTTGAAGAAATAAGCTAAATTGCAATGTTCGGACAGAATATGTTACTCGAAAGGAAGATGAACTTTTGAGAAGTTATGACGCGGACTAAAACATGCATGTATCAAGTTGCATCTAAACCACTAAAGATAATAGACTCCATACAGATCCCTCACATCTAACAGTTCAGATTTAATAAATTCATATACTGAATTCACAAAATAATTTCGATGAATGTTTAGGTTATTCCTGTACTATCTAAACATGGTTTGGGCAACATTGTGTGCAGACAAATGATTTAGTATCACCATTTTATCATATCAACATATCAAGTATTACTTCTAGAATAATGATTTCAATATCAATCCATATCTCAAGAGTTTAGCCGTGCAAAGCACGGGTCCATAGACAAAATTTAGTGCCAGTGTCTTTTCAGATGTGTATAGGTGGATGAATCGCCCAAGCAGAATGAAAATTCAACGCTCGAATTGCTTATCATTGCCTACAAAAGCTTTTGCATTGAAAACGAAATCTACCAAAAAGCAGAAGAACAAAACAAAAATATGGCCCCCTCATTATTCTCCCTGTTTTGCACTATGATCGTTTTCCTCCTGTGTTTCCTACTTTGGTCACTAATTATCTTGTATAGCATTGACTCCTCATTAAAGGGCCGATTAATCATCAAATGTAAAATATATTTGACTATTGTTTCTTTTTTGTAAATATAATTAATTTATCCACCCATAATTTGACAAACGAGTAAATCAACTAAACAAATATCTCGGGAAAAGTTAAAGTACAACAATCTCAACTCTCAAATACTTTCTACGGCAGTCCATCACCATATATTTACGAGTACATGTGACTGCTTTTTCACATGCTCATAAACACCGAACACCCTTTATCTTCCAAGTCGTTCCTTGACTTAGTCTTAGCCACATCATAATAAACAAAATCGATCAATTCCAGTTGTTTTTCGTTTGGGCACCCCTGCCGACGGATGTAAAGGGACAATTGCCAGTTTCCCATTACGAGACCGGGCCTGGGATTCGATTAGACGGCCAATTGCGGGCTGAAGGCCCATTACGTAGCGGGCCCATTTCTCTCCGGATTCCAGCTCCTCCCCTCGCCCAAGAAAGCACGTCGACCTTCGTCTTGTCGTCGCTTGCTCATCGTGCTCGTGGCTCGTGCTGACGTGTATTTTCTCTTAAAAAGGGAAAAATGCGGGTCGAGTTTCCAGCAGAATTCCAACCTGTCTGGAAGTTCACCTGAGCTTAGCGCAACACCTTCTCTTCCGCTCCTTCAATTCCCCCCACCTTCTCTTCTTCTGTTCGATCTTATCTGTCTCTCTCCGCGATGGCAGCTTCCAGCTGCGGCGGTTCAATCCCGGTGTCCGGCAATGCTCATAGATCCCGCTTGCATGATGCGATTTCTCCGAATCTCTGTCTCCTCTCCCGTCAGTGTCATTTCTCGCCTCTTGAATTTCTCTTGCTTTGGGATTTGCAGATGCCGTTCAGCTCCGGTCCGGGTCACTTTTCATTGATGTTGTATGGTGTAATATACTAAATTAAAGACACTACAAATGTTATAATTTTCGTGCAGTGCTCACCTGAGTGTCATTTTTTTTTATCACTTGCATGCCATAATTTTAGTACGGCACTTATTTGTGTGCGGTTACTTTTTTTTCTAATTTCTTGAATATCATATAACTTTTTAATTGATCACTTGAATGTTATAATTTTTTTAAAACGTTTACCAAGTGTCATGCCATTTCGGATTTTCGACAATTGGGTAAACGTTTTTTAAAAGTTTTGGCAAGTGATCAATTGAAAATTATGGCACTTAAAGTGAATGCTTTTTTAGAAATAATGACACAGAAAATAAAACGTTAGGGGACTCAAGTGAAAATAGTACAAAAATTATGACACTTGTAATGTTCTTAATTCCAAGTTTGTGAGTTTAGATTCAATCTATCTCACTCTTGTCATTAAATAATACTTAAATTTCAAAAAAAAAAATTGAAAGCAAAGGTCTTTTCTAAAATCTAATAGATCATTGCCTATTTCCTTAGTAATTCCTACTTCTAAATATATTTCGTGAGTACATATGTAATCTATCTCACTCATGTCATTAATCGGTATGAATAGTACCCTTTTGTCTCTCCTCTTTTTACTTATTTTTTCACCATTCTTATTAAAAAGATCTAAAAACTGTTCTCTCCCCTTTTTAAGTCGGAAGTAATCATATTCTTTTGCTTGAGTCAAGCTTCAAGTCATTAGTGCATAGACCAATAAAGAAACTTTGAAAGTGTGGAAATAAATGCAAACATAAGTAATGGGTTGAGTCCATAGATACTTCTCAAGTTAGGGCTAAAAATATATCCACTAAGTCACATAAAGCTTTTATATATTTTGTTGACACCTGAACTTTAACTACCCTACTCAATTCTTTGCCGCATTGAAAATAAGATGTTGACCCCAATTCCAAAATAAAAATACTACTTGCATAATTCATATTTACCATTTATTTATGTCATGAACCATATCCGAGTCCCATGACTCTTAGATGAGGTTATCATGAACGGTTGTGCACCTGAACGAAGTGTTATAGCCGACCATGTAAAAAAAATAAAAAATTACTCTTATGGATTGTCCTTAGCCAAATCAATTTAACACCAACATCCAAGTCTTAAACAAGGACCAAGTCTTAAACGATAAGAACATATGAAGACAAACCGCAATAAATTAGTGGGGCAACTTGCTAGTTTTCTTGTTAGATGTAACATCAAAGTCCCACAAAATTCAATTTTGATCGGCCCACAATAAAACCGCTTCTATGATAGTTGATTTACATTAATGCTTTGACTTACTTGAATAGATATTTCCACTGGCCGCTAGTGCAATTGCCGGTCATGACTTTTATCAAAAGAATGGACAACACTGATGAGCCTCAGCCTCCAATTCCCAAAATCCAGATTTAATTAGTACAATCTATCAGCAAATTAATAGAAAGAACTGTTTTTCTTCAAATTACTAATATGTCTTTGACGTTGATCTACCCAAATATCCTTGGGAGATTTTCGTTTGAAAAATGTTAGAGTACCCTAAGGCAATCGTCAATAGTCATTAATTGTGCTTTGGTAATATTAACATTACGATATGTTCGTAATGGATGCAGTCGAAATGCACACCCGAAACATAGCTAAATTATATTGCAGTCTTCGACACTATCAACGTGATAAGCCTCACTAAAAAATTTCCACAAATTCCATTTGCAACAGCAGTCTAATATCTGCATGGCGAGAGACGTCAAAAGAAAAAAATAATTCGAACTCACGAAAAAAAAAAAAGGAATGTCAAAATACAGATGAAACTCTTAAAAACCAAGGTCGTCTGAAATTGACTGCGTTAAATACTCATTAAAAACATGCTTTTAACAAAAAAATGAACCGGCCTCACTTCTCGGCCTCAGCGGCCTTTTTCATCCTCGCGCCCATGTGACGTTTGTTCATGCGCTCCACTCGAAGCTTGGCATTATGCGTTGAATGATTTCATCTCATCTGTGACCTCCACAAGTTCCACCGCTGGCTTCTCTCTTACAATGGGCAGGTAAGTTCCTTGGACTTGAGTTGCATTTGCAAGCTCTTCTGGAGTAGAATCACCTGCCTGCATGGAGAAGGAAGATGAGATGCCTTCAACAAGAACAAGGAGGGAAAAGTGCCAAAACAGTCCTAAACCTTTTGTCGTTGTCCGATTTAAAGTCCTAAACCTTTTTTTTGGTGTTTGATTTGGTCCTAAACCTTTTTAAAAAGTGCCGATTGATCCTTTTTTCCGGCCAATTTGGCGGATTTTGCGGGACTGGATGCCGGATTTTGTTTGGGCCGCCGGCCCGACGTGGACAACTTTTACTAATATTTTAATATTTTTGAATTTTTGAATTTTTTTATTTTTTTTATTTTTTATTATTTTTTATTTTTTTATTTTTTATTTTTTTATTCTGCTCTTCTTCCTCCAGCCGGTCGCCGGACCTCGCGCGGCCAGAGGCGACGGCCGGCGAGGTCGAGGTCGACCTCGCCGGCCATCGCGCGATGGCCGCGGGGGCGGCCGGGCGGCGAGGGCCTCGAGGGCGAAGCCGCGCCAGCTCGCCGGATATGGCGGCGAGTCGGCGAGCAGCGGTGGACGGCATCGGGCGGCAGCATTGCGGCGGTGGTCTCACGTGGCCAGGGTTTCCTCGGCTTGGCCGGGAGAGAACTCTCTTTCTTTTCGATCTCTCTCTCTCTCTCTCAGTCCCGCCCGATCGAACGCCCTCGGATCTCGAACCGAATCCTTGAAGACCGCGAGCTCCGGCTGGTCCGACCAACGCAAGGCACAAAAAAAGACCGAGGCCTACCGGAGCTTCGGCGCTTGAAACCAAGCGCGCCGTAGGCCGGCGGCCGCGGCTCGGTGCGGTGGCCGGCGGTCTACCCCCTCCGACTCTCTCCCCCGCTCGAACCCCCACTCGCGGATCCGGCAAGGCCGGGCGGGGCTCGCCCTCGCCGGCCATGGGCGAGGCTCGACCCTCGCCATCCGACGAGGGCGAGCCCGCGCCCAGGGCCTCGAGGGCGGCCTCGCGGGCCATGGGCGAGGCTCGACCCTCGCCGATCCGGCGAGGGTGAGCCTCGCCGCCCCGCGCGAGGTCGCCCCCGCGCGCCACCGGCGAGGTGGCCGGCGAGGTCGACCTCGACCTCGCCGGCCCGTCGCCTCGGCCGGCCGCCGAGGTCCGGCGACCGGCCGGAGGAAGAAGAACAGAATAAAAAAAATAAAAAATAAAAATAAAAATAAAAATAAAAAATTCAAAAATATTAAAATATTAATAAAAAGTTGTCCACGTCACGCCGCCGCGTCCGGGGCCAAGAAAATCCGCGTCCAAATAGCAAAATCCGCCAAATTGGCCGGAAAGGACTGAATCGGCACTTTTTAAAAAGGTTTAGGACCAAATCGCACCAAAAAAAGGTTTAGGACTAAATCGGCACAATGACAAAAGGTTTAGGACTGTTTTGGCACTTTTCCCAGAACAAGGATCACACAACATTGATATGAATTTTGTAAGTAGTCAATTTACCTTGAATTTCCGTGCGCGTCTTGGGAAGACAACTAGCTTCGCCTCAGCCTCTGCACATTTGCATGTAGACAGTGACTGATTGGCGATGATCAACTGCAATCCCAATTGCTGGAGCTAATTTCTTCGGGATACCTGCTGCCTGAGACGTGCAAAATGCAAGTTAAGCACGAGGCTTGCGCCGGATGCTGAAAACTGTAAAAGGATATCCTTGAAGGAAAGAGCAATCAGGGAAGGCGTTTTCGTTGTCATTAAAATACTAGCTATAGTAATTCCAAACCTTTGTGAAGAAAGCATGTTTAGTAAAAATGAAAACATGCCAACTTAACAGACAGAATCTGGATGAAACAATGAAAAGGCTAAAAAAAAAGTGCCACGTTCCATTTAAAGAGTTAAATGAAGCGAAGGACGCAAGTCTACGTTGAACCTGCCACTCCAATAGCCGAATGTGACTTTGACCTCAGCTAGGAGTAATATACCATTAAAACAACACGGGCATTAACAATGCTTCATATGCAAAAATGTGGTGAAAATAATGCTGGTGGTCTGAGGGGACCTGCTGTTGGCCGTGGGAAAATCTTCACAGCATTCTTTTGCCGAGCTGGGCACAAAATAAAGAGCATCAGAATGCTCTGATAATAAGAATGGCAACCAATGATTTCACTTCGATAGCTAGGTAAGTAGTTGAATAACCTAGGCGTCTTCTAGCCTTTCTCGCAGGCTGGTTAAACCAGGTCTCGACGTAATTTTGCCAGTGCTTTCTGAAGTGCCCATTTGGCACGACATTGTTATGTTTAACCATGACTTACCTAAAAAGAAAAAGACAAAAAAAAAAGACAAAGCTTTTAAGGTTGAGATGGACCTGAGATTTGGATATATCTTATCAGCAAAAGCTATCAGACAGTCAATACATGACAGATTGTGATCCAAACACATTAACGAAAAGTACAGCAAATTTGCTATACAACTTTATAGTTGTATATACAGAAATTAACAGCAAGAAGAAGACACTAATGAGATTATACAACTTTATAGTTGTATATACAGAAATTAACAGCAAGAAGAAGAACAAAAATAGTTAAAAGAACGTGTACTCTTAATTGCTCAAAATCTGTGTGGAATTAAGTGCCGTAGTAGTTTTCATGTGGTGATCACTTTACAGGAATTTGAAATAATGAGGAAGCGATAAAGGGAATAAAAAGATTGATAGAGCTCGAGAGTGTTTGTTTTGTGGAAAATGATTAGTTTGAAAATTATTTTCTTAAAAATGATCGCTTGTATTGCTAATAAAAATAAATAAACAAAAAATATTTTTATTATTCACGAAAATGTTTAGATTTAAATTGTTGTAGGTAATGAAAATAGTTTTCATTGACTAATTATTTTAAGCGATACAAGTAATTATGTTTAAGAAAATCTTTTTCCAAATCATTAATTTTTTGCCAGAAAAAAATGGAGCCTTAATTATAGTTAAATTTTGTGAGTGCTAACCATAGAATTAGATGAATCAACATGGAAGGAAAAAAAAAGATGAATAGAAGGTCTAGAATAACGGAAGATATATAAAGGCCTACTAGAGAATGAAGCAAGATGAATATGTTGAGAGAAAAATTGAGCAAATAGAGTGGAAACTAGAGCTTGAATTCTCCCACCGGCTTGACCATTAATTCCAATCATGTTATATTCTTTTCACATCTTTGCACAGAAGAAAGAGGATCAAACTTGAGAGAGGAAAAAAAAAGTCAATAGATTAATCGCTAACAGCACTTACCAACAGGGTACATCAAGATTTGACTTTAGGGTTCATATTTGTTGACTTTGATAATGGACGAGTTTATCAAGATCGAGGGCTCTATTGTCAAGTAACATTTTTCTAGATGATCTTACTAACAGGAAAAGAGCCAGTGACCTTCCTACAAGTTAACTTTTTCATCACTTTATCTTAAGGGTCAAGATTCGAACCATGGATCTCTTCTACTTTAAAGAGGAAAATATATAGTTAGGATATATCCGATGTTTATAGATGGAATCCCAACATAGAGTAAAGTTGAAGCTTTTCTTCTGTTTTAAGGGTTCCTAGTTGAGTTGGGGAGATATTGTGCTTTGAATATAAACTTCGTAAAGCTAAACATTCTTAGGAACTGTGAGAATCAGTGATATCCAAAAGTAATGAAACCGAGCAATTCTGATTTATTGAAATCCTCATTTTGCAGTTGATGATGAATATCTCAACTACATGAATGACACAATGCATGCAATGATAACAAGGTAGGTGAAGTACCAACATGCGCACATGATGTTTGGGAAGAAAATGTCAAGTTCCATGTAGGAATTTCAGAAAAGACAAAATTAATAATAAGTGGATTCAAGAAACAGCTGTAGTGATGTCAATGGAGTCTGAGATTGAGACTGTTATGATATATGGAATGATGACTGTAGACCACCTAATGAGAAGATACAGGTTTATGATGGGTTAACGAGGAAAAGAGGAGTAAAAAGGAAAATATGGACATAGGTTTTATGGAAAAATCTTGAGTTTGTTCGTCTTATTCAAGACTGCAATACTAAATTGAGGTCTAGGAAAAGGGTAAAAACTTGTTATCCTTCAAACTTTCGGTAGCATTGTTGAGATATATTAGACAGAAAGAAATCATAGCAAAAACATAGCTAAGTTTTTCTTTGACCGAACATAACTCAAAAGCAAGCACCTAAATACATAATTTTCGAAGGTGAAATAATTTTTCTTATTTTGAGGTAACTTCTATGTACAATTCATATCCCGTATGGCATAACATACGTTGAAAGGTTAGTGTTTCAATTGTATGAATTTCTTTGATCTAGACTCCCCTTGTTTCCAAAGAAAAATTAACAAATTCATGTGATACAACTAATGTGGCCCCAAACAGCAAGAGATACCATAAAATCAACAATCACAAAATGAGTTGAGTAATAAAAAGTATTAGTTGTACATACATACTGCCAAAACTCATACAAACTAGACTTCCAATAATGAGAACGGTAAACTATTTAAGAATGTGAAATACTACATTTACTGGGAGCCTAATCCGTAATAAGAAATCAAATTGCAGCTTCACTCTCCACATGTTGTGCAATATAAGGACTCTAAACTAGTTCTGTTATTCTTCCGCCCTCGTCTAGTTACATAAAATTTTTAGCTAGGACAATAAAGAGAGACTCAAAAAACACATATTGCATTACAGATTTAGAATGATTAGGAGATTAGCAGCAACATATTGAATTGACTCTTGCTTTAACTGCCCCTTCACTACCTAAAATGGATGCTTCATCAAAAATATATTTATATAAGCTAATCTCTTCTATGTAACAATTTTTTTTTTTGGAATTTAGCAATGAAGTGGTATTGGGCTAGCTTTCGCACGCCTCAATTAATTCACTTTTCTAGATGATATTAAGAGCACGCTCCTACATATCGACATGTTGCATTTTGGATTTTACTTGTAAAGTGCCTCCAGGAAGGCTTGATACTCAAGACCACAAGTAGAGGAGAAAACTTTTAAACCATCTAAACCAGTTGTTTCTGTGTAGCAAGTACAAGCGCCCGAACTTATTAAAAAAATGATAATAATAGACAAGATAAAGTGAATATTATATTGAATAATTCTGTTGATAATGCGTGGTCTGCACAATATTATGTTAAAACGTATGCTTTTTCAAGATCCATGTGTCGATCACGCTATTTTCAGATCTCCGAATGATATCAAAAAAATACATCCCAATGCCTCTTTTCACACATGGCATACGATGTAAGTATCGCGAACTTCCATCGAAGCAACCGGCCATTGCTATCTATAAAAGCTTCTCAATGGCACTTTACCTAGCATGTATTAACCAACTCCAGCAACGAACAAAAGTCATGGCATCCTTACTCTATGGACTTCTTTTTCGGATCATCCTTCTCCTAATGATCCATACTTCACTTGCTAAGCCACTATGCCATCCGGATGAGAGCTCTGCCTTGATGGAATTCAAGCGAAGTTTTCGAATCACCACAGCAGAATTTCATTGTGTTTATCCAAAGGTTGAATCGTGGTTACCAAATGGACATGGAGATTGTTGCTCATGGGATGGGGTTGAGTGCAACGAGGCCAGTGGTCACGTGACAGGCCTTGATCTAAGTAGCAGTTGTCTCCTTTGTAACATAACTTCCAACACCAGCCTCTTTCGCCTACTTCACTTGGAATCGCTCAATCTCGCTTTCAACAACTTCAACTCTTCCTCAATCCCATATGGTTTTGGCAATCTTTCCAGGTTACAGTACCTTAATCTCTCTGGTTCAGAATTAACCTCTCTGGTTCAGAATTTTCCGGGAAAGTCCCCTCAGATATCTCACAGCTCTTGAGATTAACTTCTCTTGACTTGTCTTCTAAGTGGACATCTCTAGAGATCCCTAGCATAGAAAACTTTGTTCAGAACTTAACTATGCTTAGAGAACTTGATCTCTCTATTATAAGCATGCCATCACCATTCCCCCATATACTTACGAACTTCTCTTCTTTGAAGTCGCTTGTATTGAGAAATTGTGGATCGCATGGAGAATTTCCAGTAAGCATCTTTCAATTACCAAAACTGGAAGTTCTCGACATCGATTACAATGACAATCTTTCTGGTTTTATTCCTGAACAACAATGGGGTAATCCCCTGAAATCGTTGTCTCTTGGGGGCACGATTTTCTCAAGTTCACTTCCCTCTTCACTGAGTAACCTTTCTCAACTTGCTTATATAAATCTACGTGGAAGTAAATTTATGGGTCAAATCCCCGCTTCCTTCACTAATCTCACCAAGCTATCATATCTAGATCTCTCTCAAAATAATTTCACATGTGGTATTTCTCATTGGCTTGTCGACTTGCCAAAACTCAACTATTTGAACCTTTCAGGTAATATTCTAGCAAGTTTTTTTATTTTAAAGAAAAAGAAATGGAAACGACATGATTCAATCGCTAGCTATACTAACAAGTCTTGTCTCTCTACACTTGGCAGTTAATCAGCTCAATGGTGCACTTCCATTTTCATTTGAGAACCTAACGTAGTTGGTTTGGCTTGACCTTTCATTCAACAACTGGTAAGGTGAAATTCCAAACTCCTTATGGGAACTCGAGGATCTTGAATATTTGGCACTTCGACACAATAATTTGAGTGGCACTGTGGATTTACACAAACTCAAGAACTTGACAATATTGCTTTTGGACTTCAACAACATATCCTTTGTCAGCAACACTAAGGTCAATGCTACTCTTCCAAAACTTTCGACCTTAAGTTTGGTTTCGTGCAACTTGCATGAATTCCCAAGGTTTTTAGGCTACCTAAATGGATTGGAGTGGGTAGATCTGTCAAAAAATAAAATCAAAAGGAGTATTCCTACATGGATGTGGAATGGTAGTAAAGAAACATTGATGAATATGGATATTTCTCACAATTTTCTAACTGACTTTGGGAGCAGCCACATAAATTTGCCAATGCCCCAATTGACGTATATGGATCTTTCTCACAATCTACTCACTAGCTTTTTGAACAAGTAGATCAATCTAGCATTGCCCATGTTGACCTATCTTGACATTAGTTCTAACTTGCTCAAAACAATGCTTCCTAGTCCACCTCCGTTAGCAATATATTACAATATCTCCAACAACAACCTCTTCGGAGAAATTCAATCAATTTGTAGAGCCAGATCCCTTGTCATTCTTGATTTGTCCATCAACAGTCTGAATGGCACAATTCCTTCATGTCTAGGAAATATTGATTCTTTAAAAATTTTGAATCTTGGGAGAAATAAACTTGAGGGCATGATTCCTAACGGTTACCCAAAAGTTTGTGTGTTGAAGATTATTGACCTCACAAATAATCGATTGCAAGGGCCTATCCCAAGATCTTTGATAAACTGTCAAATGCTAGAGTATTTGAACCTTGGTTACAATCAAATTCATGATGGGTTCCCTTCATGGCTATCGAAATTGACAAAGCTGAGAGCTATTATCTTGAAATCCAATAAGTTTTATGGTCCAATAGAAACATATCGAAGCCAGTTTAACTTTAGCAATTTGCATATCATGGACCTTTCCAATAATGCTTTCACTGGTGAACTTCCATCTAAGTTGTTGCAGAGTTTCCACGCCATGAAAGTGATTGTTAGTCAAGACCAATTGGAATATATGAATACTTCTCAAGGGCTCCCTCTGTCCTTGGAAACATATGAAAAAATCGTGGACTATGATATGAAATTGATGAGTAAAGGCACGGAGAGGGAATACACAAAGGTTCCATATGCCCTTAAGGGAATTGACCTCTCCAACAACAAATTTGAAGGATGCATACCCGATTTCATTGGAGATTTGAAGTCACTTGTTTTGCTTAACCTTTCAAACAACATTCTCACTTGTTTCATTCCGCCTTCCTTGGCAAATTTGAGAGTTCTTGAATCTCTAGATCTTTCTCGAAATAAGCTCTCAAGAGAGATCCCACAACAACTTGCCCAGCTTACATTTCTTTCATCTTTCGATGTCTCTCATAATCAACTATTTGGACCAATACCACGAGGGAGTCAGTTCAACACATTCGGGGCCAGTTCATTTGCCATGAATGAGGGGTTATGTGGAAGTCCTTTGCCAAAAAAATGCACAACAATTAGGGATGACATACCATTACCAACATCACCGCTGGAGGAAGAAAATGGCGACAAGTCTCTGTTTGACTTGGATTGGAAAGTTGTGCTAATAGTTGCTGGAGTTGGCTTTTTGATTGGTGTTGTGTTAGGGAACTTTTTCATTGACGAGAAGAGTAGGTGGTTTTTGTACTACTCGCGGATAATGGCAAAAGGATGGAAAACATCAAAAAGGTGTTGAACAATAAGGAGTTGCAGATGCAATTAGATTACATGACACGGATTAGTATTAATCATCATGTATCTAGTTTGTATTAGACACAGGAAAAACACCATCGATGTATAAATAAAATTTCACATACGTAGTTTCATCCATCCTTGATTTAAAGGGTCGTGACCATTGGCTCTCTCCGATCAATGGTGTGCAATGCTGCTTGTGTAAAAAAAAAAATTACCCCACTAGTGTAATACTTAAAATAATTATAATACGATTTTTAGGAAAGTAAAATTTCACTTGTTTGATTCATGTTGAACGAGTGTTTTCCATTAGTTATTATATGTAAACGCTATTTTCTTGTTCGTTATGTTGCATTATTGATTATATTATATGATTTTTAGGAAAATAAAAGTTTACTTGTTTGATTAATATTGAACGAGTGTTTTCCATTAGTTATTATATTAAAAGATGTTTTCTTGTTCGTTACTTTATCCTTCTATCTGTTTTTCCTAAAAATCATATTATACAATCATATAATGCAACATATACATTGGCGATCCACGTTCTAATGTATGTTGTGTTTATGTGCCAAGCAGTTTTTTTTTTTTTTTTTTTTTTGGTCGGCTTCTTGGCTGTAACATTAGCTACTTATACAATCTAATTGTGGAAAGCTACTAAATATTGGAGCCCATGGACATGGTAGAGACAAGAAGAAAATATGAACTCATTTATTTGCAATTTATTCATTAAACAATAAAAAGTGATGGATTGTTACTCTTAAACACCAATTTATTTCACGAAGAGATTCCTTAACTTTTCACTTAGAAGAACGAATGCTACATTTGGCCGGCTTAGCCGCCGGTAAAATAAATAAAAAATAAAAACAATTACAGAAAGGTGTGGATGTGATAAAATATGCTATCCAACATACTAATAAAAATTATACCAAAAGGAAATTGACCTGCTAATACATGTTTTGTTTGAAAATAAGCTTCTTCTTTTTTTGAGCAAACAATTGAAAATAAGCTTATTTACATCTGCCTATTGATAAGATCTTGCCTGATGCAATGAAAATCCCTTACTATATTTTTTATCAATTCAAATTATCCAAACATGTTAAATGGTTTTGCCGGACTCGCTTTCAAAATGCTATTCATTCCCACAGAAAACGAAATATGTGATGATTTAAGCTTGTTAAATGCTTTTTCCCCCTTGGTTCTAAATTTCAATATTGAATTTAATAAAAAGAACATGTAATTATTTTAGTCATAGAAACTTGGATCCTCCTCATTAAATTGCCTATTAACTAATAATATATCTAAAATAAAAGAAGACTATTAATTATATCATTTTTAAATGAAGATTGTATAATTTGTTTCATTTATTAAGAAACTCAAGTTTGACCCAAAAGTTCAGGTTCATCTTTCTTGCGAGACTCTTCCCACTTCTCGAGAGGGAAGAAAGGTCTCTTCAATTTCTACACGGTGAAAGGAAATAACAAAATCAAGGAGCGAAATAATATTGGATTAGGAAAAGTTGGCAATTTCTCCATCGACCAGAGAAAAAAATTACGGTTAAAAAACACACAAGTATAAAGAATTGAAAAATGATTTGTGAGGCTTTTTTAAAATTTCTTTCCCGAGAATCAAGAGAAACATATACGAAAACTCAAAGAGACAAGTTATTGATGGAGGATTTTTTCTCACGATAATATTTTATTTTATTTTTTTGCAAATTTGACTAATAAGAGATTATTGCATTAATTTTTTTACAAGAAAATCATAAAAATAAAAATAAAAATTTAGTTGTACCAATTAATGGTGAATTATATTTAAATATATTTTTTTAAACTCGTCAAAAATAGTAAAACAGAAGTAAAATGAGTCATATAACCTAAGTTACATCAATGATAAAAAAAAAAATGAGGCTGTGTTAAGACTCTTCAAAATCCGAAGAAACCTTCAAAGTCAACCTCAAAAGCCACTCAAGTTGGTGGTGATGTTGACAAAGTTGCCGAGTTAAAACACTCGCAAGACATCCGATAGGGCTAATATATGTGTGCAGATCACATCAAAAATAATCATATATCGCTACAACTCATTACAACCAAGTGATGCAGGTTTTTCAGGATAGGAAGAATTTCACCTACCTGCAAAAACCTATAATGTAGACGTCCGTTTCAAGAATTCGGAATCTAAGATTTATTTTGTAGGCTCTCCAAATGATCTTAGAACTTGCAACCCTCAATATCGCCCAATTTTTTATACCGAATATTACCTTTTACTTTTAGTTTTTTATCAAGTTAAAAATTGGCTATGATTTTATCGAAAACTAACACATTAAACCCAAAGATGGCCAGAAAAAAAGAAGTAATAAAAACATAAAGGAATGAATGTATCTGGTTTTTTTTTTTTTAACTTTTGGCATGGTCAATCTCTATACGAAGGGGAAGGGAGGGCGCCTTTAAGGGAGGGAAGAGGAGATAGAGTGGGGATAGAAATGGGGCTGGAGACTCTAGTTAGCTAAGGCTTCATGTATATAAATGTAAAAAATTGAACATGAGTTAGCAAATTAATAATTACAAATCACAATAATGAACTCGAATCCTAAAAATTTCATTTTGAGCATTTAAGTCTTAAAACTAGATACATTTGAGTCTTTTCATTAATTATGTCAGTCTAAAATGGACAGAAAATGTCAATATGACTTGTGTCAATTATTTTTCCAATCCTAAGCGTCCTTTGTTAAAAAAAAAATTGCAATGTAACTTTTTCATCCACTAAAGCCTAAAAGAGCTACACTATGAGTAGTTTTATGACGTAAATGCATGGAATGAAAGTATTAGGACCAAAGAGAACACTTGCAGTAATTGCCCCAACAGTCAACTACATTTTACAGAATAAAAGGAGTACGCCGAAATTTTTTGGATCCTATGACCTTTATAATCTATGCTGAAACTTATCCAATCATGCCAGTTCCCATATTCTCTTGTACTTCTCTAGTTGCAACTTGCAATCGGTCATTGCAGGCATCTCATGGTCCTGTCAAGCGAGCCTTGAATTGCATCATGACTCAATATGAGAATCCACAATTGCGTCTTGCCCCTCAAATTAGCATACTAATATGATGAGATGAGAACCCAAGTGTGTTGATTTTTATTATTCGTTGACAAGGATAGGTTGGAACGATCCTACTAAACTTATATGCAGCTTCCATGAAACAAAAGACCAGTGATTTCACCGGCAATTGCAGTTGGTTCCTGAGCTCTTCCAACTGGTTATAATTTGAATCTATTCAATTCCTGATCGCCAACTTCTTGCAATTCCTTCCTAGTGTGTTTGGATATAGAAATTGGCATATTTATATGATAACAATGTGGCGTCTACAGCTAGAGATGCCATAAAATCAACGATCACAACATGAATTGAGTAATAGAAAGTATTGGTTGTATATACTCACTGCCAAAGCTTAAACAAATTAGACGTCCGTCATAATGAGAAATGTAAACTATTTATGTATGCCAAATACTAGCTCCGCTGGTACCCACTGTAATTAGAAATCAAATTGCAGCTTCACTCTCCACACATTCTGTAATAAAAGGACTCTAAACTAGTTCTGTTGTTTCTTTCCCGGTCATCTAGTCACGTGATGAGATTAGCAAGGACAATGTAAGAGAGATACTCAATTCACATCTCACATCACAAATTCAGGATGATTAAGAGATCAACCACAGCATTTTGAATTGCCTCTTGCTTGAATTTCCCCTTCACTACATATATCCCGCTATTCCACACAGAACCAAACACTTTCTGAGCAAACGTTTCTCTCTTTTCTGCTAAGTACAAATATATAACAAGATCCTGCAATTACATTAGTAGCAGATTCCTATATGGCAAGGTGACAAAAAATGGCTTTTCCAAACTACCTATAAATATAAATGAGGGGAAGGCCCAGCCTTTTTCCATATTGTAAAGCAAGCCAACCAGTAAAAGATACATATGCCACAAACAAACAAGCACGCTTTAATCGGTTTGCACTAACTGTGCAAGGCAGGTTCCTGGTCGGATGTGACCGATGCCGAGATTTGATCTGTTGAAAAAGTCTTATAAAACTCATTGATATTAAGGAGGTTGAGAAACCAGTAACCACCCCAACAATGGTTTCCCATTTCCAATATTTAGCCCTGATCTTGCCAGTTACCCAGGATTTGAAAATCTCCAAGAACCTGACAATGCACGGGCCACGTTAAGTAATATAGAAACCACAATGTAAGTAAGAGACACAACAAATGAATATGTACACCGAAATGTAATTTAAGGGCAACTTTGAAAGGAGATGGAAATGCGGCATTTGGAAGGTCACATAATGGTGAATATGATCTTTTGTGAACCAGAAAAAATTCAGATATTGTATTCTACAAGTTCAGTAACAATTGATCCGTAAGCAGATGAGACTGTAATCTCAATTGCATTTGGGCTTCAGATAAAGAAGAAATTACAGCACAATCAGATGTACATGGTACATGGCAATGTTGGCCTGCAATGATTCTTGGGAGTTCTGTATTAGTGACCATTTATTACAGCATTATGATTAGCAGGCAACTCAAATGAAAAACAGTCACTGGTCAATTCAAACAGAGAAGAACAGTATACTTCAAAATAGTTGCACAGCTGGACTAAGACTGCAAAAGTGAACTAATTTCAGACATGCCAAGATCCTTCATATTTTAGAAAGACACTGAACCAAACAGAATGAAATAGTGGCAATTTGACCATTATAAACTACGTGATTAATGCAAGATTTTAAAAGTCGGATTGGACTGGCCAGTTCTACTGATTGGCCAAGGTTAGATATCCAGTCCAGACCACCAATCCATGAGTGGTTGAAATCAGATTGAACCGATGTTGACCTCATTCAACTTAGGCAGCCCTTGCTTGGCAGTTTGCTGAGAGACCACATTCCACTTTGTTACCAGAACAGACAAGAGACATTTCATGCTACACACAAGCCAAGGTAATAAATGCAAATTGCAGTGCTGGACGTGGTTCAAACTACTGCTCAGTAGATCATGCATTGCTTCCAACACTTTCATCCACCAAGCCAAACTCCCATGCGGTCATAACTTAAAGTATAAAAGAATATTAAGATGGCAGTACCAAGAAACATCTAAATGACCATGACACAAGCCAGTCAGGGTCTGGTTTAAAATAGTGCAGTTATTTTCAGCACACAGGAAGTGCCAACCCTTTTGCTGTAACATTCCTAATACACAAAAAGGAAAGGAGGCGCAGAAAAGGAATCGAGTACTCACAATATATAGTATCTCCTCATCATCTCCATTGCAGATGGATCTTTGGCTTGACAACTGAAGAAGTCATCATGATAGATGCTTACTTTGGAATTGCTAGATGCATACCAGCAGTCATAAGTATTATTAACCTAAAACCAGTGTGAGAATAAGTAACGAAGTTGTGCAATCAAAAAACACATACAAAAGGAACCACAACAATCCCAATGAAATAAACATAATATCAGGATGATTGCAAAAACCTACATATAATGGTTTGAATTTAGCTGATAGCACAAATGTTAAAAAGGTGCATTTGTTACCTTAAATTTATCTTTGGTCAACCAAGCAACCCCAAAACCAGGTCTGCAATCAGCAGGAAGGGCCTCGTTTGGGGCCTCTGCAAGTGCTAATTGAGACTGACCTGATAAATGATCCTTATATTCTACCTGCAATTGTAAGAAGGTGCAAAATAGTAATGTAAATTCGGCAGTCAGTAAATGTGGTAGCTTTATTTTCCTATAACTGCAATTGCCATTCTTTTACCTCTACCTGCAATTGTAAGAAGGTGCAAAATAGTAACGTAAATTCGGCAGTCAGTAAATGTGGTAGCTTTCTTTTCCTATGATTGTAATTGCCATTTTTTTACCTCTTCTGGGTTAAACTAAGATACTTAGCCTGATAAAAACATCTGTAATCTCTATCTATCTCTGCATGGAGCACAATTGATTAATGACTACAGTAAAAGTTCATAAACACTCATATGCACCAATTCCCAGGAATGCCTGATTTGGAAGGAGCATAACAAGGCACTTACTCAAGCTAAGAAGAGCCAACAAATTGCTATCAGAGTTAATTCCAAACTATACAAACCAAAACACCCAAAGTACAGACATACACAACCCCAACATATGTTCAATCTTAAATGAACATCAAAAGGATCAGATTAGAACTGAGTGACTGTTTGAATAAGAAGACTGAACAAATAGAAACAAACCAGCAAACTATGTCTGATGCTTTTGCCAATTTTGTCAACTATATGTTTAGATCAAGCTGACTTGGTTCATTTTCACTATGATAACAAGTCTCTTTATTAAAGTAAGATTGGTGAAACTAGGCAATTAGTAAATTAAGTGTCTCTAGAAATACTATGGGAAACCGGATTTAACATCAAATGATTCAACAATCCATTCAAGGTACAATTTATCAAATCTAAACACAAGGAGGGCAGTTGCCAAAGACAGGTTTAACCTAATCAAACAGATTTTACCACCCCCTTCTCCTCTTCCCACCTTCATCCAAATCATAGAAGAGTTAAACTTTCAATCTCTTTTTCATTTTTATCTAGAATGATTCTTTTAACTTTTATTTATCTAAAGTGCAGCAAGAATACTCACTTCCATGAACATTTCTAAACAGGTTCAAACTTCATTGTATCCAATGTATCAACTAACATGCAAATGCCTTTTCAGCTTCACAACAGCTCATAGTATTCTTACATTTGAACACTATTTTTGCAGAATCAATACCAGCTCATTCACAAGGTTCCCCTGTGACTTAAAGAATGATATGGCATTCATAAATATATCGGCACGTGACATTGTTAAATAATTGACAAAATGACAATGAGCATAGAGTGAAATTACTATAACTATATTTCCTTAATTGACATTCATAGCTAAAAAAGACAGTAAAAGGTTGATTATGATAATAGGACAAATGACATAACAAGTAGTTCCTTCGACACATGCTTGATTCCTAATTAGTTGAACCTCCATATAATAAGTGATGGAAACATAAGATTCATTGCGCACTCAAATGAATGAAAAGATAGCTTCTACTGGTCATGCACAACATTATCCAATCTAAAACTCAGCTTGAAATGGCATGGGCACACAGGGGTGTGCATGCTCCTGCACTCATGCGCAACAGAGATGAGTAAATCCTAGATAGTACTCTATAGCATTACAAATGTATGTCAAATATTACAAACATTTTATCAGGCAGCTGTATAGACAATAAGATTTAGGCTAGAGAAAAATATGCAGATAACTACGAAAATTCCGCAGTTCCAGACAAAACAAGGCGACAATGGAAACACCGAAACCGAGCCTCATTGGCCACGAAAGATAACAGGGATAACTGAAACTCCCAACAGACAAGAAATGCACACTAAAAAACGGTAATTACTCCTCAGAGGACATAGAATCACCTTAAATACTGAAGCCCAATAGTAATCATAATGGCACCGGAATTTCCTTTTCTCGGACGAGCTGAAGACAATCTTGGCGTTATAATTCAACAGCCCAAGCTCGCAAACTTTAGACGACCTTATATCCACACCTGCAAGAAAAAATTCAAAACTCAGCATACGACACTCGAGCGCACAACACGACCGACAGTACGAAAACGAAACTCGCTACGTTTCATTGATCAAACGAGTCATCACATACTACATCCTGTCCATTTATCATCATTAGCTAGCAGCTGAAGTAGCACAAAACGGCCAAGACGGTAACAATCCACAACTTAGCTCAGCCAACTCGAATGGTGAAGACCAGAAAGCATGAGCAATCATTCAACGAAACTTACTGCTGGAGACGATTTTGCACTGAGCAGGCAGCGACATAGGGCTGGGGATCGAGAAGTTACTGACGAGGAGGGCGACGACGCCGATCACGAACGACGAGGAGAAGAAGAAGACGACGGGGAAAAGGAGAGCCAGGAACAATCGGAGCAGTACGGAGAGATTCCCGCTCTCACCCGTCGCCCCGCGATGAGGCGGCGGCGAGGCCGCGTCGCCGGCGGAGGGATCCATGGCTCCCGACGCCTTGTCCGGACGGCCGATATCGGGACACTACGCGCGACGGAGAAGCATGGGGCGAGGAAACCCCGAAGCCCTCTCCGCGTCGGGCCGAGCGATTCCGGAGGTGGCGATCGGAGGGAGAGTCTCCGGCCGCCGAGGAACCGAGGGTTATCCGGCGAGGCGGGCCGTCGTTCGCGGCCTCTCGCGGCGGAGAGGGAGAGAGAGGGCGGAAGCGACGGGACGGTGGAGGAAGATATTTTGGTCGTCGGGAATGGAAGCGAGTTAAGTCAACGGATAGTTTTGGGCTTCGGACGGGCGCTTTGACTGGGCCCAGAAAAAGGCCCACAGAGAGAGAGAGAGATGCTCTCTCCAAACTCAATTATAATATCCTCCGTTTAATTTATTTCACGAAATATAAATAATTTGATAGATATCATTTTTATATCGCTTGAATTAATTAATTAATCAAAAAATTTGTTATGGATAACAATTTATGTTTAGATACTGTTGTCAAAAATAAAAATATTCTTTGTTGATTTATTTTTATAAGTAATATAAGTGATTATCTTTAAATATTTATTTTCTAAATCATTCATTTTTCATGAAACAATCGGGGAATCATAACATCATTCTCCTCAAATCTTTGAATTGAGTGACTTGAGTAATTTGATCGAGACAAGATTTGAGCTTGATTTTGACTTTTGGATATTATTAGAAGCTTGATCTGAGCAAACATCAAGATAGAAAGATTTATGCTACAAGGAAAAAAAAAATCGAGCCTAAGTTGGACTAGAGCCATTCACGATTGCTAAAGGAGTGTTAATATCATGGTACAACTACATTTTTGTGTCATGTAACTAATTTGTGCGATGCTAACCGATGCCTTCTACGCACACCTCCGGTCAATTCCCAAAGGTTACAACGATGACATCTAGATTCTAGACGAGTCAAGTTCTAGTTTTGAGCTCAAATGACTTTTAACGGTCCATTGGTAACAAGGATATTCTTTTGCGAAATATAAGGAGTTGTCCTTAACAACATCGTTGAACAAATGATAATTTGTCCTTCAATCTTGAGGCACCTAGATAATTTGTAGCTTTCCAATATTGATTAATGACGTCGGGCCTGGGCTTTTTCTCGAGAGCCATCATCTAGGCCTCTTAATCATCTGCAATCATAACATATGATATAAAAGTCAAAACTCTTCGAAAATTTATGAAAAGATAATATAATTTCTCTTTCCAGACGAAATTATTGGACCTAGCAGTTCCCTTGGAAATATCGGAAATGGTCAAAGCTAGATATACTCCTGTCGATGTTTTATTGGTGACATCAGGGTCGGCTTTGGACCACCCCCGTCTAGACTTAGGATTGAAGTTTAATTGTCTAGAGCCAATGATTATTTCTTAAATAGAATATCACTTCGAAGTGAAGAAAAAGATTCACATCTCAATTGACTTTGAGAACTGCCGGATTTTCTTAAAAAGCACAAATTTTAAATCAGATCTCAATTCTAATTAGGATTTCTTTTTACCTCGTAAATAGAGCCAACTTTGATCGGTCTTAATTCTGGCCTAATTTTTTTGTCTAAAATAGAATACCAACTTTCAGTTGATACTCATCTTTAGCCCGGACTTTTTTTTTAGGTTTACATGAAAAAGCATAAATTTTAAATTGGGTCTCAATTCTGACCTCTATTCAATTTCCATTCAATGATACCGTTAAAGATCGGACATATCATTTCACATGTACATCTCTATCTTTCTCCACCTTCTCATGTCATTTTAAGTGATCTTTGTTTATTTTGCTATGTTCTTTCCTTCAAAAAAATCTCTTGAGGAGAAGCTTGAGATCTAAGTTCATCGTCAACTAAGAGTTTTATTAGGTCTTAGACTCTGCAAGATTTAGATTGATGGGTGCTTTTCTTCGCGAAGGAGTTCTTTGGAGACGAGGAAGATGAAAGGAAAAAAAAAGGCGGGTGGAAAGATAAAAGACAACATGGAGGGAGGGATGGAGAAAGAAAGATGTACATGTGAAATGCCACATTTCTTTAATGGCATTATTGGACGGAAACTTAACAAATGACCCAATCTAAAATTCGTTTTTTATGATACAAGAAAAAGTTGGGATAGAATTGAAATATGAACATAAAGTTTGTGTCTTTTTATGAGATTAAAAAAAAAATGTTTGGATCAAAATTGGAATCAAAATGAAAATCGATACTTTTTAAAGGAATTAGGGCATCTCAAAAAAGAAACCTGTTGCGTAGTAACCCTTGAGAGAGCATCAAAGAGCCATTGGAGGGGAACCCAAAATCGATGATCGAGTTCATCACCCGTGATACAATTCTCATTGTCCATGCATTAATGGACGATGTGAATGAAGGCCACCCAATGATGATGATCTTTCGCATTCTTTGCCCGCGGGGGAAGAGGGAAAGCTACGCTCAGCAGATGCAGACACAGACACACGTCCTTTTCTTGTCAGAGATTAGTTGTTTCTCGTCTGGTTCTTGGAGCATTTTCTCTGTCCTCTCCCAAGTTCCCAACTAGGAACAAGCTCGTCTTGCCTTGTATATTGTCTCCATACGACACCTGCAAAAATGCTAAAGTTAATTGACATTGGTTTACAAAGTTAATTTGATGATGTGGGAACTGATTTTTGAAAACTCCTCAAAGGACCACTCGCCCACATTGATATATAATTCAATTTTGTAAGTTAGTCTTCATAAGACTAGTATCGTGCTATAATCTACACAGAACGGCTGTCCAAAATGAAATTACAAGTAGAGGATGACTTGACTTGAGCTTGAATTGACTACAGAGCGAAAGATAAATGCACAACTTTAATAACTACTCAGTTCACCATTCGATTGACATCAAGTTATACGCTTCACAAATTTCGTGATCTCATGATTGTTGGTTCGCTTTCAATTGGATCGAAGAGGTGGGGCAAATTAGGTCCGCGTCACTGGAAGTGAACATTCATGTATTGGGGACCACCTATTGACAAAGGAAACATCGTGTTGGGAACCCCTACCATCGAACCCAAAATACATCTAGCTACTTCCAAAATAAGAGAAAAACCTCAAGATGGAAAAAACATGAGCCGCTTCAATTTTTTTTTTATACAAATGACTACTTTAAGTATGACATGAGAACACATTGGTTTCGAGAAAAATAAATTATTTGAAAAACATTTTTCCAAAATTAAAAACTTGTATCATTTGAAATTATTAATCAATAAAAAAAATTTCATTTTCGATAATAATTTATGTCTAACTATTTTCATGAACAATTAAAAAACTTTAATTCATTTATCTTTATAAGCAATACAAGCCAGCATTCTTAAGAAGACATTTTTCAAATCATTTATTTTTAACAAAATAAACGAACCCTTAGAGTGGTTTCCAATGCCTACGACATTAAATTTTGAAATGAATAATGACACATGTGGTCTCTGAACTTTCCTTCAATATTTAATGTGGTCTTTGAACTTTCTTCAATATTAGTTGTGGTTCTTAAATTTTCAAAAAGCTAATATGCATAATGTAGCCATTCCGTTAATGGTTATAACACCATTACCTGTGCTGAATCTAACCTTAAATTTGCCACACTGCTTATATGCAGCTATATATATATTTTTTCACCCAAAGGAATGAAAAGGAAAATGGCAAGAAAGATTTGTGGACTTGAGAAAACAGCGAGGTAGTTCACATTCAATAAATATTAATAATGTGACAGCCCACATGAAAAAACTGCATGTGATGTGACTTTGCTTAACGGAACGGCTTACATAGGGCCAAGTAATGTCATGTCGAGATAGTGCACAAAACAGGGAACGGCACTCATAGCTTTTGCTTCTTCGTTCACCATTCTGGTCCCAACCTTTTGTATTTTCTAGATCAATTATCACGCAACCCCCAACAGGAAAATTTAACATGGAGGAATTGTAATTGTCTCGTTCTCGAGCTTAATTTAAAGAGTTCTATCTATTATTTTTGTTTTTTAATTAATTTTTCCAATCACTTAAATCTAAGCGTTTGTTTGTTTACACTTGAAAATAAGCACAACATATATATATATTTCTCTTTTTGGGTTCCCTTCGAAATTTAAGATATCAGTCAAATTCCAAAAATAAAAAATATCATTAGAATGTTACATATGAATTTATCTATAAACATTTGAATTTGCAAAAGTTTTGGGATTTTCGAATCGTAGAAAAATCAAAATACGTGAACCGCAAGATTCAGATAACGTAAAATACAAATGTAAAAATCAATCTAGACAGTCCCTAGACAAAGTTTAAGAAGAATTATAATGACCATTCAAATGCTATGAGCAATCCTTTGCAATGTTTAGCAGAAGAAAGTTGGGAAATAAGGTGTTTTCCCCGTATATGTTTGTTTACATTTAAATCTGCAAGATCAATTAGGGGCTAAAAAACAATTTTAAAAAATTCCCAAATTGCTCTATAAACTCTCTTCTGAATTAATTAAGAATTCTTAATATCCTAAGGTTATCTTTTTTCCCTTTGATTTTCACATATCTTTCCTATTCGACCTCTAGAATGGAGAGGGTTTGAGCTAGATCTCTCTCTCCCCTCCCTTTTTCCCTTTTCATTGATTGATTTGGTTCTCAGCTTTTTTTTTCCTTGCTCTCCTTCTGTTTTGTGGAGCTTTTCTCTTCTAATCTTAGTCTAAATCTAAAGGCTTCTCTCTCCCATTTCGGGGAGTTTTTTATCCCAGTCTAATCTAAATTTAGGGATTTTTCTATGCATGATTTAGAGGTTTTTCTTTCCTCTGGTTTCCTTGGTGTATAAGTTGAGTTTCAAAGAAGACCGAAGGAGCTTCGTGAAGGATTTGCTCTCACAAGTGTCAAATTTGTGCTCATTCAATCTTGTTTGGGGACGCCAAACCTAGGCACACACCATCGAAAGCCAAAACCATAGCAATAAATAAAGATCTTGATATTCATTACTGAAGAAGATCCGGTGATCGGCCCCAATGTTCTTTTGAAGAAGTCACAAATTCACTCTTTGAGTGAGGGTCACTTTTAACCTTATTCTGGTTATTCATCTTTCTTATATAGAATTTGTTTATTTTGAAATTGTCCTGGGCTTGTCTTGTTTTGCAGACTTGCAGTTGAACTGCCCTGCATATCTTTGGTATTTATATGGAAATGGATTAAATGTTTGAAAAAAAAAAACGAATTAGGAATTCTTAAATCTTGATTTGTTTAATTAATTCAAGATTTATTTATCTGGAAAACCTCCCAAAATTAGTAAAATCTTATTGTATTCGGTACAGGCGGACATGGAAAATGCGTCGCTTGCATGTCGGCGACGAGTACGACTATTCCTCTTTCAAATTTGGATTATTTTATTCAGAAAAGATAAGGAATGTGCCAAAGGCTATGGTAACGAGAAGAATAAAATCGGAAACCGAAACTTGTAGGTGATGGAGATTTTTGTTTTTGCATTAACTTGGTTATTATAATATTTTATCTTCAATCTTGGAAATGCCAAAAAGGTAAAAAGAAAAAAAGAAAGAAAGAAAGAAAAGAAGAAAGATAGACGTGCATTCATGTATGTGAGTGTCATGGACAAGGTGGAATCACGTGTTTACAGTCTTACATTAAACTAATATCTTAGATGGTTAAACGCGCACCAAATTTGATGGTTATGTATTGGCGTCTTTGTAATTTACCAATCGGAAAATTAGTCAGATATTTAGAGGACATCCGGGGTAAAGAAAAAGCATGTGTTAGTTTTAAAATTGCTTAAACCTTATATTTTGCTTCCACTTGAAATGCTATGAAGCCGTTTTCTAGTTATTTAATGAAACTTTTCTTATTGAGGAACAAAAATAAAATTACTAAGGAGGAGGACAAGTGGGTCATGTCTGTGCCTCTTGGAGTCATCATCCATGTTCATTAAGTATACATAGAACAATTAATGTGCGACAAGTGTCCACGCGCGTGATGGAGAAATCAATGATTTTTTTTAGATTAAGTGATAAATCGACACGTGGTATGAATGAATAGAGTAGGAGAGATATGCAAGAGATGGATTCTAGGGGGAGGAAGGGGACCTAGCTATCACTACCTACATGCCCATCTCCCATCACAATCCAATTGAATTGGTTTGATGAATGTATGGCACAAGACAATTTAACACCAAACTAGGAGGGAAAAGCAAGCCTAGTGTGGTGCAAGAACATTATAATGATGGTATGGAGAGAGCAAGGAAGTGAACTATATGACCCTTTTTCATTACACAGTAAATCCATTCATGGTGCATCTGAATGATCTAGTTAATGGATGCGGGGAAAAAACACAAGAGATGGGTGTAAGAAGAGGAAGGAGCTCATCGCCATTTCTAATCACCATCTACCATCACCATTTAGACAAATGGTTAAATGTGTGGCCCTTGACAATTTAACACCATGCCAAAAACTTTGCAGATGCCCAACGACAATCCTTTGTTCGTAAGCCCAAACAAGCCTAGGTCGTCTTGATTTTAAAGCAAGCCTTACAAGGATGTATAAAGAAGGAGATGAAGCTCTTAATTCAAGACATAATTTTCAAACTAGGGATTAAGAATTTGCAATGGATATCTTCACCTAACTACAGACACACGAATTCACCTCAAAATTCATCCATACAATATTTTATGGACAAAATTATCGATTCAGAAACCTATAGCCAAAGTACCATCCGTTCTATCCTTTGGCTCTTGTTTTCTTCTCGCTAAACTAGTTTTCTCCTGGTTCTCTTACATCCATTGCGTTTGTGTGAGTTAGTGATCATTTACAAGAACGCAAGTTTCTAATGTAATAACAAGCACGGCAGGCTTAAACACGGTCTCTCTTTTTGACAATATGTAGAGAATCCAAAGCGTTGAAGGGAGGGAGATTTAAGAGATGGTTGGAGGAGGGGTTGACACGACATGCTCTCTACCCTTCGATGCAAGGGCAAGGACACAACCTTTGAGATCTCATCAATGAACAATGTCAAGTCTCGTGATCCTTGTCTGGATCTCCGGTCATAAAAAAAAGAGGGGCGTTGACTGTTCGACATGTGAAGGCCATGAGAGGATGATGCCACCATCGAATTCAGTGCCTTTTGCTGGCTATTGATAATTACTATAGTCTCTGTCTGCCCCTTCTCACCAGCACCGTCACGGTAATGTAATAATGGAAGGGAGCATCTTGCATTGTTGCTGAGAGACGTGCACTTTGGTCAGCGATTCTAGCGATGTTAATTACTGCTTCCCATACACGGCTTAGTCCACATGTGAGAGATCACAAATCCATGTGCCCTAGGGAAAATTATTGAAAGAGTTTTAAATCTACTTAACGTTTACCAATTAAGTCCTAAATTTTAAGATTTTACTAATTAAATCCTAAAATAAAATTGATTGTCTCAATTGAGTCTAAAATATTTTTCAAGTTTTTCCATAAATAGTACTATCAATTAGCTGAATTTTATTAAAGTGGATGCCGACCATCCTACGTCATATGGTCAGTGCAGATATTAACAAATTTTATTTTTTTCGAATTATTTTTTCTTTTTTATTTTCTTCTATTTTCCTTCTTTACTTTTTCCTTTTCTTCATTTTCCCTTCTTCCCTCCACTAGCCATCGCTGGGCCTCATCAATGGCTAGCGAAGGTCGCCAACCTTAGATAGGGCCACCCTCCCTTGATTTGGGGAGGGTGGCCCTTGCCATCACTTACTTGAGGTCAACATCCTCCATTGGCCATCAACAAGACCAGCAATTGCCAACAAAGGGAGGAACAGATTAAAAATAAATAATAAATAAAAAAGAGAAAATGACTAAATAAAGAAAGAAAATAAATAATTCAGAAAAAATTTGTAAACAATAAATCACGTTAGTCTAATCGTATCGCGTAGGACAGTTAGTTTCCTAATTAGCAATTTTCAAAATTGATTTGGATTAACTCAATCGCAGAAAGCATTGAAAATGTTTCGGACCTAATCAACACAATTAAAAGATTTATAATTGAATTGACAAAAATACAATAAATTTAAAACATTTTAGACAATTTTCCCATGTGCCCTATATGGCCCACTTCTATCTTCCACATATCTAAGTGAGGATTTAACTAACAGCAGGTAGATTAGGATGCTTGTTCAGCTATTAAATAAAGACTTCTTCTTTTTTTCAAATATGCGATCAAGTGTCCATACATATCTTTCATTTTTAAGTGTGCTTTTATTGTCATTTTCGCCTTGAGCGAGTTGTTGTTTAATGTAAAGGACAATAAATTAATGTGGGAGCTATCAGTATAGTGTTTAAATCGACAATATATAGCATGTCCCTTATAATGTAGCGACCTTCGGTGCTAAGGACAAAGCCGCCAATGAAAAATCAAATCATAAGCTTCACATCAGATGGTTCGAATCGGGACCAATTCCAAAATTAAGATAGCTTATAGCAATTCTCCATTAGCTTTGACCTGGCCTTTCACCGCGTTGGGTGGCCAGACACTCCGAACCAAGTTTACACCCTTTTTTTTTAATTTTCCACGGCCGATTCGGATACGAGTTAATCTCTTGGTATTTTCTCTCTTTTGGGTGTTCGTGGTACTGTCTCTTCTAGGGAAAAAATCAAAGTACGTGGGCAAACACGAATCCAACTGGTGTCTCATGTACCTAAACCAGGAAATGAATCCGACCCATTTCGATCTAGCTTAGAATATTCTCTCTCCCGTGTCTCTGAATGCCAGTACGGCGCTACGCAGGTGGGGAGTGAATTTTCTCTCCTGGGTTCGATCATACGAATTGCAGAACCAGAAAAGGCCAAAAGAAGAAGAGCGTAAAGGCCACGGAGAGAAGAAAAGCGGGGGGCTTTCTCTGATCCAATCTAAAACCGTGTCTGATGGAGAGAGAAAGGGAGAGAGAATCTCTCACCTCGCCACGCCGAAGGAAACTTCGAGGAAGAAGACCGGGGAAACGTATGATGTAGAGAGAGAGAGATTCACGATGTGATTTCTCATCATGGCTTAAGGCGTACCGCATGTGTTCATAGTTTAGTCCGAACGGTCTAATTTTTTTCCGGCACGGATTCTGCCGAGAAAATTCTTAGAGTGAACCGAAGTTGAGTTTTCGAAGAAGAGAGAAAAAATTGGGCGTGGCGAGGGCTATAATTTCCTCAAATTCCAATTCATTGATAGACATACAGATGGACGAGAAGCAATCAATAGGGAAATCAGAGTCATGTGTATGACTTTAAAATTGGGGGAAAATTATAGCCGAGGCCTGCCGATAAACGGAAAATTAGAGGTAATCAATTTTCGGTCAGGTCCAATCTTATCCCAAAATTGAAAATCGGATCTAGTCCATTTCCGAGGTGGTCCAGTGGAACCGGTTGAATTCAAAGGAAAGGCCGGTGGTGTGAGCATCATGGGACGAAAAGGAAAGACTCAAGGAGAAATGGAAGGGCACGTGAGACATTTAAAAGAAAAGAAAAAAAAAAGGGTTGTCTAGACCGCTTGAACATCAGTTCCACTTTTAGAAACTAGAAACTGGACCGACATTCTTGAGAATCGAACGGAATCGCCAATTCGATTGAGTCCGAGTGGTTCCCAATTTAGTCAGTCCATCTTACTCACTCCTATAGAAAATGCTAGCGTAAGTTAGTCCTATAACTCAACTTAAAAATGTCTGTGGGCACTTTTGGCTCGAATCGGGTTTGGGTGGGCTTGTGGACTGGCACGTTTGTGATTGGATCTAGTACAGACATCACCCACATACAAATTTAGTAAATAAGAATTATGGTGAATGTCGCCATCGATGACGGCAAGCACGATGGCTACAATTGTCGCCTCTTCAGTAGATTTACATATCCAGTATCAATCAAGGTTTGCCAAAAATAGTGTCGAGTAATATATGCTCATTTTGTAGTTACATCTGATTTTCTCTCAAAAAAGAGATAGCATGTCTTATCTAACTTTATCCTAAACTTAGCTGAGATTTTGTGTGAGTGACCAAACACGATCCAAAATCTTTTTTTTACCATAAAAATATAGACCGATCTACAATATTGATATATCGTACCGCTCTTGAAGACAAAATAGAAATTTATCGCGTTATATATTAATTTTGCAAATCAAAATTCATTCCACCTTAAGATTCCTGTTGAAAGAATTACAGATTTCTTGTCCTTTCTGCGTGCAATTCCGGTCCATGATGCTCCACGGTGGAAACCAATAAATGGCCGCCCCCCGCTTTTTACCTGATGATGACGGCTCCAGGAGATGACAGTGAAAAAGGGGCAGAAAAAGAACCCAAAAGCCATTAACAAAATCTTTTAAAAAGGAAAGGTAAAGAACCGCCAGGTCGGTGGGCAAAGCCCTTACCATAAGAGGAGAGAGAGGAGAGAGAGGGAGAGAGGGAGGGAGCAAGCAAGCCAACCCAGCGAGGCAGAGGGCCAGAAGAGAGAGAGAGAGAGAGAGAGCTGTTTCAGATTTAACACACTTAAAAAAACAATCTTCTGACACAGAGAGAGAGAGAGAGAGATGTTCATGTTGATGCTTATATCCCTGTGAGTCCTAGGAGTTCATCTCAGTTCCTCATCTCATCTCTCTCTCTCTCTCTACATCTGTTGAGACCTGAGACCCCACAAGTGGTGGGTTGCTCTGCATCTGGGTCTCCCCAAGATTTGAAGCAGAGACGTGTCCAAGGCTCTCCTCTCTGTCTCTTGTCTCTCTCTTTAGAGTCGAGTGAGGTACTTTCTTGAAACACGTTCGCTCCTCCTTTTCCTGACTCTTGTTCTTGTTCTTGCTCTGTTTCGCGACTGTTCATTTCTTTCTTTGGTACTTTGCTTTTCTTCTTCCTTCTCTGTCGCACGTAACGCAGATCCCGTTGACATTTGACCCCACATTCGTCCATTTCGCTCTTCTCCGTTCTCTTCCAAAGTAATTCGCAGAGGATCTGGTTGTTCTTGGGTGTGAAGTTCGTTTCTTGTTCTCTTCTTGATCCTAGCTCCGCAAGTTCAGTTGACCAGTCATTGCTTATCACAGTTAGATTTTGTTTGAGCAAGGACTAGATGGGTCGTCACACATTTACTGATTCTTGGGTGGTATCCTTAGATTTAGTTGCCCCTCGGCAACAGAGTGCTCTCACTTCAATTGCACTCTGCATTCTTTATGTTTCTTCTGCGGATCTTGGTTTGCTAATTAGGTTCTGCTTTAGTCAAAACCCAGGTGGATGTGACGCTATATACTTTGGTGGGCGTCCATTTCAATGAAGATCTTTGGAGTTCTTGCTTTTCCTTTTGTTGCCTGTTCTCTTTTAATTGTGAGTTTTTCTTGTTGAAAGTCAACAGTTATTCTGAAGAGAGAACATCGATTTCAAAGTATTACCGACAGCTGAAATGGGGAATGCCTCTCATCTCAAGGAATTATGAAATCACATGAAGCGTGTCCAATTAGTTTGCTTTCCTTGATTATCTGTGGTTTCTTTTTGCCTTTTTTTATCCTGTGGGGGCTTCTCACAGAGAGAGAGAGAGAGAGAGAGAGAGAGAGGGGTCCTACTATTAATGTATTAGGTCGGCTGCGTTTGTTGAGTTTGGGCCCATTGTCATGTGAGAAAAGGGGAAAGTGACATGAACATTTTTTATTTGTATAAATTTGCTGTCCTGTCTTTTGAGCATTGAACGGTTTGGCGAGTCCTCTTATGAAGTCGGCATTAGAATATTGACCGCTAATAACACTAGATCTGGTATATCTAACTATCTTTCTTAGATCTGTTTATACTGATCTGTCTTTTATGCCAAAATGGATACTGTTGAAGATAGCCACTAGTCCTAGAGACTTGATTTGAGTCCTACAACCACGCTCACCTAACCCTCTTACAATGATCGCTCGCTTTCATTGGCAATGCATTATTGGTTTTTTCCAATTCTGAGGTTGATCTATGGGTTCCTTTTGGTTAAAAAATACTAAAAATGCACAATGTCTCTTTTCACTGTGAACTAAGTTCTTAAATGCAGTTCTTCTTTACCAAAAAAAAAAAAAGTTCTTAAATGCAGTTCTGTATTGACTGGCTACCTAGGGACTAAAATTCTTTGATTTAATGTATAAAAACTATTCAGATTATTGCATTTGCAATTGGCATTGCGTGCTCAATGTCTTGCTTTATGAACTATAAGTGATGAGAAAGTCATCAACATTATACTGCTGTACTTGTTCGAATATCATTTGTCTGATCAGTGAGCTTTCCCAGAAATTCATTTATCTACGCATGGTGAAAAGTTTATTCTGAAGTAAGCTTCAAGTAGCTTTCAAACGTATCTTGTTAGGAGGTTTGACTTGAAAAAATTACATCTGATCTGTGCAGAGAGTTGTAATTTAATAACGATAGGATGACGAAGCATAAGGATGGAAAACCAGGGTCCCTACAAGACAAGCGAACTAGAGTTCTTCCAATGACAATTTTGCTCATTGCCTTATGTGGCTTGTCATTTTATCTGGGAGGTATTTTCTGTGCTGAGAAGAACAAATTCGAGGTAAAGAATGTCAAGGACATTGCTAAGGCCATCCCTTCTCCTAAAGAATCGACAGTTGCTCCACTTCAGATGAAGTTTGTCACATTCCCTGAGTGTAGCTCAGACTACCAAGACTACACTCCCTGCACGGATCCTAAGGTACAAGCAGACCAAATAGTTTGTTGTGATCTGATCTACCAGAACGAATCTGAGATATGTGGTTTTCTTCTTTTGGGCACAGAGGTGGAGGAAGTATGGCATGCATCGTCTGACTTTCATGGAGCGCCATTGCCCGGCAGTTTTTGAGAGAAAGGAATGCTTGGTCCCACCACCGGGAGGATACAAGCCGCCAATCAGATGGCCAAAGAGCAGGGACGAATGTTGGTACAGGTAATTATGTTTCCTCAATCATGCTAGAAAACAGAAATTTCTGAATTCATGGCACGATAGTGAAAATGGATATGTGGATCGGGTCATAGGAACGTGCCATATGATTGGATCAACAAGGAGAAATCAAACCAGAACTGGCTGAGAAAGCAAGGAGAGAAGTTTCTTTTTCCTGGTGGCGGTACGATGTTTCCCAAGGGTGTGAGTGCATATGTTGATTTGATGCAAGATCTGATCCCGGGTATGAAAGATGGCACAGTTCGAACAGCCATTGACACGGGTTGTGGGGTGAGTTTATACTTATTCATGAAGGGGCAGATGCTTCTGTGGTTTAATAGATTTGGCACTTACAGTTCTAGTGGCAGTTTTAGCTGATGCCTACAATATCTTTAAATTGTTTCAGGTTGCGAGCTGGGGAGGCGATTTGTTGGATCATGGGATATTAACTGTTTCTCTTGCCCCTCGAGATAATCATGAAGCTCAAGTCCAATTTGCCTTGGAACGTGGGATTCCGGCAATACTAGGCATCATCTCTACGCAACGGCTACCTTTCCCGTCGAACTCATTCGATATGGCCCACTGCTCAAGATGCCTTATCCCATGGACTGAATTTGGTAACTCCTTTTCCTGATGTGTTGAATCTAAATACCAGGAAGAATTGGATGTCGGGTATGAAATCTCTCTTTTCTTACTTATGAAAGTGCATTGGTCACAGGTGGATTATACCTCCTAGAAATCAACCGGATACTGCGGCCCGGAGGTTTCTGGGTCCTCTCAGGACCACCAGTCAACTACCAAAACCGCTGGCGTGGATGGAACACCACCGTGCAGGAACAGAAGTCAGATTATGACAGACTGCAGAAGCTGCTCACCTCAATGTGCTTCAAGCTGTATAACAAGAAGGATGACATCGCCGTGTGGCAGAAAACCTCAAACAGCAGTTGCTACAACCGCCTCGCAAAACCTGATGCCTACCCACCGAAATGCGATGACAGCCTTGAGCTGGACTCTGCTTGGTATACTCCGCTCCGTCCTTGCGTGGTTGTTCCGGATCCGAAGCTCAAGAAGATTAGTCTCAAATCCATCCCCAAGTGGCCCGAGCGACTGCACGTCGCACCTGAGCGCATGTCAGAAATACACGGAGGAAGCGCGAGTGCTTTCAAGCACGATGATAGTAAGTGGAAGGTGCGGGCAAAGCACTACAAGAAAGTACTACCTGCACTTGGGACTGATAAAATAAGAAATGTCATGGACATGAACACTGTCTATGGAGGTTTTGCAGCTGCTCTGATTGATGATCCATTATGGGTTATGAACGTTGTCTCGTCCTATGGTGCTAATACTCTTGCCATCGTTTATGATCGCGGGCTTATTGGAACATACCATGACTGGTAACTTCAATGTTGACTTTTGTTCGTAGGATCTTTTACAACTTTAATTGCATTTGATCATTCCAATGTTTATCTGTTTGTTTTGGTTCTTTTGGTAGGTGTGAGGCGTTTTCAACATATCCTCGAACATACGACCTTCTTCACCTCGATGGTCTCTTCACTGCTGAGAGCCACAGGTATTGCCGGTGTCTTCCATCAATTTTCTCATCACCAGGAATGTGCTTTTAATAATTGGCGTCTTCTCTACTAGCCTCCTCCCTTAGTTGAAGCACTTCAGATGATGACACCATTATTATGGTGTGCTTTCAAATTGACCCGAACACGGCCATTTCATGGTGCAATGATTGACAAATAATTTAGTTGTGAAGTAATGCTATGAACAATCCTGTTTCGCCTATATAAAAAAACGAGTACCTCTAGGAACACAAATATATATTTCCTGAAAGTGGAGTTGTTTGAATCTTGGCAGGTGTGATATGAAATTCGTTCTCTTGGAGATGGACCGAATCCTCCGTCCCAATGGGTATGTGATCATGCGGGAGTCTAGCTACTTCATCGAAGCGATCGCGACCATCGCAAAGGGGATGAGATGGGGTGCCGCAAAGAAGACACTGAGTACGGCATTGAGAAAGAGAAACTGTTGGTCTGCCAAAAAAAGCTTTGGTACTCGTCGAGCAAGAGCTCACGGCAAAAAAGCGAGTAAGACACACACTTCATGTACAACAAAAATTGCAGAATAGTAGTATAGGCAGTTGAAAGTTCAATCCAATCCTGCATATCAGACACACAAGGAGATCAGTCGAAGGAAACCCAACAAGGGTTCAGGGATTTCTGCATTCAAATTCTTTCAGGCAATGAACAGTGACTAATAATTACCTGATTCTGGTTAAGAGCCTTCTCATACAAGTATATTGTCCTCAAGGCTGGAGATGTAATTTCATTTTTTTCTGTTTCTTCCTTCTTCTTTTTTGTCATTCTTTAGTCCTCTTTCTTGCCCCCCTGTTTCTCCTCTGTTTCCACACTTAGCTGGAAACTGCAGGAGCTATACTCAAATGCGGGAGGTGTATTCAAATCAATTTTTTTCCTTTTTATTCTGGCAACAGTGTGAGATATGCTGCAATGTCATTACCCACTTTTTATCATGTTCAACTCTTCTTGTGAACGCAACAAAAGCGAAAGGGGGGCGCTCGGATGGTGTTGAACGTGGTGATAACAAAGGCGGTTCTATAAACAAAGATGCAAATGGCTGTCTCTTCTTTTTCAATAAGAAAAAGAGTGGTTTCTTCCCGAGCCTGTTGCTTGCGTGCTCTTGTATATAGGAAGATTCCGTCGGTTGTGTTTTGATGGTGGGACCTCAGAATTTGCACGGAGGCTTTAGTAAAATTGAAAGTTGTTCTGTTTCTGCACAGAGAGAGAGAGAGAGAGAGAGAGAGTTATGAATGTAGGGTTTCTCTCTCTGTGACTGTACCTTGTCTTCTGCTAGAATCATCTGATCGAGTTCGATATGAGGCCAAAAGCTAGATTCTTATTGCACTGGAACGAGGGAGGATTTTAACTTGGTTGGAGTGTGGAGTGATTTTCAATTCCCGAATTTAACTTGTTCAAGTCCACAAGGTGCAAAATGGATCTAGAATTCACATTTTAACTTGTATTTGGTAAATTGGGTATGGATAGCCTTAAATTATAAAAGCAGGCTTAAATGGGTCATGAATGGTTGTCTAACAACTAGGGGTGAGCATCGGTCCCAAGTTAACCCCGGACTGATCCTAAACCGGCCCAATCCCACTAGTCCCAGTTTGGTTCCCAAGGGCACTAAACTGGTCTTTGGTTTTAGGATTTCTGGATCAGTGCTATGCGGTTGGTCCTCGGTCCTAAAAATTTATGATCAATCCAACCCAAACCAACCATAACTGTATATATTATATATAATATATTATTTCTAATTTTTTTATATATTAAGCCTTAAGTCAAACATCGTCAATAGTATTAAACAGCGTCTCATGGCATCCAAAACGGCATAAGTAGTATTAAATGGCTCATCAGGACATTCTCATCCAATACTCGTTCTCTTCTGTCTTCTTTGTCTTCTTAGTCTTCAATTTGCCAAATAGAAAGAAACAACTTCCTTGTTCGCCACTCGACACTTGCCTTGCTTAACTTCCCGGCTCGTCGCTCAACTTTCTATCTTATCCCATATCTCTATAAGAAGTCTTAATTTTTTTTTATGATTTCTTGAGTTTAGCATGTGTGAAATTTTTATTGTTGTCTTATTTTAAATTTGTTGAATATGTACTGGTATTCATAATTTGGTTGCATAACACTGCATTGTCAATAGATATGTACTTTGAAACGTTAGGTTTACCTTTTCAAGAAGTACAAAAAATGAAACAAAAATTGTTTAGTCCTAAGTTGACCTTGGAACTAAACCGAGCCCATTGGGTTAATCCGATTCTCGGTCCTAGGCTCAATAACATCGGTCCTTGATCCCAAAAATTGAGGATCAATCATATGCGAGTTTGTCTTAGGATTACGGAGTGAATCGGTCCAACCTGGACCATGCTCACCCTTACTAATAACTTAATGGGTCTTAAATGGGTTGGTAACTAACCCATATGAAAAATAGACAGACAAACTCATTTCTAACTCGTATTAGGTGGAGTTGGACTTAAGAGATGTGAAGCCAATATTTATAATTTTTATTTTATTTTGTTTAATTTTTTATTTTTGTTATTTTATTTTCCTCTAAGAAGAAAACATAGATAAAAAAAATGAAAAAATTAATTTAAAAATCAATTTATTTAAATTCGATCTTTAAAAAAAAAATTATCCACTAAATTTGTATTGCATGAAAGTGTCTTAGTAATATAATTCTTTTTAAAAATCATAAAAAACAAGTTTTCCTCAAATTAGATTAAATATGAAAATGTTCTAACAATATAAATGATGTTTGTTATAAGCCGTTAAATTTGTATTACATTAAAATGGATCAAAATGAGTTAATTAAATCAATTTTGGTCAGACCATTTTTTATCCGACCCATCCATTTTATAGTTCTACTATCAACCACCTAGGCTTAAAGGTAAGCATGATTCTAGAGTAGAGTTTAGCACTAGATCAATGGGAACCGAGTCGATTCTACGCTCTAGGATATGTAGGTTAGGTTTCAAATTCAAAATCTATTCTCATGAGTAGGTTCTAAGTGAAACCAAGAACCTGAGACAAGTTTGTGTATTTTTGTTGTTTTATGTCTTTACGCAATCCTATGATGACCATAATTTGAAACTATTAATTTGAGTTTTCATTTTCGATGATCTTAAAGATTTCATAATTTTTTTATGTCTAAATATGAGTCATGATTAAATGTTCATTATTAAATATGATAAGTCATGACCATCATTCATTTGAAAATACAGGTGAAACCTACATAAACCCCAAAACCTGTAACGAGGTAGATTTCAGATTCCTGAATATGCAAGGTAAAAAATTGCAAGATCCACTTAAATTCCAAATCCCAAAATTTAGAAACATGTTATGAATAGATTTCAGATAGAATTTAGAAGTAACCTAAAACTGCTCAACCCTTATCTAGGCCTCCACGTTCTAAGGCCTCCACGTTCCTGCCTAGAATTATCTCATTGCTTGGAAGCCGCTTAGTGCTTATAATTACTTCATAGGTTGACACTACTTATAAAGAAAATTTGTCTTTCCCGACTGGCAATTCAAAGTTTCGAGGCCTTTTCCTAATCCAAAAGGTTTGTTGAGACTTGACAGGCTTTGATGAGCCTTTTTCAAGTCTCAACAGACCTTCCTGAAAGAAGCCAAAATCTCTGTTCTCATAAAGACTAATTTTTCGAATTCCCGCGGCATGCATGCTTATGAAGCATTTGAAGAATAATGTCGGTTCAAATTCCTTCCGACTTGGCTTGGCATGCCTTCGCTTTCAAATCGCATTACAACAGAAACCAAACAATATAGGCGACGACAACTTATCAAGCATCTGCTAAGAGCCATTTATTTCGACAAATATAAGCTCCCAATCGCTGGGACACAACAAGAGAACATAGTTGCCATAGAAATAAATATCAGGAACTCGAAATAACCACAAGCAAAGTACTGCGAGTCTGATTTTATTCTCCAACAGGAAGAAAGGCGGAAAAACGGCACCCCTTGCACATTCATCCCGCTACTTTACGGTTATAGCCTCGGCCGGGTTGAATCCACTGTCCATGGCGTTGTCCATAATACGCATGCACCGGTTCATCACGCCATCCACCAGCCTTCAGAGGTGGTAATTGCTGCATCTCCGGACCTTTGCGAGGACCAAAGCTCATATCTGCCAACTTCTCACTTATATCAGCCACTTCTCTGAACATTGGACCCTTTATCACAGAAGCTGCAACATTAAGAAGCATTATTTGTTAACAAGTAATAAATGACTAAATAAATGAACTCTCCTGAACATTCTCCAGAACCTAAACCACCGACGACGGGTGGGGTCTAGGGACCGTGGGTGGATTCGTCATCTTTTCTGAATGAGGGCATCTTATTTATGGCTCATGATGAGCTAATATAAGTTAAGATTTTAATTTACAACTCATCTTAGAGTTACATAATTTTAGGTTCCGCGCAATGAATGAACATAAAGTTAAGTGTCCATAAGGAATCCAGGAAACCTCGCTCGTAGAAACATCACAAAAGAGAGCAATTACATACCACACATACCTGAATTTTTACCCATTCTTCAAATTGGATACCTAGCTTTTCTTAAGTTTAATGAAGTGCTTAACTTTTCAAATGAGGGTCAACGTTAGGCGTCCATTAAAATCGCGGAAAATGTCAATGTGGTCACTAAGGCCGTTAAATGACAATCAATTGTCCCTTTTGACCCGTTAAATGACAATCAATTGTCCCTTTTGACGTACAATGTGGCCTCTTGAGATAATGCCACGTCAAAAAATCAGACAACTAAAATCGTCAAATCAAAATCATCACTCGATGTCTAGAAGGAAATGGCACAATTTTTCATAAGTAAGCCAAACCATGTAGCCAATTGTACTTAAGTGAGCCACGCCAGCACATGACATGGTAATTTATTTAATGAAAGCATCACATTGAGCTAAATTTGGAAAGATGACATACTTGATTATAAAAACAAAAGGCAAAGGTCCGAATACTCACGGCGCCATACCCCATAAAGAAATTAGACTTACTTGGGCTGTTGTTTCCTGATGGTCGAAATCTTGACTGTTTGACAGAGGAATTTGAATATGGCACAACCTTGTTTGAATCCTTATGGAACAAAAGAAACCTGTTTAGTATTTCTTGACATGCGATATAGTGATACATTGATAAACTTAGAACTCCAAACCACTCCAGCTACTCATACATTACAATGGATGGAAGCAACTATTATTAAATAGCACGTATGATACATTACCTAGGCCCAAAAACACAAGGTAAAAACCACACGAGGACTTAATCTTAAATGGTCATGAGCATGTATGATATCCATAGTCAATAAGTTGAAATTGTTTACCAATTGCACGCCCAAACGATTTACTTCACTAACTACCCAAAATGTTGAACAGTTCTAACGATGATAATCAATATTTTTTGATAGGAAAGGTATGAGTCTCACCTGGTTTACCATATTAAGCTTCCGCTGAGCTCCTGTAAAAGTACAGACGATTACACTTCTCTTCCCTTGGAAAATTGATATACATACTGCTCATAAATTGATAATTACTTCAAATAACCAGTAATTTATTTCATGCTACCTGGCTTCAGAGCCACTGCTCTTGGTGATGAATTGTTGACACCAAGCTTTCGATTATCCGACATCCCAGGATACCTTCTGCCATTTTGCACCTGCAAAGAAACTCTCGTTCCCACTGCAGCGAAACATGACAAATTAACTCCAAGCTTATGACTGATGATAAAAAGTAAAGTCTAGATAAGAAGACAACCAGGCGGAGGCGTCCTATTGGCAGTTAATCTCGATCGGAGGGCAGGAGGAATGTAGTAGCAACTCTGGCACAGAAAAAATAAACAATGAACAAATATACCAAAGAGAACCCAATCTGTATCATAAATTTAACAACAAAAATTCAAGAAAAGCATAAAAGGTTCACCTGAAAGAAAGGATGTTGAAGGGCCTCAGCTGCTCCGGGCCTCTGGAATGGATTCCATGAACAGAGGGACTGCAATTCACAATAAAATATTATGATCTAACCTAGAGCAAGCTATGTCATAAAAAAGGTTCTCACCCTAATGAGATTGATTGCATCCGCACTGGCAGATGGTATCATTCTGGACAAATTCACACCAGGAAACTACATTGCAGAATAGCTGAGTCAGACCATGCCTGCTGAGGGGGAAAAACACCGATCAAGCAGGTAAAACTTGTAAGGGTACCTGTGGAAATTGATAATTAATGGACCTGGCAAGATGAAGACCCTCGGCCCACGACTCCCAAGTAGGACTTCCTATTACACCACATATTCTGAAAACTTCATCCGCTTCACTGCAAAGCAGGCGCAAGCAAGGAAGATCATCAAACACTGAATGTCCAACAAAGAACTAGAAGAGAAACTTGAACCCTGAACTAAGCATGACGATTATGAGAAAACATTATATTTGACATGACACAAACGAAAAATAGATAAATATTGATTGGACGGTAAGTGAGACTTGGAAAAGAAATGGATATGCCTTAGCAAAAGATCATATACCTGATGCCAGGGAAGAGTGGCCGTAGTGTGAACATTTCAGCCATAATAGCACCCATAGCCCACATATCTGTAGGAACATCAAAATCTCAAAGATTCAAAAAGGCACCTACAAATGCTACGTCAGAAGACATCAACTTTTTTCTTCTGGGACCCTTACCAACTTTAGAACCATACAAGTGTGACTGAAGCAGCACTTCTGGCGCTCGGTACCTGCATTAATGTTTAAGATTTATCATACTGTTGAGACAAAAGCGGAGTGAATCGGTCAGAGATCACATAAAGGAGAAGCAACCCACCAGCGTGTTGAGACATATTCAGTGTATGGTGGATCTGAATTTATCTCACGAGCAAGACCAAAATCAGCAATTTTCACCGTGTCTTTGGTTTTCAAAAGGTTCTCTGCAAAAGACCAAAAACAGACATAAGACTGAAACACAAGCCAGCCAAAAAGAAACCTACAGTGGCTTTGGCAATTTCTATGATCAGATAGAGACTAAAGAAACCACCCAAAATTTTCCAGTAAATAAAGAAGGGGATCAATAAGCTGATCATGACTATAACTCCTAGTAAGCACCATTTACCTGGCTTCAAATCACGGTGGAAGTACCCATGATGATGCATATAAGCAAGACCTTGAAACACTTGAAAGAACCAATTTCTTATTTCAGCCTCTGAGAAGAGCTTCTCTCTGTCCTTCATGAGCTGGTAGAGGTTGCATTCCTGACAAAAGAAGACATAAAATCAGCCCATGAATTCCAAAAGATCAGAGAAGGAATAATGCGGCACTACTTACCATGTACTCAAACACAAAATACAGGATATTATTTTCCCAGATGAGTTCTTTAAGCTTCACAATACTAGGATGATTCATTTTTTGCAATGACTGCCACAAGACAAAACCATCAGAATCAATACATAACCACAAAATTATATGATAGAGAAAACACAAAAAGAAAACTAAATTCTAGTACCTTCACTTCTCTCAGGTTCACGCACTCCTCCCGAGAATAGTATTTCCTCTTCATTTTCTTTATTGCAACCTGTTAAGGTTAAAGATCAAGTAAGTACGTAAACGCATGCAGAAACCTAGTCACAGCACCAAATATATGGAGAAATTGCAGTTCCAGCCAAGTCATGAACAACTTACAACTTCTCCAGTATGCTTATTAATAGCTCGCCAAACGTTCCCAAATGTTCCATCACCTACTTCTTTAAGTAATTCGTACCTGTAGAAGTCAAAAGGGTGGTTAAATGAAGTCAAATCCCAAAACCTTCAGTCTATAATAGCAAAAGAAGAAAAACTCACCTCTCCATTGTAGCAGCAACTCCGGTGCAACAAGGCTCTTTCTTTATTCAAGAAAACAAAAGAAACTAAAACAGAAATATGGCATCTACTTCAGTGGATGTCTTGTGCTGAACACCTCCAAATACTAATAAAAGCACCAAAGCCCAGGTCCCAGCTGAAACATCCGTTGCTTTCTATGAGCTGATATGAGAAAGCATGAGATGAATATACTGCTGATGGATAGGTTTCTCAGCTTTCCTCACTGCTGGAGCCATGGATTGTTTATCACAAATTGGCACCCTTGGCAAGAAAAGACGATGAGCGAGAATCATGTCGACAGCGTCAACAAGCTTAAACAAAAGACAGCCTCAGGGATACGAGCGCCAGCCGAGGTTTCAGAATTCCCTGTAATCTCCAATAAACAGCTTCCTCATCACTCTAGCCCACTTGCCACAGAGAAACTTCCAATGACGTATCTAAGTGCTAAATAAGAAAAGCCTATACTCAATATCTCAATATCCGCCAAACTTCAACTTCAGATATGCGGTAGCAGAATTCAACCCTGAAATAATGCCACTAATTGGGTTAAAAGAAATAAAACCACCTAGAAATTGACCAGATACCGAAAAACTGGACATAAACGGAGACAATATGGGAAACAATTCACAGGATTGCTCTTACCTCTGAAGAGGTTCTCCCGGAAATTTTCACTTGATGGCCTGTTGATGCACCAAGTGCATTAAAGATCCACAATAAATCACAGCTTGCATTACGCCTCCAGCAGTGATCATTCACAGAAGGCGACCACTAAGTGCAATTGACGAAGGAAACCAGAAGAAAGTCACCAAGCATAAGAAAACGCCAGTCGAACACTTCCCCAAATGAAAAGAGAAGAGACTGATCGCAGGTTGACCAAAGGCAGGCTTGCTCCATATCTGAGAAAATAAGAAGCTCCTTAAAGCCAGATCCTTAAAAACCTATAAACAAAGAACCACATGAGAGATTTTGTCATATTCAGGAAATCAGACCATAGACAAACATTCATCGACTAGCTTCATCACAACTTAGACTTACCCGAAATAAGCTAAAAATAAGATATTAAAATCTATCGCTGGAAACAAAACAAAAAAATATTTTCACGAACAGTGCCCTAGGACAATATCAATAGAACCTGCGCCTCCATCAACCGGATTAAAATATTTCTCCACAGTAAAAGAGTAAAAGGCCCACTATTTGAATTTGCAGGCCCTTCATTCATGTCCCAATTATCATGGATTCTGTGCTCGGCCTTAGGTTATATACCAAGTCGGAAGAGAAAATAATACCAAAAGGCATGTAATTAAACAATAAACCAATCCCAACAATAATTAACAGGGAGTGATAACTATCGCACCATCACCCGTCTCCACCAAATAGAAATCGGCTAATGTCTTGGAAAAAAGTGGGCAAAAATTCACCTCAGAACAATTACCCCAGGCCGCAAAACCCTAAATTAGCACGAGACCTAAACCTAGCCCACACCCAGCCTCAAAAGCTTGCAATTATAATCAATGACGGAAACAGTGAACAATTATCAAAATTCGCGCACACCCAGCTCACAAATCATTCCAAAAACTCGCGAACCACGCAACCAATCAAATCAACGCAAAATCCCCAGGCAGCAAAACCCTAAATTAACAGGATAGACCAAAACCTAGCCCCCAGCGAGCCTCAAAAGCTCGCAATCGTAATCAATGACGGAAAACAAGTAACCAATTATCAAAATTCAAGCACACCCAAATCACGAATCATTCCGCACCGCCCTAAAATCACACCCAAAAAACAAAAAGAAAAAAAAAAAAAACTCGCGAACACGCAGCTAATCGAATCAACGGAAGACCATAGCCCCAAAAAAACCAGACGAATTCCTCAAGATCGCGCCGCGACGAGACAGCCAGCGACCGATAATCCACGCGCAACCAAAACCGATCGCGACCGCAAGCGCGCGAGCGCACGAGCGAGAGACGGACCGAGAGAGAAAAAGAGGGGATCGGGACCTGAAAGCCGAAGCGCATAAGAACCGGCGCGGGCTCCGGCGGAAGGAGGAATCCAGAGCTCTCCCCTCTTCACGATTCTCGTCGGCAGACGCGCCCTTCAAAGCTTCGCGCGAAACAACCTTCCCCGAATCTCTCTCCCTCTTTCTCTCTCAAAGCTCTGCGAGAACGCGGCTTCCAATCTAGAGAGAGAAAATTTGACCTGCCCCCCGCCCCCTATTTATAGCAACGGACAAACGAGAGAAATCGCGTCGCCGTTTCTGCGAAGGAAGGAGCGGAGGGAGATTCCCGAGGGAGAACGACGCCGTCTGACGTGGCGCGCGGTTCGGATCCGACGGCTGGGAAGCGCCCGCGGTGGGGCCCCCTCCCGATCTAGCGGCCACGGACGCGAGTTCGGCCTCGCGTGCTCGTTCTGCGGTGCGGTGCCGCCCCGCCCCACTCGACTTTGCCGCGGGAGCTTCCTATCGCGGGGGGCGCGACCTAATTTTTAGGCGCGATCCGGGCCGTCCGTTCCTCCCGGCTCGACCTAACTCCGCACCCAATCTGGACCGTCCGTCCCGTAGGAATTTGACTTTCGTGTTTCGGCATAAATTAAAACTTGGATTTGGAGCACAACGTGGATCACCATGTTCACATGTGTCGATAATTTCGTCGAGGAAATTTCCATAGAAACAGATGGCATAATCATTCACTTCACGGATAATATTTATTTAATGTTTTTCAGCAAAAGTCTTTAGTTTGGTGGTGTCGATCGTCACGCAGCATTTTTCGATAGGATCTGATTGAAAATATTCTTTTAATTTTTGTTTGAAAAGTCCATGACTTGACAATTTATTATGGTGTATTGAAAAAATTAATAAAAAAATCATCATTGTCGTCATCATCTTCATTATTATTATCATTATGGAAAGTGAGTGTGCCTAGGAAATTATTAGCATAACGAGGCTTGGTTTTCACGCCGTCGGTAGAAGAGAGAGCAAACCTTAATGAACAAATGTGAGAAAAGACGATAGAGACAATGCTCGAGGGCTGATTTTTTCTAGATCATGCTTGTATAGTATAATCTTGGAGCATAGAAAATTTACAATCCTTCGAGGCCTCCGTTTTTGACTTCTATGCTTGCGAATTATTTGTTGATGTCCTCATCGAAACTATAAAATATCATGCAAATTGGAAAAAAATCGCGATGAATTAATACTGGAATCAACACGATGGATTTGTAGGTTTTGAGGTATTCCAAGCACTCCATGAAAAAGTTGTTTTATCGAAAGGTATCAAAGTATCCATCAATATACTGATCGATGACTCAATTGATAAAAGAATGTAAATGATATTTTATTGATTCTTGGACAAGAAATGTGAACTGATGAGAAATTTGAAGTACCGAAGCCGAAAACAATTGTATCCAACCATGTAAAAGATCAATGAAACGTAAAAATAAAGTAAAAGTAAAATTGAATAGACGGTGTTCATTAATTAATCGGCGGTCCTTTGCACAAACTACAATTCAAGTATTAATACTTACTACTTAACAAGGTCGCAAAGGAATTAAATGCATCTTATATGACTCCTGGGTCTCGACAACTTCTATTATTAAACAGTTATTTAACACTTAGACAACTTCATTACTCAACGGTTGTTTCTTCTCCACTCTTTCACACCCGGCATCATTGGTCACCTCCAATGCTCTTCGATCCACAATTTGACAGTTACAATAGCCCACACTGCTTAACTTCTATCATTAATTGCATCCGATATCCATGGCTACCCGATCTAACAGTTGTGTAAATTTCACTTCTTCGTAGCTAAGTTGATTTCCATTATTGGCCCCTCAACTTAAATAAATGCTCATCACAAATGCCGTTAGTCGAACCTCTTTTACGAATACCCATGGTCTAGGACTTGGTTACTTCCTTTTACATCTCTCGTTACCTAGAACCATTCATCTTGTCAACCATATGTATTTTGCGACTAACACCCTGCAATACTTAGCGAATTTTACCTTTGCCGTGTTTTGCTCAACCTCTTTCAATCCAATTCAACAGTCGAAGATGTGGGTTTTTTTTCTTCGTGTCAACGAAAAAAAGGTCTAGTACGCCGGTCGCAATATTCATGAATAAAAATAAGAATTGCTTCGAATGGACTTGGATTGATAATGCAAGTATAATGTTTCACGCAAGATTACAAGAAAACACTACCATATTCAATGTCGATATGAATGTCCAAAGGTCACGAACTCGATCAGTCCAACGTCTGAAGTTGTCCAAAGAAGCTCGACGTACCCCAAACGGCACTCAAACCATATATAAAAAAGTTCCATTCCACTCGTTTCATTATCGTCAAACGTGTCCACGAGTTAAAAGAGCACAAGAACACAACATGGAATGAAGCGTATACGACATATGTTACCTTGACTATTCGTACTTAAATTTCTTTTTATTGGGAGTCAAGAATTTAACACGTGGGTCCCCCCTGGTTTGGTCGCCCGACAAGAAACGCCGCTTCATCTTAACCTTTACCGAGAGGATTTCATCGGGGCTTCTCAATTCATCGTTCTTGAATATCGGGGGAGCTAGAAAATTCTCGAGGGTTTCTCAACGTTTCTAGCGTCTGACCTGCGAGTTCAGCATCGGTCGATCGGGGCATAGAATGATATTTTAAGATTACTTATCTTCACGATGAAAAAGGCAAATCAAGATGGAAAAGATATGAAGGGGATTGCCAGGTGATGATGACTTTGTTTATGTTGGGTGGACGTGGTGGAGGCGGCGTGATGATGACTTTGTCGACCGTGTGGTTGTTCGCCAGTTGCTGCTTGTTTTCTTTCATTTCTTTTTTTATTATTTGAGTTTTAGACATTTTGACAATTTATTTATTGAGTTTAACCAATTAATTTAATTTAAAAACATTGACTAGGCGCCGACTATCTTATATAGTACATCTAGTACTGACTACTAATGTGAAATTTTTTATTTATTTTTCTGATTTTTCTTAGTTTTTGTTTTTCTTTCTTTTTTTTCCTACCAAATTTGGCGAGGCTCACAACCATAGACAAGAGTTAGTCAATCCTCACCTAGATATGGCAAGGATTTTGTGGCCCTCACCTAGTGGTTTACAAGGGTTGTTGGCCCTTACCATCGATGAGGGTTAATTGGTGATCCTTGTTGGATTTGTTAGGAAAAGATAAAAAAAGAAATGAATTAAAAAAATTTCAAATGCGAGCTTTGATCGTTCTATGTGACACTATTTGGCATTCATGTCAATGATTTCCAGTTACTATTGGTTAGATGAATTCAAGTGGCAAATTAAAAAACAAAATTATGATTTGATTGACAAAATTGAATATATCTAAAATCGAATTGACAACTAGACGATAGTCTTTAGATTTTTTTTCCTCTTAAATGGGTAGCCAGAAGTTTTAGTTCTTAAATTAACAAAAAAATGGAAAGACAAGAAAATCTCATCTATATTCGTGCTCTTATCGATGTTCATTAGGGATTTTCAATACCAGTGTTGTCAATGCCGGTAACTTTTTCGAAGAACTACTTGGTACCAATGTTAGAAAAGCTTTTCCGATAAACTATTTGGCACCACATTTAGTTTAATTAAACACTACGTCAATCTCATCAAAAGCGGCGAACTTTTAATAATTAGGCTTGGAGTACTGGCCCCACTACTTTCTAATTTTTTAAAGCACGATAATTTGCAATAATTACTTGGAGATTATTAAGATCAGAGGCGAGCATGTGCATTTTTTCTTTCTTTCTGATAAACCAAAAGGAGGGAGCTGCGATCACACGTTAGCTAATGATGTATTTGATTTCAGCCATTATTATTCCACCGCACCACCTGCAAATCCAAGTTTCAAGATTGGCAAAGCCCATCATCGTGGCCTACCAACCAAAGTGCTGATATGCTTAAGAAGCCTAATTGGGCAATGTAACATAAAATCATTTAGAGGTTCACTTGTGACGGAAATCAAATTCGTGACCTTACGAAAAGATAGTTGACATTTGTACCACTAAGCCAACCATCTCGATAGCGATTGGGGGTGAAAGATAGTCATCGCAACTTACCAAGGTGCTGATAGCTAAGAAGTTTAACTAGGCAACGCAACACAAAGCCACTCAAAGATTTGCTTGGTCTCGTGAAAAGCAATTGACATCTTTACCACTAGGTCAACCACGCTTGATAGCTATTTGGGGTGAATTCGTTCAAGTGTGATTTCATTTGCCATTTGAATCGAATCAAATAACATCAGGAAGTTGCTTAATATAACTTCCAATGACAACTCCACCTCATGGAAAAAGAAGCATCGCATAGTCTCAATACAATGCACAGATTTACTGTTTTTGATATTGTCTCCAAAATAGAATTGCTCAAAAGAAAGTACTTCCTTTCGATTCACGAACAGTGCATTTGTAACATTTTTATTCTCGTAAACAATTTACATTATAGATAATGTTTGCCATATCTATTTCATAGATGAATTTTTGAACATTCGAACGTATTTGATAATTGCACAAGATTTATATTCCCAAAATAGAAAAAAGAACAAGAATATGTTTCATACCACTCTTAATTTATTTTCATAACGTAGAATTTTTTTTTAGTTTTAAAATTAATTTTATAAAACCTTTCTAGAATTTTTTCTATTCTTTTTCCTCCCTTATTTTTCCTCCTCTACTGGGGCTTTGGTGATGGTTGACGATTGGCCAAAGATGAGACCCGACCACCTCATTAGCCTTTGGGGAGTCTTGCCCATTGGCTAGAGGAGGAGGAAGAGAAAAAGAAAAAAAAAGGGAAAATGACATGTTTTAGATTTATTATAAAAATAAAGAAGTAAGTTTTTTTTTTTTTTTTTTGTTCCAAATCTATTCCTAATTACCGATCTGTTATAGAGAATAAAAAAATTAATTGATGTTATCAAACTGATTTTGCTTTTCTTCTATTTAGCAGAACAAAAGAACGGAAACATTTAGGAACCGAAACTTTATCAAACATACTCAAACTTGTTAGGTTAAATTGATTTTCAAGGATTCAAACCAATAATTTCTCCGAGCATATTCGTCACGCTTCAACAAAAGTAAAACCAGCCTCTTTTTTCCCTTACACCGAAATTCACAGTGCCGTCCGAATTCCGAAAACTTAACGTGCAAGTCAGACCCCGGTTTCGCCCCTCGAAACTTAGGTACGCCGAAAAGGTCCGGACGTCACGGGGTAAAAAAGGAAGTCAAAATGCGCTAAGATTCGAACTAGAAACAGAGAAAAAAAGAAAAAGAAAAAAAAAAACCGCGAAAAGCCCAGTCGGGAATTGCCCAGTCTGCCGTCGAGATCGGTCGAGAAACGACGCTTTCAAAATCGGGCGGAGGGAATGCTGCTGGTGCCGTGCTGGCGCACCCGAATCACTGCTTTTTTCAAAATTCTCTTCTTCAGCGGGTCGCTCCCCGCTCGCCTTTTCTCTTTATCGTATTCGCCGGTCAATTCCCGAATTTCTCCACGCTCTCTCTCTCTCTCTCTCTTCCTTCTTGGATCTCTGAACTGGGCCAGCTCGGGAATCGCATCCCGCCTCCTCCGCCGCGGACGACGGCGACGGCGACGGCGACGGCGGCACCGCGCGACGCGCATCCGCTGCTGCTCCGGCTTCCCGGAAAAAAAGAGAGCTCCTTTCCAATTCGGGATTCCGCTGCTCGTTCTTCTCCGACTCTTGAGTCGCCTCCTGGTGAGCTGAATCTGCTCGGAATCATCGCCCGCCCCGCCCCGCCGGCCGCCGCCGCGAGAGCCGCGGTTTGCTCCTGATCTCGAGAGAGGGGCGCGCGCGCGGGGGAATGTCGGCGGCCTGAGCTTCGTGGGGCAGCGGGAGCGTCGGATTTCGGGGGGAATTGGGGGTCGCGCTTTTGTGTCTCTCTCTGTGTGCTCCCGGGGAACGGCGGCGATGTCGAAGGTGGTGTACGAAGGGTGGATGGTGAGGTACGGGCGGAGGAAGATCTACAGATCCTACATCCACATGAGGTACTTCGTGCTGGAGCCCCGGCTGCTCGCTTACTACAAGAAGAAGCCTCAAGACATTCAGGTCCTCCCTCTCTCTCTCAAGATATTCCTATGAAGAGTAGAAGAATGAGTATGGGCAATTCGCATGCTTGGTCGCCTGTAGCTGTTTTTTCTATGATGCGCAATTTAAATTTTCGATCTTCGGCTCTTTTTTTCCCCCCTGATTGGCAAAGAAGGATTACCATATTGGACTGTTGGCTGTTTTGTTTGTTTGTCTTAGGTTCCGATCAAGACCATGGTGATCGATGGCAATTGTAGGGTGGAGGATCGCGGCTTGAAGATGCAGCATGGACACGTGAGTTTGTCGTTTCCCTCGACTTGCTTATTTTTCGAGCATCCTATGTCCGCATCTAAATCTGCGGAAATCGATCGGCCTGGAGTGTGTTATTGCTTAATCTAAATTGCATTGATATGCAGGCGACTGAATCTTCTATTGAGATAATTAACTGATCTCACGTCACCTTGTCATTGCGCATAACTATACCCAGTTCCTCCGGTGCTTTTTATGTTGCTTATAAAGTGATCCTCTGGGAGGTGTAGGTTTATTTGTCTGAGCTTAGTTCAGTCTGCCTTTCTTGCCATCCTTGTTTTCCCACTAGATCCCTTGTAGACTTCAATAGTGGAATTTCTGCGGTGTTGCGAATTAAATGCTCAACATAGTACTATCCTTTTAGTATGGTATGAACCAAAAATAGTTTATTTCGTGAACTGAACTAAGTAAACCGTGTCATGTTTTATCTAATGGTGCTTTTAATTGCAGATGGTTTATGTACTGTGTGTTTACAACAAGAAGGAGAAGCAGCATCGAGTCACGGTGTGTGGTTTCTATTATTTGCACGGATTCTCTTTAAAAGCATGGATTGTTATAATATTCTTTCTTAATCAGCCGACAATGAGGAATGGGAGATCGAATTTGGTTGTAGTGGGGATTTTTATGTGGCTTTCTTTCCTTTTTGGATCTTTTCGTGTTAGTTATTATGTATGCATGGGAAGATTACTGTAGTTGCCTATGGTGCAGAAGGAAATAAGAGCTCAAATTATTCTAATTTCTTTAAATGGACGAACCACATACAAGACCTTTAATATTGATCAAATTCCTGTCTGATATTTTTCATAATAAATCCAAATAATTCATTGTTTATTAGACAATGATGTCAATGGAAATTCTCCTGATGGTTAAGAGCAATGTTTATAGTGTGAAAATTTTGGTCCTTTCCCGAATATAGCCATGTTTTTCTAAAGCTGCAATACATTAAAGCTAGGTGGAGTAGTTTCATGGAAGTTGCTGTGAGATGCTGCAATACCTTAAAGCTAGGTTTTTTGGGCCAGATGGAAGCTGTACAGGACACCCATTGAGTCTGCAATATACAACTGTGCGTCTATGGCAGATTTTAGCCAGCATGAATTAGTACACTATCTGTTGCAGTCTCCATCAGGAATAGATAGGTGAAAGTATCCAGGACGTCCTTAGTTTTCCTTTTGGCCCCTCGTTTTCCTCTTTTTCTAATGATCTTTTTGACCATTTCTTTGTCCTGGATGAACTGGACAACAAGTTTAAGGTAACTGAAATCCAATTTCGTGTCCTTCCTTCTGACTTTATTGCAGAACTCTAGATGTTCTTTTTCTTTTTTGTGTACTTGCAAAAAGCATCTGGCAGAGAAAATGGGGCGGGGTTGTGGATCCTGCAAATACTTCCATGCCAAGTTGGGGAGACGAATATGGATTGTGGTAGTATTGAGGAATGCGATTAACTATCAATTATACATTTGCCAGGTTTAAATCAAAACAAAATGGCAATTTATCTACACAGCGTCACAGATGTGTGCCAGACAACTATATTGATGATTGCTATTGCAGTTCCGAACCTTGATAGTGCTATTTTAAAACTATTTATTATACTCCCCCAACAGGAAAAAGAAAACTCTGTATGATACAAACATAGACCAGTTATAAGCAGTCAAGAATAATGATTATATTGTTCAATTAGTTGGGACTAGTTGCCAAGCTACATCTAGGTAGCTTCAAGCACTATCTCTTGTAGAGCCTACACTTTTGAGTGAAGAAAAGCTTCATTTAATGGTTTACTTTTGCTATAAACTGCTGGTGCTTTATTTGTTTTGCTGTAGTTTTAGTAGTGTAATGGGAAATCTTGATTGTGAACTTTGCAAACTTTTTTAGGGGAATGAATAATCATACTATGCTTTTGTTCCAGATGGCAGCATTTAACATCCAGGAGGCCTTAATATGGAAGGAAAAAATTGAGACAGCGATCGATGAGGTTTGTATTTCTTTAAAGCAATTTCATAATAACCTCTCTCAAAACTCTGATTCTTGGTTTTAAATTGCTTCCTAACTTGAGTAGCACTAGTTAGAATTGTTCTGTTTACTAAGTGTTGTCGTTTGAGTAGACTTCCACGCCAAGTCATCCAACATTATTACCTTCTGTGTTCAATGCTTAAATATTTCATAGTGTTTGAGCTTTTGATGTCAATACTTGAGTCTTAACTGTGGATGAGGAACTAAATACTTGCTGTTGTCACCAGCAGCAGGAATCACGAACTGTAAATGGCAATAAGTATGTTTCTTTTGAATTTAAGCCTGGGATGGACAATGGAAGGACGGCTTCATCTTCAGACCATGAAAGTCAGTGAGTGCTTCAGATAAGATCTCTCTAACCATGTCATTTGGCATGACGCTCTTTTTGAGTTTGTTGATGCTTGTCTCTTTTCACCAACATTTTCTTTGTTTTGCTCTATGGCATCATCTAACTTCGGACGCCAATTCTAAGTTCTTTATTTTGCTGCATAGCATCATCTCACTTTTCTCAGGGAATTCGCTCATATCCTTAATTTTCTGAGTTTTAAAATATTTAGGCTATGCTTGCTACACGGAATGGAGGTTGGAATGGAACCACAATTCAGTCTCCATTTGTATCATTAGCGGAATGAGTATTCCGATGGGAGTGCAAACTCCATCAATGGATGGAATTAGCATTCCTTGCCATAAGGGAAGGAATTGGCATTCATTTTTTTTTTTATAAAACCAATTATTAATTTTTTTTTTTCAAGTTTAACCTAACTTTTCTCTCTATCTCATACTTCTTTATATAAGGGCATATTCAACAATTGACTCCGATAACTTTTCAATTCTCACATTGTTTTCCTATCACAGCCAAACATAAAATTAGGGATGCCTAATCTGTTCTATTTTCCTAAATAGGTAAAAGAAAAAATTATAGGCAACCAAGAGAGTGCAAACCCCTTGGTTTGTGCTGGAGCATAGAGAAACCTCACATTGTGGAGAATATTTGTTAGGATGCATGGGTTACAGTTTGCTCATTGTGAAGTGGGCCTCTACTTTGATTATGGAAGGAGTCTCCTTAAGTAAATACTGAAGATCCAAAGCAGTTCTTATTTTGTCTATTCTTTGTTAATTTTCCATTCATATTTAGCTGTAAAATTATTCTCCTTAGTGTCCTGCTCCAGGCTGCTGAAGTTAGAATTTATAAACTAAGTAGTACATGCCAGTGTATCCATAGTCTCCCTGGGCACTTTGACAGTAATAATATGGTCATTCATGCACATATTTCTGTGCTCTAGTGTGAATTCTCTTACTAATTTTGATATTCAGGTTCAGTGCACCGGAGGATGAAGATGATGCTCATCGAGACCTAGAGCGAAGGAAAACAATTGGAAATGGTTATTCAATCCCTTTGATTTCTCATATTTGTCACGATTGCATTATCTACCTATCTAACTTGATCTCCATACTTTTGGTAGGTCTTCCCGACTCAATCCTTGATTGGACCAGGGAAGTTGGCTCAGAAATGTCTTATCAGGATAACAATAACCAAGGATTTCCCAAAAAGCATTGGCGTCTGCACCAGTGTCAAAATGGTAGCGCATTGTGACTAAATTTAGTTAAAGTTGGTCATCCCTGATGCAAAAATAAAACAATTGATTTTTCTATTGGTGACAGGTCTTCGGATTTTTGAAGAGCTTGTTGAAGTCGATTACTTGGTATGAATCTTTGACTTATATCTTTTGTGTGCATGAATTAATAACCTCTCCAACCTTTATTGATATTTGTTTGGTGGAGTTGCTTGATTTTACTGCATGTTAGGATGTTTTGGGCTCCTTCAACATTTTTCATTGCGTTCTATGCAGCCAAGGAGCTGTGGTAGAGCAATGAAGGCTGTTGGAGTTGTTGAGGCTACGTGCGAGGAAGTATTTCAGCTTGTAATGAGAATGGACGGGACACGGTTTGAGTAGGTCTTTTCCTTACCATTTTCTGGTTATTAAAATGGGCTCGATAGAACTGCAATATGTCCTAGCTGGCATACTCTGAAGCATTGTTGATACTTTATGTACACATTTTAATTTATTATGGTAATGCTTGTTGCTTATTCTGACATCATCTAGAATAGTTGATCTAGTTCTTGGGTAGCATGATCTAGCAGCATAAAAAGGAACCGCTCAGATTTGTCCACTCTGGAAGTTTGACAGCTTGGAGTTTATTCTGATTAAACATAATTATTTAGTTCGAAGTTACTCTGTGAATCTCTGCATGTATGAGATGATCAATATGGTATGCAGATTGAAATGAGAAAGGACAATTTACTGTCTATGCAGGTGGGACAGCAGTTTCCAGGATGGTAGGTTAGTTGAAGAGGTAGATGGGCATACGGCAATATTATATCACCGGCTTCAGCTGGACTGGTACCCAATGTAATCTTCTCTTCTTTGGTTCAATCTCCTCTTTGTACTTCTAAATAATGTAAGTAAATGCAATAGTTTTTTTTTTTTTTTCGATGTTGAGGTTGTTACATCATGGTTTTTCTTCAATAAAACTCAACTCTATGTATGCACAACACTCTGATGTAATGGCAAATTTATGTGTGACCGTGGGTTATGAGGATACAATTTTGTAACTATTATTTTGATGAGATGGCTGGAATTGCATAGCTCAAGTAGATTTGAAGAGTGCATGAAATTTTTGGAAAAATGACAATTCACAAAACCAAAATGCCAAGGAAACCAAGAGAGAGTTGTTGACAACCTAGCTTTAGTTTCGTTTTTAGTTTAGAGTTTGCAGTTTGAAGTCGTAAGGCCCTCGAGAATGAGAACTTTCATGTCTCGCTCTTGTAGTATGATCCTGTGAAAACTCTGTGTAGTTATCCTGGTCTGTTTGGACTTTATAGTGACATTTATTTACTACTTTTTGTCTAGTCTTTTCTTGTACCTTGTGAAATTTGAATTTTTTCTTTTTGAGCACTCGAAACCTTTTGGAATGTACATTGTGAGGCCTAATCTCATGGATTTTCTTTGATTTGGCGAATTTTCACATGTTGTTTTCCCTAACTTTGTAAGGCGTTACATTCATTCAAGTCTGTCATGAAATGAATTCTGGTGCAAACTTACATTAGAAGCCTTGACCTTAGAGAACTAGTTATGGGCCACGTCTTATGCAATTTCTTTGGATGAGTCATGCGATTAGTGATTCAATTGGTTATTTAATGCTTGTTATTACATATTAGGAAATCAATGGGTGACTTTGGCATTTAATTTTCTGGTTTCTTTACTGTTTCTGCCTTGGTATATTTCTCATTTATGAGTAGTTCACTCACAATAGACTGGATGTTGTCAATAACTCTATTGCAGGTTGGTTTGGCCACGTGATCTTTGTTATGTGCGGTACTGGCGCCGAAATGATGATGGGAGTTATGGTACAGTGCTTCTCCACTGGTGTCAAATTCAGTTATTTTTGTTGCATGAAGAAATTTCCTTTGCTTGATGTTAGAACACCCTATTATTGACTTATTTCAACCTTTACGTATAATTGCTTGACTAATTAGGCGCATTTAAATATTGGATTCTTTGCAGTTGTGCTATTCCGTTCTAGAGAGCATGAAAATTGTGGCCCACAGCCTGGATATGTGCGTGCACATGTTGAGAGTAAGTCATAGATGTAGATTTCGCAAAGCCAAAAAGGATTGTAGATTTTTTAATATAATGAAAAATACTGATATGAAAATCATTTGAGCAATTTTAACATGTGCTCTCAGGTGGAGGGTTCAACATCTCACCGCTAAAATCTCGAAATGGGAGGCCAAGAACACAGGTTCAGCATCTTATGCAAATTGATCTTAAAGGATGGGGTGTGGGCTACATTCCAGCATTTCAGCAACATTGTCTTGTTCATTTGTTAAATAGTGTAGCTGGTGAGTTCCTTCTCACATTTCTCTCTTTGACTTTCTAAGTTTAAGGTTGTTGCTGATGCGCATTATACTTTTGAGGGGTTGAAGACTGCACACATTCCTGATTGTCATATGTATGTCCTCATTTTTTCATCTCCTTTCCATTTGCATCTTGTCTGGGTTTCTGCACTAAAATCTCGCATATTCTGTATAATAGTTTGACGTGATTATACTCAAATGTGAAGACAATTTCTGATGTCTAAATTCATTGGTTTTCAGCTAGCTGCAATATATATTGAGTACTTGGAGGCGGAACATTTAAAATTTTTTGCATAATTTTTTCTATTATCAGAGCTATTTTTCTAGCCTAAAATGTACTGGTTATCACAATTAGACTTATGATGGTCTGTTTTCTTTTATGTTTGCTTATCTATGAGCTAGAGAAAATTTCACCTTTCTTTGCTGATGACAAATTTCCATTATGTACTTCTTGCTTAAAGGAATGCGTGAATGGTTTGCCCAGACAGATGAAAGAAGTGCCCTTCCAAGAATCCCTGTCATGGTTAATATGACATCGGCTTCTATTTCTGCAAATAAGGCTAAACATAATGAATCTAATGTTCAACCAACACCTTCTCTTCAAACTAATGCTTCGGGTAGAAATTCTGTTATGATGGACGAAGATTCTGATGAGGATGAGGAATTTCAAGAACAAGAGGTTTGATTTACTTTTGGGTATTCCTCATGTATGAGTGCTTATCTTTTCAGGACCTTAACTTTATTCTCTTTTCATTAATGTAATGGTGGTCTAGGAATACTCAACTGGTCTTGAGGGTGAATTCAAGAAAGAAGGTAAATGTTGTGCTTTGAACTTTGACTACTCCTTGTCTCAATTGTTGTGTAAATTGAATATAACACTTTGCTTGCATGTTGTAAATAAAATGAAGCCATGGAGGAAGAAGCAGCGGAAGAAATTGATTTGTCATGCTTTTCTGGTAATTTACCTCATGTTGACCGTGATAATGCTCGTGACTGCTGGACAATTTCTGATGGGAATAATTTCAGAGTTCGGAGCAAGCATTTTTGCTATGACAAATCAAAGGTCCTTTATATCTTTCTTCTGTGCTCATATACTCATTTTTACATTATCATTAGTAGCCATGCACTCACTACATTTTTTGCAACTTTTGTTATGAAGATCGCTGCAGGAAAACATCTAATGGATCTTGTTGCTGTTGATTGGTTCAAGGACACAAAAAGAATAGACCATGTTGCTAGACGAAAAGGATGTGCAGCACAAGTCAGTACTCAGATTGCTCAAATATTTTGCTTAAGACTGTTCTCCTGTCTGAAACCCCATTAACTTGTTGTATGAGGTGCTTTTCATCTGGTGTGGTGTGGTGGGACTTCCGTTTTGGTGCTTTGGGCGGCGCGGGGGGGAGCGGGAGGTGTGGTCATGAGACATCATGAAAAATCATAATTCTGAGTAGCCACATATCATTAGTGTCCTTGTATTTAGCTCAGTAAAGGTGGTGCATTGTGTTATCCAAAAGCAAAATCTTAATGCCACTATACCCAAAAATAGCTAGTCAGGTCACTACAGACAAAGGAAGGAAAGATCAGTTGATGTAAACTGGATCTTCATCTCTCAACCAGATAGAAACTGATAGGGATAGTAGGCGGGTGTTTGGGACTGCTGACCCTGTTCCAAACAGAACCACATCGAGTTTCAAATAAGACCACGAACCTGTTACCACCTTGAATGGGGTTTAAAAATGTAGTCTATAAACCGTCCCGCTTAAGTATATGAGAACCTGAAACCCAACTGGAACACGATTAACATGTTAGTATTAATAAATCAATGTATTAATTTAAAAATAAAAAATATAATTGCCTGAATAATCTACTGTATTTAAGAAGAAAATGATCTTCCAGTAACATGTTCAGTACACTTCTAGTTTTAGAGTACCAGTCAATTAAATTCTGTACTTGTCCTAAACTTTACAAGTTTCCTACATGGGACTCCAGATCTGTCCCACAATTTAGAGTGGTGGAAGCTAGTCATGTTACAATAGGGTTGGGGCAGGTCAGTAATCTGATTTAACTTGATCTGCTGAAGCCTTAGGAACAGAACAAATAGAGTAAAAATTTTGCACAAAGAGACACTGTCAGAGTTGCTGATTATGTCTCTTTTCCAAGTTTGTGCTCTCTAAAAGGCAAAAGTAGCTTTTTAAGAATTTTCTCAATTTCAGCCCCTTGTACTGTTCATATTGGCGGTGTATCTTGATGAATGATTAAATTTTGTGCTCTGCATTTGTTGGAACTTTATACAGGCTGGATTGGCCTACTCCACATTAACATATAGCTAACAGTTGGTTGAATTTGATTTAAGCATACAGTTTCACGAAGGAAATGGCGGAACTAAAATGTGGGGTTTGGTCTTCAGTCTCTGTTAATGAGTGCTCATGTATCTTTCACATTTCTAGCTCAATAGAACAAACCGAAAAGAAGGGCAGTTTCCTTTTGAGCTTTCTGAAACCATGTACTCTTAATGTCAGTTTTCAATCTTAGAGCAGTCTCTTCAGAAACTTTCTTTAGTTATTGTGTGCACTTCATTTTTCCTTGCCACTTAGAAGCTGATAGCTTTTCTTTCTACTTGATTAGAAGTCTTATCCAGGTCTAGATGCGTCAAATGATGACATTGGGAAACTATATTTAAACTTGAACAAAAGGAAAGCTGCAAGAATGAAATAGTTGTATAAGTACTCAAGCATTGCCATATTCTTATAAGGGCTATTTGGACAAGGCTCTTGTTAACACGTGCCCTGGGGCACTTGCTAATCATACATAATGCAGAAATGTTTTCATTGGCAATGTATTGTGCCAAACATGGGGAAAACATTGTTTTGGAAATGAGAAAGCTTTCTTTAGTTGGATGCTTAACAATTGCCTTGGAGTACTTAACAAACTCCTTTTGACAAATATTGATGGTTCTAGTAACACTATAATGTCACTTGGCTTTGCATTTGCCTAGTTGGTGATGAACATCACATATTTTAGTGAATATCGCTGTGACATGAATATAACCACAGCTGATGCATAATGGCCTTTAGGATTTGTTTATACGGTGATTATATCTAGCTCCGTATATCTAAATAATTGTTGTAAATTGATGATTTGTCCTCATTTTGTGACCTTAAGTAGTTTTCATCTGAATTTAGGTCTTTCTACGTGTCTCTACAGGTTGCTTCAGGAAAGGGGCTTTTCTCCATTGTCATCAATGTCCAAGTAAGCACCTCAAATTGAATAATCATTTATTTTCAGTTTAGCTAGTTTGGCAGTAGCATAACCCTATCATCTATGCAGGTACCTGGCTCAACCCACTACAGTATGGTATTTTACTTCGTAACAAGAAAATTAGAACCTGGATCCCTCTTGCAACGATTTGTCGATGGTGATGATGAATTCCGCAATAGTAGACTCAAGCTCATCCCTTCGGTACCAAAGGTACTTGGCTCAGCCATTTTATGATATCAACAGATTGACAATACTAACAGTACTTAATTGCCCTACATTTTTCAGGATGAAACATATGATTACTTCAAGATCCTTACATTAGACACACATAGACATGTCTGGCCATAGGTGTATGTGGATAATACTATGTTCCCGAGTTGCTTTGATGGGAATGCTTGGGCAATTTGGTCAAGTTGCTTATATATATTAGTGTAGAAAATTATTAGACGTCCTAGTGTGTTACTAAGAAAATTGTGATAATAAGGCCTCTCCAAATTTAAAAATTTCACGTTCGATCAAGTAATGATCTATCAGTATCTATATATATCACTGTGGTAAGGATCCTATTAATTTCCTGGAGTACTTATTCTGATAATTGGATCCTTACCTTTTCTTCTTTTTCTGCAGTATTTTTTCTTGAGGATGTTGACTTGTAATGCACATTATGCAGGGTTCGTGGATTGTTCGACAGAGTGTTGGTAGTACTCCTTGTTTGTTGGGGAAAGCAGTTGACTGCAATTATATCCGTGGTTCTAACTACCTGGAAGTAAAGAATCATCTGGTTTTGCTTAGATGCAATGTTTATGGGAATTTGATGATATTCCGTTTGTTTTAACATAATTTTCTCTTTTTGTAGATTGATGTCGACATTGGTTCTTCTACTGTTGCTAATGGAGTTTTGGGGCTTGTGATCGGAGTCATCACAACACTGGTTGTTGATATGGCTTTTCTTGTACAGGTATGCTAATGATATGTGCATACTCTGTTGTATGTCTTCTGTTGTGGTTTTGTCCCCACTTTGATGCAGTTTTCATGTAGTCCAAAGTGCATTAGTTGCTAACCGAACCTTTTAAATGTGTTCTAAGTTTTTGGCATGTATGACTTGTCTTTATTCTATACTTAATAACAAATTCACAGAAATATTATATAACATTGGGGGCATAGACATTCTTGGAGCATAACGCCTAAGCTAGCGAAGTGTCTGGTTTTACTCGAGCTAATATGGAGTTGATGGCGATCTTCCCCATTACTTACTCTACCTCAGACATATATTCATACAATATTGATTGCTGTGTAATATGTCAATAGGGTTCTCATTTTTAGGGACACATCAATAAGAGATCTGCATTGGTTTTCCGTGTCAACTTTTTTAGTGAGAAAATGAAAAAAATTACATGACTTCAGTTTAGGAGCATTGCACTAGTCTGTAAACTTTTTTGGGCTTGATTTTGACCATCTTACTCATTGAATTCCACGTCCTAGCTACCATTCATAGCCTCAAAATGAACATGATTCTCTTAGAAATATATTTGACGGAATGAGAAATTTAAAGCCGCCTAAAAAGAAAGACAACAAAAACTACTACAAGGACTAAGCCTTTTCCACAAGGTGGGGCTGGCTACATGAGTCATTTTAAGCTCTAGATGCTCCATCTCTTTTTGTGTTGTTTTCTCCCAAGTCCCTTTAGGCCTTTCCTTTCCCTGTCTAACCCGAGTCTCCATCTCCATCTCAACATCTATCTGGGCTTTCCTCTGGTTGGCTTTTCTTTGCTGTGTTCGGGTCTCTCTCGAATTCACTCAACAAAGGATGGCAATAATGGATCATTGAGAACCCAGGAAAATGACATGTTGCAAACAGCTGAAATAAGGGATACTGGAGCTGGAACCTCTTTATTAACTGCACGAAGCTCGAAGGCTAATTCATGATGCATTGGAGTGACCTAGATGAGGAAATTAGAAATAACAAACTGCAAATGAGGAGAAGTCTTTTACCACGATAAGCATAACATGTTTTATTATTTCTTGTTATATGATCAGGGTATATCAGATGTCTTAAGATTGAAAAAGAATGCCTCCATTGTCCGTGACTATATTTGTTCTTTTGCGGAGGCATTATCTATCAAATGTTTTTTCTTTTTCGGCTTGAGCTGCAGGCTCTGGCGGCTTAATTTTGGGACATCTAACGCTTCATGTGCTGCTTAAGAATAAAGGAAAAGATAAAGAAATCTAATGCTTCAATTTGTGTAACGCATGGTGCAGGCTAACACTACTGATGAGTTGCCAGAACGGCTGATCGGAGCAGTTCGTGTCTCTCATATCGAGCTTTCATCCGCAATTGTTCCCACTCTGGATGCGGAACCATCATGACCCATCCAGGTTTTGAATGCACATTATTTGTTCAGGCAAAGGGTACTGATTACCGCCTCGTTTTTCATATTCATAGAAGAATCACTTTCTGTTGGGAGGAACAAAAAGAACGAGTATCCTTATCTTGTGCTTGACTTTCTCAATCACAATGCCACAATTCATTCGTCTTCTCATAAATTTTCTCCATACGTACAGCGTCTGTGGTTTGGTACATGCCGAGAATAATGATGAATTTTGGTAGTACATCTTTGATCTCCAAAAGCGTCTGCAGATGCTTGGCTGTGAAATATGATTATTGGCTCTGAATTAATTAGTCTAGGAAAAGATATTGATAGCCTCAGGAATCCAACGTGGAATCAGTAATGGCTTTGAAAATTAGAAATTGGCATTGATCACTGCTCTATGACCCGTGAATATAGTTCTCGCGAAAATTGGTAGGAACTTATGCTCGCTTTATTGTTCTAGCTTCAAACTTCCTCCTCCATACAAGTAAGCAACAACAAAGCAACAACAAAGCACACATTGCCTAATCTGTTTACCTATTGACAAAATCTCTAAAATCATCCAATGAACTCACCGAGCTCTCAGGAAAGCCCCTCTCAAACCTCTCTCCCAGACCCACCGATCTCCTCCTGATCCCTTCATCCGTCAAGACCCGCTCCATTCCCTTCAAAACATCATCCTTCTGCACCATCTCAGCAGGGTACTCATCGCACACCAGAGCCCCTATCTTGAGATGGTTCACCACCAGCATGGCATTGTAGTATTGGTCGCCCCTGATCGGCCATGCCAAAATCGGGACCCCTCTCACTATCGCCTCCACCGTGGAGTTCCACCCGCAGTGCGACACGAACCCGCCAGTTGATGGGTGGCTCAGTATCAGCAGCTGTGGCGCCCACCCGTGTATGACCAGCCCCCTCTCCCCCACCTTGCTGTCCAAACCATGTGGAAAGTAGCTGCTTTCCATCTGGGCCGGTCCTCCGCCTGGTGGGCCGGGCCGACCGGACTTCTTTTGGATCACCCATATGAATGGCCGGCTTGACTCCTCCAGCGCCTTGGCTAGCTCCGGGTACTCCTCCGCCGATGGGCCCACCTCGCTGCCGAACGAGATGTACATGACGGAGTGACGAGGCTGCCGGTCGAGCCACCCGATGATCTCGTCGTCCGAGTAGTTGGACTCTCTCTTGGGCCGGATCCCCCGCTCCTGAAGCAAGGACGCCGCCGACCTCCAGTACTCGTCCGGCAGGAGTGGGCCGATGCCCCAGACGGGCCTGCCCGTCAGATTGGCCACGTAATCCAGGAACGGGCGCTCGAGATCGTCACACGTGTTGATCAGTAACGCGACCGAGCTCTTCACTTCTTCCACCCACGGGGCCGGCTGACCCGGAAGGGGCGGGCCCATCTGCGGCCTCGACCCTCCCGGGCCCCTTCCTCCACCTCTCCCTCCCCGGTTCGAGGGCATCCAATGGCGCCTCTGTTTAAGATCCGAATGACTCAGCACCATCTCATTGGGCAATCCCGGCAAGGCACGGACCTCCCCAGGCTTCATGTCGTCGGGCCGGACCACGTACGCCGCGTGCTGCACCGCGGCCCAGCACGCCCCGGAAGTGATGAAAGTCACCGTGGGGATCCCAAGCTTGGAGAACACCTCCTCGGTCTTGTACATGATGTGGTCGATCACCGCGCAAACGGGCCGGGCTCGAGCCGGGTCCCGCCCTGCGAGGAACGACTCGATGCCTCGGGCCATCTGCTGGTGCTGGCGGGGGTAGCCAGCTGGCGGGTCGGCCGGCGTTTCCTGCGGCGGTGGCGAGACGTCGACCAGAGCGAAGAGAGGGGACTGTTGGAGAGCGGAGGGGACGGAGGAGGAGATGTCGGAGTCGGCGAGGACGGTGATGCGGAAGTCGCGGCGGAGGAGGTGCTTGCAGAGCTCGATGCAAGGGAAGAGATGGCCTTGCCCGATCTTGGGCACCACCAGGATCTCATTCTCGGCTGACATGCCTTGGCCGAACTTCTTGATGTTCTGCTGGTTAAGGAGGTCAAAGAGAAGGAAGATTTCGCAGGCTAAGTATCTGTAGCCCGATCATAATTTACACAGATAGAGAGAGCAAGCTTGGACTGGTAGGTGGCGACCCGGATCGGATTTTGCAGAGGAAGATTGCTGCGAAAGTGAACATTTGAATGGAGGAAGTACCATACATTCTCTCGGTCACTGTGATTTTTAGTTACGATCCGACCTCCATCAAGATCAGATTTTGGATTTTGGGTTGAGTTTTGGTGGCCCTACATTCATTGCCGACACGAAATCTGCAGGCATCATCATGCTCTCTCTCCCTACATCAAATCAAATGAGAAATCTTGCGGGACCCGTATCGTCAATGGCTCACCTCATGGTCGGCAGATCTCTTAGGAGTGAGTAGATAAGATCGGTTTTTTCCTTTCGACGGAAGCAACCACAGAACGCTAAAGAGGTCTAATGTAAAACCCTGCTTTTGTCCAAATGGGATTATGATATTCGTTCGATCTTCCGATAGGAAATATCTGGACGCACCGAAATTATGTGACGACGAAAGGCATTGATGCGTTGTCCATTACGCACTCACAAAAGTCTTTGGATCCAACGTCATGACTGACGCCCAAAAGATCCAAAGGATGTCCCCAGCGTTTGCTGTTTGGATTATACTCCCGTGTCAATGAGAAACCACCGAAAGCAGCGGCAATAATATATCTCTTCCATCTTTATTCTCGCTTTCTTTTCATGGACAGAGGACCGAGATTGAAACCAAAAGCTCTTTAAAGACAAAGCAATCTGTCTTCTTTCTTTTGTCAGCTATTCAAACTCTTTACTAATTTGTAATGAAGCAACTCACTTGGCATAACCCAGTGAATTCATCAGGCAACCCGAACACATGCATCCATTTCAACAGGCTATACAGACTCTCTGGTCTATTCATGAGACGGCTCGCCATATTCCTGCATTAGATAGGCCATACGCAAACTTCCCAGACGAAAATTCAGTAGAGATGGGAAGTTTTGCAAGCAGAACTAACATAAAGTCTCACGGTTACATTGGCAAGATCCAGTTGCGACAGAACTAGTTCGAAGTCCCTGGTTGATAAAATCTCTAAAAGCCTCGAACGCCCTCTCCGAGCTGGCCGGGAAACCGTGCCCGAACTTGGCCTTGATCGAGGCCGCCCTCTCGTGCATCTCCTCGTCCGACATGAGGCTCTCGATCCCCTTCGCTATCTCGTCCTTCTTCACCACCTGGGACAAATCCTCGGCCACTCTGTACCCCACCTTGAGGTGGCTCACCACCAGCTTGGCGTTGTAGTGCTGATCCCCCCGGATCGGCCACGCCAGGATCGGGACCCCCCGCCCGACCGCCTCCGCCGTCGAGCTCCACCCGCAGTGCGACAGGAACCCGCCCGTCGACGGGTGGCTCAGGATCAGGAGCTGCGGCGCCCACCCTCTTATGATCAGGCCCCTGTCCCCCACCCTGCCCTCCATGCCGTCCGCGAAGTCCCCTCCGGACTTGGACCCGATGACCCATATGAAGGCCCGGGTCGACTCCTCCAGCGCCGCCGCCAGCTCCGCCAGCTCCTCCTCGTCCGGGCCCACCTCGCTGCCGAACGCCACGTACAGGACCGAGCGCCGCGGCTTGCCGTCCAGCCACTGGACCACCTCGTCCTCCGTGCAGCTCGACTCGCGCCCGTGCTGCCGGATCGCGCGGTCGGAGATCAGCGCGCCGCCGGGCGCCTTCCAGTACTGCTCCGGCAGGAGGGGGCCGATGCCCCACACCGGCATCTTCATCTGGTCCCCCATGTAGTCGAGGAAGGGCTGCTCCAGGTCGCCGCACGAGTTGAACATGAGCCCGATCGAGCCCTCGACTTCCGGCACCCAGGGCGGCCGGCCGCCGGGCTTCGGCGGCCCGTCCCCGCCGCCTCCCGGCTTCGGGCCCGGACCGGGCGGGCCACCTCGAGGAGGCCCGAAGGGTTTCCTCTTAAGATCGGTGTGAACGATGGCCATTTCTTCGGGCAGCCCGGGAATCAAGCGAGCCTCGCCGGGCCGGACGTCGCTCGCCTGCGCCTTCCACGCGCCGAGCTCCATGGCCGCAGCGCAGGCGCTGAAGGTGACGAAGCTGACCACCGGGACATCGAACTTCCAGAACACTTCCTTGGTCCACCCCACCTGGAAATCCACGACCGCGCACAGCACGCCGGGCGGCTCGCCGCCGGCCGCCCGTTTCTCCAGGTGGGCGGAGAGGTCCCGGCCGGCGGGCTGGTTGAGGGGGTCGGAGACGCGCATGGGGGGGCCGGAGGAGCCGGCGATCTGGGCGACGGCGACGAGGGGGTTGGAGGAGAAGGAGGGAGGGATGGCGGAGGAGAGGTGGGAGGGGATGACGAGGGTGGCGAGGTAGCCGAGGCGGGTGAGGTGGAGGCAGAGCTCCATGCAGGGGTGGAGGTGGCCCTGCCCCGGTCCCGTGACGACGAAGATCTCCGCCGTCGCCGACATCGGAAAGGCGGCCGGATCGAATCGTTTCCCTGTGATCGGCGTTGAAGCTTTCAGGGAGCGAATTGACGGAAGGCGGGCGTCGCTGGCGGATTAAAAGGAGAGGATCGTTGGATCATGCGAACTGAACTTCTTTCTGTTCTCCACTGTGGAGAATTGAAGAAGCAGGAAGTGACCAAAAATGAGAAAATAGAAAGCAAGTGCATTGACCGTTTGGTGAGATCAATATTCAGCTAATTTCATAAGCACTTTTCCATGCCCATTGTTTCTTTATTATATTAATATATGGGTAATGTTTTAGGTTGTGATATTATAAATTAATTCAACTGATCTGCATTTTCTTAATACTTTTTGTTCATAAACCTTGACATGTGCATAATGTATGGAGTGGGTATCTTATATCAATACCACCGGTCTGCACTTTCTTGATAGTTTTGTTATCATATGATAAAATCCGAACATGGAAAAAAAAGAAACTCGAGATATTTGGTATAGAGGCCTATCATGGAGAAGGGAGTCTTTCTAATCTATCCCTTGTGAGGTAGGGGCCTACCAAAAAGAAGTAGAAGCCAATTGCACAAAAAGAAAAAAGAAAAAAAAGAAAAAAATGGTTTATTTGAATATGCCTTTCTGTCTTCTTTTAATGTAGTTGTGACATGCCTCTTGAATAATTATTTTGGAATCTCTATATACTTGCAGAGATTACCTCAGTACCTTTTAAGAAAATTTCCAAATTGACAAGTTAATGTGAGATTATCTATGGGTTTTGCACTATTTGAATATAAAACAATTTTCTAAAAGATCCAAATTTTCATGCTTCGATGGGTTTTCGAGATCTTTTCGATAACTTAAGTTGCATTGAAGGGATATCTTTATGATTTGATTGATTGTGTAAATCCCATAGTAACAGAGGAATCAAAGCCCATAGTAACAAAGGAATTAAAGAAAGTAATGTGGTTTCTCATGTGTGATCATTTCACTTGTTTAGTCTGGCTAATAGGCGATCTTGAAATCTTTCATCCGATATTCCTTATTATGAGATGGAAGTCTATCTTAACTAGATCAACTATTCAATCAAATGATATCGAATATAATTCCATCTCTTATTGAAAAACAAGTGGGCTAACTCTTTGCAAAAATTGTGCTCAATAATTTCATGAGAGGCAATTTGGCCAAGATTGCCTCGTTAGTTAGTGTGGATGCCACGATTGATCCTTATGGGGCCATTGCACCAAAGATTTGTTTTGACATGAAATGTATATATTCATATATCTCTAATTTCTATTTATGAGATAAAGTATGATAATATCTGCGTCAAGAACATAGAAATGCCTATTTGGTCTCGATCCTTATAAAGCGAACAAGGGTCATGTTTTCTTTTGCTCACCAATGGGAGTTCTCTTCACATTTTCTTCACAGTACCATGTCGCTGTCGATTATCCACCGAGTATTCAGCCTTTGCAAGGCAATCCTTTGCCATAGCTTCTCATATTTCCCTATCAATGGACATCTTAATTCGTCGTTAAATCACCCAATGAATATCCTTTCTTCTCAATCTCTTACCAGCATGACCTCACTGCTTACGTGGGATGAAAGGACCTGTCCTGCCCAATTGCCCATCAATCCAAGTCTCGAATCCACAATTAGAAGTACGTGCGCAGTTTCTATTACAGATCTGGGGCCCCCATTCCTTGTTTGAAATGCCATGAGCAATTGAGAATGACTAAGATGTGCAGTGTGAAACAACATTGGAAGTCCGAACCAAATCGAATACGCCTTTTGAAGTTCCAATGTGGATGTGAAGGAGGCAACTGCCGTATATCCGCACTAGCGTAGGACCATATATGCCCCTTGCAGCCACTTTACATTATCTAGATATAGACAAATTATTAGATGCAATAGCGATAACCATATGCTCCACCGAATGTTGCATTACCCTTCCATTTAGGTCTCTTCGAATTTCGTAGTGTTGGCTAAATGAAAGAGTTCAATTTAATAGGTGATGAATTACCGTTTTATGAGTTACTTTCTTTTAAATTAGCGAAAGCACTGCTCTTAAAAGCGGTCCAAATATTTTTTTCAAATGAGGATTATTTACCTCTAGTCAACATGGTTTTGGGTGATGAAATTGATAAAAGCATCTAAATCAGCCAGTGCACTTGCAGGGAATCCACCCTGAAACATGCCACTGACCTTGACAGCTCTTTCCTTCACCTCCTCATCACTCATGAGCTTATCAATTCCCTTCCCTATCTCCTCCTCCTTGACCATCACCGGGTCTTCATCTGATACCATGTACCCAACCTTCAGATGGTGCACCACCAGCTTAGCATTGTAGAACTGGTCCCCCCGGATGGGCCATGCCAAAAACGGGACGCCGCGCCCCAGGGCTTCTATCGTCGAGTTCCACCCGCAGTGCGACAAGAACCCGCCCGTCGACGGATGGCTCAGTATCAGGAGCTGCGGTGCCCATCCGGTTATCATCAGGGCGCGTTCGCGCACCTTGGCTTCCAACCCGTGAGGATAGTACCCTTCTTCGGACCCGCCGGAGCCCGGTTGGATCGCCCATATGAACGGCCGGGTGGACTCTTCCAGCGCTTTGGCTAGCTTGTCGTACTCCTCTACTGTCAATCCCACGGAGCTACCGAAGGACACGTAGATCACGGAGCCACGTGGCTTCGCGTCTAGCCATCGGATGACATCCTCCTCGGTCACGTTGCTTGGCTTGTTGGGTCGGATCTCCTCATCTCGGATGAGAGAACCGAACGACGTCCAGTATTGATCCGGGAGAAGTGGACCCACGCCCCAAACGGGTTTACCCACTTGATTGGCTAGGTAGTCGAGAAATGGACCTTCGACATCGTGACACGTGTTGATCACCAAAGCGATCGAGCCCTCGGTGGCATCCACCCAGTGTGGCTTCTCGCCGGGCGGCGACGGGCCGATCCTCGGCGGCCCACCAGGACCTGAAGGTCGAGAAGAACCCGAACCCGAACCCGAGTCCGACCCAGCTCTACTTCCCTGCTGCTGCTGGCCCCACTTATGCAATCTAACCACTTGAGACCGCCTTTTAAGGTCCGAAACCGTGAGTCCCATTTCTTCGGGTAACCCGGGAAGCAAACGGGTCTCCCCGGGCTTGATGTCCACCGCGCTAGCCTTCCAAGCCGCGAAGTCCAACGCGGCGGAGCAACCGCCGGAGGTGAAAAATCCGACCGTCCGGATCCCCAGCTTGCGGAACACTTCCGCCGCCCAGCCCATTATGACGAGAACGTCGAGGACGGCGCAGACGGGCCGGGTCGAGCTCCCCGACCTGGCCTCGAGGAAGTCGGTGAGCTGGGCCATCCCCTGTTGCATCTGCTGGTGGAACTCCTCGCCGCCGGGGCGCGGAGGAGAGGCCGGGACGACGAGGACGTCCGTGAGGGGGTCGTCGCGGAAGGAGGAGGGGATGGAGGAAGAGAGGCTGGAGAAGACGACGAGGGTGGCCTTGCGGCCCCGCGAGGCGATGAGCTTGCACAGCTCGATGCCGGGGAAGAGATGGCCCTGCCCGAAAGCCGGGAGCACCCAAATCTCACCTCCTGCCATTGATTTCGGATCGATCTAGTGCGAAAGTTAGGGAGACAATTGAAGTAACTTTATACACGAGAAGTTGCTGACTGACAGGTGTAAGCGAAATGCACATCTTAGTAATAGTATATAAATAAATTATCCGGACATGGAATAGGGGCCCCGAGATTTGTAACCTTTAATTGTGGATTCAGAATATGAATTGATGGGTAGGACGGGTGCTTTCATCCCACGTAAGCAGTGACGTCATGCTGGTGAGAAATTCAGAAGAAAGGGCATCGATTGGCTGAGTTAACCACAGATTAGGATGTCCATGCTGATTGCGATAAATGGGAGACTGTCGGATTTGTGAGCGGGTCAGTCTTGCAGTGTGAATGGACATCTACAGAGGACTACCTTGTGAGGCTAAGTACTCGGCGATGATCGACAGCGATGTCATAGCATGAAAAAAGGGGTGAAGAGAACTCCCATAAGCAAGTGAAACAAAGCATAAATTCTACCAGAATCAAGACAAAATGGACATTTCTACTTGAATCGGTTCTTGGCGTAGATATTATCTTATGTTATCTTACTTAATCATCTCATAAATAGAAATTAGTGATATATGAATACATTCATTTATGTCAAAATAAGCCTGCTTTATGAACCCTGCCCTCGTGCAGAGATCAACCCTAGACAAACAAGGAAATCTTGGCAGTTTCGCCCCATTTGAAATTGAGCACATTTTTTGCAAAGAAATACTCCACTTGTTTCTTGAGAAGAGATGGAAAATATGCTCAATATCATTTGATTGAATAGTTGATAGTTAAAATAGACTTCCAACTTATAATAAAGAATATCAGCTCTTAGGAAGATGAAAGATCTCAAGCCAAAGTTAGCTGCTAGGTGGATTAAGTAAGTAAAATGATTGCACCCCATAAATTGGTTGCTTTCCTCGGTTCCTTTGCTACCATAGGCTTTATATGATTAACTAAATCCTATAGATATCTTGTCAATGCGACATAGGTTATCGAAAGAATTTCGGAGACCCACCAAAGTACAAAGGCTAGGATCTTTTGGAAAATAGATTCATATTTAAAGAGTGTATAACCACACAAACAAGCTAACATTGACTCTTCAATTTAGAATTCAATTCGGAATTTCCTTGGAAGGTATCGGAATATTCTGCTAATATATAGAGACTTGTAGGCAAATGTATGAAATTATTTATCGAGAAGGACGTTACGACAAAACTAAGTTGAGAGGGGAAGGCATTTTCAACCTTTTGGTTCGGCGAGGCAATGAGCTTGCACAGCTCGATGCAGGCGAAGAGATGGCCTTGCCCGAAAGCCGGGAGCACCCAAATCTCACCTCCGGCCATTGATTTCGGATTGATCTAATGCGAAAGTTAAGAGAGACATTGAAGAACTTTACGTACAAGAGAAGCCGTTGACCAACGGGTGGGAGCAGGGCATGGCAGATTCCTTTGACTTAGAGGTAGTGATGATGATGCTTTGCTGGCTATCGGTGTTATTTGGATGTCTGGCCAGGTTCGTTGAGTTTGATAATGCAACCATCACTTATTACTATTTTCATAATTATTTCGTTACTAATTTATTCGCTATGTCATTTTCAACCAAGGCTCGTTAAAAAAAAAGTCATATTCAAATGAACATCATCGAATGCAATAGATGAAAGAAATTCAGATGTAGGGTTTGGATATCTACGTTTAGTTTTAGGAAAAGAAATACAAATTTATAGAAGGTGCAGTGTATACAAATAACAATACATTGTTCCGATCGTGTCCCTCTTCACTCCTCAGCCTCAATGTCGGACTACAGAGAGTGCGTGGCCAAAGACGGCGGTGCTCACGGCACCACCGTCTTGCCGACGATGAAGTCCCTAAACGCGTCTAGGGCGGCCGCCGCGCTGGCCGGGAAGCCATGCTCGAACGTGGTCCGGATGCGCGCAGCCCTCTCCCGCGCGCCCTCGTCGGCCATCAGCCTCTCGATCCCCTTGCCTATGTCGTCCCTCGTGACGTCCTTTGACATGTCCTCGGACACGGGATGCCCGATCTTGAGATGGTCCACCACGAGCTTGGCGTTGTAGTACTGGTCGCCCCGGATGGGCCACGTCAGGAACGGGACCCCGCGCCCGATCGCCTCGACCGTTGAGTTCCACCCGCAGTGCGACAGGAACCCGCCCGTCGACGGGTGGCTCAGTATCAGCAGCTGCGGCGCCCACCCGCGTATGATCAGGCCCCGCTCTCTGACCTTCTCATCCAGGCCGTGAGGGAAGTAGCCCTGGTCCGACTCCGAGTCCGGCGACCCGCCCAGGAACATCCTGGGCGGGCCCCGGCGGCCCGCCCCGTATTGTATCGACCACACGAAGGGCCGGTTGGATGCCTCCAGCGCGGCCGCCAGCTCCGGGTACTCCTCCGCGGTGGGCCCCACCTCGGACCCGAACGAGACGTACAGCACCGAGCCGCGTGGCTTGGAGTCCAGCCACTGGACGACCTCGTCCTCGCTCACGCTGGACTGCCGGTTCGACCGGATCTCCCGGTCGTGCAGCAGCGAGCCGGCCGACTTCCAGTACTGCTCGGGCAGGAGCGGCCCGACGCCCCAGACCGGCTTGCTGATCTGGCCGGCGAGGTAGTTGAGGAACAGGCCCTCGAGCTCGGCGCACGTGTGGAACAGCAGCGCCATACAGCCACCGGACTCCTCCACCCACGGCGGCTGCTGCCCCGGTCCCGGCGGGCCCATGAACTTCGGCCCGACGACACCCGCCGGCCGGGGGGGTCCGGGTCCCAGATTCGGAGGTCCTCCACCGCCGCCCCTGCCGCCGCCGCCGCCGCGGAGGTGCGGCGGCATGCCCTTGGGGCGGCGCTTGAGGTCCGACGCCGTGAGCGCCAAGTCTTCGGGGAGGCCCGGGAGCCGGCAGATCTCGCCCGGCTTGAGATCCTCGACCTTGGCCTTCCAGACCGCGAGCTCTATCGCCGACGAGCACGCGCCGGAGGTGAAGAACCCGACCGTCGGAATCTGGTACTTGGCGAAGATCTCGCCGCTCCACCCCATCATGACGTCGAGGACCGCGCAGGCGGGTCGGGCCGGGCTGGGATCGTCGGGCCGGGGCGAGAGCATGCTCTCGAGCCCCTGAGCCATCTGGGAGTGGTGAGCCCGGTGAGCCTCCATGGGGTCGGATCCCGGCTGCGCGGGAGGGGTCGGGGAGGAGGGTATCTCGGCGACCTGGAGGAGCGGGTGGTGGTGGCGGAGGGCGGAGGGGATGGAGGAGGAGAGGTCGGAGGAAATGACGAGAGTGGCCCTCAAGTTGCGGGCGGCGATGTGCTTGCAGAGCTCCATGCAAGGGAGGAGGTGGCCTTGGCCGAAGAAGGGCACTACCAGAATCTCAGGCGGCGGCGGCGGCGACGGCGATGCGGAAGACATGTCTGCAGATATTTCCTCTGACTTGGGTAGGTTCTTGATCTCGGTCTTCTTGCGGTTCTAGTTCCCAAGATCCGGTCTTTATAGAAAGAAAAAGAAGGGGATAGAGAGATGGAGAGAGAAAAGACTTAACCGGAAAGGAAGGGACCTTGAGGGTCCCGTCGTGCAAGAGTTTTGACCGTTCGTTGCGTCGCGTAGGTAGGTGTTGTCGACAAGAGACGAGAAGCAATTCCTTCATTCACTGATTCGTTTCGTCGACACCGAAGGGGAGAGCTGACATGGAGGAGGAGATACATTAATGCGTACGCGCCGACAACGTGGCTTCTCCTCTCGGTCGGTCGACATGACATGACTCGAGTTGTCTGGAAGAGTCCGTGCATTGACATTCACCGTCCGCCTTAACTTGGACAGCAAGGAAAACAGCAGGGGGAATCACTCAATTCGCCCTCCTCCGGACATTGCTCTGCAAATCCGAATAGCTTTCATATGGAACTAAGCTGAAGGCTTCAGTTTGACGGGTGAAGTCTAATTGCGCCTTTTACCTTCGTCCTTTTTAGCGACTGTGAAGTAAATTTTACTTGTGAAGGAAGCAGAACTGTATTTTGTGCGCGTGGATTCATGCTCATCACCTTCTACACAGGGAGTACAATTGGATTGATGTGAGTGTACTGCACATTGAATAAACAAGATTCTGTCATCACATTCACAAACTCTGCTCAACACTTTGAATTGGCATGTTTGGACTCAGGAAGACAGGAACTAGTGTACTATGGCCATCAGAGGAAACAAAAACTGAAAGATAACCATCATGCGGCCGTGTTGCATGTTTCTGTACATAAGCATCGGTATTATCTGTTACATACAATGTTTCGAATGCTCAAGACAAGGGCAGAATGTTCAAGGCAACTTCCTTGAGGGAGGGCATCGCTTCCTGTTGATGCAAAGTCATGTACCGGTTTCCAACTCTTCTGAGAACCTTCCATGGGCCAGGGTAGCATCTATATGACATTGCAATAGAAACGGAAAAGGGCAGAAAAAAGAGAGGCACTGCCGTTAGGTCCATGAGATGAACTTCTCCTTAAAAAGGAACATTCATAATGAATAGATCGGCATTCACAAACCTAAAGAGGGTTCCTCCTTTCATTCCTTTAAAGTTGTGAATGTAGTACACAGTCTCCATTTTCGGGAAAAGGGTCTTTGTGAGGGCTGCCAGCTTTGGATAGAAAAATGCAGGATAGTCTTGCCACTGTTAAGGATAAGATCCAGAAGGGCACAAGGGCAAAACTTACAAAACATACCCGCGAAAGAGAAAAGTTCAGTCTCTGTTCAGATGATGGTAAGAGAGAAAGCACCTTCCTTAAGAAGGTCCAGAGAAGGCCAGATAACACACATTAACCTCAGGTAATGCTTGGGACACATTGAAATATCAGTAACCTATTGTCTAGTCATTTGCTCTAAAGCTAGATCAGTAACTATGTGATAAGTGTTTGACTCAGTAGCTGCATGCACTGTTCAAGAAACCAAAACCAAAATGGTAATGAATTCAGCAAATATAGTTGTCCAAATGGACGCTGTAAGTCAATCAAACATCTATAAGTTGTGTGGCTTGAAAAGGTAGAAGAAATGTGAAAAACAAGCTGGGATAAGGATACATCCAGACCTTATGCGGTCGAGTTCTCCGTTGAATATAATAAGCTTTCTGGCTGTGTTTGTGACGGCTTCTCTGTAAAGCTCTTCCACAACAAGCATTTCTGAATTGGACAATAATCTCCCGACATAAAACTTACTCAAGCCAATATCAACAGGAAGACAGGATGTGTGGTACTACCATTGACGTTAAAATAGGGATAGGCGACAAGAAATAGCTCATCGTCTGGTCTCACGCGGTCTGTCATTTTCACTTTCTCAGTAAAGCCGAAATCTTCGAAGAAGGAGGGTTTGGTTAGGTAGTCCAACTTAAATGAAGATCCTTCGAAAGCTGATTTTCGTGCAAATTTGACTTCATTGGCCTCAGGAAAAAACTGAAAGTTGAAATGGCACTTGGAAGTCAATAGACTCTTTAAGAGCAGAAAAGATAGGCAAAATAAAATGGCATGAGAGTAAGAGAAGTATGGCATAGAGTAAGAGTCCTATTCGAAGATCAATGACTCTTTTGATTGCATCCCTGTATTTCTGTTCATGTCTTTCATGTTTACCTATCCTTCACCAACATAAGCTCCAAAGCAAACTAAATCAACAGTCGAAGAAAGGTAGTTTGCTTATCTCCACATATGAATGTCATAGGAGTATATATATGAACTCACAATTCTGGTTCGTGTAACCTTCTCAGCATCAACTAACTGGTCGCAAAATTCACGAATCAACTGCATGCTTCCTGTCATCTCTATTCCTCCTTCACCATCACCTGACACAGTCTCAGAGTGAAACCATAGTGAATGAAATAGAAAGCGTTCAAGGATGCTTAGCCAAACAGAAAAGACTATTTTTGCTTGTGTAATATTTGTACCCATGCACGAGAGAGAGAGAGAGAGAGAGAGAGAGAGAGAGAGAGAGAGAGAGTCATCACCCTTAAATCACAGAGGACCTAAATGCTTAATAACCCTTACGAGTGATTAACATGTCAAAAAATGCTAGGCAGTGCATAAAAAAGAAACGAACTGCCTTCGGTGGCAAAGACTACGAGTGAAGGGGAACTAAAGGCTTTGGTGCTAACCTGGGACAGAATCTAGTCCTGATGTTGGAAATTCAATCTCCTGCAATCAAAATCCATTAAGGCGAGGCTCAGGTTTACAGCTTCTCTTTCCTGCTTCTAGCCATAACAGAAGAAAATGACGAAAGAAATACACCATTAACTGTCTGTTGTCACTGACGGCCAGCTCTGTTGCCCTTTTAGCCTGCCAATTGATAAGAAAAGAATGAATTATGTCACTGGTATTCTTTAAAAAGATGTGGAGATATATAGCTGTAACCACTAGCCACCAGGCAACAGAGAGAGAGAGAGAGAGTTGAACATTTGTTGTTAAGCTTGTTCTTCAACAAAAGTTTGGCAGACCACGAAAATCATATCTTCGACCATCCAAAGGAGGACCGAAGAATTCATTCTGCACGAGCATGCAGAGTGAACGTGAAAAGTGCCAAGATCTCATCATCATTGACTATGAACAGAGTAACGATGCTAGATCATATTCTAGACAGAATAGTGCCAAGATCTTGTCATTATTGCCTATGAACAGAATTTGAAACGAAGCACATATTCTAGACAATTACAAAGATAAAGGGACTTCTAAAACACAGCGTATAAAAGAGCAGAATTTGAAAGGAATACATCATATATATACACTTCATTGCTAGTAACTGAAAAAAAAACATAGAGCGGCACAATTTCAGTAACATGCTTACTTGTTCAAGCAATTCATCATAGTCCCTTGGAAACGGCACATCTACCTCAACAGAGGAACGACTTTCACCAGATGCCGAACTCCTCAAGGGTCTGACATCCCTTCTTACAATCTTACTGTTCTTTCTCCACGAATTCAAGCAACTAACCAGCTACACCCCCATGAAAAGTTAATTATGAACACCAGAAGCGCAGGGCATTTAAAAAGGAAACACTTTTGGAAGCAAATATTTGGACAGCTGCAGAGTTCATATTAATAAGACATGTAAACCTAGAAAGTTGGAACTTCCTCGACATAAACTTGTTTCTGCTGATTTGGTAGGAAATGTGGTGATTCAAACACTACACAACCCACCAAATTGGGTTCTATGAGCTTCATAGTACAGAAAATTCAATCACAACTTGCTTGCTGATGCAAGACATCCACATAATTCTTGTACCGTTCAAACTTTTGGCCCTTAATGCTTTCAAACTTAATGATCTACAACAATTTCTATCGCCTATAAACGTTGGCCAATCTGGGTTTTTGTGCAATTATTCAACGAGGATCAGGAGTCTGCAAATGGAACTTATCCACTTCCCCTAAACAAGAGTCTCCAAGAATTCATTCAAGAACCAGACGTACGATGCATCAACTGTGCCAAAGGACCAAGAACCGAAGCTGTTTCTATGAATTGCAAACAGAGGCATAACTACACACGGAAAAAAAAAAAAATCTGGGTCCATTCCAGGATCACGAGTCTCTGACCTCTCTATCCAAAAGATGAGATTTTTGGAGCGGAAAGAGCGATGCAACTCCTGCTCCAGGAGCACTGGATAACGGCATTTCTCCGACCACTCCTCGACTCTCAGGGCGCTGCGAAACGAGAGGACGTGCGGTCGACGAGAAAGAAGTGAGAAGCCTTTGCCCATCGAAGCAAAAACGACATGAATGTACCATGAACGTGTGTCTGACATTTCATCCGGAAATGTGACAACAGCCCACCAGGGCCCAACATGGAGGAAGGGATAACAAGGCTTATTGCGTATTTTGGACTAGACCAGTCGAACGGTCTGATCAAATAGATCAGTTTCAATAACTTATAGTTGACTTGATCCGTTTTGTTAAAACACTTCTATACTTAACCTAATTTACAAAAACTCATATACAATTTGAGGTAAGTGTGAGGAGTGAGTAAGTAAGGAATAAATTGTGAACTCGTTTATGACTTATTTAAACTCGTATTTTTTTAAACTTATTTATGACTAATTTATTTAATATAACTAATTCATTTATCACCCGTTAAACTTCCATATTAATTTAAAAAAATGGGTTAATGATCCATTTTGATGGGTTTAGTTCAAATAAATGTTCATAAATTGACCATTTGCAATTGGATATCAAGATGGAATTGACTTTCATTATAGATATTTTAAAGGAGTACTTGGGAAAAAAAATAGGTATGTACATAAATAAACAATTTCAAGATACAATAAGTTAATTGTTGTTCATACATATCAAATACCGAATTTCTCCTACCGTATGCAAACAAATTTAACAAATTTATTTGTTAGAATATTCTGTTAAGGATGCTCATGTTATATGAAACAACATGATCTTTATCATCTAGTTATGCATTGAATCCAAAGAACATGTATTGGAATTCGAAATGGGTAAATTTGATTTCAAGAAGAGAGATGACGCACCACATTACTACATTAGAGTAATGTTAAAGTCTGCTTTCGTGATAAAATACAAGTGTCGTTGATCGACATGATTATTGTTCGATGAAGTAGCGGATTGCGATGCCAGTTCCCGGCTACAAATAGCGCCGCAAGTACTCTTCGACCGTGACGTAATTTACGTCCGGATAGAGCTCGGAAGCTTCGACGCCATCTTCTCCGATCTCGAAGTTCGCGAGGCATCCCTCGTAGCACACATGGTAGTAATGCGTCAGCCCGACTTGCTCCGCGTAGTTTTGGTCTTCATTTAGGAGACGAACACCGCATTAATCAGTCGATCGTGCTACATCAACATGCACATGCGTTTGCAACTCGGAAGTAAAACATGCATAGCGCGAGTAGTAAAGCTTTCGACAAGCTGCTTTGCAGCAAGATCGGTTCGCCTGCGAAATCGCTGTTTACCTCTCATCATGGCCAGAAAATCTTGAGCTGAGATGGAGGACTTCTGCAGATCTTTCCCGATGAGTTTCTCCCAGATGCCGACGACCTCGAGCTGAGACAGGATGTTCTTAGGCGGCCTGATGTACACGGTCTTGTTGAGGGCCCGAGGGTCGTCTACGCTTTTCATGGTGTACATGGCGATGTCGTCTTCGTCGACGTAGATCGCTGTCGTACGGTCAAATACATGCACATTGATCATAACCCTTTCGGCGAGAATAGCAAACTAACTTTTCTTTACCGGTGTAATTTCGAAAACTAAATTGAAGAGTCGAAAGCAAGCGATTAAAGAGACCCGAAAACTATGTAATACGGGGTTGATCTTGCACTGAAAGATCGGTACCTTTCTGGTTACCATCTCCTAACAACAGCACAGAGTCTGTAGAGGGGATGATCTTCCCCGGCTGGCATAGACCGCCGAGGAAGTAGCCGGCGAAGCAATTCGCCGACACATACGTGTGCGGAATCCCGGCGTCCTCGATCGCCTTTCTCACCACCATTTTGTCATCGAACGTCACCCTTCCGGGGTCCATTGCATTGGCCATCCTTGCGGGATCGGTGCCGAATTCAGATGGCAAGAACCTCTGCGAGATTAGTCCGAGCATGAGGTGGTATGTCATCTTCATCGAATGTGACATGTAAGCCGGACTTGGTCAGTTGATCAGAGTAGGTGGCACAATGGTCTCTATCGCCTTTAGTGTGTACATTAACATCACATTGGAAGACTTTGTTCCAATAATTGTGATCAAAGAAACTTACTGCTAAATTTAAATGATCACTTTGGTAACTGGTTCTTTTCTCCACTTTTCTGTTTTTTTTTTTTTGTTGGCAAGAGCAGAAAAAGAACAAAAACATGTTTATATACATTAGTTAATTTTTTTTATTTCCCAAAATAGATCAGTGGTCAAGAAATTTATTTGGAATGGAAATAAGAAGTAAAAATAAATAAATAAATTTTTTGTTTTCAAGAGTAGAAATTGAAAAAATATTTATGAATAAAAATTATTCTCAAAAGCAAAATGTTATCAAATGCACTCTGAAAGGCTAAGAATAATTTCACTTCTCACACTAGAGTTTTGCTAGTGTGACGGCGTTGTTAGACTGAGTTTCTAATGGTGCTATGTTGAACATAATTTTCATTCCGAGAAGAAGTAGCTACTAGAACGTTATAAGTTGTTTGATTCTTTTCATAAAAATTAAGATAAATTCCCCGAGAAGAAAATGAAAAAAAAAAAAAAAACCATCGTTTGTCCTTTCAGACTACTTGCTCTTGGTACAATAATATTAAGTAATAATCTAAATAAAAAAAAGTTCCCAATCTATAAAATGTCGCACTTATGACCCAACATCCGAAATTTTTGTATACTATCATAATCCTGATATTAAAAAATGATATTTTCTCCTGCTGTATAATACGTTGCACTAGGTAAAAGAATAAAAAAGGTCGTCAACAGTGATACAACATAAACAAAATTGTATTTTATGACATTAAACTTAATAAATCATTATAGAGTATTGTAAAATAATATTTTACGATGTTTTGTACTTAACCATGTCCTCACATCATAAATTCGCAAAATTTCTTTATTTTCTTCTTTCTGTCATACATTGATCGAATTTAGGTGGAAAATGTCATAATAACTTCTTTTGGTTGGTGTATAGATGACCAACTAAAATCGCCCCATCTCAAATGGAATAAGAGGCTCTATCCGGAAAAGATAAAATGACTTAGCAGAAAATGAAGAGAAGAAGAGACAAGGAACAGAAAGTCAATGGGAAAAAGTACAAAAAAAAAAAAAAGATTTCTAAACCTATTACAGTGGTACAAATTCAGATTTAAAATTTTCAATTAGACTAATTTAATCATAAACGTTTTCAAATTTGATACTAATATAATTCATTCAGCTAATTTAGGCCTGAAATTACTAACGTTGATATATATCATTTTACATTGCACAATTAGCGTTGATGTGGACATTAAACAAAATTTAAAATTTTTAAATATATATATTTTTATTTTTTTAGAAATTTCTAATATTTTTTCATCAACTTTTTCTATTCTTTTTTCTCCCTTTCCTTGTCTTTGGCTTGTGGTTGGTACTTGGTTGTGGCTGGCAACCAGCCATAAGCGAGGGCATTGGAGCCCTCCCTAGGCTTGGGCAAGGGGACCTTACCCAGGCTGCAAGGGTGGATAGCTCACCAGATCCGACGAGGGCGGTCCTCACTCGAGTTAAGAGAGTGGAGCCCTTGCCTGTGGCCAACGAGGGCCACGACCCTTTCATCGGCTCTTGCTTCTGGCTAGCGAAGGGTGTTGGTAGCTAACAAGGTTAGTGAGGGCCCTAATGCTCTCCCCAGCCTTTGTTTGTCTCCGGTTGCTAGCCATGGGCCAAAGGAAAACTAGGGAAAAAAAGAAGGAAAATTTGATGAAAAAATGCGAAAAAATTATCAAAAAATAAAAAATGTCTATGTTAATATTAGTCGTGCCACGTAGGATAATCAACATCCATATCGGCAATTTCTAATCTAAATTGCTAGGTTGACTCGATTGGCATTAATCTAAAAAAGTTTAGAATTAAAGTGGTTCAGTTAAAAGGTTTATAACTAAATTGGTATTAATGTAATAAATTTAGTACTATTTTGACACTTTTTCCTGAAAGCCATTAAGAAAGGAACAAAGCAAGACAGGAATTTAATCTTGGAAGATAGATTTTCTTGATTTCCAAAAATGTCGTGGACACTGCGCCGTCACTGTGCACCGTCACTCTTGTAACAGTGATGGTGCACTCAGCTTCTGCTGTTTCCTGACGGCAATGCATGTCGGATTACCTTAACATTTCCGGCCTCTTTAATGGCGTCGACAAGCTTAAGCTGAAGAAGAACGTGGTGGCTCCGGATGTGCACGCCGGAGATTGCACACACGACCACATCCACCAGCTTAACCGCTTCGACCAGGCTCTGGTAATCGTCAAAGGAGCCCGGAACGAGTTTCGCCCCTCGTCCCTTGAACGACAGCAGCATCTGCACCTTCTCTATGTCCACACCGATCTCCGGCCTTTGAAGAACGTGAGTCTCGTGCCCTAGCTTCAAGCTCGCGTTCACCAATCTCTTTCCCAGGTACCCCGTTCCACCAACTATCAAGACTTTGCTCTTCGCCATCTCTCTCTCTCTCTCTCTCTCTCTCTCTCTCTCACGTGGTAAGGAAAGCAGCTAAGCTCAGTGGGCATTTATACAAGCGAGAGTTCTTGTTTTTTTCACTGTGTTGGGGTTGGTGGGTGCTGGTGAGAGCGCTTGCTTTGTTTTGAAATTAAAGGTTGGATTGTCCTTTCTATTCACACCAAAGGCGAAGCATCAGTTTTGACAAAAATGACAGTTTGACTCATTGTTCAGCTGTGAAGATGAGAAGGTAAAAATTCTGCTGATATAGATCCATCGGAGTGATCATTTGTAAATTTATTGTCCTAAGATTCAAGAATCATCATCGCTTGCGTGCCAATTAAGTGAGGTCAACATTCTAGAGGAAAAATTGAATAGTATTTACCTTGGTCATATTCGTTTAAGGTGTCATTTGATGTAATGCCATATGTTTCTAGAATCTTATTAGTATTAGCTTGACGTGACACGGGATGTGTGACATTATTTAAAACATTGATTATGTAAATCATAATGATCATCAATTTAGCATTGATCAGCGGATAATGTAGCTGAATAACCTCTTAGAATAAATGCAATGGTTTGGAAAAGAGAAAAAAGCTCGAGCTTTTAGAATAAGCTCCCTTTAATAAAAAAAAAAAGAGGCAATTTCAGGAGCTGTGAAAAGCTGGCTGAGAGAATTGTCCTTGTGACAAACGAATAGCTATGGGGCTAATTTTGGGATGGAATCAAATGATGGTTCTTGCTTCGCCTGAAATTGAAACGGCAAAAGCACTATGAATCCTGCCAGTGCAAAGCACATGTAACGCTTCTCGGACATGAAGAGACTTGTCCGGCACCACTAAGCCAGTCGACGTGGTTGTAAACAGGTGGTCCTCTTTTTTTTTTTTTTTTTTTAAATTCTCTTTGTCATTGGGAAATTATCATAAAGAATTAATAATCGTTAATGGTGTCACATCACCAAAACCCTTTAAGTCAAATCGACCCTTTAAGTCAAATCGAATAAAGTCAAATTGTTAGAAATTCTTGCTGCCAACTAAACTATCATAAAAGCGTCTTCATTTTCCACGTAAAAACAATTGACTAAAACATCTAGAATGGTTATAAGTATGTCCCTAAGCTCGACAATGAAATCGGCCCAACCAGGCAACCGTGATTAAGGCTGAAGGAAGTGCAAATTAGGGACTCTCTAAGCCACCTAATTCCATTACACAAGTTAGTGCCTTTTTGTTTTTCTTTTCCTGTTGGAAAATTATTATTTAAAAGCCATAATAATCACATCATATTGCAAAGCTTATAAGTCAAAAAGTGAATGAATAAAACGGAATCAGAAGAAAATTTTGCTGCTGATGATGGGTGAGCATCGAGTCAACTCATGAATTAGATCAAACCAATCGAGTTCCTGATTCAAGCACCACCCGGGAACTAACGGTTATGAAATATTTTGTTGACGTTGTAAGGTTCAAAACGGTTTAACTAACGTGAAGAGAAAGGTTCAAAACGGTTTAACTAACGTGAAGAGAAAAAGAAGAAAAACGATTCAGCTACAATACAAATTATCCTAAAGTCAACATTGACCAATGTGATCATTTTTTTTTAATAGAAACCAATGTGATCATTTGAAAGATCCAAAGATAAGGAGATGGACGGCCACTCGGCCCCCATCTCAACAAAACTTTTGAAATTTTCTAGAGTTCACTTTTATAAAAGACATAATAAGTTCAAAATGTTTTGCATTAGCTAATAATTTATATTTTAGGGTAAAATTTTAAGGAATTAAAAATTAAAGTAGAAGTCATACCATATAAAAAAATCAGGTGAATTTTGTTATTAGAAAAAATAGTAGAGTCGCAAATCCGTAAAATATTAAATGTATATTTCACATTCCATTGTTTTCATAATTTGTCCAGATATAACATAGTCTCAAATCAATTTCTAATGTAATTTAGAGCGGAGCAAATCATATTCTATTATTCATGACATTATCTATACCCTCTATACATCTCATCTCTTCTGTACATATGGAATGGAGATCCTACAAGCAAAAATTGAATGCATTATATAGGTCTTTTTCTAGGATTAGGAAACTTTTGAAATTAATATGTTGCCTTTGACGGGTCATAGTGATACCAAGCAGCAACTGAAAATACGTAACTTTTGGATTAGATTGCCACATCTCGCTTTATTAACACTAAAATAGCTGATCCTTGATATATTTTTTTTCCAAAAAAAATTCAATGCACTATGTAGGTATCGCTATTTCCTAATGTGACACCCCCACAAGCAAGTGTCCCAACCAGAAAAGGCTAAACATGCCTTGCAAATTATGCCTTCAATCATCCATGTTATTAAACAGACTGATGAATAAATAGGTACGTATGCATAAACAATTCTACTGTAGTACTTTCTCAACCCTAATTTGCCTAACTCTCCCAAAAAGAATAGACACTGCCTCTATACATAATTTGCATTAAGTACCCACTAGGGCAAAAAGCTTTTCCACTGACCCTATCTCAATGGCACATTTGCTCACAAGAAGACATGATGACTGAAGTGAGAATGGAGCGGATATGCCCACTGACTTTTGTTTGGTGAAGCAATTCTTGCAACTGAGCCAGCAAGGCCAACCCGAGCAGACAATATCACATGGATTATACAATGATGTAAGAAATGGATAGTCGTGCCTTTTGAACTTCTGCTATTGGTAGGTGGGTGCTCTTTTTATTGGATTGAGAATTAAATTTGAAGATAAAAGGAGGGCTGCCACAAATCATGACGGTTTCTGCCTTCTGCACGTTCACTTGACTGATTGTGCCTTTTTTTTTTTTGGTCGAAACTACCGATTTATATTAAAGTATCAAAGAAGTACATCCTGCTAGAATAGAGTCAGTGAGTACAATATCCACGAAAGGGGGGAGGGAAGATGAGCCAGTGTCTGACTGGGCCAAGAGATCTGTGGGCTTTGGCGGCCCAGTCAGCAGCTAGGTTAGCATCTCTTCTAACGTATTGAACGGAAGCATTAGGGCAACGCGAGAGAAGATCTTGAAGAAACGAAAACAAGTGCCGCTCGTTCCAAGGTTGCGGCTGTCGGTTCCGAAGAACGTCCACCAGAAGTAAACAGTCCGATTCAAACTGTACTCGTTGAAGATGAAGGCCCTGTTTGATCAAGTGCTGGAGAGCTCGAATAAGGGCAAAAGTTTCCGCCTGAAACGCCGAAAGGGCTGGAATTGTGTTCGTGATCATGTCGGTAAGTACTCCTTCATGATTCCTGTAAATACAAGCCACTGTACCATGCTGATCACCTGGAATGAATGAACCATCAATATTACATTTAATAGTTCCTTGAACCGGAGGTTTCCATTGACGATCTGTATTAACCCTAGCTTCTTGAAATCGAGGTTGATAGGATTGAAGAGACTGGAATGTGCGGCTTTGGGCTATAGCATTCTCCACAACTCGGTTGGGAACAGGGGCTTTCTGTCTGAAGATGGCGTTGTTTCGATGACGCCAAATTTCCCACATTAGATAGGCAAGGACTTCAAAACTTGGGGAAATCCGAGATTGAACAGCTCTGGAGGCTACCCATTCATCCAGGCGTTGGACATAGGTAATATTTATAGGGATTTTGATCATATTGTGACTCCAAATTCCACTCGTCCAAGGGCAATAGAAAAAAAGATGTTCGATGGTTTCAGGAGTATTCTGGTTGCATAGACCTCAGTATGGGTTTGGGGCAATGTGTCTGTGATATAGGTTGGCTTTGGTCGCAAGAGCATTTTTACATGCTAACCACATAAATACTCGGATTTTAGGAGCCGTCTTCATATGCCATATCTTTTTCCATAATTGACCAGGGTTTTGGTAAGAGGATGAGGCAGTAGTGGGAGGGTGTTTTTGGTTTGAAGATAAGTATTGGTAGCAACTTGTAACAGAGAAATCACCTGATGAAGTAGCTGTCCAGACTAGTTGATCCGAACCCAGAGCCGAGTTTATAGGTGTATTGAAAATCGATTCACTAACCTGGGCATTGAACAGATGAGAGATGAGATCCTTCTTCCATGTAGAAGTATCTGAGTTTAGAATGTCAGCAACCATAATTGGTTCACCTTCCTCTGGTTGCCCTCCTATTTTGCCTATTGACAGCCAATTGTCTGCTCGTATGTTAATCTTAGAACAATCCCCCACTAACCACCGGAGTTTAGGAAGAATTGCATCTCGGCCTTTTAATATGCTCTGCCACCCCCAAGAAGGTCTATATCCTGGGGTAGCATTTTGAAACGAGGATTGTCTAAAATATAGGCCTCTGAAAAGTTGACTCCATATAGCATTAGGTTGCTAGAATAGACGCCACGCTTGCCTCTCGAGCATCGCTAGGTTGAAGAATATAAGATCACGAAAACCCATACCTCCCTCTGCTTTGGAGTACTTTAATTATGTCCATGATGTCCAATGAATACCAGAATCATTATTATTCTTGCTCCACCAAAATGCTGATATCTTCCTTTCTATCAATCTGCAGAGTGACAGGGGAAGCTTGAAGATGGACATGGCATACTGAGGTAAAGCCTGAACTACAGCTTTCAATAAAATCTCCTTGCCCCCTTTAGATAAAAGATTTTCCTTCCAACCAGCTAACTTTGCATTAATTTTGGCCAGGATCCAGGAGAACATCTCACGTTTGGAACGTCCCCAGTCTGAAGGAATGCCCATATATTTGCCATATTTGCTAATCATAGGTATGCGCATTTCTCTGGCTAAATTATTCTGTAGAGTCATAGGGCAATTCTTGCTGAAAAAGATACCATATTTGTTTCTATTGATAAGCTGTCCTGTTGCATAGCAGTACTGGTTAAGTATATTAATTAGATTCTGGCATTCCAACACTGTAGCTTTGAGGAAAAAGACTGAGTCGTCCGCAAACATTAAATGAGATAACTTAGGACATGTTTGGTTGAATTGAATCCCCTGTAAGTGACCCATGCTTACCGCTTGATTTATAACAGTAGATAATGTATTAGCGAGCAATATGAATATGTAAGGGGATAATGGGTCACCTTGCCGAATACCTCGAGTAGGTTTAAAATATGGTAGCTGTTCTCCATTGAATCGGATGCTGAAGAAGCTGTAGTAATGCAGGCCATGACCATAGTAACCCATTGATTTGCAAAGCCCAACTGTTGTAAATAAGCCGCGAGAAAGTCCCATTCAACCCTGTCATAGGCTTTTTGCATATCAGTTTTCAGAAGAAGATTGAATCGTTTGGATCTAGATCTAACCTTGAACTGATGAAGAACTTCCTAGACAATCATGATATTGTCTTGGATCTGTCTGCCACTTACAAATGCTGCCTGTTTTGGATTGATCAATCTAGGTAAGCATGATTTGAGTCTATTAGCCATGACTTTTGAGATAATCTTGTATGCGAAGTTGCATAGGCTAATGGGGCGATACTGGGTTATGCTTTTTGGGTGTTTTACTTTAGGAACCAAAGTCAGAATTGTTTTATTTAAGTTTGGATGCATGAAACCTGATTGGAAGAAATCTTGCACTGTTTTGACAATAGTAGTTTTGATGATGTTCCAGTGATGCCGATAGAACAGCCCGTTGAGACCATCTGGGCTAGGAGCCTTGGAAGCACCCAGCTAGAAGGTAGCTTGATATACCTCCTCCTCAGTTACCTGACTTAGTAAGTGATCATTGATTTGTTGAGTAACAATAGGAGGACACTGACCTAGAAAAGGGTTAAAGTCTCTGGTCCCGACTGATTGGTATAGTTTACAAAAGAAGCCCATGGTGATGTCTTTAAGTTGCTGTGGTTCCCGTATCCAGTTCTGATCATCATCCTTTAACTTACAAATGCGATTTCTTTGTCGTCGTTGCACTGTACATGCATGGAAAAATCTTGAGTTTTTATCTCCCCATGTTAACCAGTTTAGGCGGGAGCGCAACGCCCAAAACTGCTCCTCTTGATTCCACAACTGTTGAATTTCAGTTCTAATAGAAGAGGCTAATTCTTTGTCTCCTGCCTAATAGGAAGTTCTGTTGGTGATGATTTGAAGTTGGTGCTGCAATTGAAGGATGTGTTGTTTGGCATTACTAAAACGGGATCTGCTCTATCTTTCAAGGTTGCGGGAGGTAGTCTGTAATTTGGAATTTAAGGAGGTAGGACTACTTTCCCATGCTGATTTAACTACCTCTTTACATTCAGAATGATTACTCAAGAAAGCTTCATAATGGAAGGTCTTTTTCGACTTTGCAGATTGATAGTGAGTATGCAGCATAAGAGGGCAGTGGTCCGATCCAATCGATGGAAGGGCAAAAACTTATGTAGAGGGATAAGATAAACTCCAGTCCAAGGAACAAAAAGTATGATCTAACTTCTCCTTCACCAAATCAGGACCCTCTCTATTATTTGTCGAGGTAAATTCACAACCTTTGCTCTCCAGCTCAATTAAAGCACAGTCATTAATCAATTTCCGAAAAGATTGCAATCTGGAAAACATTGCTGGCCTTCTTCCTACTTTGTTCCAGGGAAACAGGAAATCATTGAAGTCCCCAATGCAAATCCAAGGTAAGTAATTAGAAGCATAGATAGTTATGATTATATCACAAAAATCCTGTCGAGCTTGATATATGGTAGGAGCATGAAGACAGGTGATGTGCATCGAAGCAGCCAAGGAAGGGTCCAGAATTATCAAATCAATAAAATTCTGACCAGCATTAACAATAGTAACATCAAAAAGATCCGTCCAAAAAACTGCCAGACCACCAGACAGACCATCAAGATCTCTAAAAAAAGAGTGAGAGAAATGAAAGCGGTGTTGTAAGTTCTTCAAAACTAATTCTCCATTCTTAGTTTCCATTAGAAAGACTAGATCAGGCTTTTCAGAGGCTATCATAGCCTTGAGGGTTTGAATTGTCAGGGGATTGCCCAACCCCTGACAATTCCAACTTAGTAGTTTCATTGGGAACGTGGAGGCTATTGTGGGCCAGCCTCCAAAGCCCATTGAGAAGGATCATTAGCCACTAAGATAGGGGTATCTAATAGGTGGGATTCATCCAGCTCAGGTAGATAGTTAAATGTAATCTCATAAGGGAATATCTCTTTGTATTCTTACTTGATCCCCCTGCTATCTGAGTTCAAGGATTCTTTTGTTTCTTCTGTGGAAGAGTGTCTGTGACATCCCGATTTTCCGATTCTATTTTCAATAAATTGAGACGGGCATTTCATTGGCACGCATATAGTTCTTTTCCTTGAGTTGGCCACTCATGTGGAAACTAGTCTATCGGGTGAAGCTGTTAAGAGTTTCTAATGCATCAGACTCAAGAATTTGACCAGGAAGCGACCTTTCGACCAAGCTAGTTTGCAAGGGTCATTACGGCACAATTAAAATCAATTAAAGATCGGAGATAGGTCGACTCGACAGAGGCATGTGATCAGGTGTGGGTGATTCCACTAGATCGCACAATTCGTGTCGATCAGCACTGTACCGACTTTTCTATCGATTGGGTACCCTGTGTTCGTATTTGAAACCTTGAGATTACCCCGACAACCGAAAGTCGCCAATGTTTCAAAGATGTACATTGTGGCTTGAGATGATCAACCACATGTCAAATGCATAAAAATCTCTAAAGGTTACCCGGTAGGTTGGGCCGCGCTAGTATCGTGCCAAAGTGAAATTAACCGTGAAATTGAGATCGAATTCAGAAATTGGAAGTCAGGGTGTGTCACAAATCATTTCAGGATCATTGACTCTTCTTTGGAAGATTTTTCATGCAAGCCGAGTTTTTCGGCGAAATAATCAAGGTATGGTTAATTTGGTTCAGAAAATTGGTAGGCCCGCTTTTGGTTGTGCATTTGAGATCTAAGTTGGTTCTATGGACAAGTGAAGATGTGAATTGAAGTATGGTGACATTGGATTAATTTTACGAACTTCAATTGGACTCAATTGGAAGAGAATTGAATGGAATTGAAGAAACTAATGTACAAGATTTTATGCCCCGACGGAAAAATAAATTGCACCTATTGAAGATTGTTGTGGGAGGATTGGAGATAATGGAATGTGACATCATCAAGTGATGTCATGGTGGGGCTTGTGCGGCTAGGATCTTGACACATGGAGGGTGGGGATTTGCTCTTGGAAAAGTGACCCATCACCATCATCTTCCTCCTTGAATCAAGGGAGTCTTGGAACTTGGAAAGGAGGGAGGAGCACCGTGCGAACCAAGGAGCTTCAGCCGCACCTCCGTTCGCTCGATCGCTCGCTCGGCCGCTGACTCGCTCGTCGCCGGAGCCACTCCCCGCGCCTCGCCGCTCGCCCTCCGTCTTCCTCCTCTCCCGTCGAGCTCTCTCCTCCATGTTCTTCATCTTTTTCTTCGAAACCCAGCAACCGAAGAAGCTGAAGATCGCTCGATGCCCGTAGCCGCTCACCGTTCGTCGCGGTCGCTGCCTGTCCGCGCGCGAAGACCCGTGTGCGCTCGCCGGCCCGCCATCGCACCGTCTCTGCTCCGCCTCAGCTCGCGTCGCAGCTGCTGCATCAGCCCGTGCCGGAGCCGTTCGGCCACCCCCGACCACCGTTCGGGCCCCGCCTAGGTCCGGTTCGACCCCTCAACCTTCCCCGGTCCTTCTCCATCTCATCCAAGCACCGGATCTACCCTTCCTCGGCCTCAATCCGTGATGGACAGCAACTGGAAAAAATGGGTATGGTAGCGGACGTTTGGCCCATTTTGGCCGCCTTCCTGAGCCCGGATGCTCGGCCCGCCTTGAGGAAAGTCGATCCTCGCATCGCCCTCGTCGTTTTGTCCGCTCGGCTCGCTAATCCGGTGAGTTTAGCTTACTAAACCTCGCTTAGAGGGTTAATTATGCTTTAGGTGTGCTTAGCTTAAATTAATTAAGCTTAGGTGGTTAGTTTAATTTATTTAATTGTGAATTAGATTAAGATGTTTGTTTAATTTAAAGTATGCTTAATTAAAGGCTAAGAGAGTTTATTTAATAATAAACCTTGATGGGACATAATAGGATTTTAATTTTGAATTATTTAATTGCTTCGAAATTCTGGAAATTTATAATATTATATTATATTCCGAAATTATTAAAATATTATTATTAAAAAAAAACGGAAAAATTATTTTTGACCCCGGTTGCTGAGAATTTCGTGCCGATCGCTGCTGTGCATTTAGAATTTGAATTTGATGATTGGTTATGGCAAATTGAGTGTGATTGCGATAAATAGGGATTCTTTATAAAATCCTAAGTGTGGAAATTGATGGGAGATTGGCCGTGATTAACCACCTATTAGAGGTCGTGCCTAATAGGGCCGTGATGGACCACCTATGAGAGGTCGTGCCCAGTGAGGCCGTGATGAACCACCTATTAGAGGTCGTGCCTAATAGGGCCGTGATGAACCACCTATGAGAGGTCGTGCCCAGTGAGGCCGTGATTGACCACCTATTAGAGGTCGTGCCCAATGAGGCCGTGATGGACCACCTAATTAAAGGTCGTGCCGAGTGGGGCTGTAATTGCCACTGATTGTTAAACCTTCCTATAGGGCCGGGATTGAGCGCAATGATTGATTTGCTAGAATGACATGTAATCGGCCGAGTCGATTGATCGCTGAGACGATCCAAGTGGTTGAATTGTTTTGATAATGTGATTGTGCCATAGTTGTTTGGTTATCATAATTGTACGTGGTTGAATTATATAAATTGTGCTAACCTGCAGATGAAGGCTGAGGCGAGGTAAGTCTTCTGTGTGATGTGGCTAGGCCACCCGGGGCGTATTTTCTTTCTAATAGGGGTTTAGGGGGTTGAACTTGCTGAGACATCGTCTCATCCCGATTGTGGGATTAAAATTTCAGGTCCCTGGTGGACGGAGCTGCCAGATATCTTTGGTTGGCCTTGAGGAGTTGCAGAGGTGAAGTCATAAGGATTGGAGAGCGTGTCCGACTTGTAGGTCGTAGGACAGTTCATTTTTAAGAGCCGGTCTTTTGTAGACTTTTGGCTATAGGCTTTCGTCTGTAACTCCGTTGGTTTATGTAAGTGATTGGTTGTGAAATTGTTTCTTGCTTTTCTATCCCGTATTTTATTGTCAGGGGTTTTATAATACATTCCGCTTGCGCAATAATAAAATAAATTGGGTCGGCGACTTAACCTGGGACGTCGCATTTGAATGACCATGGTGGGATGTTGACGCGCTCGAGGTTCGGGGTGTGACAGTGTCGATAGAAGGACATTGGATGCCTTTTAACTTTGTATTTGCAGGAACCAAATTTGTCGTTCGAGGAACTGGATGTTGACGCTGTGGTTCAGTTGGAATAATAGGGGGGGGAAGCAGATACCTTAGGAATAGGCTCTGGTGGAGGTAATGCGGGGAGGGGAAGAGGCAGAGTTGGAGGAGTTTCAGGTATGGTTTCTTCCATAGGTTCCAAATGAGGTTTGGGGTTGTAAAAGGCATCCCAATAGGGGCTATGCTGTCTGACTTCTGCCCTCAACCACGGGCCATACACCATTGTTTCTCGTCCCTCGAATTGTGTTTCATCATAAGGGAAATCTTTGCACGATACTGCATAATGCCCAAGTTTCCCACATGAAAAACAGAAGTGGGAGAGTCTTTCATACCTGAAATCGATCCATAGAGCTTTACCTGCTATGCTGATGAGTTTACCTGATTTTAAAGGTGCATGAAGGTCAATCTCAATACGCACTCTGCCAGAAGTATCAGGTTTGACCTCCAAAACTCTTCCCATGTGCTGAACTGCTCTGCTTAAAAGTTGAGGAGTGTTCCATTCCAGAGGTAGCCCAATAACATGTACCCAGAATGGACATTTGGAAAAATCATAACAGTGTAAGGGAGTTTTTGGTTGCCACGGACGTAAATTGACTAGATGACCAGAAAATAACCAAGGGCAACCATCTAATATCCGTCGTTTTTTTTGTTTTAGATCGGCATTTGATAATGTAGATACCACTATCGCTGGAAGAGATGCCCACATAGTCTACTCGCGACGCTTTCTTCATAGCAATTTGAAAAGCAGGTAAGTTAACTGTAGGGTTTGTGAAAATATTACCCACAAGGATGAGGCGACATTCTGCTATATTATCCGTATCGTGTACATCTTCCCAAACCTCCATTTCTTGTTCTGAGCAGAGGCGTCCTAGGCGATGACATAGAGATGCGATTCGAGAGGAATTTTCTTCGTCATCCGTGGCCATTTTGAAGAGAATGATACTTATAGAAGTTGATTGTTAGGCTCCAAATTGCAGAAATGAAGACGACTTGGTTGCATGTCAAGGATCGGCAAACATGCAGCAGAAAAATTCGAAAGTAACACACGAGACACAATCAGATAAGCAAGGTGGAAGGGGTGAAAACCAGAGAAGAGCTTCGATGGAGAATGAAGAAGGATGGAGTGAGAGTCCAGTTACGAGGAAGAAAGTCCAAAGATGAAGGCATGAAGCCAATCTCGAGCATATCGCGAGAGAGAACTCTAACAAGAGCGAGAGAAAATCTATCTTAACTGATTGTGCCTTGCATGTTGCTCAATCTAGCAATCTTTTAGGATCTCTGTAACATTCTATTTTTGTTTGGGGAAAGTGTCAAAAATCCTAAACCTATTACATTTTATGCGTGTTTAGACCTAAAATTTTTCATAATGTCAATTTAGTATTAAACTTTTGACCTAATATCAATTTAGTCCTAAAACTTTTGACATCACACAAATTTAGTATTTCCAGCTAATTTTAGCCGAATATTGCTGACATGGATGCCAGTTGATTTACGTAACACGCCTAGTATTAACGTGGACAATTTTTAATAATACTTTAATAATTTTCGAATTTTTTTATTTTTATTTATTTAATTATTAGTTTTTTCATTTTTTTTCCCTTTCCTTCCTTCCAGCCTCGTTGACCAGCCACCGGTGAGGACTCCAGCAAGGCTTGACCCTTTGGATAATCATGCCTCATTTCGGAAATCATTTCCTTTTATAAGTGGAGGACATCATTTCCTTTTACAAATTTCATTTGTTAATCAATCCCTATTTACATTAATTAAACCAATTTTTGGTCATTGACTGTTTCTTGTTTAGGCCTTATTCTTTTTCTTTTTTTCGATTTGTTCATTCTTTTTCTTAAAATACTTATTTTGTTCTATAAAGCGGCTATATCTATCAATTTTTGAAATTTTTTTATTGCTTAATACTACTGAGATTTACGTATATATATTACTTTGTATTTTAGTTTTCTCGGATGACCAAAAAAATAAAATTCTCTGTTTTATTTTTATTTTTTTTACAACAATTAAGGATAAAAGAGATATTTCCTTCAAAAAATTAAGATGAGGCTACACTTTTACCTCATGCATTGCGCATGTCAACGGGAAAAAATGATGATGAGTTGATCACCGTGAGAAAATTAAAATTTAAGGGGTATTGTATAACTGTTGAAAGTTCAGGCGGTAAACATATACTATCCTAAAAGTTCATGGGAGTTTTGTGCAATTTTTGTTATTTATTCTGCAAAATTTTATTTTACTTACTGAGGTAAATTTTCTATACTTCTTGCTTCTTCTGTTTCTTCATGGAACTTAATGTACATTTTCTAGTTTATGTTTTCAATATGGCTTTTATTGTATATACGTTATAAGATATTGCATCTAAAGAAATATGTTTAGGTGTAGACTCGACATATACAGGACGATATGTTCTTGAGCACATGCTCTCCTGCAATTAGCAAAATGGAAATTTTAGTAGAGAAGTTACAATCTTCGGACTTTACCTTTTTATTTTTTATTTGTTAAAGATAGAGAAATAGACGATACATTCAGATGTGTGAGCAAATAACAAGTGTTAGTGACTCTCATGACCCAAAAAAGAAAAAAAAAAGAGTTTTTATTACAAGAATTGCTAACATGACTTGCTAAGAAAGCTATTTCTCTCACATCATTGTCACGGTACGTGCATCTCTCTCTCCAAGTTTCTTTTTTGAGTTTTGGTAATGTACCATGACATTGGCATCATTTTGAAGAATGCCGTGAATGAAATACTAATGATATTTTGAAGGTTTTCTTTTTTAACATTTGAGAGTAGTTCTTGCTGTCGAAGTTTGGAATAGGGGTGTTCAAAGAAACCGGGAATCGCTTGGACCACTCAAAACCGGACCGAACCAAACCGGAACCAGTGATTCTTAAATGAACTAATTTGGTTCTCGATTTTAATTTATGAGAATTTGTGCATATCGGTCTAGTTCTCGGTCCCATTGACGGATCCGCCCACCCATCCATCTAGACTAGATTGGTATTATAATAATATATTAATTTTTAATTTTAAAAATGGTTAACGAGTAGCAATTGTGGCTTCAAATTTGAAGCCCCTTAATTACGCGCTTCTATAGCTCTTTATAAGTCACAAAAAAAACTTTCAAAGAGAATGGCCCGAAAATTAGTTTTCTTTCTCGCGGTGAAGGCACTTAATATCGAAAGTCAAAAGTTGCTTAATGGCCCCTCGAGCTCTTCTTCACCATTAGCGACAGACTTCATGGTTCAGGTTCGGGTAAATAAAAGTTAGCATGTGTTATGTTCAAACCAAAAACTTTCTGATTGCGCAGACTTTAAAGTAAAAAGAATGGCAATATTTGGTTAATGTTTGGTGAAATCAGTTCCATGGATCCACTCGGAAACTAGACTAGACCGTTCAGGTTCGGGTAAATAAAAGTTAGCATGTGTTATGTTCAAACCAAAAACTTTCTGATTGCGCAGACTTTAAAGTAAAAAGAATGGCAATATTTGGTTAATGTTTGGTGAAATCAGTTCCATGGATCCACTCGGAAACTAGACTAGACCGTAGTTTGATTCTTGGGTGGATCTATGCAACCAACCGGAGGTTCCCGGTTTTAATTTTTCAAAATCAATCTTTAGTGAGCGGTTTCTGGTTCTAAGATGGTAACAGCCCACTCAACCATGCATATCCTTAGTTTGGAATGGACCTAGCCCACATGGGTCATGCAATTTAACTGGGAATGGTCATATTTGATGAGAAAACTGAGGTGAGAAAAGCAATCGAGGAAGCTGAAGTCCCTTCAAAATATATCTCGGCCAACTACTTTGGCTGTTGTTTTGTGGGCAATCTCTCTTAGTTATCAATTCTCACACCTCCATAAGACATTATATATCGCTACATAGATGGCAACGTCAAAGGTATGCGAGGTGAATAAACCTAGTTCAGGCATGATAAAAATGGTCATATTTTCCTGCATTTTTAATTGGAAGAAAATTTCCTCTAACCATGCCTATGATAAATTACAAGACCCGGTCGCACATATAGGTAAAATAAAAATGGATGACATTTTCGTTTGTAAACCACTATTCAAAAGATTTGTTTGGAGCAAGTTATAATGGAGAAAAAGAACGTTCCCCATCTACAACATGGATGCGGTAACATTCTTTGTGGACTTAGGAAAAAGAGTTTGATTGAGTGGTAAAACAAGGGAGAACCTGTGCCTTAAAGGAACCGTAATTCTCATGATCCATTTCTTCTCGAGACTACCGATCCCTAATCCCGACGTGGGTCCCGAATGCAGACATGTTAAATAATCAAATTACGTCGACGTAGGTCGTTCTTCAATTTGAGTTTGGAGTGTGAGGGAGCTTTTACTTTTATTATTCAACAATTTCTTGTTAGGTGAGATTGTGTCATATTTTAAATATTCATCTCATGTCAACAATCGGGCAAGAGCTTAATTAATCAACTAGTATCCTCAAAGTCGTATCCTTAAACATCATTAGATCACACGTATATCCTATCAAAAGAGTATTCACTAGCTCCATATTATTAGTCTAAATCTGGACTTCACGAAATATTTCAACTGCTTATAAAATCTATCAAGGTCGAGACCTTAGCTTGGTTGAGTCATTTTCAACACTTTTTGTTATAATTTAAGTCACAAGTGTGTATGAATTTCTATTTGGCAACTCATGAAAGTGTCTGATACTGCATTATTCTTGCAGCTGTTTTTCTCGAAGAAGATAGTGCAACGTACACAATTGAAACGATTGAATCCGAGAATACTGAACAAAACGGTGTACCTGAGGCCACCAGAGAACATTCTGTCCCAAAGACAACCGGTAGAGATGTGGGAGAAGCTCAGTGGAAGGACCCAGGAGAAGAGAAGCATTTCTGCAGAAGACTTCCTTGCCTCCAAGAAAGGCCTTTACCTATTTTTATTTTTTCTATTTAGGTGAAATGTACTCTTGCCTAACTATAAGATATAGTCACTTAAACGAAACAAGCATAGTTTTTTTTTTATTTATCCACCACTTCTGAAGAATTAAGCGTCGGAATATCCTAAGGTTCACCGAGTATTTTAGAGAATAAATATGTGATGCAAAGGTGGTCGTGTCTTTGAATGCTGACTGAGAACTTGATGAAACCCTTTTGTATCTTTATTATCAAGAGTGACCTGCTACATAATTACTCACTACAAAAGCTTCACATATATTGCACATCGTCTATGCGCAGCAAGTGGGAGTGGGGCATTTTTACCACATATTCTGTGAAGGCTGCTTGACAAACTTTGAAATTGGGGAAGATGGAGAACAAGCTTCCCAGCTTTATTCAGAAGTTCAATACGCCCGCATGGTTGAATAGCTGAAGATTTATGCATGATCGTACAAAAAATTATTTGAACGAATTGAGTTCACTCTCGCTATCAAAATAATAATCTCGCATTCTCTATAATGATTGTATCATTTCTGTTATTAAACAATGGTTTAAGCCAAGATTTTCGATTTATGGTGACAAAACAAAGACCAGCTGAGGGTAATCCTACGATGATCCTTGCTAAGTTTTTTTGGGTTTTTCCAAGGCTGTTTTTGGTAATTAGTGAAAATAAGGTTACTCAGGCACCTGGAGATATACAAGAACAGGCTTGCGCTTTTCTCATAAATCGACTTAATCGTTCAGGTATTGCCAATAGGGAATCCTTTGTTTCATGATGTTACTTCCAGTGATCTGAGAATATTCCAGCTACGGTAGCTGCATTTCATGTAGTCCTAGTCTGTCATCAGAATAATATTCCCACTATGCATTTGTTAGGCAGCCCTCCTACGGCCTTCTCTAACTATTTGTTATAATCAATCCGTGCATAATGCATATATCGACATACCCGACATTTTCTTTCCTTCTCTTTTGTTTTGGATGGGCCATCCAAAGACACCCCCTTGATGCCTTTTGGTAGGGCAGTTTCATGGAGGTTCCTCCCTATCAAGACGAGCTCGTTCATCCTCTTCGAATCAGGACCCCATACTTTCCCGGACGGCCATCCAGCGGCAAATCAACCCCCAGAATGAGAGGCATTTTCTCAAGTAAAACAACGTGAGGATCTAAACCGAAATGGCTAGAAAGAAGTTCGTATACCAATCGCAGACCATACACCCTTCGTTCGGTACAAGTCCTCCCCCTTTTCTTCAAGCAGTCTCTCTAACCAATCATGGACCTTGTTCATGGACATTGCACATGGGAGAAATGTCTAAACTGATATCGTCAGGGTTGAGCAAAAGCAAACTGCAAGTGCTAAATTGCAGACGACAACATACGGGACACAAATTCACGTGCACGTTACTGATTAGTGACGAATACCGAGATTTATGCAAATTCCAAGGCCTCATGTTAATCCAAGAGTATTAAGATTCTATCTCAGAGCACAGACGAGAAAACAAGCCCTGTCAACTTTTTAAAGGTCATTGGCCATCACTTAAAATTTTTCACATGTTTGAGCACCGCCAATTAGATGTAAAAGTACATTCATATTATTTAAGTACACCCACACAGCCAAATACAGAATTGGCTTATAATAATTTTATCTTTAGCTTTGAATGAAGCTGAGGCTGCATAGAAAGGGAAAATATGTCATTGAATTTGAATATATCATTATTGAATGGAGAAATTATTACGAAAATGCAATTTAAGTAGACCGACATCATTATAGCCATCGATTGAGCGGGCATCTCGATAGGGACCCACATGATGAATGGTTATAATCACGTTGGTTTACATAGACCGAGTCTATGATGACTGCATCCAATGGCTTCTCCGTGGTCCTCAGAGACTTGTCCGGCACCATGAAACGAGTCGACGTGGCCATAAAAAGGTGGTCCTCAAGTTTTTTTTTTTTAACTTCTCGAAATTGTCATAAAGGACTAAATAATTGTTAATGGTGTCATTATCACCAAAACCCATTTACTCGAATCCAATCAAAAGAAATCATTGAAAATTCTTGCTACCAATTATTTGCTTGTGAGCGTTTAGCGCGTAACTTCAAGACGAAACATATAAGATGTTATTTAAATGTTACTATTTAAATTCGAAATCTTTTTTTTTTTTTTTGTCTTTAGGAATGCCTTATCTAGTTGTGCAGAGTCTAGGGTGCAATCGAGCCGAGTCGAACTCGGCTCCACTCTCTATCTCAAAGCTTGAAGTTCAACTCAAACTTGATCAGCATTTTTTTCCCTGTTCGAACTCGACTCAATACAAAATTGGATGTACTCGAGCTTGGCTAGATTTCAAGGGAACATTTGGTAACGCTTCTATTTCCGGAAACAAATTTTGATAAAAAAATGATTCTTTTTTATTTTATTCTCGGGAATAATTTTTAAGTATTTTAAGTCGTTTGGTGATTGTGTTAAAAATTTCAATTCCAGGAATAAAATTACGTTTTGTACCGTTCTCAAAATTTTTACTTCAAATCATTTTCTTTTAATTTTATAATAATTTTATTTCTTTATTTCTTTCCTTTCTCCTCTTCTTCTTTAAGGGTTGCTAGTTGTTGGCCTTGGAATGACCGGTGACCTCGCCAGAGTGTCGTTGGCCCTCGCTAAGGTCATGCCTTGTTGACTGAGCCCTAGCTAGGCGAGCAACCTTGCTAGATTTGGGCAAGGTCGAGTCTCGCCTAGCCATGGCTTGGCAAGCCTCTAGTGAGCTCGTTGAACCTCATCGAACTACTCATCAGCTACCGGCAGCGACGACAGTAGCGATGATTGAAGAAGAGAAGAGAGAGAAGAAGAACAAGAAGAAAAAAAAAAAAGAGAAAATAAAATAAATGGGTTGGCTTGATTTTGACATTGTTTCTGGAAACAAATAATCAACATTTTTTTTTTTACTTTTCGATTATGTTCCAAACTACTTCCAAGAATAAAAAAAATAAAAATTTGTTTTCGGGAATAAAAATTTTACCAAATGAATTTTTATTCCAAATCTACTCTCGGAAACAAAAGAACATAAATTATTTTTTTTTGGTAATAAAAGAACATAAATTATTACTATTTGGCAAGTTGCCAAATGCACCCTAAGTATATAAAAGCCAACATTCTTGACTTTTCTCGCCTGACTTTGAAAGCCAACATTCTTGATTTTTCTCGCTTGACTGAATTCGACTTGGCTCGATATAATTGCACTCCCTCTTGTTGTTTGTTTTAAAATGAGATGGTCCAAATGTATTCACATATGAATAATAATATCATTAACATATACATATATATATATACATATATATATGTATATATATTCACAATCCATTTAATAAAAGGGAAGGAAAGACACTCTGTCTCTGTCTCTGTCTCTCTGTCTCTCTGTCTCTCTCTATTCATCAACTCAAAGAACTAGGATAGCTCTCCCACCTCGCATCACATGGCGAAGAGCAAGGTCCTCATCGTAGGCGGCACCGGCTACATGGGGCGGAGGCTCGTGCGGGCAAGCCTGGACCAGGGACACCCCACGTACATCCTCCAGCGGCCTGAGATCGGCCTCGACATCGACAAGCTCCAGATGCTGCTGTCCTTCAAGAGGAGGGGCGCCCACCTCATCGAGGGCTCGTTCTCAGACCCAAGGACCCTCGTCAACGCCGCGAGGCAGGTCGACGTTGTCATCTCTGCCATGTCGGGCGTCCACTTCCGGAGCCACAACCTCCTGCTGCAGCTCAAGCTCGTGGAGGCCATCAAAGAAGCTGGAAATGTTAAGGTAATTAACCTCGTGAAATCCTTTCCCTCTTTTTAGAGCAGCCCTTGTTGACTTTTTACTATTTACTAATTTCTTTCACGTAGCATAAATCTCGAAATATTTGTGAAGATAAAAAAAAAAAAAAATTACCAATTTGCAACCCGCGATAGAACCTTTTATCAGTTATTTCTCTTTTATTTCTTATTTTTCTAGGTGCACGCTTGACTTGGACATCAATCTAACGTTCTTAGCGTAGAGTGAAAGTCAAAGGAGGATGAGATATTTTGCAGACTTTTTGAGCGTATATGTATTCGAACGGGAAAAACAGACCAAGCACTCTCAAAGTAAAGTTGTAATTACGTTGATGGGGTAAGTTATAATTACTCATTTTAATTATAATTACGACTGAAAAGAAAAATTACTCATGATGGTGTAAGTTATAATTACTCATTTGAATTATGCAAATTATGGTACAAGTGCGTGCATAATTTGATTATCACAATTAGAGGGGCCAAGCGCTTGACTCTTTCAAAATAATGGGCGCATGTCTATACATTCGTATATAGATCTAGTTCTTATTATATTTAGCTTTACACGCTACCTAATGGAAAACCTAGAGAACCGTTTATCTAAACTCAATCTCACTATATCAGATTAATCAGGCAGTAGAAAATAGTTTGATTAGGTTTTACGTCGTATCCGATGGCGTAGCCTTTTCTATACTAGGGCCTCCTCTGTCGTTGGAAGGCTATATACATATAGAAGACCATCTCCTCGAAAAAAAAACTTAATACCCTGAAAAACCCCAAACTGGTAAATCTGTGACAAATTTACCCCAAATTATTTTTTTGACCACCAAAAACCCTAAACTGGTATACCTTTGACAAATTTACCCCAAACTGGTATACTTGTGACAAATTTACCCTATGTTAGTGTTCGTTAAATTTTAATTGTCAAATTATTAAGTTAAATGACACGTAACAATTAACTAGTATACCAATTTGGGATTTTATGATCCGTTTGTCAGAGTTTACAATTTTTATAATTTTTTTGCGGTATTAATTCAATTTAGCGAAGGGTATATTTGTCACAAATTTATCAGTTTGAGGTTTTTTGCGGTCGAATAAATTAGTTTGGGGTAAATTTGTCATAAATGTACAAATTTATGGTTTTTTATGGTCAGTCGAAGTAAATTTGTCACAAATGTACCAGCTTGAGGTTTTTCAGAGTATTAACCCAAAAAAAAATTAGTGGGAGATGATTTCATGATTTGATCCTGGCCTCATACATCCTTCTAGATGGTTCAAGCCGGTTTAACCAACTATTCCTCAGCTACCGCGATAAAGAGCAAAATATAAAACTATTCCAGCTACAACACAAGTCACGCTAAAGCCAAAATCGACCAACTTGACCCATCGTATTACCCGCACAATTTGAAGTATTGTTGTTATAATTTTTCTATATAACAGACTTGTAACACTAAATATATGTGTCGCTAATGACCTGATTTGATCATCCGAACAAACAGTCGTTCCAACCAAAAGGCCAAACAAGTCTTGCGAATGATAGGCAGATGAACGGATAGGAACATGTGTGTGAACAATTTTTCAGATTATCTATGATGTTGAAAAGCTTGTTCCTACTGACCATATCTTAATGGCCGATATGCAAAATGGAGACATTACATTAAATAGTGATAACGATGCATACCCGTGTCGCTAGTGACTTGATCTAATCGTCCAAACAAACAATCGTTCCAACCAAACGGCCAAACATGCGAATTATGTGTTTAATTATTCATATTATGTTATAATAATAGGCAGATGAACCGATAGGTACATATGCGTGAACACTTTTTTAGATTATCGATTATGTTTCTTTTTTAGGTCGAAAATGGAATTTTTTATCTATATTATAACTGGTATGGTTTCAGCAGAGCACAAGACCAGGGCATCGGTCCATAGTAGGGCCCAAACGGCCTTGGGGGGGAGAGATTATCGATGATGTTGAAAAGCTTGTTCCACTGACCATGTTTTAATGGCAGATATGCCAACAAGAGAGATTATCTTAAGTGGTGATAATGATAAAGATAGGACCAACCAAACAGTGTTTTAAGCAGACTATAGCAGATTGATTGATTAAAATAATAATTTTAGAAATAGATAAACGTGTCTTTGTGGTGTTTTTACTACGCTAATGCATGTTCACTTGACAGATTGCGCCCTGATTATTGCTCAATCTAAAAATGTTTTGAATCTTTGTGCAATTCTAGTGTTGTTTTGTCATGCTTATGATCAAGGTATGGAATTGTTGTTATATGGAATTTCTATAGAACAAGTCTCTTCTTTTCTTGTTTCTCCTAAATAAAAACTTCTAGTTTGTAGCACCTTTAATTTCTTATTTAAATTGCATGCTTCTAACTTTATTCATAGTCCTGTTCTCATAGTCCTTTTAGTCTGACAGTTGGATATCATCTGTAATATTGCGTGTGACTTTTTTAGTTATAGATTCAACTCCAACTTTGGCTGTGATTTATATTGTGCTTCTAATTCTAATTGATGGGGGATATTACACGAAATTTCCCTGATTCTTTGGGATAGTAGACATTTACTCATATTAATATTCAATCCTATCATCTGAATTCTCATTTTATTGTAGTAGTCAACCCTCGGTTATATTATCCGTTAGTATGTATAAAAGAAAATGACACAAATAATCTCTAAAATTTGATCCGATGTGTATTGCTGTCTTTAGACTTTTAATTTTCGACCTGAACTTTATTTTTATAGATAAATAAAAGATAATACATCCATATGTGCGAGAAAATCACAAAAGTTAGAAGAAATTAGAAATTATGTTAAAAAAACTAATTAAGACGTTGTGACTATGAAGGATCCTAAGAAGTAAATTATGTGCTGATGGGTGTAGTATTGGTTTGATATTGTAAGTTTATGCGACGAGAAATGTAATCAAAGTGTTTTTGTGTAGATATTCCCGCACAAATGCATCAGGATATACGAATATTCCCTCCTCTTACTTGTTTTGATCTTTTTATTCTCTATTTTGAGCGATTGATTCTCTTACTTGTTCAAATTTGTTAAGAAAGCTATTTCTCTCGCGTCATTGTCATGATGGGTGCATCTCTCTCTCTCGGTTCCCACATCTTTTTTCGTGTTGCTAAAGTATCATCGTCACATCCGCATCATGTTAAAGATCGCCGCGCATCAAATACTAAAGATGTTTTTAGTGATTTTAAATTTATGCAGCGGTTCTTGCCGTCGGAGTTCGGGACGGACCCATCCCGCATGGGTCATGCTCTTGAACCAGGAAGGGTCTCTTTCGATGAGAAGATGGAGGTGAGAAAAGCAATTGAAGAGGCTAAAATCCCTTTCACATATATCTCGGCCAACTGCTACGCTGGTTATTTTGTGGGCAGTCTCTGTCAACTATCAACTATCACTCCACCAAAAGAAACCGTATGTCTTTACGGAGATGGCAACGTAAAAGGTATGTGAGATGCATAAACCTAGTTTAGGAATTGCAATGAAGATTATACTTTCCTCCGTCCCTAATCATAGGAAATTTCCTATAATCATCCCTTTGATTGATGGGTTTCAACCGCACAGTGCCGTATTTGAAATCCACCATTCAGGAGATTGGTTGAAGCAAGTTTGCTCCAACTAGAGACTGACAAAAACTTGTTTCCCATTAACAATGTAAACCCGGTAACAATTTTGGTAAACTTATGAAAAAAGAGTTGACTAAGTGATAAAACAATTGGAATCTGAGCCTCTGGAAACCTTAGGTCTCATGTAGAATTCTCGGCACAACAATGCCCTAATCCAATGCGGTTCCCAAATGCTAACATGTGAAGTGATCAATTCATGTCAAAGAAGTGTGGAGTGGGCGACCTTTCTCTAGTATCATGTGTTAAGAAAATCCGGTGCTTCCCACACACTTACCTTACACTCGCAAGTCTCTCTGCGCCAGTATTACAACTAGGGAGGGGATGTGCCTATTTATAGACTTTCTCCCCCGACATAGTCTTGCAAGAGTGGTCAATGCACAGGATACGTGTTCTCCGTTTAATCCACACTCACTCTGACTATTAGCCAAGTCACTTGGTCAAGGTTTCGTTTCTTGGATTCTTCTAAACACTGACGTGGGCTGCTTCTCCACCTCTATTTTCAACTTTTTCAGAATAGTTGGGATCATATTTTAACAAAGTAGATCATTCGTTTATGTCAGTTGGGAGCGTGAGGGAATTATGACTTGTATTCTATGAATGGCTTCAATCTTTCTGCAGTTTCTTGCTAGGTGAGATTGTGTCATATCAGGAGTTATATTTCTGACTGCTCATAAAATCTATTAAGGTCGAGATTTTGACTTGGTTGAGTCATTTAGCCAAGTTCAACTTGTTATAGCAACTGACCTCCAAGAATTATGACTTTGTTACTACCGACTAATTAAAGAGCAACACTTCTTTTCCCAATTAAGACACAAGTATACATGAATATGTATATAATTAGTCATCAAAGTGTTTTGATACCGCATTATTGTTGCAGCTATCTTTCTCGATGAAGATGATATCGCAACGTACACAATAAAAACGATTGATGATCCGAGAACACTGAACAAGACTGTGTACCTGAGGCCACCAGAGAACATTCTGTCCGAAAGACAACTGGTGGAGCTGTGGGAGAAGGTCAGTGGAAGGACCCTGGAGAAAAGAAGCATTTCTGCGGAAGACTTCCTTGCCTCCATGAAAGGTACTTACCTAATTAATTAATTTGTTAGATGACATCTATTTTTACGTAATCTTAAGAAAATTTCGACGCCTTCTGGAGAATTTAGTGTTGGAATATCCTTAGGGGTGAGCAACAAAGACCACCCGGACTGGAAACCACCCAAACCGGCCAGACCGGCCGATTTTGGGCGGTTCTCGGAGGGGTCTGTCCGGTTCCCAGTAATTTTCGGTCTGGTTTCCGGTTCCAGGGGTGGAACTGCTCGAACCGGACCGAACCGACTTTTTTTTTCTTATTTCTCAAAAATCTTCAAAGAACAGCGGCCTCTCACGCTCGCTCTTCCCTCTTGGCTCTCACGCCTCTTTCCCTCTCTCCCCGACGGACGACGGCGTCCTTCAGGGTCTGGAGGAGGAGGGCCTTCTTGGAGGTGGGACAGGAGGGATTGACTTAGAGAGAGAGAGAACTAAAGTAAATGCCTTCAATGCGATAGAAACTTGTTAGGAAGTAAAATAAATGTAACAGAGAGACACATTAAACAGAAGTGGGCCACGCTACTCTGCTCTCTATGTTTTTGTCAGACACGTCCCTCTCTTCAATCTTTAAAATTTAACCGGTTTCATGGACCGGATCGGTCCGTTTCTCGGTTCTCAATTTTAAAGACTAATGCTCCCGATCTGATTCTCAATTTCACTTTAGAACTGAATTCGATTCACCCCTAAATATTCTTAAGTTCAATGAACATGTCAAGCAATGGTGATTATGCTTCTTAATGCTGATGGAGAACCCGGTAAGCACCCTTTGGTAAATCAAGAGTGACCTGCTGAATAATTTCTTACTACATTAACTTCAGATCTATAGTAGATCATGTATAGATAGTTTTGATCTATCCTTTTGTTTCAGGAATGGGCTATGCAACGCAAGTGGGAATGGGGCATTTCTACCACATATTCTATGAAGGCTGCTTGACAAACTTTGAAATTGGCGAAGATGGAGAAGAAGCTTCCCAGCTTTATCCTGAAGTTCAATATACCCGCATGGATGAATACCTGAAGATTTTTGCATGATCGTACTAAGAAGAAGATTTGCCATTGATGATCGTGCTCTTTTCAGTCTCAGGAGAAAATAAAGACCATCTCAGAGCATTCCTACAATGGTTCAAGCCAAGGTTTTCTGGGTAATTCAATAGTTGTTTCTTGTAATTTGTGAAAATAAGATAACTCACGCTTGTAAGTCGACTTAAAAATCAGATACTGCCGATAGGCACTCTTCTGTTTCATAATATAACTGATAGGCACTCTTCTGTTTCATAATATAACTCCCAGTCATTTGAGAACATTCCAGTTACAGAGAAGAAGCAATTTGTGTATTTCTAGTCTGTCATAAAAAAAGGGCCCCGTTTTTTTTTTTTTGGTCTGAAATCGACATATTTCGTTACGTGATATAAGATAAAGCGCCCATTAAAGGGGCGTCATTACACAAAATGTCCCATAAAGTTTGTGGAGGTGATGAAGCCAATTCAAAGATAAGTAGTTGTTCCTATGGGCTTTAGCTACCGTCAATGCAAAGACACCTCTCTTGAGCAATGGGTTATTTGAACATGTGAAAAGTTCTGCATTTTTTCCTTGCATTTGCTGATAATTGGTTGAACTTCCCAATTGAACTGCTCTGAACTGGTCATGGCTTGAACAAGTTGTGAGCTGTCAGACTCAAAGTGAAGTACTTCGTGTCTTTTAGGATAGGCAAAAGTGAGGGCTTCCCAAAGTGCTAGGGTTTCGGCCATCAAAGGGGAGGATGCTCTGATCTTCTTTGCCTCTCCGCCCATCAGCCTCCCCTCTGAGTCACGGCAAATGCAGGCTACAGAACCCTCCAGCGAACCAGGTAAGAAAGCTCCGTCTATGTTGATCTTCAGAACTCCTTCGGGCGGTGGAATCCATGTCTGAGAGGGTTTTGTTGGGCGAGGTACAGATCTAGCAATTGGAAGGGTTTTCGGTTGAGCTACGGGTACTCTGCCTCCTGCATCAGCGTATTCCTCCAATTCCAGCGTTTGATGGTTGCGTTGCAGCTCATCCTGTAGCCTAGTGCACCGCTCTCCATCCATCGCACGTACGTTCCTTCCAGATCTGCTATTCCTCTCGGCGTTCGCTGGTGTGGTTCGGGTTTGCTGACCTCCGTGTCTCCCACTGGTCAGTCCATTTTCTTCCTCACTTTCTACTTTACTGATTACGCGACTATGTTCGTTGCTGAGTTGGGATGGTTCCTTTTCTCGAGTTTCAGATCCATCCTCTTCGTGGGTCCTCCAGCAAGCTGGTCTCCGAGTCCCAGATCTGTGAAGGAATCGATCGAACTCTTCTGCTCCTCGCGCCTCACCATTCTGCCTGCTTGTGCGTAGTTCTCTGTTTCACTCTCGTTGCACTACTCGGTTGTGCGTTAGAGGCGTTTGGCCTAGATTGCTTCTCTTTTTCCCTTGTTCTACTGTCTTCCCTTGATGAACTCAACACCTCTCTCCAACATGAACTCATCTCGCCGCCCAAACTTGGTCTCTGTTATCTCTTAACTCATGTGCCCTGTTTCGCCGTCCGGCATTCACTCGCTGTTCCGCCTTTGAGTCTCGCCCTGTCTCATCTCTACATTATTCTCTTTTATGGCTGTGCTTAGTCCTCCATGTGCAAATTCGGTTTCACCTCTATCTCGGGATTCGCCTTTCCTTTGATTCCACCTTTGATAACTTTTGAGGAGCGCTTGTGCTGAGTCGATAATAGCCGACACTTCTAGTTTTCTACCCCGAAAGACTGCCTGATTTCTGGCCTTCCACATATTCCACAATATTACAGCCACCATATTCAGGTTTGGAGGGTTCATTGTCTTCTTTTTGAGTTGACAGAACCATTCTTCTATTCTCGTCAAACCCTGACGTGAAATTTTAATGTGCAGCTCTTTGTGCCAAATCTGTTTTGTCCATTGACACAGCAAAAATAGATGTTCAACCGTTTCCCTCTCAAGATTACATAATGGGCAGATAGGGTCAGGTAATACTTTCCTTCCAAACAGATTATCTTTTGTTGGAATAGCATTGTTACATAAATTCCACATAAAGATTTTTATCTTGGGCGGTGTGTGCAAATTCCATATGTCTTTCCAAAGTGAGGGGGGAGGTTGGAAAGAAGTAGTTGGCTGATTCTCCTGAACTTGTGTTTTGGCCTCCTTGATGTAGTTGTATGCACTCTTCATTGTATATTTGCCTGCTACGCACGGTCCATACAAGTTGATCCGTTTTTACGTGGCTTTATGGGTATTGTCAGAATTTCTTCGGCTAATTCTTCATCAAAGTGTGCTGCTATTTTAAGTTCATCCCATTTCCCTTGTTCTTTGTTTATAATTTCAGACACTAGAGAAGGTTCATTGACATGCACTGGACCCTCAATAACACCTCTATGCAGCCATTTATCCTCCCTGATTTTAATTTTTGTTCCATCTCCCACTTTCCACATGACTTTGGGAGCTATAGAATCCCTCCCTAGGACCAAACTTCTCCAACCCCATGAGGGCCTTACTCCCCTTGCTGCATGCCATAAATCCGTGTTGGGATGGTATAACCCCTTGAATAGACTGCCCCAAAGAGAATATGGTTGCTGTGCCAATCTCCATGCCTGCTTTCCTAACATTGCTCTGTTAAAAGAGAGAAGGTCTCTGAATCCCATACCACCTTGATCTTTCCTGATTTTCAAAATATCCCATCTCATCCAATGCATACCTTCTTTCTTTTCATTAGTTTTCCACCAAAAAGAGGCTATTTTCTGTTCAATGGCCTTACAAATTGATACAGGGATTTTAAATACTGACATAGCATACTGAGGAAGTGCTTGGATCACTGTTTTCAGCAACACTTCTTTCCCTGCTTTAGATAGCAGCTTTTCCTTCCAGCTTTCTAATTTTTTACTAACTCTCCCGAGGATCCATGCAAACATCTGTTTTTTCGACTCTCCCCAGTCCGATGGAATTCCCAGATATTTACCGGTTTTATCAATGATAGGAACCCTCAGTTCTCTGGCCATATTATTTTTCAATGATGGAGGACAGCCCTTACTGAAAAATATACCCGATTTGTTCAAATTTATCTCTTGTCCAGCAGCTAGACAATACTGGTTTAGAATCATAGCCAGGTTCTGACATTCTAGTATGGTACCATGTAGAAAAAATATTGAGTCATCAGCAAACATTAAATGAGTGAGTGTAGGACAATTTCGATTAAGCTTTATTCCTTTAATAGTACCATTCTCTTCAGCCTGCTTCATCAAGGAGGATAAAACATTTGCTACAATAATGAAAAGATACGGAGATAAGGAATCCCCTTGCCTGAGTCCTCTTGAAGGTTGAAAATATGGTAGTGGTTCGCCATTAAACTTGACGCTATATGTGACCGTAGTTACACATTGCATCACCAATTTCACCCATTTCTCATCAAAGCCAGTTTTTGGAAGACACGCCTCCAAAAAGTCCCACTCCACTCGATCATATGCCTTCTTCATGTCTAATTTCAGGGTTGCTTGAAACTTCTTCTTTCTGTTTCTGATTCTGATTTGATGCAATACTTCCTGGACAATGAAGATATTATCTTGAATTTGCCTCCCGCCCACAAAGGCACTCTGTTCCGGTGCTATAATTTCTGTTAAAAGGGGTCGGAGTCGATTTGACAACACTTTGGAGATAATTTTATATCCAAAATTACATAGACTAATTGGACGATATTGGTCCAATCTCTCCGGGTGCGGGACTTTTGGAACAAGGGAGATATGTGTTTTGTTTAGTGATGGTGATAAAGCTGCAGTGGCCAAAAAGTCCTCCACCTCCTTGAATATGTCCCATTTAATTTCTTCCCAGTGATTATGATAAAATAAACCATTAAAACCATCTGGGCCAGGGGCTTTTGTGGCTCCCAGCTGAAATGCAGCTTCTGTGACTTCAGCCATAGTAACTGCAGCAAGTAATTGTCTGTTCATGGCTTCGGTTACTCTTGTAGGTATTTGGTCGATCACTGGCGCAAAATTCCGAGGTCCGTTGGACTGATATAACTCCCTGAAGAATTGTGCTGTATGTTCTCTCAGCTGATATTGCTCAACCAGCCATGTGTTTTCTGTGGTTTGCAACATAGAGATTTTGTTAATATTTAAATTTCTTTATTTTTCTGTTCTTTTAAGGCATATTTGATAATCATTCTATTTCCGAGAAAGTTTTGCTCAAAAATAATTTATTTTAGTTTGTTCCTAAGAACAATTTCTCATTTTTTAAAGGCGTTTGTTAACTACCGAAAATTTTTATTCCTGAAATGGAAATGCATTTGGTAGGACTCTCAATTTTTTTTTGTTTCTTTTAATATTTTAATACTTTTCTTATATTTTTCTTATTTTTCTCTCTTTTTATCCTTTTTTTTTTTTTCTTTTTTTCCTTTCACTTCTTTCTCCTTTGTGGCCGCTGTGGCTGACAACCGGCTTGTCGAGGCCTAGTGAGCTCACCTAACCAAGGCGAGGTTGAGCCTCGCCAGTGGCAGTGACTCTTTAGTGAGGTTGTCGACCTTCGTTTGGCCAATCGCCAGCCATGGCCAAGGCTAGTGATAGGCCAAAAGGAAAAGGAAGAAGAAAAATTAGACTAGGTTCTATGAATTATTCCGTGAATAAGTAGTATTTTTTTTTACTTCTTGATTATGTTCCAAATTTATTCCCGATAACATTATTAAATGAATTCTATTCTTTTTTTTTTGGTTTCGAAAAATAAAAGAATAAAATTAGTTGTTCGCGAGAGTGTTACCAAACAAGCCCTTATCTTTCCGTTCTTTTGTCTTCCAGAATAAAAAAAAAAAAAGAATAGAAATCCATTTGGTAATGTCGGCTAATTTTATATTCTCCGGAGCAGAGCAATGGTTAGGGAATAGATTTAGAATAGAAACAAAAAGTTAAAATAACTTACTTTTTGTTCACAGAAACAAAAGGAGGAATAACGTAATTAAAAAAAAAAAGATCAACACAACCTAATGCTCATTTTTGTACAATCAACACAATGTCCAATCTCCTGACCCAATCCGAGTGCTCATTTTTCGGAATAAAAAAATAAAATTCAAAAAAAAAAAAAATATAGGAAAAAAATTTAGAAATTAGATTTTGATTAGTTTTACTAGATTTTAATGTTCATTCTAGTTTAGAATTAGTTTAGCATAAAAAATTGTGAAAATATTTTGATGAAAATTGAATTCAACATTGAATAATGTTTAGGACTTAATTGTATGTATTTTTTAATATTGTTTTCTTTTGGAGACAATGCTAGATCGCGAAAGTTTGGTGACTCCAACCAACATTTGTTCTTCCTTTTAAAAGATCTATATACGTGTTTATTATAATGTCCAAAGATTTACTATCAACTTTCTCATATCGTAAGTTATAAACTAATGCGACTCTTTGTTGCCATTTCCAGCTATCTATCTTTGACTAACTATTATGCTAGATTTTCCTAGGTTATTTTAGAATATCTTGATTGATTAAATCATTAGAAAAGCCCTATTTTATCCAAACATGAAATATCAAGTCTCTTTATATTTAAATAAAAAAAATAGGGGATAGAAAGTTTTAGGTTTGCACCAAACACATTTTTGTTATTTTTCTATTTTGGGAATAAAAAATTTGTGCAATTACTAAACACGTTCTTCTGCTCAAAAACTCGTATATGGAATAGAAATAGAAAAAACCATATTTGAACAGTAATTATTCCTGAAAACATAAATATTATTAAACGCACCATAATTTTCCCATTATGCATTTGTTGGGAAGCCATCCCTAGTCCTTCCCTACCTGTCGGCATAGTGTTATGGTTAATCTGTTTCTAACATATATTGACACACCGGACACTCGTTCGTCCTATTTTGATTGGTCGGGTCATACAAGACACCCCATGAAGCGCTTTCGTAGGGCAGCTTCATCGTGGTTCCTCCCTATAAAGACGAGCTTGTTTATCCTCTTCTCATCAGGGCCCCATACTTTTACTGGAGAACCATCCAATGTCCAACGGACCCCCTGAAGAGCGAGGCAGTTTTTGAAGTAAAATAAGATCAAGGATTTAAACCAAAATGGCTAGAAAGAAGTTCTCAAACACAAATAGTGGAATACGTACCGTTGCTCATAACCAATCACGGACAATACACCCTTCATTTTGGACAAGTCCTCCCATTTTTCATCGATAATAAGGGTGTGTTTGATTTAGCATTTTGAAAAACCCATAAAAAAAATGCAAAGCAGTTTGACCTATGTTGACACATAAAATTTTAACTATTTTTATTTGTTTGTTTAACTTATTTATTTTTTTAAAGAAAAAAAGTTGTTAAAAAATATATTTTGTTATGGAAGGAGATATTGAAAGATTTTAGAGTTTGGATAATGAAGCCTTATTAGAAGATAATCTTCAATGGTTGAGTGAGTCAGTTTGGAAAATTTTAACAGATGATTTTTAGATTTTGGAGTCATTTTCTGGTTGAGCACATCTCATATTTTCGAAGAATTATCTTCACCGATTGAGTTGTTATACAAATCTTGAGGGGCAGAATAAACGGGGGTCTTTTTTTTTTTTTTCTATAAATAAGGAGTGCAGGCTTCGGAACCCGGGGGGGGCTTCTCTTCGTAAAAAAAAAGAAAACATAAAAAGTAAAAAGTGAAGTGGACGGAAGAAAAAGCCAGCAGAAAGTACAGATGAAAGCTGCAGCAAGTGACGCGAGAGAGAGAGAGAGAGAGAGAGAGAGAGGCACGCATCGTCTTCTTCGCGGAGACCCCAACGCGTCTGCCGTGCGTTGCACCGGCACTGCGACGCCAGCCTCCACCGTGCCTCCGCCCTCGTTGCCCCGAGCCACCGCACGCCTCGCGGCGGGTCGATGCTCGACGGCCCCCTCTTTGAGTGACCCCCGTTGCAGCCCGGAGCCGCAACCCAGTGCCTTCGCTCGAGCACCGCTGTTCCGCCCTCTACCGCGCATTTGGTTTGCCGGCTGCCGCCCTTCGTCGGAGCTTCGACGCCCGCCACCCCTTCATCGGAACGCCGACGACCACCACCCTTGGCTGCGCACCACCACGAGCTGCCAAGCCTCGTTTGGAAGAAAAGGAAGAAAAAGAAAATCAATTAGGTAGTTCTTATTTATTTATTTATTTATTTATTTCTTTTTTATGTTATTCTCACTTGTTTACTTTTTTCTTTAGTAGGATTATTCCTAAATATATGATTGATGTTCCAATACGAAAGTGCCCCTCAAGCTAGAGATTGACAATCCGATTTTCGCGCCCGAAATTTGACTTGCAATCCCTTACAAAAATTGACAATCCAATCTCAAGCCCGAGATTTGATTCGCGATTTAATTTAAAATTGGCCAACCCGATCTCATGCGCGAGATATGGTTCGTCAATTTTTAGATATCAATCTTATCTTGTTTGATTTCCTGTCGTTAAGTTGGTTGAGTCAATCTTTTTTTTTTTTTTTTTTTGTAAAAAAAATCCAAGAAATATTTGAGTTAGGATTAGATTTGCTTTAGAATATTTTCTGTGTTAGGGTTAAAATTGCAATCTTATTTCGAGTTTTAAATAAGAAAATCCAAAAAATGTTGAATTAAGATTAGGTTTGGTTTGGTTATTATCTTTTATATTTAAAATAAGAATTTTACTTTGAATCATGGAAAAGAAAACCAAAAGAAAAAGCACATTCATTTAGGATGTTAGTTTTATCATTATTTGAATTGCATGTGAAAATTTTAATTTCTTAAAGAAAAACACAAAAAAAATCATTGTGCATATTAGATTAGAATTGCATATTTCATTTTAAATTTAGATCATCTTTTTTTAGATAAATTGCATTTTAGATTTAGTTAATGTCTTAATCCCTAGTTTAAATTAGATAGAATCTTAATCGAGCTAGATCATTTCAAATTTCATAAAATTTGTCTTAGGATAAATTAGTTACAATTTCTAGGATAGATTGCATTTTTAAAATAAAAAATGTCATTTGCATGTCATATAGAATTAGGTTCATGAAATGCACGTCATTTTAGTGATTATTGTTAAGTTCATTTCTAATTAGAAATTGTCCGTCATTAGATTAGCTCATTTAATAAATGTCGCGTGACATATAGCTCGCATATTAAATTGTACATTGCATGTCATTTTAACTAAAATAATCTTGTACGTCATTGCATTGCATCACACCTCATTAGAATTAAGTCATTGCATATTTGATAATTGCATGTTCATTAAGAGATCATAAAATTGTATTCATATAGTTTAGGACATGTTGCCATGTTATATCATTTCATATTAGATTAAAAGCATTGCATTGCATATAGATTATAGTCTCATGAAAAAGAGAAAACAAAAATTGAGTAATTGCTTGTTAATTAGAAACCATATCTAGGATTGTTGATGTGGATTTTAATTTAACACTGCAGATGCTTTCGTTGCTTTGAAGTAAGTTCTGCATCATTTAATTGCTTTCTTGGGTGTTAAATTGGTGGTTTGCGTATCTGCATGAACACCCCGCATGTTAGGGAAATAGATTTAAAATCAATCCAAATTGCTTGCCAAAAAATTTTCAAAATAAAAAGAAAGATACCGAAAGGGTGTTAGAGAAATCTAACGTAACCAAGTCCCCGTACCCTTAGTCTCTGGTTCGTAGGGGTAAAGTAAATCTCCCGTTACTTTACTAGGGTTTCTAATCGACCCACCAAAAATAGATTAGTAGTGACTCCTAGTTAAAATTCAATTGCATGTTAACAATTCAAACCTAAGTCGCGAATTGGCATGGACTTGGGAGAGCCCGAGTTAAGTCTAAGCTTAACAATCCATTAGCCAAACCATAGGTGGTTCACACCCGAAAAAAAATTGGTCGCGACAGCTTGGCGACTCCGCTGAGGACGAGAGTTAAAACTCTTAGTGGACTTAGGCCAATTTCTTTTTGAAAAAATATTTTTGTTTGGCAGCGAGGATCCCAGGTACGTCCCTAACATTTAAAGTGTTAAATGTTTTTGCAGGATGTGAGGTATAAGGGGAAGTGTTTGCTAACCTTTGTTTTATAGGGAGGTGTAGGAATGTATGGTTTATTTTCACATTGAAGTGTTGTTTGATTTCAATTGCTATGCATGCCTTGCATTATCACTACACTTTACACACACAACCTGCCGCCGGACCTGCGCTGCATAGGATTATTTAGGATGGTATTGAGATAGATACCACTCCGACCGCATGCTCGCGGTACGAGTCGCCCATCTCAATCCCGAAGTTTCTTTCATGGTGTCAAGAGTACCCACCTCGGTCCGCATGCTCGCGACCCGGGTCGGCTCTTTGACCAAGTCGGAGTCATGAGGACCCGACATAGTCCACAAGCCCGTGGCTAGTCGATTATTCTTGTGGCTCCACTTTGATAAGCCTTATAGAGTAGAAATTGAGCCACTTACCATGCGCATGTCTATGTGATTGTCAATCATTGGTAAAGTAAATTCTCTAATTTTTGCCTTTGCAATTTACTTACTTTGTCACATTATTAAGTCGGTCCATGGCATTAGGATTGTCCCGAGCCTTGATTAATATACAATGGGGACACCGGACATTCGGGTTATTCTCCCTCCAAAGGAAGAGCTTAGCACTTGGTGGGACAAGTTAGATCAAAATAGCCGTCAATTCGTAGAGTCACATATTGGTCGATTGCTTCCACTGCTGCGTATCAACATCCATGGCGGCCTCGTCCAAGCACTCGCCCACTGTTGGTGCCCCGAGACTTCTACCTTCATCTTCGGCGGTAAGCATGATCTCACTCCCACCTTGGAAGAATATAGCATCGCCATAGGGAAGCCCTTGAAAGCTGAATTGATTAGTCCGTCTATCGGAATAGATCCTGTTACGGCCTTATATGACTTTCTGAGAATTAAAGAAGACGACATAAGAAAGGTTTTAAAGGCCCACCGTAATGCATGTCTTTTATCTTTTTTGAAAGAATGTTTTGAAAAAGGCACTTCATTTCAAATGCGTAGGATTTTCCTCTTAGCTTTATTTGGGTTTATAGTATTTCCTTACTGCAAGAATGCTATTAACCCTTTGATTGCTCAATTAGTTAGGCAAGTGTTGGAAGGAAAAAATTTTGTAAGCACTGTCTTGACTGAAACTTTTTTTTCTCTCACTCGATTCAAAAGAGGTGCTGATAAGACTCTCCATTCCTCTCCTGAACTTTTACAAATTTGGTTCCTTTCTCATATAAAGGGGTTTGGTGGTTTAATGACTATACATGATATTAGTAATTCTAATCACCCTATTATGAGATTTGAGAACAATCAAAAACATGCACCGGATTACCATTACTCTAGGTGGCTAGCTTTCATGAAAAAACCAACTCCCAAGGGTTTCCTATGGCATGTTAAATGGTTCCAAGTTTGGGTGGCGAGACTCTCGTGTGGAAGAGTTGGCCCAATCCCTCTATTGGGATTCACTGGAGCATTGGAGTAATATCCGACTAGAGTGACTCGCCAGTACCAAGTCGTGCAAGAGCTTCCCCCGGCGTTACAAGCAGAGCCGCTCCAGGTCAGTTTCGTTGATGGAAGCCGAGGCCATGAGGATTCCATTCTCGCTATCAAATCGATGTGGGACATGTGCCGTCCACGAAAGCTCAAATGGCTCGAAGAGGAGTTGAAGGGCAAATAAAGGAAATACTATGCCTCGATCAAGTATATCCAACAACACAAGATTCTCGAGGAGCTGCTTCCAAAGATACCAAAGGCGCCATTGAAGATCACCAATCGAGCTGAGAATAAACGCCTCAAAAGAGTTGCTGAAAAAGCTCAAGAGGAGAATAAACGTTTGCGCCGAATGGTGTCCCGAGTGTATATTGATCAAGCCAGATGAAATGCTTGAATCAATCTTGCTATTTTCATTTCAGATTAATGATTAGGGAGTTTGAGTCATTTACTTTCCTAGTTCACTTGTTTAGGACATTTCGAGTTTCTATTTCGATAGGTCTGTCAAAAGCTCCATTGATGAATAAAAGTTCTAGAATATTACCATGGATTGGCGTATTTCCATATAAGAATGCTTATTTTTGTTCATTTCTTATGTTAGGTCGTAACGGATCCACCGCGATCACCTATTATTACACGATCAAGGGCTAAAATGGTTGACCAAAATGAAATGCGTGATCGTATGTTTGCTGCGGAGACTCAACTCCAACAAGTACTCGCCTCTATACAGCTTATGACAGATCAACTCCAATTCCTCCAAGCGAATCCAATAGCTGCACCCGCTCTTCCTAAAATAGTTATCCCGAAGCAAGCAAACAAGGTTCAAACAATTGATGACGACATGCCTGAGTTGGAAGATGACTCGGTCATTGTTGGAAAGGCCAAGGTTGACGGCGTTCCTAAGATAGATCGGGATGAGCGTGTTGCGAAGCTGGAAGAGAAAGTGAGACAGCTGCAGGAGTCACAAAGCTCCCTCCCGATTGACCTCTCGATCTATGAGAAGGTCAAAATGCTAAGCAAGTTCAAAATGCCGGAATTTGAGAAATATGACGGTACATCTTGCCCAAAATCTCATCTGCAGATGTACCACGTGCACATGGCCCAGCACGTAAAAAATGAGCCCCTCATGATCCAATCATTCCATGCGAGTTTGACTGGACTCGCACTAAACTGGTACGTGATGAAGAATGTGAACCTGCTTGACACTTGGAACGAAGTAGCTGACGCATTCCTCAAACAGTACAAGTTCAACATGGACATCGCACCTTCTCGAGAAGATCTGGAGCGGATGGAAAAGAAAAGGAGCGAGTCATTTAAAGAATATGCTATAAGATGAAGAAACCTAGCGGCTCAAATCACTCCTGAGCCTACCAACAAGGAGCTGATGAAGTTGTTTGTGAATACCCTCCCATCGAGTTTTCAGAAGCTGAATGGCGTGACGTATGTCGAAAGCTTCAATCAGCTTATTCCTGTAGGAGAACAAATTGAGATGGGGATAAGGGAAGGATGGTTTACTGAACCATCTAGTAGAAGATTCACTGCCAAGAAGGAGAAGGAAACGGCAGTGGATGTGAATGTGGCTTATAGCCAAGAAAATGTCAAACATGCCCCGGCCATCCAAATGAATCCAAGACAACCACAAACCACTGGCCGCCAGTCATTTGCCCAAGCAAATAATAGAAGGCAATTTTCTCCTCTCCCTAGATCTCCATCCCAAGTGCTGACGATCCTCCTGAAGAAAGGTTTGCTTACTAATGAACCAAAGCGTCCCAATCGCGAAAACATTCGCGGTTATGACCCGATAAAGAAGTGTGACTACCATAACGGTGAATTGGGGCATTCAACTAACGAATGTTTCACCCTCAAGCACAAGATCCAAAATCTCTTGGACACAAAGGCCTTCTCATTTCAAACTGCTCGGCCAAATGTCCAGAAGAATCCGCTACCGGAGCATAAGGGTACAATGAATGCTATCCTAGAACCTAAAGTTAGACAGATCAAGAACTCAAAGGTGCATGTGGCAGATGCCTACAATGGACTGGTGAGAGCTGGATATTATTCAGATCAAGAAAATGTTCCCCTATTATTGATGAAAGAAAGAGTTGCCAGAATGGTGGATGATGGTATCGTTGTGTATGCTGACCATAACTGCATAGTTTCCATTATTTCTCATATCATTATCGATTGGGAGGAAGAGCAGGCTGCTCTTGATGATGGTAAAAGAGAAGAAGATCCGTCGCTCATGGATATGCCCCCACTTAAAGATGCATCGGATGAGGAGATTGTGATTGAGATGCCTCAGCTGTATGAGTATGTCAATAATAAAGCGGTGCCTTGGTCTTATGACCTAGATGTTGATCTCGTTACAAGGTCTGGTCGAACTTATGCTCAAAATAATGCTCAATCTACAAAACCTGTCACTGACGAAGAGGCTAAGGAATTTTTGGCTGTGATTAAAGCAAGTGAGTATAATATCGTCGATTAGTTACGAAAGATGCCTGCTCAGATCTCTTTGCTCGAGCTCCTCCAAACCTCCTTTGTGCATCAAAAGTCACTGATGAAGGTGCTAAGTGAAATTTATGTATCCGAAACAGTTGAGGCAAATAAGCTGGAAGATTTTGTGGATCAGTCCTTCTCAAGAACATGATTGCTTTTTCTGATGAGGAATTCCCTCTTGAGGGCAGGGGGCATAATAAAGCACTCTACATATCTGTCAAGCACAAAGTTTCTCATGTGTCCTGAGTGCTCATTGATAATGGGTCCGCCTTAAACATATGTCCATTGGCCACTCTTCACCGCCTCAAGGTAGACCCGTCCAAGATACATGCTGCGAAGACTTCTATGAGAGCTTTTGATGGAATGAAAAAGGAGGTGATTGGGGAAATCCATCTTGACGTGCAAATAGGGCCGGTCATCTTTAGCATTCCTTTCTAAGTGCTGGATATTCCTACCGCGTTCAATTTTTTGCTAGGTCGTCCCTGGATACATACTGCTGGTGCAGTCCCTTCAAGTCTACATCAAGCTGTAAAATTTGTGATCGAAAGGAAGCTAGTCACTGTGTATGGTGAAGAAGACCACCGAATTTATCACGAGACAGCTATCCCTTATGTAGAGCCGGATTCTAAGCTCGAATCAAGTTACTACTCATTTGAGTTAGTGTTTACCATACATGCTTCTCAAGGTTCATCGCCGCCTACTCTTGAGGTTTCAGATGCTGCCCTCATGGTAGGAAGAGTAATGGTTAGGAATGGTTTTGTCCGGCAATGGACTTGGAAGAAATGATCGGGGCATTCGAAACCCCATTGAAGCCCCTCGAGAGGTCCCGTCTGCTGGGTTAGGGTACCATGGAAGAGGTGGAGGAAGTTCCGGAAGACAAAGACAGGGAAGGCATAACTCGCCACCTGAGTTAGGGCGAGGGAGGCAAAATTTACCACCTCCAAACATTCATGAGACGTTCCCTGGTCCTCAAATTATGATGCAACATGAAGCTGAAGTGATGGATACTCTCGGACAGCCAAGTAGGAAGTTCGACTATATGGTGAAGTATTCGGCTCCTCCCAGCTTTTACTTTGATGCCCGCAATATAATTCCAAGTGGATGGGATGGCATGTATGATTCGACGCCTTCAAAGACGGAAAACTCTGATGACACCCTGGAAGGAATTTCAAGTTTGTTCGATGATCTCTCCATTAGAGCCATTGATGGAGAACCTCTGGAAGAAACGGGCCCTCGCCTACAAGAGTAACCCATTTATCACTTTTGCACATTCCCCTGCAAGAGAATTTTTATTGATTTCTAGAAATTGTTTTCGATTTCTTCTTTTTCACTTTCTTCTTAAGACTTGAATTGCATTTTCCATTCAATAACTTGTAATTGATTGATGAATTTCAATGAAATTACAAGTCTTATTTTGAGGGCATGATGAGGTACACCAAACCAGCCCGGTGATGATATCCAGCCGATAGAACAAAATCAAAATCCAAGGAGAACTCTGAGGCCTGGGCTTCATCATGCTTCCTCATCTCAAAATGTTTCGAAACATGCTTTTGCAAAAGAGTGTCAAAAAATTTCACAAAAAAATAAAATATGATTAACCCTGTTTGTCTTTTTAATCCTTCTATTTCATGTTTCAGGGACGATCATATAACATGCAAAGGTGTGGAAATGATCAAATCTAATGCAACAAGTGATGATAATGATGATCCTGAAGATTCAATCGAAGATTCCATTGAGGTGCAGCAAAGCTGGGAACAACATGAAAAAGCCAAGACTCTCACATCTAAGCAGATTGTCAGTATTAATTTAAGTGACACTGAAGAAGCCAAGGAGGTGAAAATAGGGGCGAATCTCCCCGAAGATGAGGCTAAGCGCCTAATTCAATTACTGAAGGAATATAAGGACATCTTCGCATGGACCTACGTCGACATGCTTGGGTTAGACCCGTCAATCGTGGAGCATTGTTTGCCTACTAACCCGGACGTGCCTCCTAAGAAGCAAAGGGTGCGAAGAACTAAGCCTGAGCTCTCGAAGAAGATAGAAGAAGAAGTGATGAAGCTTTTAAAAGTCGGATTTATTGAAGTCTCGCAATACCCTGAATGGGTAGCAAACATCATGCCGGTGATGAAGAAGGATGGTCGAGTTCGAGTTTGTGTCGATTATTAGGATTTGAACAAGACTAGCCCAAAAGATGACTTCCCGCTACCTCACATAAATGTCCTTGTTGATAGTACCGCCGGATTTGAACTATTCTTATTTATGGATGGTTTTTCTGGGTACAATCAGATAAGGATGAAAGAGGAAGACAAGGAGAAAACTACATTTATCACCCCGTGGGGGACCTTTCATTACAAGGTTATGCCATTCGGGCTCAAGAATGCATGGGCAATTTACCAGCGAGCCATGGTAGCATTATTCCACAATATGATGCATCAAGAGATCGAGGTCTATGTTGATGATATGATCGCAAAGACTCGACTTGGGAAAAGTCACATCGAAACCTTGAAAAAATTGTTCGATCGACTCCGTGAGTTCAAGCTTCGTTTAAACCCCACTAAGTGCGTGTTTGGAGCAATGTTTGGAAAATTACTTGGATTTATTATGAACAGTAAATGGATTGAGATCGACCCGGCTAAAGCTAAAGCCATATGTGAGCTGCAACCTCCATCAACGGTGAAAGAAGTCCGAAGTCTTTTGGGCAGATTGAATTACATCGCTCGATTTATTTCCCAACTTTTTGAAACTGCCAAGCTATTCTTCAAGCTCTTGAAAAAGAATGCATGAGTCAACTAGGATGATGAATGTCGAGAAGCGTTTGACAAGTTGAAATAGTATTTGATGAATCCACCAGTTCTTGTCCCGCCATCGCCAGGGCATCCTTTGATTCTCTACCTCACCATTCATAGTCAGTCTTTGGGTGCGATGTTGGCACAGGAAAGTCCCGTCGACAAAAAAGAACGAGCTATTTATTACCTGAGTAAAAAATTCACCATGTTAGAGCTGAAATATTCTGATGTGGAAAAGACTTGTGCTGCACTAGTGTGGGCGTTGCATAGATTGAGACAGTACACACTGCATTACCAGACATTCCTTGTAACTGAGAACGATCCTATCAAGTACCTACTTGATCGCCAGCTTTGGTGGGTAGGTTGGCTAAATGGCAAATTTTGATATCAGAATTTGATGTGCAATATATGCCACTCGTTAAGGGTCAAGTGATCGCCCCGAGAATCCGAAAGCCTCGAATAATGATGGTCACGTATCTTGACTATAAATGAAGACTCATGGACAATGTTCTTTTCCTTTTTCTTTCCCAAATAATCACCTAGTCACGATATTCCCATGCATACCATTTTTGCATTTTTCGAGAGTTAGCCAAATTAAAAGTGTTCGGGGTCCATACAACCGATCCGATTTGGGGGTTTTACATCTTTTTACTAACGATACCATTTCTTGCGCAACTTGGGGGTTTACCTTTTTTTTTTTTTTTTTTATTCGACATATACGGAAGCATATCTAACAATCCCCTTCCCTACATTCAAAAACAATGCACACCTACTAAACATCTTATATAAGTTAAAACTGAACACTTTTTATTTACTAGAGCAGATGGACATCATTCATCGGTACATCAAAATGCCATAGTCTTTCTATACTTGGCTATATTTCAAAAGATGACCGATGTTTCCTCAAACAGTCATACACTTTAGAGTCCATCGATTAGTGTCGGCGTCCAAAGTTCCCTCCTTGCTATCCTCCTTCTTACGGTCATATCCACCGCTCAATCCATCTATTAATCTGAAATGTTGGTCCCCAAAAGGGGTGAGTACAACCACTCAGCAGGTAAAGAAATCCAATAACCACTCAATGCATCATACAAATCATGCATTGCAGGCGTAACTTACCTTGCAGCCATGCGCAATACTATCATGCATCATCATGCATCATCATGCATATCATATCATCATATGTCATCATCAAAATCATCATCATGGCATCATTATATCATACATGTCATCCTTATCATGACATCATCACATCACATTATCATCATCATCATGCGTATCATCATGCATATCATGCCAATGGTGATCATCATATCACATCACATATCATCATCATCATTATCATGCATATCATCATGCATATCATATCATCATCATCATCATCATCATCATGCATATCATCATGCATATCATGCCAATGGTGATCATCATATCACATCACATATCATCATCATCATCATCATCATGCATATCATCATGATCATCATATCATATCACATATCATCACCATCATCATGGGTGCATATCATCATCATCATATCACATATCATCATCCATCATCATGCATATCATCATGCATATCATCATGCATATCATACATATCATGCCATGAGTTAATTTTCATCTTTATCTTTAAATTTGATCACCACATCACCCTTCTCAATTCATCAATTTCATCTCATATTTTACACTCGCATCCCATGCGAGAAAAACCTCCGGGCATGTATCCAAGATACAACCGGGCATCCGGCCCCCCACATTCCGGGCATCTCGCATCCCAACTAGCATCACGAGGAACCTCCGGGCATGTATCCAAGATACAACCGGACATCCGGCCTTTACCCTTCTAGCCAGGCATCCCGCACCCCAAATCCGGTGTCGTGAGGCATTCCCTTCGGGCAAAGACCTCCGACAGGCTTCCGGCATTAGTACCGACATACCACCAGGACTCCCCCCCCACATTCCGGGCATCCTGAAACTCCCTGGGAATCTCTGGAATTACGCCACTAGGCCACCGAGCATCAACATCCTCCACAACAACCTCATTTTCATCATCCACATTTATATTTTAATCTCAATTTAACATGGCAATTTGGCATGGTATCAAACATATCACACTTGCATCTCAATCACATGTCATGCACATGTCATACTTGCATCATTTCAATCACATGTCATATGTCATAGCTTAATCACATAAATTTCAATTTTATCATGTCATAGCTTAATCACATCATTTCAATTCAATACATGTACAAGGACCATGTCATAGGCATATCAAGACTTTATCACATATACATCTCAATCAAATACATGTGCAAAGACCTCATCACACATATGCTACCCAAATACAATTGAATCCATGGCCAAATAAAAATCCATTTTATTTTATTATTATTTTATTATTATTTTATTATTTTATTATTTTTTATTATTTAATATCAATATTTTCCCAAAATCCAAGAAGTATTTAACAAACCCATAAAGGATGATCTTTCATACAAAATTCGTGGCCAATTTAAATTTTTACCAAATTCACAATTTCCCCAAAACATCCTATGATTTCGGATTTAAACCAAATGCACAGTTTCCGAATAAATTTAATTAAAATATCTATTGGCTTCCAAAAATTACGAAATTTTACAGAGTGATAGCCAACACATTTTGGTACATTGTTCATGAAGAACTCTAAGTCAAATTCTTTTTAGATTAATTTATACAACTCCACGAAGCTTCTGGAACTCTACCGTTTCGTCCAGAGTACATATCACCGAAAAATTTTAGGTTTGACCCATCTATCTCTTTCGTTTCCTCTAAAATTCGAGTATGTTATGTATCAATGTGTCCTTTACAAGTTTCATGAAGAGATCTAGGTTAAATAACCAAATTATGATCCCATTTTAAGTCCTTGAAGTCTCGGGTGTCTCGAGTATACTTCAACAGAATCCATCATCTCCAAGATCTAACCGATTAGCTAGGCTATACTCCTTCATTTTTGCTTCAAATTTGAGTATGTTGTAGTTTAAGATGTTACCTACAACTTTCAAGAAGATCTTCAACAGAAATCATGCAAACAAGAATTTGCATCACAAACCAACATGCAACCAAGAATCCAACAAGAGGTCAGTGAAAACATCACAGATCTCCAAACACACATGCAAGCTCTCATTCTGTAAGATGAAGCATCTTTAGACCCTTAAATCTCCATCATTTTCCACGAAATTTCAGTATGTTATATTTTAAGATGTTATCTACAACTTCCATGAAGACAGCGAAGCCAAAATCTGACTCTAAACACACATGCAAGCTCAAACAAGATTCTGACTCCAAACAGTTCATGCGAAAACAATGGTGCAAGAGTAGAAAGTGGATTCCCAACTTGACCTCACGAACAGCACGAGCGGACGGCGCACGAACCTTCCTCTCGGCTTCTCCTCCCTCGGCCACTCTCCCTCTCTCTCGCACATTCTCTCTTTCTCTCTTTGGCCGAATACTCTAACTCGGCCATTCTCTCTCCTCTTCTTCCTTTTTGGTTTATATATTTGCATGCCATCTTATTTTGCATGGGGACAAGTGGCAAAAATGAGAGAACAAGTGGCAAGGTTGAAGACAAGTGTTGGAGGACATGCAAGGTTAATGGGCTTGGGCCTTGGGCCACTCTTGGGCCTCCTCTTGGGCTGGTCGACCCCCTTTTGGGCCTCTATTGGGCCGCCATCTTGGCCCACTAAGGCTTAGGCCAATGGGTCTAAGGCCCAACCTAAAAATTGATCATTTTCCCCTTTTTTTTTCTTTTTAATTATTTTATAAATATTTTAAACTTTAAATTTTCATCATGGCCAAAGTCTTATGACATTTCATTTATTGAAATTTAATTTATAAAGTGCATGGCCAAGCATAGATTATTAATTTATCCTATAGTCCTAAATTCAAAATTCATAAACACAAGCACAATAACACCTAGCCTTTAGAAACTAATGGCTAACACATAGACCATAGGTAATTTCATTACCTAATTATAGGCTTTAATTTCTCTAGAGGATGTCTCGAATTTTGGGATGCCACAATTCTCCCCTCCTTAGGGAATTTCGTCCTCGAAATTAGACATTTCCTATGTCTCTTGAAATAAGTGAGGGTACCTTTCCCTCATCTCATTTTCACTTTCCCATGTGGCTTCCATGATATTGCCATAATATCTTAACCAATGGAATTCTCTTGGTCCTGAGAATTTGTTCCTTTCAATCCAATATCTGCACACGCTCCTCAATGTACCTCACTTTCTCATCCATTTTGATGGCTTCATGATTGAGTATGCAACTAGGGTCGGGTTGATACTTCCTCTAAAGTTAAGGATGCAAGCTCTTAACATATCTTAATTTATCTCAACACCAAAAACAGTTTTAAAACAATATCCACATCTGAAATTTCTTTTGAATGCTTGAGAATCTTCCTTCATGAAATCAAACAATACAAACTGAGGTTTTCAAAAGCATTCAACGACAACAGCAAGCTTTGAAATCATATATCATTTCCATGTCAAAACGTTTTCAAATCACCAATGTGGAAAATCCTTTGAGTTCTTGAAAATTCCACCTCATGATATCAAATAATGCAAAATAGGAATTTCAAAGACACAGCGGTATAACAATGATAGTATTTGAGAATAGGTAAATCTCATATCGTTGAAACCAATTCATAAAATCAAAAGCATGATACCAATTCCATAAAATCCATGATCACGTTTAAATTTCAAATGTTTTTCGGAATCCACATGTAAAACCTCGAGTCGCACTTGCATCACGGCGTGAAATAAAATACTTTATCAAAACCCTTAGTAAAATTTAAATCGGTACGTTGGTAAATTCCAATCTCAATCCCAACTCCAATGGGTTGGAATGTTTTCTATAAAATGTTCAGAAATATAAAATTTTTCTTAAAACATTTGGGCACGGTGTCACAGTACTCATAAATTTTGATGAAATTCAAGAGATTTTCTAAAACAGTTCACAATCAAAGCCTTTTAATAATTCCATCCCCCTCCTCTATCTCATATTCGATTCCTTTTGTTAAAACATATATTTCAAGCTCTATCCTAAATGCAACTATTAATCAAATTCAAATTTAAAGAATTCCACCTTCTCAACTCAATCGAACGCACCATTTAGCCAAATTATTCCTATACCTTTGTCACCACCAATTCAAGCCTAGAACCATCAAAATCAACACCACCAATAACTCATTTGGTTCAGTCCAGCAAAGACATTCACTAAGCATTCACCGCAACATAGATTCAAGCCTAAAATATAGCATCATTCCTTCGATTCAAATATCTATAGTCCACCAAGACTTATTCAATTCAAAGATCGACAATCCACCAAAATAAAACTTGTCTAGTTTCCACCGAATATATCTCAGATCTCATCCTAAATGGTCATCACTTAGACTAATCATTCATCAAATCCACAACTTGAACTTCCACCATTTCACCTTGGAAGGACTATAACCACAAATGATCATATCCACTAATTCCACCAAACCTTTTCAAATTGAGATCATCACCTACAGTTAAAAGTTGACCATCATCAATTAAACCTATTATTCCGACATATAAACCTCAAATAATTTCATGTCTCATATGACCACTCAAACTCATGACTTCCAAGATCAATCTATACATACTAAATACCTCCATGTAACGCATCAAGACTTCCAATGAAATCCTCAAATAGGAAGTCACTACTTAGCTCAAATGATCACAACTTAATCCTCAAATTCATTACTCACTCTCTATAATCCACTTCTTAAGCCTTGCTTGCAGCACTACGGTTAGATGCTACGCATGCTCTTTAGGTCCTTTAGGATATATCAGGATATCATCAAATGAAGACAATCACAATTTGATTCAAATAAGGCTTAAGTATCCTAATCATTAAATCCATGAATGCAGCTAAGGCTTTGATCAATCCAAATAGCATAACTAGGAACTCATAGTGTCCATAGTGAGTCCTAAACACGGTCTTAAGAATGTCTTCTTTCTTAATCCTTAACTTATATCTTGGTCTCAAATCAACTTTTAGAAAAGACTGAACTTCCTTGCAGTTGGTCAAATAAGTCATCAATTCTAGGAAATGGGCACTTACTCTTAACAATCGCACGATTCAATTGCCTATAATTAATGCACAAACGCATCTACCTGTTCTTCTTTTTCACAAACAAGAGTTCTACAAGCTTAACCATGCTTCCGCTACGCCACTCTAATAGACTTATCCCAGAAACACTACATTTCCAGTTTAGTTCATAGTTCGGTTCACTCCTGCCCCCTTTTGTCATTCTAGAAGCTTGCCAGGAGCCGCTCCTCGTTCAGGTCCTCTGACCTCGGCGTCCACTCCTCGCTCTCATCAAACCGGGACGTTACAAGTACACCAGCTTTCGCCTGGTTCGAACCCAAACTACACATCTACTGAAGGGTCTCGTTTCAATAGGGACTAACTTACAGAGTTATTATTCGCTTTGGCTTATCCCATTCTTAGCCTCACGGTTTTATCCTTAGCGCATGAGTAAATACTATCTCAGGAGATCATTCATCCTAGTCCATTGCTTACGGAGCTAGTCCATTCCAACGATGACATCAAAGTCATACATAACTATCATTATCAAGTCCATTTCTAGATCTCATTCCCCTAGGGTTATGTCACACATCTCACATACTAACGTAGATAACAACACATCTTTCAGTGATCTAGAAAATACAAAGAGGCATATCTAGAGACTCGTTCCTACTCCTCACAATCATCTATATTTTTCAGACACAAATGAATGCATGTCACTCACATCAAACAACGCATATGCCTTCTTATCCCTCTATCGAAATCATACCTGAGATAACAATTTTGGAAGCTCCTGCTTCCTCTTGAGTGACTGCATACACCCTTCCTTGTGGTGATGGCCTCTGTGGGTTCCTTAGTAAATTTGGTCCACCAGTACTTTGTTGTACTTGTCGCACCGAGCTAACATTCGGCTGCAACCTCTTTTGTGGACAGTCTTTCTTAAAGTGTCCTCTCTGCCCACAGCCAAAACATTTCAATCGATCATTACAGGGTCCTGGTCCATGTTGTCCACCACATCTCTGACAAATATTACCCTGGTAGGGTACTCTTCCTAGAATCGGGTCACTCCTAACCTTTCTAGAATTCCCAAAATTATTCCTCTTCTTAGATTCCCAGGTCTGACCTTGATCAGGGTAGGGTCTCTTACCTCTTCGAACATCATTAAAGGTCATTTGCCTCTTAGATTCTGATTGCTCCCTCACTAACTCTTGCTCCACCAACTGTGCCCTCTCATAAATCTTATTATAATCCCTTATATTCAAAGGCACTAGTTGTTTTCTAATATCAGTCCTCAACCCTTTCAAGAATCTCTTAGCCTTTTCCTCTCGATCCTCAACCAATCTGGGAGCATATCTAGATAATTCAGAAAATTTTGCCTCATACTGGTCTACAGTTAGCTCCCTTTGTTCCAATTGAACAAATTCAGTGATCTTCTTATCCTTGGCACAATCAGAGAAATGCTTCCTATTGAAAGCTCTCACAAACTCTTCCCGATTCACATCGCACCGGTGGAAAGATTGTATCCTTCGAGGCTCTCCACCAAAACTTTGCATTTCCCTCCAGCTGGTACTCTGCCAAAACTATTTTCTCAGCATCACTGCAGTCCAACAACCGGAAAATTCGTTCCATTCCATCAATCCATTGTTCCGCCTCCTCAGGACTCCCCATTCCACTAAACTTAAGTGGTTCAACTTCAGAAATTGTTCCACTAGTCCCTGAGGGCGACGTTCCACTCCGGGTTGTTGCTGCGCTTGTCTTTCCATCAGATTTCCAATATTGGCCAATGCTTGCAGGATATCTTCCATTCGGGGTTCAGCCCTTGCAGCAGAGGCTTCAGCCCTCGATGGATGAGCACTTCCAGCTCGCACCATAACTTTCCTGCAATTTACCAAGCATTGCCTCAGGAATAATCTGAGACTCACTATCTCCATTCAAAGCAACAACTACTACTACATAAGTAACATATACATGTTACTGGTACCTAAAGACATCTCAAGATAAACTACTAGGGATCTACGAGTGAATACTCATCACCCGTTATTCAATTATTTCATTTTACATCCTATGGTGTGCATCATTCTATCATCATTTCCATCTGAGGCACCTTATCACTCCAAATAAACCATAGCTCTGATACCAACAAAGGGATGTAGCACCCCTCGACGGCCCCCGATCCGCTAGGGTCACCACAGTTCGCTTTTCCTTTTTCTTTCCCAAATAACGTGTCACTCTGATACCATTTTCTTTTTTTTTTTCAGTTGCAGCGGGTCCATACAACCATGGGGGTTTACATCTTTTACTAACGGTCCCTTGCGCAATTTACATAACGGAAGCATATCTAACAATCCCCTTCCCTACATTCAAAAATCGATGCACACCTACTAAACATCTTATATAAGTTAAAACCGAACACGTTTATTTACATAGAGCAGATGGACATCATTCATTGGTACATCAAAATGCCATAGTCTTTCTATACTTGGCTATATTTCAAAAGATGACCGACGTCGCTTTCAACAGTCGTCTACTTTAGAGTCCATCGATTAGTGTCGGCGTCCAAAGGTTCCCTCCTTTGCTATCCTCCTTCTTACGGTCATATCCACCGCTCAATCCATCTATTAATCTGAAATGTTGGTCCCCAAAAGGGGTGAGTACAACCACTCAGCAGGTAAAGAAATCCAATAACCACTCAATGCATCATACAAATCATGCATTGCAGCGTAACTTACCTTGCAGCCATGCGCTATCACATCATCATGCATCATCATGCATATCATATCATCATATGTCATCATCATAATCATCATCATGGCATCATTATATCATACATGTCATCCTTATCATGACATCATCACATCACATATCATCATGCATATCATCATGCATATCATACCATGGGTGATCATCATATCACATCACATAACACCATCATCATTGTCATGCATATCATCATGCATATCATACCATGGGTGATCATCATATCACATCACATAACAACATTATCATCATGCATATCATCATGCATATCATACCATGGGTGATCATCATATCATATCACATATCATCACCATCATCATGCATATCATCATGCATATCATCATGCACATCGTGCATATCATACCATATCATGAGTTAATTTTCATCTTTATCTTTAAATTTGATCACCACATCACCTTCTCAATTCATCAATTTCATCTCATATTTTACACTCGCATCCCATGCGAGAAAAACCTCCGGGCATGTATCCAAGATACAACGGGCATCCCCCCACATTCCGGGCATCTCGCATCCCAACTAGCATCACGAGGAACCTCCGGCATGTATCCAAGATACAACCGGACATCTGGCCTTTACCCTTCTAGCCAGGCATCCCGCACCCCAATCCCGGTGTCGCGAGGCATCTCGGGCATGTATCCAAGATACAACCGGACTTCCGGCCCCCACATTACGTACCGTATCGGCATCCCGAAACTCCTGGGAATCTCGGAATTACGCCACTAGGCCACCGAGCAACATCCTCCACCACAACCTCATTCTCATCCACATTTATATTTTATCTCAATTTAACATGGCAATTGGCATGGCATCAAACATAAATCATCTCAACTTGACATGGGCTTCACATGTCATAGCTTAATTGCATCTCAATTCACATGTCATGCACATGTCATAGCTTAATCACATAAGCATTTCAATTCAATACATGTACAAGGACCATGTCATAGGCATATCAAGACTTTATCACATATACATCTCAATCAAATACATGTGCAAAGACCTCATCACACATATGCTACCCAAATACAATTGAATCCATGGCCAAATAAAAATCCATTTTATTTTATTATTATTTTATTATTATTTTATTATTTTATTATTTTATTATTTAATATCAATAATTTTCCCAAAAATCCAAGAAGTATTTAACAAACTAAACAAATCAATAGGATGATCATACAAAATTCGTGGCCAATTTAATTTTTTACCAAATTCCACAATTTCCAAAACATCCTATAATTTCGGATTTAAACCAAATGCACAGTTTCCGAATAAATTTAATTAAAATATCTATTCGGCTTTCCAAAAATTACGAAATTTTACAGGGTGATAGCCAACACATTTTGGTGCATTGTTCATGAAGAACCCTAAGTCAAATTATTTTTAGATTAATTTATACAACCCACGAAGCTTCTGGAACTACTACCGTTTCGTCCAGAACATATCACCGAAAACTTAGGTTTGACCCATCTAATATCTTTCGTTTCCTCTAAAATTCGAGTATGTTATGTATCAATGTGTCCTTTACAAGTTTCATGAAGAGATCTAGGCCAAATAACAAGATTATGATCACCATTTTAAGTCCTTGAAGTCTCGGGTGTCTCGAGATACTTAACAGAACCATCATTTTCAAGATCTAACCGATTCACCGAGCTATACTTGTTCTTTTTGCTTCAAGTTTGAGTATGTTGTAGTTTAAGATGTTACCTACAACTTTCAAGAAGACAACAAAGTCAGATTTCATCACAAATCAACATGCAAACAAGAATCTAACAAGAGGTCAGTGAAAACATCACAGATCTAAAGTCTCCGTACAATAGAACTTTTGACCCCTCAAATCTCCATCGTTTTCTACGAAATTTTAGCATGTCATAGTAAAAGACGTTAGCTTCAACTTCCATGAAGACACCGAAGCCAAAATCGAACTCCAAACACACATGCAAGCTCTCACAACATTCTGACTCAAACAGTTCATACGAAAATATTCCAGATCTAGCATCTCCGTAGGATAAGGGTTTGACACCTCAAATCTCCATCATTTTCCACTAAATTTCAGTATGTTATAGTTCAAGATGTTAGCTACAACTTTCATGAAGAAAGCGAAGCCAAAATCGGACTCTAAACACACATGCAAACTCAAACAAGTTTCTGACTCCAAACTGTTCATGCGAAAACATTAGTGCAAGAGTAGAAAGTGGATTCCCAACTCTAGACCTCACGAACAGCACGAGCGACGGCGCACGGGATTCCTTCCTCTCGGCTTCTCCTCCCTCGGCACGATTCTCTCTTTCTCACCCTCACTTGGCCGAATGGCTAACCGCCATTCTCTCTCCTCTTCTTTTTTTGGTTTTATATTTGCATGCCATCTTATTTTGCATGGGGGACAAGTGTTCAAAAATGAGAGAACAAGTGGCAAGGTTGAAGACAAGTGTTGGATGACATGCAAGGTTAATGGGCTTCTTCTTGGGCCAACCTTGGGCCATCAAATGGGCTGGTCGACCAGCCCCTTTTGGGCCTCTATTGGGCCGGCCATCTTGGCCCATTAAAGGCTTAGGCCAATGGGTCTAAGGCCCATTCTAACAATTGACATTTTCCTCTCTTTTTTTTTTTTAATTTATTTTATAAATATTTTAAACTTTAAATTTTCATCTTGGCCAAAGTCTTATGACATTTCATTTATTGAAATTTAATTTATAAAGTGCATGGCCAAGCATAGATTATTAATTTATCCTATAGTCCTAAATTCAAAATTCATAAACACAAGCACAATAACACCTAGCCTTAAGAAAACTAATGGCTAACACATAGACCATAGGTAATTTCATTACCTAATTATAGGCTTTAATTTCTCTAGAGGATGACTTGAATTTTGGGATGCCACATTCCGCGTTAATCATACTGCAAATCGTAGGTGAATGGAAGACTAAGGATGCTAAATTGCTCCCATATCACAAGTACCTAGAAGATTTGATTAAGGAATTCGATGAAGTTTCATTTGAATACTTACCAAGGTCTCACAATCAATTTGCAGATGCACTCGCAACTTTATCATCCATGTTGCAAGTCACTGACGGATTAGAAGTCGAGCCATTGAAGATAGAGGTTTACGCCAAGGCCGGCTTATTGTATGGTAGTGACTGAAGAATCGACAAAAAACCATGGTATTACGATATCATGAACTACATCCAAAAACAAGGATTCCCGAGGAAAGTACTCCAGCTGATAGGAAGTACATCATGAAGATGGCCTCAAAGTTCTTCGTCAGTGGTGAGAATTTGTACAAGAGATCCTATGATTCAATCTTGTTGCGGTGTGTGGGTGCAGCTGAAGCCACTCAAATCATGCAAGAAGTTCACGAAGGAGTGTGTGGCCCTCATATGAATGGGCACATGTTGGCTAAAAAGATCATGAGATTAGGCTATTATTGACTCATGCTAGAAGGTGACTGTATTCAGCATGTTCGAAGTTGTCATCGTTGCCAGGTTCATGGTGACAAGATAAATGTTCCTCCAACAGAGCTGCACTAATTTTCTGAGCCATGGCCCTTCTCAATGTGGGGCATTGATGTGATCGGCCCGATAAATCCTAAGGCTTCAAATGGACATCGTTTCATTTTGGTGGCGATAGATTATTTTTCCAAATGGATTGAAGCTATGTCATTTGCAAGTGTCACTGCTCGCAATGTCGCGAAGTTCATCAAACGTGACATAATTGCTCGCTATGGTGTCCTTGAAACGATTATCACTGACAATGGGACAAATTTGAACAACAAGCTCATTGACGAGTTGTTCAGCGAGCTCAAGATCAAGCATCTGAATTCATCCCCTTATCGCCCTCAAATGAATGGGGCTGTTGAAGTGGCCAATAAGAATATTAAGAAGATCTTGGCTAAAATAGTCGAGAACTATCGAGACTGGCATGACAGATTACCCTTCACACTGATGGCGTATCGGACATTGATTCGTACTTCTACCGAGGCAACTCCTTTTGCTTTGGTATACGGCATGGAGGCAGTTTTACTTGTGGAAATGGAGATTCTTTCCCTGAGAGTATTATCCCAAGTGGAATTATCCGAGGCAGAATGGTCGCAACAAAGACTTGAACAATTGAACTTGATCGATGAGAAAAGACTGAAGGCTCTCTGCCATGGCCAAGCATATCAATAGAGAGTAGCCAGGTCTTTCAACCGAAAGGTGCGGTCGAGACATTTCGAGGTAAATGATCTTGTTCTAAGGAAGTTGTTGCCAATTTTTCCAGATCCTGGAGGGAAGTTTGCTCCAAACTACAGTGGCCCATATGTCGTAAAGAAGGTACTTCTTGGCGGTGCTTTGATCTTGGCAAATGGATGGTCGTATGTTTTCCACTTCAGTTAATTCAGATGCTGTCAAGAAGTATTACCCATGATAGAATTTGCCATGTCATGTTTTGAATTGCAAACATTTTGTGATGAATAAATTGCCTCAGTGAATTGAATTGTTCAAATTTGTCGCAAATATTGCATTTTTCTTCCTTGATGAATTGTATGAGATAGATTGAATGTGTCAAATGGGATACTTTGGAATGATGAAAGGCAAACCCTATTCCATACACTGACCCCCAGTGAGTTGTGTGAAAAATTCCATGCCCACGAGGAAAAGGGTGATCTCGCAAAGGGTATGTCAACCAAGGTGATGAGAGGCAGTTTCTTCTACTACCCGAAACACTATAGGTAAATTCATTGTTCAGCCCTTTGAGCCCACACACATAAAGAGCTTTTTAAATTATCCCTGTCAAGAATTGTCTCATACTAGGATAAGATTTGAAATGTATGATAGGAATTTTCTTACTCACACTTGCATCAATCTTCGAGTATTGCTTTTACAGTGTGACTTGTATGATAATTTAAAGTGCCTTAGGACGACGAAGAGCAGTTCTTTCTCTATCCTATACACTTTATCTATTGCATAGCCCATTAAGCCTATGAATTCATTTCACATTAAACCCAGTTGGTGATTATCCCCCACACTGGGGGCAAGGCAAGAAAAATCAAACCACTCAAGTAGCATGATTTACAATGCTGGTAAAATGGAGACTTTGTAAAAAAAAAAAAAAAAAAAGTGCAAAAGTGGGGCATGAAAAAGCAGTGTGCCCGGTAAAAGCAAAGCCAATGCCCAAAGTAAAAAATCAAACACTTGATGAATGGGTCGTATCCCCAACAAGGTGATACCAAAAAAAAAAAAAACTCAAATGTTGAGATGTTGCAAACAGTGGAGTTGTGAAGTGAAGAAAATCTTAGACGATGGAGAGGAAAATTGCTGTAAATGTCAAGATGATCACCAACTTTGACCCCATAAACACTTTTTGAGCCAAATGATCCTTTCGTTTCTTAACCCATGAACCCAACCTACGTTACGTCCCTTACAAAGTCTTTTCAAATTATGGCATTTGAATTAACGTAAAAGTTCATATGTTTGGAAGCATCGCTTGAAGAAGTGCGAGTAAGATATTTTCTGCTTCATTTCTTATGTTTCTTGATTTGTAAACCCCAAGATGATTGTGAAATATCACTCATATTTCAATTGCCTCGACTCAAAGAGTCTCCTTTGCTAAGCCATTAACCAAGCCTGCATTACAGTCCATGTTAAAGACCTCTTAGATTGGTAAGTTCGTACCACTTACGAGATTACTCGGACCCTTGTTTGGCATAATGACAGTGAGATAGAGTGACAGTTAAAAATCCTGCATCAAAGGTCAGGATGAAATGACCGTTTTAATCAGGGAGTGAAAAGTCCTTTCTGATCGAAAGATCTCTCATTTGACACATCCATGACACTCATGTGTTTAGATTGGAACATTCTTTGTGAAATCCTTCCCAATGGAAGTTAGGTGATACAGGCTTGATATAAATCATAGCGCATGAACCGCCTTTAAATTAATGCATGTTTGTGATCACAAATGCATATTGTTTCTCCTATGACCATGTTTTGCAGAAGACATTTCCCCCAGGAACAGAGATGTTACCAGGTAAGTATATCTCTATATATACCTTAAATACTTGTCGTTGTACAGGGATTTTCCCTTTTGAGTACACTGACACTCGATGGAGTTGTCCCCAAAGATTTTTCCTTAGATTGTAACCCTGGGCAACCGAAGAATGGTTCGGGTCCTAGCCAAGCAAAACCTCAGTTTAGGCAACCATAGAATGGTACGGGTCCTAGACAAAACCTATTCCTTATTTAAGCGACCGTAGAATGGTACGGGTCCTAGAAAGTGAATCCCCGTTTAGGCGACCGTAGAATGGTACGGGTCCTAGACAAAACCTATTTCCCTATTCAGGCGACCGTAGAATGGTACGGGTCCTAGACAACATCTATTTCCCTATTCGGGCGACCGTAGAATGGTACGAGTCCTGGAAGGTAAATCCTCGTTTAGGCGATCGTAGAATGGTACGGGTCCTAGACACAACCAAACATTGTCATACTGGGCGACCGTAGAATGGTACGGGTCCTGGGAAAGCAGTCTCTTTGTAAAGTTATGTTACTATTTTAGGCGACCGTAGAATGGTACGGGTCTTGGACAAGTAACACCCACTATCTCAAATTACTCTATCATCCTCGAAGGTAAGTTATTCCAGGTAGGTTCATCTATCATTTGCATTAGCATTTCCATGCACCATATGAATTGCTTTCTTTTTTAAAAAAATGGGATACGTTTCCCGACCAAAAAAAAAATCATTTAGTGCATGTGCATAGTCAAAATTTAGGTCTCAATTTGTCTTTAAAGGCAACCTCTTTGAGCTCACCTTCAAAGAGGGGCAGTTGTTGACACATAGAATTTTAACTATTTTTATTTGTTCGTTTAACTTATTTATTTTTTTTTTAAGAAAAAAAGTTGTTAAAAAATATATTTTGTTATGGAAGGAGATATTGAAAGATTTTAGAGTTTGGATAATGAAGCCTTACCAGAAGATAATCTTCAATGGTTGAGTGAGTCAGTTTGGAAAATTTTAACAGATGATTTTTAGATTTTGGAGCCACTTTCTGGTTGAGCACATCTCGTATTTTCAAAGGATGATCTTCAGCGATTGAGTTGTTATACAAATCTTGAGGGGAAGAATAAACGGGGGTCTTTTTTTTTTTTCTATAAATAAGGAGTGCAGGCTTCGGAACCGGGGGGGGCTTCTCTTCGTAAAAAAAAAAAGAAAACATAAAATGTAAAAAGTGAAGTGGACGGAAGAAAAAGTCAGTAGAAAGTACAGAGGAAAGCTGCAGCAAGTGACGTAGAGAGAGAGAGAGAGAGAGAGAGAGAGAGAGAGAGAGAGAGAGAGAGAGAAAGGGGCACGCATCGTCTTCTTCGCGGAGACCTTGATGCGTCTGCCGTGCGTTGCACCGGCACCGCGACGCCAGCCTCCACCGCGCCTCCGCACCCCTGTGCCGTCGCCACCTCACCGCCCACGCCGCGTCTCCGCCTCTCTGCGACACCATCGCTATCCCGATCTGCCCACTCAAGAGCCCCGACGACCGTAGATCCGAGCCGGTCGTCACTCCACCGCCGAGCGAGCCCTCGCACTGGCCCGCATCTCCTCTGTTGCTCGTGCCATGCCACCAACAGGGTTCCCCTCGCCCGCGAGCAGCTACATTGACCGCTGCTTGACTCCTCGCGACGAATCGACGCCTGCACCATCGCCATTCCCCGACGCCGCCCGGAGCCGAACCCCCGCACAACACTTGCTATCTTTGACATACAGTGACCCGCGAGTTCCCACGCTGGCCTCCGCCATTCCGTTTGCTGTCGGAGCTCCTTTTGCCGACGCCATCGCTGGATCTACCGCATCGAGCTGCAACCCGAAGTCATCGTGCGCCACCACTCTCCCTGAGCATCGCCTCCTGTCCTTGCCGTGCTCTGCCTCAGCCCGATGCTGCTCTTGCCTTGATCGTTGTTGCTTCCCCTGTTGCCGAGCCGCCGCACACCTCTGCGCTGGTCCGACACTCGACGGCCCCCTCTCTAAGTGACCCCCCTTGCAGCCCGGAGCCGCAACCCCAGCGTCTTTGCTCGAGCACCGCTGTTCCGCCCTCTCGCCGCCGGTTCGCCGGTTGCCGCCCTTCGCCGGAGCTTTGACGCCCGTCGCCCCTTCACCCGTAACGCGGGCGACCACCACCCTTGGCTGCGCACCACCATGAGTTGCCAAGCCTCGTTTGGAAGAAAAGGAAGAAAAAGAAAATCAATTAGGTAGTTCTTTTTTATTTATTTACTTTATTTTATTTTTTTATATTATTCTCACTTGTTTACTTTTTTCTTTAGTAGGATTATTCCTGAATATATGATTGATGTTCCAACATGAAAAAGCCCCTCAAGCTAGAGATTGACAGTCTGATTTTCGCGCCCGAAATTCGACTCGCAATCTCTTACAAAAATCGACAATCCAATCTTAAGCTCGAGATTCGATTCGCGATTTAATTTAAAATTGGCCAACCCGATCTCATGCGCGAGATATGGTTCGTCAATTTTTAGATATCAATCTTATCTTGTTTGATTTCCTATCGTTAAGTTGGTTGAGTCAATCTTATTTTTTTTGTAAAAAAAATCCAAAAAATATTTGAGTTAGGATTAGATTTGCTTTAGAATATTTTCTGTGTTAGGGTTAAAATTGCAATCTTATTTCGAGTTTTAAATAAGAAAATCCAAAAAATGTTGAATTAAGATTAGGTTTGGTTTGGTTATTATCTTTTATATTTAGAATAAGAATTTTACTTTGAATCATGGAAAAGAAAACCAAAAGAAAAAGCACATTCATTTAGGATGTTAGTTTTATCATTATTTGAATTGCATGTGAAAATTTTAATTTCTTAAAGAAAAACACACAAAAAATCATTGTGCATATTAGATTAGAATTGCATATTTCATTTTAAATTTAGATCATCTTTTTTTAGATAAATTGCATTTTAGATTTAGATATTGTCTTAATCCCTAGTTTAAATTAGATAGAATCTTAATCTAGCTAGATCATTTCAAATTTCATAAAATTTGTCTTAGGATAAATTAGTTACAATTTCTAGGATAGATTGCATTTTTAAAATAAAAAATGTCATTTGCATGTCATATAGAATTAGGTTCATGAAATGCACGTCATTTTAGTGATTATTGTTAAGTTCATTTCTAATTAGAAATTGTCCGTCATTAGATTAGCTCATTTAATAAATGTCGCGTGACATATAGCTCGTGATATTAAATTGTACATTGCATGTCATTTTAGCTAAAATAATCTTGTACGTCATTGCATTGCATCACACCTCATTAGAATTAAGTCATTGCATATTTGATAATTGCATGTTCATTAAGAGATCATAAAATTTTATTCATATAGTTTAGGACATGTTGCCATGTTATATCATTTCATATTAGATTAAAAGCATTGCATTGCATATAGATTATAGTCTCATGAAAAAGAGAAAACAAAAATTGAGTAATTGCTTGTTAATTAGAAACCATATCTAGGATTGTTGATGTGGATTTTAATTTAACACTGCAGATGCTTTCATTGCTTTGAAGTAAGTTCTGCATCATTTAATTGCTTTCTTGGGTGTTAAATTGGTGGTTTGCGCATCTGCATGAACACCCCGCTTGTTAGGGAAATAGATTTAAAATCAATCCAAATTGCTTGCCAAACATTTTTCAAAATAGAAAGAAAGGTACCGAAAGGGTGTTAGAGAAATCTAACGTAACCAAGTCGCTGTACCCTTAGTCTCTGATTCGTAGGAGTAAAGTAAATTTCCTGTTACTTTACTAGGGTTTCTAATCGACCCACCAAAAATAGATTAGTGGCGACTCCTAGTTAAAATTCAATTGCGTGTTAACAATTCAAACCTAAGTCGTGAATTGGCATGGGTTTGGGAGAGCCCGAGTTAAGTCTAGGCTTAATAATCCATTAGCCAAACTATAGGTGGTTCACACCGAAAAAAAATTGGTCGTGACAACGTAGAGGATTTCAAATAAATGTAAAATTCATTTGATAAATTATGAGATAAATGCCGTTCGGTAGAAAATACATTTAAAAAACCTTTTAGGTGAGTAATGTTAGCTTTTTTATTTTTATTTGTTTAAATTTCAAAAAAAAATAATGTATGAAAATTTTTAAATATAAATTTTGACAATAATGCTAAAAAATCAAAAAAAAATCAATATATATATATATATATATTTTTATAAATGCTAAAAAAATCAAAATATATATAATTTTTTTTGAAAAAAAGGCCAAACACTTTGTCGATCTGATGAAGGGCTATGGTCGTCGGTGAGCCAGATCTAGAGTCAATGGCCGTCGGCTCAGGCAACCTCCGTCAAGGGTCATGTGACCTTGACAAGGGTTACGCGACCCTGGCGAGGGCCACTGGAGGTCGCCTAACCTCGAGCAACGGCACAAAACTCGAGCAACCCTCACCAAAGTCTAGCGACCTTGATCGATAACTATCGGCTCTAGATTTAGCTCGCTGGTGGCCATAGCCCTTGGCCAGACCAATGGAAGGGTTGGTCTCTTTTTTTTTTATTTTAATTATATACATTTGATTTTTTTAGCATTTAAAAAAAATAACGATGGCAAAATTAGAAATTTGAAGAATGGATAATGTAGTCTTGGAAGAAAAAATGTGTTTCGGCATTTGGCCAAATGCTAGAGGTGGCAAAATGGGTCACTTATTTTTTTGAAGAAACTAGTTAAATGGGTTTAACAATTGAAGACTTAAGATAGATGGTTATGAGTTCAACTTAGAACCCATTTTCAACCAAAGCCTCACAATCTCTCTCTTTCCTCTTTAACTTTACAAAAATATATATTTTTAATAAAAATTGAAAATATAATTATTTTTTATATTTCAATTTTATTTTTATTTTTTTGCTTTCTTTTTCCTCCTTCCTTACCTAGTGGCCGCACGGCGACCGGTCGTGAGGCTTGAGCTCACCGATTTGGCAAGGCGAAGGCCTTGTTGATGTCCGGCAAGGCTCAAGCCTCGCCAATCTGGCGAGCTTCAAGCTGGTCGACATCCGGTGAGCTCGACGAGATCGAGGCTTGTCTATGGCTAGTCGCCAGTTGTTATGGCTCGTAGCTAGCTGAAGAAGAAGAAAAAAAAGAAAAAGAAAATTAAAATTATATTCTTAAAAAATAAAAATAAAAATAATTATATTTTTATATATATATATATATATAAATTTTCCATTAAATTTATGTTGCATAAAATTTTTTAGCAATAGCATTTAAAAAAATATAAGAAATAAGTTTTCTTAAGTTAAGTTAAATGGGTTGGGTATAGATCAGGTTGGGTATGTGTAAAAAATTTTGCACTACGATAAATTGGTCATAAACGGATTAAATATGTCAATTTGAGTTAGACAATTTATAATACAATCCAAACCCGACTTGACCCACCCGTTTAACAGGTTTACCAAATGCCAAAAGGTCAATGCTAATCCCTATTGGCATTGGGCTTTCGGCCTTCTCAATACTGGCTTTCATTTAAAAGTTTATTCAAAATGGTTATAACATTTCCCCAAGGCATTTTGGAAGCCGAAAGCCACTTGGAAATATTGAACCAAGTGCACTTTTAAGTCTTACCAACCAAGAATTTACGCACACATCGCTGAGGTTGAGGAAAAGCGAACTGCAAGTGCTAGAATGCAAACAACATACGGGACACAGAATACGCATTCGCATAATTGTCCAGTGACTAATACAGAGATTCATGCAAATTCCAAGGCCTCGTCGTAAACCAAGAGTATTGAGGTTCTATCTCAAAGCATTGATAAGCAAACATGCCTTGTCGACTTTTTAAGACCACTGGCCATAATTGGAAAATTTTCACATATTTTAAGCACCAACCATTAGATATCAAAGTACATTTTTAGTTTGACTTGGCCTCTGTGGGGTTCTCATATGAAACTTGTCTTTACTCTTTCGTCGGTGTTTTTCCTATTAGACAAACCGATCTTTTCCTTTTGGTTTTTGACTTACCAGCGAGTGTAATTTCCACGATACGAGGTTATTCCAAGCATGGCTCGCTCCAATACTCGAAAAGAAAATAGAAATACGGAAAGTAAATTGTCAAAAGAGTCTTAAAAATAGCGTCGCTCTTACGTACCCAAAAAAAAAAAAGGAAAAAAAAGAGAGGGTAGTTTTTGGATCATTTAGAAAAAATAAAACATTATTTCTTTAATTATGGTGAAGATAAGAAATAATATAATGTGCTTAAGGCATACATAAATAACTGACTTGAAACAAAAGTTATAATGTTAAAATAAGTTTCTTTTGGCGCTAAAAAAGAAAAGGAAAATAAAGAGGGAAGTTTTGGATCATTGAATGATTGAAGCGCGATAATTTCCATCATCAAGTCTTTTCAATAGAGAGGAAATACGGATGTGACATTGCGAGATCTCACACCCCAAAGCGAATCTCCGGTCTATTTCTTCATCTTGAGCTTTTTAAGGACTGCTCAAATCCAAAGGAGAGCAATCTTTTAGCAAGAAAATTCCCAACAGAAATGTTAGCATAAGTTATGCATCATGTAAGAAAAACATAATTATGTACATCGAAACACCAAGACAATTACTTGCACGTGCCAAATCGTTCACGTACCAAAATCAGAACTCTTGTATTGAAAATGCGAAAAACCAATCTCTGTTCTCGGATAACAAAGCCTACAAATGATTTTGAGGTCAAATCTCACATTGTTGAATGGGTAGCGAGAGCACAAAATACGGTTCACCAGTTGATATTGAATAAAACTATCATAACTTTTAACCGATATTTATTCGTAGCATATTAGAATGTTGATTTCTATCCATACGTAAATTTTTGCCAAAAATTCTCCGTTCATGAACAACTCCACTCTTCTGGTTCCCGCAATCTTCATGAACATCAACTGTAGCGATCTGTTCTAACGAGGTTGTGGAGGGACGATCAAGACCAAATAGATCCCAACACAATACAACTCTTGACAGGCCTCTTGGATGGCAAAAGAAGTAGGATTGCACCAAATTGGACAAAGGGAGAGTGTTTCTAGATTGTACTTGTAATTAAAAATTGACTCACAATATGTGCCTTTGGGTGCAATGGCACTCTTTAGCATTGGAATATGCAAATGTTAAGCATGCTCCGACAAGCTGACTACTAGGGAGATTCACTTCTTAAGTCGACAAGACATTCCAAGGTCGTACCCTTCCATGTTAAAAATGGAAACCTGGATTCAAGAACTAGAAAGTGTTAGAAGTAAAGATCAAATGCGGAAAACAAGATCAATTATAGACAAACCTCTAGCCATTATTCGTATTCATGTTCATCGGAAAATCCAGAAAATTCAGCGAAATATCGGGCACACTCTACTAACCCAATTCTCTCGTGTACTAATGGTGTATTCCAAAATTAAGAGGGTTTGCGTTAAACCTTGTAATCACCCATTCGAAATGAACGATCATTCCTTTTATATACTATCTCCCATCAAGGCGGTTACCAGATGGGTAGTTGTCACGAAAAGATACGAAACATGGAAAAATTACATGTGGAGTAACCGCTACTTTAAAGAAAAAATGTGGGTTAAAAAATGTGGAATCACGCAATATAAATAACATTTTCCCACTTGATCCCATCATTTTCATCATGTGGATTATCCAACCAAATCCATGAAAAACTTTATGCTTAAAGAAAAGAAACAAACACATGGATCATGGCAACATGTCCTCTAAGAGTGAATAATATCTTCCATGTATCACAATACATCTTATTTCTTTAATGTCAATTTATATGTGACAATACATTTTAATGAATAAACCCTATGTTTATTCCAGAATCAAGGATAAATGTTATTCTCAAAAATAAACAACAAATTGTGTACACCAAAAATTGAGAATTAACATTACAACAGAATAAGAGTTTCATACAACAAAAAATCGTCCATATGATGCAAATCACATGATGAGACCTATTCCCATACTAGTTACATGATCATTATACTTCATCAATGTCATGCCTTTAGTTAAAGGATTAGCTATCATCAGTTTAGTACTAATGTGTTTTATGACCACTTTATTCTCCTTAACAGGTTTCCTTATGGCTAAATACTTGATATTGATAAGCTTACTTCGATTGCCACTTTTGTCATTTTTAACCATAAAAACTGCAGTTGAATTGTCACAATATATTTTTAATGGCCTAGAAATAGAATCAATAGGCTAAATCCCTAGGAATTCCTAGGAATTCCTCTTTATTCAAGTTTATCTGAATGAGTTGTACGATGATTCCTTGCTATTTTGGAGGGGCCGAAACTTTATTGAGAAGAATTGGATGATAAGTTGAATGCTAGTTAGTCCTAAATTGATGTATGTGCATCTATGATGATATTACAAGATAGTGAGTTAAAACCTCACAGTTTGCACATGATTTGCACATGAGAGGGGGTAATAAAATATTTTCTATAGGTGTTTATTCCCTTTAATTAGAATAGTGATGAAATTACCTCTCTACCCTTGTATCACGGTGTCCAATTCTCTGTGATGTTGAGGTCGAATTCTTTTAGCGTGTACTGAGTCGACGTCACTGGGATCCTCCCATTTGTGTCTCCACTAAATCTCGAAAGGATTGATTAGATGAAAAAAAAAACCCAAAATTACAATCATGTAAGTCAAATTAATTAAGGAATGCTAATTTTAATTAATTTATTCGAATAGATCCACAAGTGAATACCCCCACTGATGAGTTTCTTCAGTACCAAGAGGACTAAAGAAGGCAAGTCTTTCCAAGAAAGCCACACCTCCAAGCTTAATTAGTATTTAACCCAAAATTTAAAAATTTGATATATTTATAAGAGCCTCATATTCGAGAAAATCAACAAATTATCATTTCATTCACCTGCAAAGACTCCATGGTCGAGGGATTCGGGTGACATTTGCGTGCAAGGCAAGTTGCACATTGGTAAGGTTATAGTAAGCCGTGACATAGTTTGTTAGGCATGAATCATAGCCCGATAATATCTTGCGCCACGGCTCCTGTCGAATCAAGAGAGATTAGTCATTAATTAGGTTGTTCATCACCGAAAAATGGACATTCAATTTTTTAAAAAAAAAAAGAAGAAGTGAAGGAACGAAAAAATTAAGGAAGAAAATGCACCTACCAAATGATAATTAGGTGTGTCCACTTCAGCTCGTGTGTTTAAGTTATGATCGAGGAAGGACGGATCGAGCGGACAAGTAGGGGAGTATAGACTATTCATGTTGATCATCCTATACAATTTGATGTACCCGTCAAGCTGAATTGAACTATGGAGATTGTTTGAAATCTGGGCGTGCCCCACGCATAACCGATCATCCCCTCAAAATCTATCTCGACATTCTTCTCTGGATTTCCCACTCGCGCTTAAAAAATTTCGCAATTAATTTCTTTGTTTTTGCATTAGTGGGTATAACACGGAAAAACCATCGAATAAAGTTGAGGTTAGTTGAGAATTTGGGCAAACACGATGATGCCATTAAGATTTATAAAAGTGTCTATAGTTGAATTTCGGTTCTTATCGTAAATTGCCTCGGCAAGTTGGTGTGCATAATGCCCTGAATGGAGGGGAAAAAACCATTCACCACATTCATCAATTAATCAATTGTTCTCTCAAAAAATAAAAGAAATTGATATTTAAAAAACCTGCAAAATTATTAATTGTTAAATTAGGGTCGATAATTACTAACCCGCATAGCTTTCTCTTGCTATATAAAACTCACTCTTCGAGCTGAACTGCTCTCTTGGAAATGACGGGTAAGCCCTACAGGGGCACCTACAGCTGATCCAAGCAAGGTTGCCGTGCCTTCATTGGGCCCTCCCAACCATAAAAAATTAAGAAGGGTATTGGGGCGTGTGCCACCCAAGAAAAAGTTAAAGAGCATATTGACACGGTGAAAGGTCGTTGGACCTGAGTAAGTCATTAAAAAGCTCAAAGAGGAAACAGGCGGGAGATCCGCCCTAGGGTGGGAGACCCCGAGCTGTCATCCATACTCTCTCCCTATCAAGAAGGCAAAGATAGATAGGGAATTAGAGGGTCCTACAGTGGAGAAGGTAGACTCCACGTCAGGATATGCTTGCATGCGCTGATTACCATCGAATAGGCTAATATAGTAGCCACCTGCACCTGGGGTGAGTAGGGGTGGGTGAAAAATCCATTATGGAGTTAGCACGCCTTACGGCACTACATGGAACCGCAGGCTAGCTCCATACCCCTGATTGCATGCAATGTCGGACCCACTCCATCCATACTATGGAAACCTTTTGAACAAATTCAATAGAAATGCGTGGGCATCTCTTGCTGTTTGGTAATCGCATCGAAATTCATTTTTCGGTTAATGAGGTTATCTCTAAATATCTACTAATCAATTTAAATTTACAAATCTGTATTGTTGTTGCAGTGCTCTACGGTGGCGTTGGAGTAAGAAAACCCGACACCAACCTGCAAATCGAAGAACAACGAGTTCGCAGCTGCAAAAGTATATGATGTCGCAATTAGGACAATTTGAACAAATTTACTTATCTTTATTCTACTGTAGCTGGGGAAAGAAGGAGCAAAAATGAAATTTCAGGCGTACCTTTGTTCCAAGTATGTTGTTGAATCTTAGGGTTGGGCTGTTGGGCCCATTTATCACAAGAAACGGGCCTAGTTCTTGGGCCTCACCGAACCCAACCAAAGTGCAACCTTGGGTTGCAAACATAGGACGCAATATAAATGTTGGAGATTAATGAACATAGGTAAAACATTCACTTGTTAATTTGCTTAGAAGTGGCACATTCACGTAAAAGTTAATTCTGTAATGGGAATAACTCCATTGGGCCACAGGAAAGTTAGCTCATCGCCTCAAAGAACCAATACAAGAGAGCCTTCTCGAGGCCATCGTTCACTAAGACGTAGCCAGAGTAGTGACGAAAGCTTACCGGGGCTTGGCTGGGGAGGGCGATAACGTGGTTGGCCTTTTACAGCGCCTTGGTTGCTTGGTCGAGTCATTCTAGTTAGGGAGAGGTGGCAAATGCCGAGAGATAGAGAGTGCATTTGGTTTACATTCCCAGGGAGTTTTCAGCCTCCAAAGCACCTTGGAAAAATGTTAGACCGTTTGGCAACAATTTTTAAGTAGCTTTCAAGTGAAAGCCAGTACTAAGAATGCTGAAAGCTCAATGTTAGTAGGAACTAACTTTGAGCTTTCAGTATTTAGCCAAATACTAAAACTTATTTTTTTTTCTTCCAAAACTATCATCACTAATTCTTCAAATTTTTAATTTTACCGTTGCTATTTTTTTTAAATGCCAAAATAATGCAAAAAAAAAAATCAAATATATATAAATGCTAAAAAAATAAATATATTTTGGTCTTCTAAAAAAATTATATATATTTAATTTTTTCATCATTATTGTCAAAATTTATATTTAAAAAGTTGCTTACTATTTTTTCAATTTTAAACAAATAAAAATTAAAAAATTCCGATGAAGGGTTTGGTCTTTATATATATATGTATATGATTTTTTGGCATTATTTTCAATTTATATTTTAAAAGTTGCACACCTTATTCTTTCAATTTTAAATAAGTAAAAAATAAAGTGTCATACATGAGAGTAGTATATCTACTAAATTAAATTTTGGTACATAAATAATGATGATTTCAACGTGAATCTTGCTCCATCAGATCTGAAAACCCGATTGACCTTTAGTGAACATATTAGCTACTTGAAATACTTGCTCATCGCTAGTAGATGATGCTTTCATTTATCATCCTTGGAATTCAATTATTCATCCATCACATGATGTTTGTACTCATTTGTGGAATTTATAGTTCATCTTTATCATTTTGTACACAATGGACTTGTCAGTTTGCTCCAACTTTTCCAAAACCTAATGAATGTATGTGGCCCCTTCCTCAATTATTTGTGTACTCCCTCTTTTTTGTGGGGTCATTGACAATGGTGGAGCTGATAATGAAAAAAGTGCTAAAAATGTCATTAATTCATTACATTTGTATCAATTCAGTTCTAAACTTTTTAATTTGACCATTTTAGCCTTAAACATTTCCAATTAGTATCAATTTGGTCCATCTAGTCAATTTAGACAAGAAATCGCTAATGTGAATGACAATTGGCACAACCAGCAATGACGTGGACTTTTTTTAAAAATATTTTTAAGTATTTTTTCCTTTTTTTCTTATTTTTCCTTATTTTTTGTTTTTTCTCCTTTTCCCTATGGCTAGTATCAGCCATGGTCGACGATCGGCCACAACTGAGGGCCAGTACCAGCCATGGCCGACGAGGGCGTTGCGGCCCTCGTCGTGTTATGTAGGATGGTCAGCATCCACACTAGCAATTTTCTGTCTACATTAGCTGGATGGATTGAATTGATACAAATGCGAAAATGTTTATAACTAAATTGATCAAATTGAAATGTTTAGACTTGAATTGACACTAATACAATAGGTTAAGGATTTTTTTGATACTTTTCCTAGCATATAACTCATGAAATCAAAATGCTAGAGGATGTAACTCAACTAATATCAAAATACTAGATTATTTGATCCATCAAATCAATACGTAAAAGCTCAATTATATTTAAGGCGATGCTATCAAGGACTGGTTCAATAATTTTACCCTTGATTCGTGTATGGACATGTATGAATCACACATCTTTGTCAGTATAGCTGCACATCACTGGTTGAGGAGAGAGCCGACCCCAAAACAGGTGAAGGACGAGGCGGAGCCCTAGAAGTAGACGAACTTGACTTGTTCACGCTATCACCCACGGCCGTTTAAATGTCTTATAAACTAGATTTTTATGTTTCATTTAGGAAGTATTTTTTTTTTTGTCAATGTTTGCAATAGGAATGTTGCACAAATCAACGATGCTAAGCCAAAAGAAAAAAATAATTAAGGTTTGATGTTAACTTGGCCACCAAAGCGGAGCACATGTGGGGTAGATAATATTCGTCTCCCGGATCCATCCTCCATACTTTAAAAAATGATGCTTCATGGGAGAATGACAGAGTGAGAGGTGGTCCTCTTATAAGTTCCGCATGTCTTCATCTCGTTATTTTCCTGGCCGTCTTTGTCTGATCTTTTCCCACCTCCACCACCAGGCTTTCATATTAAGAAAATAAAATAAAAATCTAAGAGAAAATTTTTAGATACATATTACAGGGAAAACATTGAAAAAAAAAAAGTAAATCGCAAAGACACGAAGGATGGCTTTTCATTCTTTTGAAAACCTTTACTAAAGGTACAAAATAGATATTATAAAAATGAAAAATCTAATACTAGGAATGAGTCGGTGATAAATGTCAAATTAAGAGCTTCATATTCAGATATTTTCGTGGATAAGATAATTAGAAGAGTAAACGAATAGTTTCCACTTACTTTTTTCCAAATATGTGAAAAAATTATCAGAATGCTTGTGAATCTCGTACATTGTTGCACATGCTTCCCGCGCAATATTATTACGGGCATAGAGATCTGGGAAGGGAAGTGCAAAAAATCATAGGGACAATGCCACCATTTCGACACCGTCATTACCAAGCAAATGACAGTCCCTTCTCCCCGTTAGGTTTTGCAATCTAGAAAATCTGATTAGTAGGTTTTTCTCGAAGAGTCGAGTAACGAATGGATCTAGTATTCTCAAGATCAAAAGCGAATGTCTTTTAAAATCAACCTTTTCTCTTTTTTCTTGATCAATGTTTGAGAAATCCAGGTTGCTAAAGAGTAAGCACATTTTTTTAGGCTATTTTCAGAAGTACGATGCTATGTGATTTGTTAATAGGTTTCGTTAATATAATATTTTTTTAGCTACTGTGATAATAACAGCTTATTGTAAGTCATAAATCTTTTAAGGAATTGATCCCATAACAATTTATAATTATTTATTATTTAGTTTTTTTGTGATCCGTAATAAAAGAATATTCTCTTAATAAATTAAAGATTGTTATACAATCATTTTTCTATACTAATTATTATGCGCGTATGAAATGATTGAACTGTCATGGTGAGGAGAGGAGAGTTGTCAATTGACGCCACTAACCTAACAAAAATCAAGAACAGGATTACTTGAAAGATGCAAAGGAAATTAAAAAAAAAAAATAGTGTTGGGATTTATAAGCAAGGCATAGACTCATCATATTAATACATGTTGTTTTGATATAGCAAGAGAAGTGCAAGCAAGATAATCTCATAACGTTTTAAAGTTCGACAGTTTGCTATTGACCACGTAACTATTGCTAGGGGACCGAATAACTTGCTCTTCCACCCCCGAGGTAGTTGCCACCTCTTAACACACGATATAGCTTCCACAAGGTTATTTAGTCTTAGGTTACGTGTATTTAAAAAAAAAACTTAAGGATCGTGACCAATACATCTATGTTTTGCTACGTATTAATGCAATATAACGTGTGTAAAATTTATGAAAATCAACAATCTGTGTCATGTAATGACGTTCATGCGCCTTATCAGTTGTCTCATTTCATATCATCAATAAAACATGTGAAGGTTTAGTATGCGAGATCATCACTTAATTTCATAAACTGCAATTTATGAAATCTATATACCTCATTTTTATTTCTTTTCAGGCTAACAGTTAAAAAATGGTTTGTCTTGCCCTTCAGAATAAATCTGGATATGCTATTACTATGTGACTTGAAGTCGTATCATATGTATAGATCTGTATCAATCTTAGGCTTTGGAAATATGGTAGTTTATATTTGAGTGGTGCTGCCATCACCGTCTCACGGTGTGATGGTCAAAGGATATTTCCCCTCTCAAACACAAGCACTTGGAAGTTTCCAAGCAAGACTAAAATCTCCCTCTCTCTCAACCAAGGTGTGTGGCTGAGGATTGACCAGCCATTTTCCAAGCTCACGGTACAGCTAGCTAAGCATTTTCCTTTACATTTCAATTCCTTGTTAAATTCATTTTTCCATTAAATGAATTAAGGAAAATAATCTTTAAACTTTAGTTCAATGTGCAATGTATTCTGGAATTTTTAATATGTCCAATGTGGTCCTTAACATTATGTCTAAGTGTTCAATTTAGTTCACAAACTTTCAATTTGAAAAGTTTAATCCCTTAACCACTTAAAGATGTTTAATGCCATCCTCCCGTACTATTCACAAGTTTCTAAAATTACACTATTGCCCAAATTTATAAAAATCTTTTCATTTCAATCCACTATCTATATTGAAAATATGTAATCTCTTTTTTATTACATTTTTACCTTTTTGGTTTTTATAATTTCATTTAAGTAATATTTTAACTCATAATTTCTAAACCAGTAAAAGTATAATCTCATTTAGAGTTATATCAGATTGATATTCCCGCTATTTTAAGAATAAATGTTTCATAAGGGTATCTCAATATGATATTAACTTATCTACATATAATTGTGCTTGTATTAATTTAGACCTTGTTCTGATTTTTTAAGATATATAAAATATTGTTTCTCATTTCTAAATTACATTTAGTCAAACGTGTAAGTTAGGAAATTAAAATAGCAGGAATATCAACCCAATATTACTCTAAATGATGTTCCGCTTTTACTAATATGGTGATCATAAGTTTTGTATATTTAAATAGAAATAACCGTCTTATTCATAAAAGACCAAAAATGCAATAAGAAAAGATTGCAAACTTTTTGTTGATGTAGATAATGAATTGATATTTAAAAAAAAAATTGAGGAAATATAGTATTATGAAAACTTATGAATAGTATAGAGGATGACATTGAGAGTTTATTAATATTTGAGGGACTAGATTGCACAAATTGATAGTTTAAGAATCAAATTGAACACTTAGAAATAACTCAATGATAACATTGAACAAATTCAAAGTTCAAGGATGACATTATACATCATGTCAAAGTTTAAGGACTATTTTTATTATGTCACCAATGAACTAAGTAACCACATTTTAACTAAGGAAATTATATGATTTTTATCATCTAACTTTTCAACTCAAAATTAGTCATAATTGGTAACAGCACTAAAGACCATATTAATTTTCAACACTTATTAGTGTTATCAAACGTGTCCTTAATGTGGTGAATAAGGGCTTGTTTGATAAAACTAAAAATAAGCATTGAAGATTTAAGCATATAATTTCAAGCGTTGAAAATAGAAACAAAAGGCTATTTGATCATTAAAATTTCTCACCAAATATGATTAGTTTCTTACTTTTTTTTTTTTGGTCAGTTCTACGCTATTCTTACACTACACTCACTCTCAGACTTTTGTCCTGCCTCTTGTAGGGTGTGGGAGTCGAAACCCACTCCTAAAACTTACGCGTCACTATCCCATCCCACATTGAGAATGTGGGGATTTGAACCCCTCACCTCCCCCTTCCATATTGAAAGAGTGGCCACTGGATAGTTTCTTACTTCAATAAACATAAAGTTGTGATTATTATTAGTAAGTTTTCATAAATGATAAGGTTCTAAATTACTGTAAGTTCTATTTCCTAGTGAACAAAATAAATGCCCTTTTTTACTTACCAAATTAAGTGAACTTTTGACTTAATTGAGTCTTTTAAATCAACACTAAATAAAGTCATCCAACAAGTTTAATCTATTTAGATGCTCTATTTCTAATTTTCGACACTTAACTAGGTTATCAAATAGGAGGGTTAACAGGGGCTTGTGTGATAAAACTATAAGGATTGTTTTGATAAGTGCTAAAAATTTAAGTATTGAATATTAATTACTAAGTATTCAAGTTTTGAAACTGAAAACAAAAATTATTTGATGAGAGATGAAAATAAAATACTAATTGATGCTAATTTCTTTACAAACACGGAATAGTGAACATTATTGCAAGGTTTCGATAATGTAATTTGAAAATATATATTTCCATTGTAATTGTATCATCGAATCAATTCATTAAATCCTTCCTGTTTTACATTATTGAGTGATTTGTGACTTAAAACAATCAATGTTGTATGGTTCGTAACATTGTCAAAAGCACTCAATGGGAATAAGTACTGAAAAGTTTTATTTTCAAAAGTCAAAACATTAGTTAATGCAATAAGTAAGGGAAGGATTATCTAATTCATACGTCAACAAAAAAAGTTGTCGATGGCAACTAGAATCTCGCCAAAGCTAAAGCCAAGCAATGATGACTGTTGTTGTATGTTTGGTAAGACATCAATAATATTCAGCTAGCGTGTCCTAAATGTCGTGCACAAAGTCAATAATAATCAAGTTATCGTATAAGCTTGCTCATTAGGTAGGTTTGTTGTTGTTATCTAGTCCTATCCTATATCTGTAAGTCATTGTGTGTGTTATCTACCATGCACAAGTTACTAAAATCTGATCCCTCGCTCACGTATCCTCACCCCAATGGTTTGCTCATTAGGTGTTGAATTGTCAAATTTCAGCACTTATTTTTGCAGCTAGAATCTTGCCAAATTTAAAAAAAAAAAAAAAAAAACCTATCAATAGCGGCCATTTCTTTTTGTTTGGCAAGAAATTAATTGGATTCAGCTGCATCAGATATTCAGAAATGTACACATAAACCGAAGAATTCAAGAGTCTAAGAGACTTTGTTAAACAAAAGTTTTCAAACTTTTCCTTTTTCTGTAACCACCACGGGTGGAATAAATTAGGCAACAGAATTAAAAAATCACTATCATGCATCTCTTCAAGAGTTGCATTCACAGATTTTTCTTCCTCTTGATTTTGATCTCAATCTTGAAATTTTTCTTTGGGGCTCTACAATCTCATTTTAGATGGCTTTTCTTTTCACAACTCCAGCAAATTATTCCTCCACGTGCTCTAGATTTGCTTCTCCCTCTAAACTTCATCTGCCACAATACTCGTTCTGCCCTCATTGATTGCTTCTTCTTGTACCATCATATTCAAGGCAGCATCTAAAGATTCACCCAATTCTCTACGGTGAATATCATCGCTAAGAATCAAATCTCGGATTGCTTGGAGCTTCAACTTTATCTTACCAAATGAACTACTCACTGCAATCACGGTTGCACTCCAACTTTCAGGTAGAGAATATAATAAAATTAAAGCCCTTATCTCGTCATCGAATTTGATATCCACTGAACTCATTGGAGTTGTGATCACGTTGAATTCATTGATGTGATCAGTCATGGAAGCACTCTTGTCTATCTTTAGATTGAAAAAACGACATATCAAATATACCTTGTTTTATACAGAGGACTTCTTGTACATATTGGACAATGCCACTATCAAATCCACCATTGTCGCCTCATTGGCAATGTTGAAAGCAATGTTCCGCGCCATTGTGAGACGAATCAAACCTAGAGCTTGCCAATCTAACAATTCCAACTCTTCTTGCTTCATAGAGTCTATTTTCTTTCTAGAAAGAGGTTGATGCAAGTTATTTAGGTACAGCATATCCTCGATCTATATCTTCTAGAAACCAAAGTCCTTGCCATCGAACCGATCGATCTTTACCTTACCTTTATCCATATTCGCTCCCACTATTTCACCAAAACTATGCTCTAATACCAGTTGTTAAGAATGCGAATATATGAAGAGAAAAAATAAAGAAGAAAACAAACGAGAATGTTTACATGGAAAACCCTTCCCAAAATCGAGAAAGGGAAAAACCACAATGCCACACTTGACAATTTTTTGATTATCAATATCAGTGTTACAAGCTCTAGGATTACAAGTTTCAACGTTATAACTATAAAAGATATTGCCCCCATTAGTATCAGTGTCACAAGCTCTAGGATACAAGTTTCAATGTTACAATTATAAAAGATATTGCCCCTATATATGGGAGGAGTTTGGAGCATACATAATTAATAAGGAAATTACATGTATATCATTAGCAGCAATAAAAGCCTATTGTCTGCTTTAACATTATAGGATGAGTAACCTACTGGAAAATACCTACCCAAAATAAATTTTTTTTTTTTGTAAGAATACCCAAAATAAATTATTTTCGTGCTTGAAGATTATTTTCCTCTATCAAACTTCACAACTCCATTAGCTCCATCTTAATAAGATCTTTGTCAAACATTTACAAGAGGATATCCAATCCGGCGACTTCTCCAAATAACCATGCAAGTAGAGATGTTTAAGATACTTGGGAGGCTAAGATAAGCGATAAAGATAGAAATCTCGTCCTTAGCTGCATGCACATTGAGGGACTTTAGCTCCTTTAACTTCTCAAGGGAAGTGCACAACAACTCACCATGTTCCTTAATCAACTTGGTGATTTCTAGTCGCCTTAATTTTGTCAGATTCCCAAGATCATCCAATACGCTATTGTTTGCTTCCATGAGACATAACTTTTCTAAGCACTTGAGCCCTCAGACTCTACATAATGCCTTGAAGCCAATTAGCTTGTAACTCTCAATCAGGGGTCTTTCTCTTGGTGATAAATCAGGATGTGATGAATTCTTTTCAATCCTTCAACCTCCTTAGGCAATTCAATCAATAACCAAGCTTCATTTAAGATCCAAAAATTCAAGACGCGTAAGCCTTCCAATGGAATTTGGGATTTCTTCAATTGAGGTATCCTTAAGCTCAAGTACTTGAGAAGGATTAACTCGAACAATGCATCTGGAATGGTCTCTAGAGGTGCACCTGTTGGATCCAACAACTTGAGAAGCTTAAAATTGAATGGAAACAATGGATTCTCAAAAGTCTCCAATGACGAAGCTTCGGACATTGTTGTCTCATCCGAGGAGACATTAAACACGAAGAGGGAATGAAGTTGAGAGAGTTTCTCTTCATTCAGATCTTTGACCGTTCCTCCTTGGACAGATAGGTATCTTACTCTTTCAGGCTAGTTGGTGCTACCTGTTGGGTTTGGATTCGGGAAACGGATTCCCAAAACGGTGATTTGACACAAAATCAATCACAAACGTAGCGGAAGCGAAGCCCAAGAAATTCATAATTCACCGATCCTAAGGCACGTCACATAAACGAACGAACCTTGTTTCCACAGACTAAACCCCGGTGTTGCGAATCAAAGAGGAATAAACCACGCCGTTCTTCAGAGGATAAACTGTTCTTCGGGAGAGAGAACGTGCGTCAAAAAGCGAACGTTAGTTAGAGAGCGAGAGATCGTCAGAGAGCGAGTGAGCGTCAGTTAACGAGCGAGAGATGAGATACGTAATCCTTCAATCTTCTAAAAAACCGCTACTCTCTAATTTTATTTTTTTTCTTAAATAACTTCCTCCATGGGCCCTAAACTCACGGGCCGGGCCTTTTGGACCCTACATGGATGGATGGGCCAACTTAGGCCCATATAAAAAAGAAAAAATCCATCATCTCCCACTCACACATGGTGGTCCAAAACTAACATGGGCGGACTGTCCCTACTCAAGCCCATCAGAGAAAATCTATCACAGACTCTCACTTAACATGGTGGACCGAACAGAATTCTCTTTTCCTCACTGCAACATTCATACTGGTGAATAGTCCGTGTGACCAGCATACTTTGAGAGCTCGTTGCCATATATCTGTTAGGAATATATAGTAGCTCATAATGGGCATCACATCTTGAGTAGATTTAGTATGCAGTACCCTAAATCGATCGATCACATTTATATCTCTCTTGATCTCTTTTAAACAATGATATATATATTGTATTCACAATTATGATTATCCCAAAGACAGTCATAATTGGTTAACCGGTGAATACAAAACTACAATGTGATTCTCCAAAATCAATCTTCCTCTTTCCTTCAAACTCTCAATTTCAGTTCAGCTTGCTTTTCTAGAAATGCCCCATTAGATCGAATCGAACTCATGACCATTGGCAACATCCTAAGATAGCAAACACTAAATAGAATTCTTGAGAATAAGTAAGAGTCATGAGGGGACTAAAAATTGAGGAACTCTTTTCTTCAAGAGTCTCACACGACATAAAAAAGTTGAGATCAAACTTTTGCCACTCTTATTGGTCATCTCATGCATACGTAGTATGAAATACGTATTACGGTATTAACTCCTTTCCCATGGAGCGTATGTCTACACTTTCAATACCGTACAGATGATAGTTCTGACATACCCAATGTCTAACTTGAGTTCACGTATCTACTCATTTACAAAATTCATCAGAACTCACATTTGGCATCATAGACAGATAAAGTAAAATATGTGGGGTATTTTACTCTCAGACATAGTAAGTATTATGTTCTCATCTTAACACCCAGTTAAGGCGACATACGTGTTTTAAGCTTGAGCTCTTGATTATCACCTAGATAATAAGCTTAAAAAAATCTCATCTCTATTTATCACACAGTAAATAGAGGCGATTACCTGTGTGAGTGGGCTAATCTTTTATCTGTCCGACATACTTTCTCAACTTAAAGTAATGCACTGAGCATTAAGATGCATAAAGATCAAACAAAGATTCATAGGCATCAATGATGAAAACACAAATTCATCAAATGTGAACACTTAGGGGAATTACAATATTCAGTACATCAGCCTCTACGCAATCCTAGAGATTTCATATGGCCACAAAACACATCTCTAGGTATTGGCTTTGTCGTAGGATCTGCTACCATTCTATGCGTAGTATGTACTCTAAGTTCACATCTTTTCGTGCAATCATATCTTTGACAAGATTGTACTTGGTATCTATAAGTTTGGTCTTGCCATGATATTTTGGATCTTTGGTGTATTCTTTCGCTGCTTGGATATCGCAGTTAACCAATAACGGATCTGCAGCACTTCCAATAACACCTAAATGATTCAAAAAATCTCTTAAGCCAAACATCTTCTTATATTGCTGCTGATAATGCCACAAACTCAGTTTCCATCGTGGACAAGGCTATACACTTTTGTTTCTTACTGCTCCAACATATGGTGCCATTATTTGGTAAGAAAACAAACCCAGAGTGAGATTTTCTTTCATCTAAATCTCCTCTCCAATCAGCATCAGAATAGCCTTAGAGTCGCAGATCCTTCCCATGATAACTCAGCATATAATCAGCAGTTCCCTTTAGATACCTCAGTATTCTCTTAACGGCTTTCCAACGTGCTTGACCTGGATTGGATTAGTATATGCTCACCATTCCAACTGCAAAACATATATCATGTATTGTACACATCATAGCGTACATCAAGCTCCTAACAGCACTAGCATAAGGAACATGTTTCATTTGTTCCTTTTCTTGTGGAGTCCTTGGACACAGTCTATGACTCAATCCTTCACCTTTTGCAATAGGAGTGTTTATAGGTTTACAATCCCATATCATTCATCTCAAAGTTGGAAGACAACCAACTTTTGACAGTATTGACTAGCTTCATATTGCTTCCGGCAATTAGTATATCATCAACATATAATGATATGATCACGAATTGATCCTTGGATCTTTTGATATATACACAATGATCCTCATCTATCATTGTAAAATCATATGCCATTATGGCATTATGAAATCGTATATACCATTGTCTTGACGACTGCTTAAGGCCATATATCGACCCCCAAAGTCGACATACATTTTCTTCTTGGCCTTTCACTATGAAACCAGCAGGTTGTTCTATATATATTTCTTCCTCTAATTCTCCATTGAGGAAAGCAGTCTTTATATCCATTTGATGTAACTCAAGATCCATACTAAACACTATTGTCAGAATTATGCGAATAAAGGTAAATCTCACTACAGGAGAAAATGTATTTTCATAATCAATATCATCCTGTTGATTATACCCTTTCGCCACAAGGCGAGCCTTATGCCTTTCTATCGAGCCATCAGCCTTTCGCTTTATTTTGAGAACTCACTTGTTCCCAATAGCTCTGCGTCCTTTTGGAAGATCAACCAGTTCCCAAACTTGGTTTGATTTCATTGACTCCATTTCCTCTTCCATTGCATGAATCTATTTTTCCTTACTAGGGCAATTCAAAGCCTCATTAATATTTCTTGGCTCATCCTCATCCTGTGGAGCAACCATAAAAGTTTCTCCTTCAATGTCAAAACGTCGATGGGGAATACTTTGGCGACTTTTTCGCTTTATGGGAGATTGTACACTTAGCACATCATTCCCAATTATGCTCCCACTTGGATTAGATAATGACGATGTCGTCTCATCATGTGGTTGTAATTGAGAATGAGTTGAATTCAATTATCTTGATCTCCATTAATATCATTATCTTGATCCAAGGTTTCAAATAGGAAGTAATATTTCCCTATTTCGCCCTTCTTAGGAAATTCATCCACTAAGAATGTAACATCTCGTGATTCATATTCAGTTAAACTCCCACTTTCCTGCTCACCTATGAACACTTCGAGTGTTATTCAGTTATACTCCCACTTTCCTGCTCATCTATGAACACATACCATTTCGAGTGTTCTGAGTATCTCATTAAAATACTCATCTTTCCTTTATTTGGGACTCAATTTCCCAAACTTGTGAGGGGACTCATGAGTATAGGCAGCATAACCCCATGACTTAAGTAAACTTAAGTCCGGTTTTCTACATGTCCATAACTCATATGGAGTGGAACTAACTAATTTAGAAGGCACCCGGTTAAGTATATAGGCAGCAGTTAACAACGCATCACTCCAAAAAGTAATATGTAAGTTAGCATGCGCCATCATGGACCTAACCATTTCCAATAGGGTTCTGTTTCTTCTCTTTGCAACACTATTTTGTTGAGGAGTATATGGAATAGACAACTGTATTTCTATTCCTTTTCACCACATAATTTTCTGAACTCATCGATAAATATTCTCGACCTCGATCGGATCTTAATGCTTTTATTTTCTTGTCTAATTGATTTTCTACCAAGTTCATAAACCTTTTGAAAACAACTTATTGCTTCAGATTTATGAGAAATCAAATAGACATATCCGAATCGAGTATAATCATCTATAAAAGTGATGAAATAAACAGCCCCATGCATTCCTCTCACATTCATTGAACCACAGACGTCAGAATGGATTAAATGCAGAGGAAATTCAGCTCTTTTATCTTTTCCAAATGGTTTCTTTGTCGTTTTCCCTACTAGGCAATGCTCACAAATTGACAAATCGACTTTTTCAATGTTGCCCAACAAGCCCTCTTTGACTAGTTTATTCATATGTTGTTGGCCAATATGACCAAGTCTAGCATGCCACATTCACATCATTATCATATGAAGTGGAAGACGTGAAACAAGGGAATAACAAATATTGACATCACCACAGTCAACATTTAGTACAATAAAACCATCCAGAAAATGACCACAACCATAGTAGTTTGTATCCAAATACAAATCTACATCGCTATTACGGAAGTTCACACTAAAACCAAGCTTAACCAACATCAAAACAGACACTTAAATTTCGACGAATCTCCGGAGCATATAGAACATCATGTAGGAACAAGTTGCATCCACCACGCATGTTCAATTGGCAGGTGTCAATCCCTTTAACTTCAGCTTTGGAGCTGTTTCCCATATAGATCCACTTAGTTCCAGTTGGTATTCGTCGGAATTCCACGAAGGATGCTCTCTCCTTCGCTACATCGTCTGTTGCTCCTGAATTTACAATCCACAAAGGATTGGATTCAGCTAATAATGCAGAACTTGACACATAAGCAAAGTTCTTAAATGTACAAGAGGTGTTTACCTTCTTTGGCTCACGATAGTCGCGAGCATAGTGACCCTTCTTGTCACAGTTGTAACACCTCACCCTTGACATTTTCTTCACTTGAGGACGTTTTTCTCTCTTGTGTTGGTTAACTCTTGATCTCTTGCAATAAGGACTTGATCCTTTGCATTCCCGCATATTAAACGAATCAATACGTTTGCGCTTAGAGCTCAAAGCCCTTTCTGAGCTAGAACCAGCATTGCAAATATCTATTTTCAGCTCACATGCCGTTAAGCGGTCCTCTACCAGCTCAAGGTTGCGCACAGCTTCCTCAAGATCTTCCATAACATGGTCAAGAGCTTCTTGTGCTTCTTGCTTTTCCAACACATATTGAATTTTCATATTCAATATTTCACAATTGTTGCCGTTAATATCAGCAATTACGTTCTTAGTTGCTGAAAACATCGATCTGAACACATCAGACATACATGCACGAATAATTAATGCCTATCATTTATGCATCCCTATTTGTACAGACCCATCATATTAATGAATAATTTCAAGTAAGGTTTCAGAATCAAAAGGTCACTACGTTTCCAATCATCCTCCAAAAATCCTAACTTAAAACTATTATTAATATAATTGTCTTATACAAAATAAATTATATGAAGTTATAAAAACTTCTATAACTACCCACAACTAGCTACCCACAACAATAAGCAATAACAGAAAGCAACAGATAATTGACATCCAATAAAATAATAATACTTTCAACTAATACAACAATTCATTACACTAAGTAATATGTCCAAAAAGAAATATCAACATATAAAGAGATATTCACACCCAAGAACATCTCAAACTAATCTAAGAAATAAATATGGAAAGTCCATTCTAATCTATCAGTCAAAACATCTGAGAAAACTGAAGGCACATTTGCCAACCATGGAAAAACTTTTGGAGAGCTTTCATGTCGCCACCAAAGCGTATTTACTCTACGCCATGTGGCGCTCAATCTAAGGGTTGAAGTTTTGGCCAACTCAATCCTATAGTACTCTCTTACAAAAGCTTCCACTAGACTCCTATAATCCGGGACCACGTTGACCTCCCATAGCCGATCTAACACTGCTTGCCATTCAGGTGGAAGAGTGTTCATCAAAGCCGACACCTTCTCAAAATCCAGCATAAGATAACCATTCCAGATGATTTCCTGTATCATCTGATTGACCTTGACCATGTATGATACTAAATCACCATCAAGCCACTGATAATCAGCTAACTCTTTCATCAACCTTTTCAGTCTAGCTCTTCCTTCGTCCATTCTCGGGATTGTAGGTATCTGTGCATAACGCATCATAGTTCCTGCAACAAATGCAGAACTAAAATGGATTACTTATAATCCACAATAAACAAAATGGAAAATACATAATTTTCCATGATTCATGCAACAAATGCAGAATAAAAAATGAATTACCTCTAACCCACACAGACATAATTGAAAAAGAAACAAATTTCTTCTTTTTTTTTTCCGGGTCAACGGTTGTCGGTCAACGGTCAACGACAGTCAACCGAAGTCAACGAAGGTCAACGGTCAACGAATGACCGGGTCGGTCAACGGGTCGTCGGGTCAAACGGGTCGGGTCAGGTCGGTCGGACCGATGAGGCCAATCGGACCGGTTGGGCCGGTCGGACCGCTCGGGCCGACCGACCGGCACATGCCCTGCGCGTGCGTGGGCAACCGCCGGCCGACGTCACGATGACGTCAGCCGGCGCGTGCCTTGCACGCACAGGCGGTTGCCGCGCGTGTGCGCTGCACGCGCGTACGTCGCACGCGCCGATGGAGCCGAATTCTTCAGCCGCGCGTGGCAGCGCGTCCGGCGGCGTCCGGCGACAAGCGACCACTCGAAATTCTCGTCTCGCTGAGTACTTCAACCCTAAGCAATTAGAATTGCAATTCGATCTACAGATAAACCAAAAAACAGAGGAAACAGTACAGCGTCGAGACTTATCTTTCTCTAAAACGATTAACAACGATGTTTAACCAAAAAGAAACAATCAATCAACGTAAACAGTAATAGGGAAACATGATTAAGAAGGCTCTGATACCAATGTTGGGTTTGGATTCGGGAAACGGATTCCGAAAACGGTGATTTGACACAAAATCAATCACAAACGTAGCGGAAGCGAAGCCCAAGAAATTCATGATTCACCGATCCTAAGGCACGTCACATAAACGAACGAACCTTGTTTCCACAGACTAAACCCCGGTGTTGCGAATCAAAGAGGAATAAACGACGCCGTTCTTCAGAGGATAAACTATTCTTCGGGAGAGAGAACGTGCGTCAGAAAGTGAACGTCAGTTAGAGAGCGAGAGATCGTCAGAGAGCGAGCGAGCGTCAGTTAATGAGCGAGAGATGGGATACGTAATCCTTCAATCTTCTGAAAAACCGCTACTCTCTAATTTTATTTTTTTTTCTTAAATAACTTCCTCCATGGGCCCTAAACTCACGGGCCGGGCCTTTTGGACCCTACATGGATGGATGGGCCAACTCAGGCCCATATAAAAAAGAAAAAAATCCATCACTACCCTCACTAGTTTTCTTTAATAAGTCCAGATGATCAGAAAAGGAAGCAATACTCTCTCGCACAAGGTTATCCAATTTGAATTTGGAAAGCTCTCCATCACTTCTTTCTTCCACTGGATGGATGCACTTTCTATAAAGAACATCACTGAGAAAACCCTCTACTTCTCTTAGATTGGTTAGAAATCAATTTGCAGCCCATAAGCGAGAAACTCTGCTACAACTGATCTCCCTATTCTCAGGGAAAATGCTCAAGTACAAAAGGTAGAACAAACGATGGTCATTGGACAGGATCTCCCTTACTTGTGAGGGAAGATTCAATAAGGGGAGGTCATCTGAGGGGAGGATAATTGGCGCCCATTCATCACTTCTTTCTTTAGACAGACTCTTATAGCATGCATGGTAACATTTCTATTTTTTTTGTTTTTGGTTCTTTTGTTCTCCCTAACAAAAAAAAAAAATTCCATTTGGTAACATCACTTAATTTTTCTATTTTCAGAAAGAAAGGCAGTCGGGAAATAGATTTAGAATAAAAACAAGAGGTAAAAAATAGTTTCTTGTTTTCGGAAAGAATTTCTAAAAATTAGTCAATTTTTTTTTTCTTTTTTTTGTTCTTCCTCTTATAATCTCGTTGGCAACCGGCGCCAGTCACCAATCATCGGATCATTAGCCGGTTGCAGTTGCTGCCACCACCAACAGCTAGAGGAGGAGAAAGAAAAGAGGGGAATAAAAAGAAAAATCTAAAACAATTGTTAAAAAATTAAAAGAAATTCTATGACACAAAAAAATTTGTGGCATACCACCAAATGCATTCTCCTTTTTTTTTTTATTCCAGGAATATAAATTTTGTATAGCTATCAAATACTTTGTTTTACTTAAAATTTGTTTTAGGGATAGAAATAAAAAAAAATATATTTCTAAAAAAAATCCCAAAATAAAAATATTACGAAACACATACTTAAACTTACTAAGAACCGGTTGGCAAACTTTATTCAATGCGTGGCCCACATCAATCTCGATGAAAAGGGTGCCCGAGATCGTATCCCAAAGCGGCAGCTACTAGCCCAACGCCGGCTGCAATCAGTGTGGATCAAGCGAAATTTCGTGGAGCAAATCCTCCTTCTTTTTTCCCCTGGGATTTGCCCTCGGGTCGAAACACCCACATGTTTTCCTCGACTCTTTTGTCTGCCATCTTTCCTTTGCCGTCTCACCAGTCCATTGATCTAGAATTCAGCTGTTGCAGGTGCGTTCTTGCCAAGTTTGGTCAACCACTGAGACTTGTTCGATTAGGAGCAACAAGTGATTAAATTCAATAGTTCCTCGTATAAAATTGTTGACTCTTGGAATATAATAATATGGAGACAACAAAATTGTTTCAAACACTGACAAAACCAGAAGCCATCTTTGAATCACGAAGGAGACGGTCTAGAAGACTTGAATCTGCGAAGGAGCCAATCACAGCCAGGCCCCTGTTGAACCTCTTCAACAATGCGCTCCAAAAATAGGAATGAAATCTGAATATTATATATATTTTGAATGATCGTCATCTAACGTGCATATGTTTTAGATTTAGGGCATTATCCAAATTAGGAAACTTTCCTAATTTGAAAAATTCCTGAAAGAAAAATAGAGATGTCTCCTACCTCACATCAATTCAATTCTTGAGAAAATCCTCTCTCATCAAAAAATCAAATTCGGGTGTGTCCTCGAACAGAAGATTCTCAGTTTGATCTAGCAAAAGTGACTACCTGCGGGGACGGCCGATCGTCTTTGAATCATGAAGGAGACGGTCTAGAAGACTCGAATCTGCTAAGGAGCCAATCACAACCAGGCCCCTGTTGAACCTCTTCAACAATGGCGCTCCAAAAATAGGAATGAAATTTGAATATTATATATATTTTGAATGGTCGTCATCTAACGTGCAAATGTTTTAGATTTAGGGCACTATAATTTGATAAAGTGCTAAGCCAGATATGCGATTTTTTCCCGATATATACAGCCAATCACACTCATAATCCTTTGGAAACAATCGTCAGTTTTATATATTGCCACATTATAATCGAATGGAATATTCAGTGTGTATCTTTTGCGATGTGATGACTGTCTCTTACCATGAATGTCTATCTTTATTTGAATGTTTCCTGTTTGAAAAATACTAAGAAAATATCATCTCTATATTTTTGCACGATAATTTAAGATAGAGTTTCCTTAATAGATTAGATTTGCATGTTTAGGTAATCTCGCTTGAATCGGACTTGGCTCGCAATACTTGCGCTCCCTCTTTCTGTTTGGTTTTAGTAATAGATGGTCCAACACAGACGCACGGACATACGGAAACACTCGATTAAGCTTGCAAAGCCGATCGAATCGAACTTTGTTAGGCTCAAACTCAGCTCGACAAGTTACTCTAGCTGCTTGAAATCAAGTCGAGCTCAAAGAAATTGAGCCGATCTCGAGGAAGGGGAAAAGTCCAGCACGAGGAGCATGACTCATTTACAGAGACTAATCAATGCAACTTTGAAATCGGGGAAGATCGAGCAGAAGCTTCAGCTTAGGCCGGAAGTTCAACGCCCCCGCATGGCCAAATACCTGAAAATCTGCACATGATAGGACTAAGAAAACATATGGATCTAGATTTTAACTTCTTAATTATGGAAGATTCTGTCCTGTGTCTCTTCGTGACCAAAACTATGGTTTAACCTAATATATTTCAATCTACTCTCATGGTCCATTTATTTCACAAAAAATATTTTCCTTATTTTTCGGTGTTTGGTTCTCTTAAAGAAAATGAGTCAACGTAAAATATTTTCCTACAAAAAAAATTAAATTCAAGAAGATGATTTTCTATTTGAAACAATTGGAAAATATTTTGCAAAATATGACTAAATACGTTTGGACTCAAACTCTGCACCTGGGCATGGAAACCTTAGCCGGTCTCCAATAGAAGGGCTGGGTCCATCGAGGTTGGGCTTAGGCCTAGGCCCCCAGCGTCCATGCCCAAGTCCATTGAGACCAAGCCCAAACCACCAGGTGCCTTACCCAATGTTTCAGCACCCGAGCTCAGGTCTATAAAGGTCGTGCTTGGATCCCCAACACTCAAGCTTTGGTCACGACACTTAGGCGCGAGTCCTCAAAGGCCATGCGCCAGTCCTTGGTGCTAGGTTTGAGTCCTTGGTTAATAAAACATCTATTTTTTATAAAAACATTTTCAAAAATCTGAATTTTAATTTTTTTAATTTTTAATTTGATATATTCATTTCTTTTATTTTTCTTTTCTTTGCATCTACCTTGGTTGGTTGTGGCTACAGCCAATGACCAGCTACAAGTGATCTCAAGCTCGGCAAGCTTCAAGCTTGTCGATCTGATAAGGCTTGAGCTCGCGATCATCACTGTGGCAACAACCGGCCAAGAAAGAAGAAACATAAAAGAAAAGAATATATAAAATTAAAAGTAATTAAGGAATACAAATTTTTGATGATTCTCCTTATCATATTTTACATATTATAGAGTTGCAGTAATTGACTTTCGCGATCAAAGTTCTTCTTTAAAATATTGTCGGCAAGCGGCGGCGGCGCGGGGGTGGGGGTGGGGGTGGGGGGACCAACCGGAAGGTATGGTTCCTGTTACCAGTTTTTTATACATCTATTGACCGTACTCCTTCCTAATTCCTAGGTTGATCATGTGACTTCAACCTGGGGAGGCGCATCTGTCGTTATTGCATTAAAAAACTCATACTTTCATTGTCAAATAAAACTGGATATAAAAATTTGCAAATGTCAAATGTCAAGCTCGAGCGATAACTACTCTGCATCACCCACCATCGAAAGTGCTGAAATTGCCTGCCTTCACATGCTTTTTCTTTAGTTGTTATCGGGGCGGGGAGGGGCGACCAATGCCCAGCGATCTTTCATGAGTATTATCATAAGGATTCCACACCAACTAATGAATATTCGACTTGAGCAACAAGCGCCTAAGTAACATCAACACGCAATATGAACATGTGATATACCGACATGTCATTTCTTAAAAATAAAAAATTCTAACACGTTAAAATACATTATATATTAAATAGACACTTTTATTTTTAATTAATTTAATTCAAATTTATAAGAGCCTACAATGAATTTGTAATAATAATATTAATAAAAAATTCATAGGAAATTCGAAAGATAATTTCATAATTAATGTGTATGCATATTCGGGAACATATTTTTAACTATAACATAAGTTTGATGAAACTAATGACTAATAAGAAATCATAATTAATTTATTTAAATAAATTTATGATCTTCTATAATAATCAAAATTTATTATTATTCAACATTTATTATTTTTATTTTTCAAAATCACTTTGTAACGTCTTTTTATATATTTTTCTGTTAAAAAAATGCAAACCCTTGGGAGGTACACCCCAGCCCCCATGCCCAAATTTATTTTACTCTCTTATTTCTTTGGCTCAGTTCTTCCCCACTTCCCGCCCCCTCTCTTGTTTCTTTGGCTTAGTTCTTCCCCCTTCCCCGCCCCCCTCACAAGCAAAAAGAAAAACACCTACCATACTTCACTTTATTAAAAGTTCAAGTCACCCTCTCATCCACCCACCTTGCAAAAGGAAAAAATCACGCCGAGGTCCCATCAAAATCCCATTTTTATTTTATTTTTTATTTAGTTTCCTCCCTCAAAAATCTTACCTGCCGCCGCCTCCTCCTACTTGCACGACCCTCTTCCTCTCAATCTCCCTCTCTCTCGGTCGCCTCATTAGCCATCACAATCACTCGCCTCCAATGCATCCTCTTTCGCAGCCGTAGCCTCATCACCAACCCTCCATTGTGGCATCGTAGTTGCGACCCTTTGGGGTCCCCTCAGTCTTTACTCTTCCTCTAACCCTCCCTTGCCATCGCTCCGGGCCTTGCCTCCACTCCGTCGCCCTCGCCTCCTCCTTTCATCATCTTCTTCAATGATTCTCCCTACCGGACATGTGTGTTCGAGCGTGTTGAAACGTGTCAAACACGTCGACCTGACACATGTCGGACACAACATGGAAGCTCCAACAACGTATCCGCTTCACAGATAGGTACTTTGCACCAACCGCGATCCAAAATTTCGAGATCAGAGAGCCCATAACCACAATTCCATTGATTCGCGCATGAAGAGAATAATCTCGTGAAAGACAAATAAACCCTTTACAACTAAGCCAACCACTCTGGTTGTCCTGCCTCTGCATGCTGACTATTCTACGACGAGGATTCTTCATTAAACTTCCTAGGAAAAGGGTTTTTCGGTCATTGGGTATTATTCACGTTAAAGTCACCTAGTAATCAGGCACAAAGAAAGAAGCTTGAAAGCGTTAAAAAAAAAAAAAAAGGGACGGCTTTAAGGCTCCAATAATAGCAAATCGGAATGGGTAATTGGCATTATTGCTATTCTAATACATGATCTGATCTGCTATATTTAGCTTAAACCCTGACCAGTCAACCGGTGTAAAGGCAGACGTCATTATTACATGGATCAAGACGCAAATAATGAAATAAAAAGGGAGGAAAAAGAGTTCTTGACGCAGTCTCATTCTCAAGTATTTGATACCATACCAACTCAAGAGTAAGTCGCAAGATTCAAATTGCCGCACGAAACCTCTCTATCTATATATAGATCCTCTCGTTGTTCTAATTCGTCACCTCACAGAAGTAACATAAGCTCTCCCGTAATCCTCACATCACATGGCGAAGAGCAAGGTCCTCGTCGTTGGCGGCACTGGCTACATCGGGCGGAGGCTCGTGCGGGCGAGCCTGGACCAGGGCCACCCCACGTACGTCCTCCAGCGTCCGGAGATCGGCCTCGACATTGAGAAGCTCCAGATGCTGCTGTGCTTCAAGAGGCGCGGCGCCCAACTCGTCGAGGCCTCGTTCTCAGACCTGAGGAGCCTCGTCGACGCCGTGAGGCGGGTCGATGTCGTCGTCTGTGCCATGTCGGGGGTCCACTTCCGGAGCCACAACATCCTGATGCAGCTCAAGCTCGTGGAGGCCATCAAAGAAGCTGGAAATGTCAAGGTAATCAGCGTAACGCAAACTCATTTTTTTCTCTTTTTAGAGCGGTCTTTATTGAGTTGCTACTATGCACTAATTTGTTTCATTCTGTTCGGTTCGAAGTTGTTCTTAGGGTTTTAGAGAGTATTATGCACTTCATGTGATGCTCAATTTCAGAGCAAGTACCTATATCTATGGTGTGCCTAGTAATACAGCTTCTCGTGCTACTAGATGTAAAATAATTGATCTAAGATCTGTCTTCGGAGTAATCGAGATAGGGAATCTATGTCTTGAAAAAGAAATCAAGATTTTACATAACAACAAAAATATATATCTGTCTAAAATTTTATTGATAGCAACAAAAATATTTCAAGATTTTATTGATAACATAACTAGTGAGTAACAAAAATTCATTTTTTTTCCATATAAATCTGGACGTATTTGTTGAAATATTCTTTTTACCCTTAGAGTAGGAAAAAATATTTCTCTCATTTTTCACTTATGATAGGACTTTCTTCACTTATTTTTCTTATTCTTTTCTTTCTAGCCCTTATACACATGTTTGACTTGGACATCAATCTGATGTCCACACCGTAGATAGCAAAATATGTCAAGAAAGTCAAAAGAGTAGGAGAAATGTTACAATACTTTTTGAGCTTGTAGATATTCAAACAGGAGAAATAGAATATACAACACTAATATAAAAGAAGATTTTGCACCGACAATCTTATTTACTTTTGATTTGAGGGCTTTGATCATTCACTCTCGTAGTATCTATCAAATCAAAAGTTAACAAGATCACTTAAGGAAAAGAAATTACATTGAGGCATAAGTTATAATTACCGATTTGAATATTTGCATGGTATTGCAAATGACGGTATATATGTGCACGTTACATGATTATCACAATTGGAGGGTCCAAGAGGGTGAATAATCGATTGTTCGCACCACTTAGTGCAAAAATTTAAACAATTATTTAGCTTATAAGGAAATAGCATATATGTGTGTGTGTTCATATTGACAAGACTATCTCCTTTACGCAATTACTAGATGATCATTTCATTACTTGATCCTATGGTTCAAAACGGCTTAGCTAAAGTCAACATTGACCAATTTGACACGCTGCTTTGTCGGCTCGATCATTTGAAATATTCGAAGATTAAGAAAACGAACGGCCGGTCGCCCCCCACCTCAACAGAACCGTTGAAAATTTCTAAAAGTTCGCTTTTGATAAAAGGCATAAAAAGTTCAGAATATTTCAAATCAAATATAATTTATATTTAAGAGTAAGATTTTGAGGAAGTTAAAATTAAAGTAGAAGTTCGTTCCAAATAAATTAAAATTAGGTGGATTTCGTTATTGGAAAAAATAATATAGTTGCAAATTCATAAAATGTCAAACATATATTCACATTCGATCGTTTACATAGTTTCTCCGGATATAACATAAACTTGAATCAAATTTCTAGCATAGTTTTGGAGCATAGTACGTTATGTTTATGTCGACAATCATATAATCATCTATAGTCAAAGCATCCCATTTTATTAACCCTCAAATTGCTGATCTTTGAGTTATGTTATTCTGAATTTTTTTTGAAAAAACATGTGATGCGACCTAAATATGTCACTATTTCCTAATTTGGTGTCCGAACAAGCAAGCGTTCCAACCAGAAAAGGCCGAAGGCCAAACATGACTTGAATTGTCCATCTTATATTATATAATAGACAAATAAATAAATAGGTACATACGCATGAACAATTACACTCTATACCTTTGCCAAACGTAACTTCCGCCGCCTCCATAAAATTTTCTTTGCATTTTTTGCCGATTATGTGAAAAAGCTCTTTTCGGCCGACCATATTGCGCAAATAGGTGCCGACAGGAAGACATGATGATTGATTAAGGTGAGGATGATCCAGATATGCCCACCGACTCTTTGTTCGGTGGAGAATTTCTTGCAACTGAACCGACAGGGCCAACTCAACAGTATTTTAAGCAGACCATATCGAATTTGGTTATATGATAATGTCAGAAACTACAAATGCGTGCCTTTTGAACTACTCCCATTGGTGGGTGGGTGCTCTTCTTTTTTAGATTAAGAATTTAATTTGAAGATAAAGGAGGGCTGCCACGAATTATGATGGTTGTTGTCTTTGGAAAAGAACTTGTGCCGTGCATGTTCATTTGACTGATTGCGCCTTTTCGTTTGCTCGATCTAACAACCACCTGGATTTTTGTCCAGCTTTATTCTTGTTTTGTCAAGCTCACGATCAAAGTTCCAGTTTAATGATAAAAGTGAAGGAATTGTGCTATGAAGTCTCTGTGGGACAAGTTTCTTCATTTCTTGTCCCTCCTAAATAAAAATTTTTAGCTTGTTGTGCTTTTGATTTTTGTTTAAATTGCATTCTTCTAACTTCAGTATGTTCTGAAATTGGGATAAATACTATCTTATTTCTTTCAGTTTGTCAGGTTAATATTTCATGTTGTTTTTTTTTTTTTGTAATAGATTCAACTCTAATTTTGGCTATGATTTTTGTTGTATTTCTAGTTCTAATTGTTAGAAAAATTGTACCAAACTCCCCCCCCCCCCCCCAAAAAAAGATTATGAGGATAGTAGACATTTACCCATAAATTTTCAACCATTACACATTATCTTCTTAACCTTTCTTTTATTAAAATCGTTAACCCGTTATTATACGTGACTTTCAAGGAGTAAATTCGTCCTTTCATCTTCTTTTTTTTTAATGAAAATTCTCCTTCACTCTTGATTTTTGTAAAAAAATAAAAAGTGAAGAAAATGGAGAAAGATTAATTAAATAAAAAATTAATAAAAAGTAACACAATTAAGTATAAAGGAAAAAGGCTCTATAAAAAATGGTGAAGTAAAAAAATTGCATATTCTTTATGTTTTAAATGTTGTTGCAAAAAATTGATTACTCAATAAAAATACTTTAAAACCCACCTTAGTTTGAGATAATCATTTCCCTGTATGAGTTGAGGACATCATTTATTTTTATCCCTTTTGACTAACAAATTTTTATTATTGACCTTTTTTTTCTTTTTGAGGCACTTCCATTTTTTATTTAATTTGGTTGATTTTTCTTAAAATACCTTATTCAATTTTATTAAAGCTGCTACATTTACCAAGTTTTGACAAGTTCCTATTGTTTAATATTATTGATATTTATTGTTTCTATTATATTTAGTTGATTTAGTTTTCTTTCATTTTCTATATTTTTATTCTTTTACAGCAATCAAGAGTAAAAGAGAAATTTCCTTAAAAAATGATATGAGAATTTTACTCCTCAAACATGTGCATTGCACATGCACGCGGAAAAATAACTCAGGGTTTATGGCTCTAACAAAATTAAAAACCTACCGTCTAACAGTTGAAAGTTAAAGGGCAAACGAGCACACTATCCCAAAAATTTTATGGGGAGTTTTGAACGATTTCTCCTAATTGTTAACAATTTTGTATATTTTATTATATTTACAATTGCTTGAGGTAATTTTTCCTATCCTTCTTATTTCTTCTGTTTCATCATAAAACTTGATTTACTTTTACTAGTTTATGTTTTCAGTACAGCTTGTCTTATATAATACAGTATGCAATAAGAAATTGCATCTGCAGAATCATGTTCGGGTGTAGACTCAAAATCTTGTCCATTCATCTTGTCTTTGCTCTCCTGCAGTTTGCAAAATGGAAAGTTCAAGTAGAGAAGTTATAATCTTCGAACTATACTAACTTTTTTTAGATAGAAAGATAGATTATACATTCCGTTGAGCGAGCGTATAAAGAAATGAAAGTGTATTCGTGAAGAAATTCTTGCACTGATTTTCTATTATAAATGCATTAGGATAAACGAAAATTTCCCCCTCTAACTTGCGTTGATCTTCTCATTCGGTTCTCCATTTGAGCAGTGGATTCCGTAACTCACTCAATTTGTGCAATCAAATCTTCTTATTTCTTGAAATTCGAACATGACTCTACTAAGAAAGTTATTTTTCTTATGTCATTACCACGGTGTGTGCATCTCTTTCTCTATCCCCGAGCTTCTTCTTCTTTTTTCTTTTTCTTTTTTCCAGTTTTGCTAATGTACTGTCATGTCGACATCATGTCGAAGAATCGTCATGCAACAAATACTAATGAGATTTTGAATGTTTGCTAATTCTTTGTAGCGGTTTTTGCCGTCAGAATTCGGAATGGACCCAGCCCTCATGGGTCATGCAATTGAGCCGGGAAGGGTCACGTTTGATGAGAAAATGGAGGTGAGAAAAGCAATCGAGGAAGCCAAGATCCCCTTCACATACATCTCGGCCAATTGCTTTGCCGGTTATTTTGTGGGCAATCTCTCCCAATTGTCGAGTCTCACTCCTCCAAAAGACACTATATATCTTTATGGAGATGGCAACGTCAAAGGTATGTGAGGTGCATAAACCTACTTTAGGTGTAATAACAAAGGTTATATATTAGAGAAAATATCTTCTCTAACCATGCTTCTTATTAGTGGGTTACAATCATACGGTTTTCATATGTATAACCCACCAATCAAGAGATTGGTTGGAGCAAATTTCCTCCAACTAGAGACGGAGAAAACCATGTTCACCATATAGAATACCAGCATGGTAACATTTTCAATAAACTTATGAAAAAAGGGTTGACTAAGTGATAAAATAATCGGAACATGGACTTTGACCCAAAAAAATAAATAAATAATCGGAACATGGACCTTAGAAACCGTAGTCTCATGTTCGAACTCTACTCAACACAACGATCCCTTAAATCTGACATAAGTCCCAAATGCTACCATGTGAAATGATCAATTCATGTCAAAGTAGGTCTTTTATCTATGTCAGTTTGGACTTTGAGGGAGTTATAAATTTTATAATATATATGGATTCAATATTTCAGCATTATTTTGTTAGGTGAGACTGTGTCATATTTTAATGTGTTTTTATCTCAGGTCAATAATGAGGTAAGTGCTTACGTAATCAACAATATCATCCTAGTCGTATCCTTGAACATCTTCATTAGATTACTCAAGTACTTGATCAGAAGGGCGATCACTAGCTCTGCATATCCAGTCTAAATCACAACTACATAAAATATTCCGAGTGATCACAAAATCTATCAAGTTCAACAACCTTAGCTTGGTTAAGTCATTTAGCCAAGTTCAACACCTCTTTTTGGTAATTAAGACAGGAGTATGTGCGAATATGTATATGGATAAGTCATAAAAGTGTTCGATACTGCATTACTGTTGCAGCTGTTTTCCTCGATGAAGATGATATCACAACATATGCAATTAAAACGATCGATGATCCGAGAACGCTGAACAAGACAGTCTACCTAAGGCCACCAGAGAACATTCTGTCCCAAAGACAACTGGTGGAGATGTGGGAGAAGCTCAGTGGAAAGACCCTGGAGAAGAGAAGCATTTCTGCAGAAGACTTCCTTGCCTCCATGAAAGGTACTTATCTGATCTATTGTTTCGTTAGATGACATGTACTTTTGTAGAATTTCGTGTTGGCATATCCTTAGGTTCAATGACAACTTAAACAATGCGACGGTGATCATGTTTTTGAACGCTGACTGGAAAATCTAATAAAAACCCTTTTGTATATTTACCATCAAGAGTGACCTGCTACATATTTACTTGCTACGATAGCTTCAGATCTATGGTAGACCATATTTAGATGATATTAAGCTATCCTTCTGTTTCAGGATTGGATTATGCGCAGCAAGTGGGAGTGGGGCATTTCTACCACATATTCTATGAAGGCTGTTTGACAAACTTTGAAATTGGGGAAGATGCAGAAGAAGCTTCCCAGCTTTATCCTGAAGTTCAATACACCCGCATGAATGAATACCTGAAGATTTTTGCATGATCGTACTAAGAACCATTTGTACCACTCGAAGTTTGCTCTCGCTATCCAAATAAAAATCTTGAGTTTCTCTATCATGATTCTATCATTGCTGCGATTATAAATTGGTCTAAGCCAAGATTTGTGATCAATGATTGTGCTCTCTTCGAACTCGGCAGAAAACAAAAACCAGCTCAGAGTATTCCTACAATGGTCCTAGCTAAGGATTTCTGGGTAATTCAAAAGCTATTTTTTGTAATTAGTGACAATAAGATAACTCAGGCATATGGGGATTCACAAGAAGAATAGGCTTGATCATTTCTCACAACTCAACTCAAAATTTCAGTTATTGCCAATAAGCCATCTCTTTTGTCATAATACAACTCCCAGTCATTTGAAAATATTCCAGTTACATAGAAGCAGCAGTGCACGTATTCCAAGTCTGTCATCCCAATAGTGTTCCCACTATGCATTTGTTAGGAACCCATCTTTAGTCCTTCCCTACTTATTGGCATCATGTTATAGTTAATCCGTTTCTAACATATATCAACATACCCGACACTCTCAATCGTTCTATTTTGATTGGTTAGGTCATACAAGACACCCCTTGAAGCCTTTTCGTAGGGCAGTTTCATCGAGGTTCCTCCCAATAAAGACAAGCTTGTTTATTCTCTTCTCATCAGGACCCCATTCTTTTCCCGGACAGCCATCCAATGTTGAATGAACACCCTGAATGATAGGCAATTTTTGAAGTAACGTAAGATGAGGATTTGAACCAAAATGGCTAGAAAGAAGTTCATAAATACAAATAGTGGAACCTGGAATACGTATCGTTGCTCATAACTAGTCACAGATAGTACACCCTTCATTCTGTACAAGTCCTCCCCTTTTTCTTCAGTCAGTCTCTCAAACCAATCATCAACCTAATCCATGGACATTGCATATGAGAGACATGTTTAAACAGATATCATCACAGTTGAGCAAAAGCAAACTGCAAGTGCTAGATTACGGACAACATATAGAATGCAAATTCCCATGCATATTACTAGCCCAGTGACAAATATAGAGACTTAAGCAAATTCAAAGGTCTCGTCATAGACCAAGAGATAAAGATTATATCTCAAACACAGATAAGGAAACATGCCTTATCAACCTTTTTAAAACCACTGGTCAGTATTTGAATTTCACATATTTAAGCACCAAATGTGTGATGTAAATGTACATTCTTAGTTTTGCCAGTATACCCACACTTTACTGAACAACAAATCATCGAGCGTTAAAGTGCTTGCGTAAGCCAAGCTGCCAATGTTCATTTATCCTAACTAGAAATAGTGTAGGTAAGACGCTCATTAGGGCTCTGAAACTCATCATTTTGCCTTCATAGATAGTAAAAAGGTATAAATGGGAGACAGGCTACATAGATCAGGAAGAGCTGAAGTATAAATTTAAATTTATACCCAACCCCAAGGCGGAAACTTTCAAAACTATTGTCTCACTTGTCTCCTCACAATGCTTCTCCTTCAGGTTATCTGCTTTCACTACGTTTGACGACCGCAGTAGAATTTTTCCACCAAGGAATTTTTCGTGCATTGGGGCTAAACTAGTGAATATAGATATCAGTAGCAGTCACGCCAAATAAATAAATAAATAAAAATAGTACAACATGTCATGAACATTTATCAAAAAACACTGTTGTCATGCATTCTCAATGGAGCTAGTGAGCCTACTGCACCCACTGCTTGCTTTTCGCAGCCAAATGGCGATGAGCTGGGCTGGCACTTTGGCTCATCAGATCAAGGTGACAAAATTTGAAGCTATGGCTCTCTATACCATTACAGATACGCTGACCAGACTGCACTACACCTCATGGCACCCATAGTTACGAGAAGCTCAGAGCTAGTCCATAGACTCTCAAAGTGAATAACCATTCAAAATCATGGCTTCATATCTTATAGTGAAACTCTTGTCCCTCATTTATTACTCCTTGACAACAACAATACCACAACTAATATACAAGAAGACGCACCACTGCATGCATATACTTCTCATAGACTCATACATGCACCACAGTGAAATGAAAGAGGAGCAAGACTTCTGCAAACAGTTCCTCACCACCATATTATTCACTTTCCCATAATTAAAGCCTCCAGGGTACGGAATAAACTAACATCCAATTGGCACATCTTTTCACTGGGAAACCAATTGAATCAAAATATAGCACATATGCCACCATGGGTGATCGAAATTAAAGGAACAAGATCTAAAACAGCCCCGTAAATTTACCTCATCAAGATCCAGTGCACCCTAAGAAACAATACTGATGCTGGAAACTGCAGAATTATGCACATGATCATGATGATGATGATGGTGATGATGCCCTTTGTGCTCTTCTGCATTACCTACACATGGTGGGAAATTCAGTCATCACAGGTAACAAAACTACATAAATTATTCGCGATACGAGAAGACAAAAGCAAAAGAAGTTTTGTACACATTACCATGCCCATGTTGATGTGCACTACAGGATGAGTCATCTCCATGAACTTCAGAATCGATTCTGCAGAGGTAACTGACAGGTTAGAACATGACACCATGCTGTGCTGCAAAACTTCCGTTTAATTTACAGCCAGTCATATATATACTGTTTTCCAAATTGTAGAAATAACTACCTGTCCAGATCATAACCTCCCACTCCCAAAACAAAATCCATGTCGACACTTCTATATTTTTGCACGATAATTTAAGATAGAGTTTCCTTAATAGATTAGATTTGCATGTTTAGGTAATCTCGCTTGAATCGGACTTGGCTCACAATACTTGCGCTCCCTCTTTCTGTTTGGTTTTAGTAATAGACGGTCCAACACAGACGCACGGACATACGGAAACACTCGATTAAGCTTGCGAGCCAATCGAATCGAACTTTGTTAGGCTCGAACTCAGCTCGACAAGTTACTCGAGCTGCTTGAAATCAAGTCGAGCTCAAAGAAATCGAGCCGATCTCAAGTAGATCTCGAGTAAGGGAAAAAGTCCAGCACGAGGAGCATGACTCATTTGCAACCCAATGGACTCTACCACAGTCTACAGAGACTAATCATTGCAACTTTGAAATCGGGGAAGATGGAGAAGAAGCTTCCCAGATTAGGCCGGAAGTTCAACGCCCCAGCATGGCCAAATACCTGAAATGGAAACACTCAATTAAGCTTGCAAGCCGATCGAATCGAACTTTGTTAGGCTCGAACTCAGCTCGACAAGTTACTCGAGCTGCTTGAAATCAAGTCGAGCTCAAAGAAATCGAGCCGATCTCGAGTAGATCTCGAGTAAGGGAAAAAGTCCAGCACGAAGAGCATGACTCATCTGCAACCCAATGGACTCTACCACAGTCTACGGAGACTAATCAATGCAACTTTGAAATCGGGGAAGATGGAGAAGAAGCTTCCCAGCTTAGGCCGGAAGTTCAACGCCCCCGCATGGCCAAATACCTGAAAATCTGCGCATGATAGGACTAAGAAAACATATGGATCTAGATTTTAACTTCTTAATTATAGAAGATTCTGTCCTATGTCTCTTCATGATCAAAACTATGGTTTAACCTAATATATTTCAATCTATTCTCATGGTCCATTTATTTCACGAAAAATATTTTCCTCATTTTTCGGTGTTTGGTTCTCTTAAAGAAAATGAGTCAACATAAAATATTTTTCTACAAAAAATTAAATTCAAGAAGATGATTTTCTATTTGAAACAATTGGAAAATATTTTTCCAAAATATGACTAAATACGTTTGGACTTGAACTGTGCACCTGGGCATGGAAACCTCAACCAGTCTCTAGTAGTCAAGCTTGGATCCTGAGCTCAAGCCTAGGCCCCCAGCGTCGGTGAAGCAACGCGTGCTGACGTCATCTAATGGTTGGTAACCGCTGGGATGATGTCACAGCCAACGACAGTTGGCCGATGACCGACCTGTGACCCGACCCATCTCAACCCGACCCAACCGTTGACCGGTCAGACCGGTCGGACCGGCTAGAAGCCTATAAGGCTCGCTGGCGCGTGCGCCACATGCGCCGCACACTCAAGCGGTGCGTGTGAGCACGTGGAAGCTCCGATTAGAGCGTGATCGGCGGCGTTTGGTTCATACGGATGTGCTTTACATTGTAATATATTTATTTTTTATTTTTTAGTTTTATAAATGTATGAAAATGTGTAGAAAGCCTTAAGTACGCGTATTTTTGGGGATTTAATGCATAATTTATTCATTTTCAGCTTGTATTTTCTTATGTTTGAGGAAATACAGTAGCTAGCCTGTATGAAAATGATGTCATATATGCTGTGTAGAGCTTGGTTCAATGGTAGCATGTATATAGTTTAATATACTTGCTATTTTCTAGTTCCAAGAAAATTCGAACAATAGTAGAAAATCCTTTTTTTTTCGTTACATGTTGAATTATGATTTTGATTGTAGTTACAGCATGATTATTTTTATACATTGGTTCACATCATGCTATTTTTTTATGTTAATGGAAAAATGTAGAAATTATATGAGGTCATGTAATTATTTTTCCTAGTGGGAGTTCGTAGGTGGGTAGGATTCGAAAAAGTTCTCAACTAGAACTTAAAATTTTCGCAAATTAAACTAATTAATGATAATAGAACAATCGTACATAGAAATTGATTGTGAACATAGTGAACTTTTGCTTCCGTATCTTTTGTTGAATTACCATTAATTTAGTTTTTCTTTGCTGCAAATTAAATATGTGTGTTACTCTATAAAGTGTGCTAGTATTGATTCTGCGTTTATTATGTCAATGAGTTATAGCAATTGATTATGGTTTTGGCATCTAAGACCATTGTAGCTAACCTCAATAAGGGTGAGAAGCTGAACGGTGACAATTATGATATTTGGCATCAAAAGGTTCAGTACATCCTTAAGAAGTAAGAGGTTTTGGAAACCCTCAACCACACCATGGATGAACCTGAGCATGGAAGTTCAGCTCAACACAGGAGAAATCTAGAAGCTTATCAAGTTTGGAAAAAGAAAAATAGCATTGCTCGCATTACGTTGCTAAGTTGTATGCAAGATAATCTCATGTGTGAGTTTGAAAGTTATGATAAAACTCAAGTTATGTAGGTTGCCTTAAAAGATAAGTTTGGGAGTACATCAGCTTAAGTTTGACACATACCAAAAGCGTCCAAATGTAACGATGAGACAGTATTTTCGGGAGATGTTAAATATGATTCGTGAGCTGAAGTTAGCAGGTCACTCTCTTACTGATGAACAACAAATTCAAGCTATTATAAGGTCTCTTCTCAATAATTAGGAGCATATGAAGATCAATATGGCACATAATGAGAATATTCTCACTTTTGATGATATAGCGTGTCATTTAGAATTAGAGGCTGCGAGATCCTCTACCCATACTTATTGCTGAATCAAGTTCACGCAAAGTTTCGAGCTTTAAGCGCAAAAGAAATTCTCAATTCAACAACAAAGGAAAGAAGACCAATTAGACATCTAAAATGACTAAGACCTTTCAACGCAAAAAGCGTGGTGGAAAGAAAGACAAGGCCAAGATGAAGTGTTACAATTGTGGCAAAATTGGTCACTTTGCTCGTGAATGTATTAAACCGAAAGATGTACTCTATTACTCAATTACATTAAGTAATGCTTTTTTTTTCCAAGCATTGTAATGCTTGCTAAATTTCATCCAATATGAACTGTAAACTCAGGAGCAACAGACCATGTAGCTAGAGACCAAGAAGCATTTGTGGAGTATCGCCAGATAACATATGGAAGAAGATGGATATATGTTAGGAATAACTCAAAAATTGAAGTGAAGGATATCGGCACATGTAAATTAATTTTACGTGGTGGTCGAAGCCTATTCCTACATGATGTCCTCTATACTCCGGATATTCAACGAAACTTGATCTCCGTAGTTGTTCTTCTAAACTTAGGTTATGTATTGAATTTTCATAGTGATTGTGTTGACATTTTATATGAAACAGCTTATTATGGTTTATGTCATGTATAAAATGTTTTTTTGATGTTAGACATTGACGATGATCAGTACAATATTAATATCGATTATTGTTTTTCTTTAATTGCATCTTTTAGTATTATTGAGATTGATGCAAGTACTTGGCATGCTAAATTAGGTCACATTAGGTTGTAAAGAATGCAAAGATTAGCTAGAGAATGCCTTTTAGGATCACTCACTAATGTTAATCTATCAGTATGTGAACCTTGCCTAGCGGAAAAAGCAACTAGAAAATCATTCGGTAAAGGGACTAGAGCCGAATTTTCATTGCAACTCATACATTCTGACATTTGTGGTCCTTTGAATGTGAGGGCAAGGCAAGGAGTCTCATATTTCATCACTTTCATATATGACTTCACGCATTTCGATTATGTCTTTACGATCTCCCATAAGTCAAAAGCATTAGATTGTTTTAGACGATATATAACGATGGTAGAGAATCAGTTGAGCAAAATAATAAAGGCATTAAAAACCGATCGTAGACGTGAGTATTTATCGAAGCAATTCAAGGCTCTTTGTGATGAAAATGGGATTGTACGATAATTGACTATTCCCGGTACTCCACAACAAAATGGGGTGGCTAAGAGAATGAATAGAACCCTATTGGAAATGGTTAGGTCTATGATGACGCAAGCAAATTTACATATCTCCTATTAGGGAAATACGTTATTGACTGCTGTCTATATACTTAACCAAGTGCCCTCAAAATCAGTCACTTTCACCTCTTATGAATTGTGGACTAGTAGAAAACCATACTTAATAGTCTACGTCCATGGGGATGTTGCAGCTTATGTTTATGATTCTTTCCATAAATATGGTAAATTAGGTCTTAGAGGGAAGAAATGTATCTTTATAAGATATTATGAACACTCCAAAAGGTACGTGTTCATAGGTGAACAAGCTGATGGAAGTATAACTGAAATTGAGTCATGAGATGTCACGTTCTTGGAGAACAATTTTCTTAGTAGATGTGAGATTGATGAAGACTTCCAATTATATGAGATGAAATATCCTAATAATACACCCACTAATGTTGTAGAGGGAAATGAAGATATCCCTCAACATGCAAAAACTAGTTGGAGTATTGCGTTGCCTGACGAATTGAATTCAAGAGAAATTCAATTACGTACTAAAAGTATTCACCGTCGTCGTTTTGAGATTGAAGAGAAATCATTTATGATTGTTCAAAAAGACGATGCCCAGCTTAAAACTATTCAAGATACTCTCTCATCCTTTGATAAGGAAGATGGAGAAAAACTTTGGAAGATGAAATGGAGTCAATGAGGACAAATCATGTGTGGGACTTGGTTGATTTATCACCCAATCGTAAGGCCATTGGAAACAAATGGGTCTTTAAGATTAAGCGAAGGGAGGATGGATCTATTGAAAAGTATAAAACTCGCCTTGTGGCAAAATGTTATACTCAACAAGAAAGTATAGACTATGAGGAAATATTTTCACCAGTTGTAAGATTTGCCTCAATATGCCTTATCCTAACTATTGTTGCACATTTTGACCTTGAATTACATCAAATGGATGCTAAGATGGTTTTTCTCAATGAAGAACTAGATGAAGAAATCTATATGAAGTAGCCAATAGGCTTCATAGCTAACGGTCAAGAGCATAAAATTTGCAAGCTTCATCACTCAATATATGGCCTTAAGCAATCATCTAGACAGTGGTATCTTTGTTTTCATCGAGCCATAACCACTTTTGGTTTCACGAGGATCGAAGAAGATCACTATGTATACGTCAAGCGAGTCCGAAAATAAATTTATGATTTTATCACTTTATGTGGACGATATTCTATTAGTTGGAAATGACAAGATTTTGGTTATCACCATAAAAGAATGGTTGTCCTCCAATTTTGAAATGAAGGACATGGAAGAAGCTGCTTATATATTAGGAATTAAGATCGAAAGAGATCAATCAAGTAAACTCATTGCTTTATCACAAGTCTTATATAATGAAGATTCTTGGGTGTTTCAATATGCAGCATTGTAATCCCATTGATACCTCTGTCATGCAAAGTAAAGACCTAAGTACTGAGATGTGTCCTAAGACTGCAGAAGAAATTAAAGTGATGAAAATTGTTCCTTACACTAGTGCGGTCGAAAGTTTGATGTATGCTATGATGTGTACTCGACTCGACATATGTTATGCCGTGGGATTGGTGAGCCGATATCAGTCAAATCCTGATCAAACACACTAGAAAGCAATGAAGACAATCCTGAGATACTTGAAGGGTACCATGGACTATCAACTTTATTACCAAGGGAATGATTTACGCCTTTTGGGCTATTCAGATATTGATTGGGGTGGAGACATCGATGAGCGTAAATCGACTTCTGGATATGCGTTCTTGCTCAAAAGAGATACAATTTTTGGGAATAGCAAGAAACAGACATGCACGGCCTTGTCTACGATGGAGATAGAATTTATTGCATGTTCTGTCACAGTGCAAGAAGCAGTATGGCTAAAACATTTCTTGCAAAATTTAGCCACTATCACTGAGGTTCCAAGACCGATTATAGTTTATTGCGATAGTCAAGCAACCATTGCCTATGTGAAAGATCCCAAGTATCATGGAATGACAAAGCATATTAACATAAAGAAAAACTTCATCAGAGATATTATAGCGCAGAAAGAAGTAATCCTAAAATACATTTCAACCAATAAAATGGTTGTTGATCCATTTACGAAGGCTGCTCTTAGAAACATATTCTTGAGCCATATGATGTCACTAGAATTGCGTAGAATGTGATATATGTTATTGTAATGGATCATTGATTTATGTATAGTGGATATATGCATTGTACTTATTTATTTATTAGTGACTTGATGTTTTATCAATAAGTACAAATCCATTATGAGACTAGCACAAGCACACATATATTATTGGAAAGTATGTTAGCAGGCAATGATTGACTCACTCAAACGAACAATCACCTCAAGTGCTATAGTTGACATGTTGAGATGAGACGTTATGTACGAATAAATGCTGAAGAGCGAGTCTGGTACATAAAATATGTTGCATTGATCGGAGTCAATATGAGGTCTGTGATTTGTTTATAATAAGATCAAACATAATAGTCCCACAATCATGTATACCTGTAAGATGCTAGATGCGAGTACTTAATTGGGCTCTATAGAAAGCAAGCTGATATAGCACTCGAGCTAAACATGAGCACGTGAGAGGCACGTGACTATGTTTAGGCTAAGATCCGTATAGTGGATATATTTAATAAATGACATACGCTCTTATAAAAAAAAAAATCCACTATATCATATAATGCATACTACATGTGCATTGTACAATCAATAAGGGAAGGTGAGTAAAATTATCCCTATGCTCTTGAGATAATTTATAATTTACCTCATTTTGTGTCATATGTTATTTCCGACTATGTTCTCGAAGTGAAAGATCAATGTTGCTACTTTAGCATATTATCGATGGTCATGAATAGATATGGCCTTATGGGACGTGTCTAGGAAAGCAGTTGTTCTGAAATGGAGAGACACATGAGTACAAAGGAAGACTATTGTTGTTTTACATCTATCACATGTATTTACCGGTCGACAAATTATATCGTCTTATGTAGTTGCGGATATAATTGTAAATACATGGTGTTTTGAGAACAGTCAAGTATAGCATTTAGGGGATAGATATACTTAGACTGATGTAACAAAATATGTCTGGAGCACTGTGAGACATCGATTATTTATTTTTTCGGGATTGTAGCCATTATGTCATCCTTAACATGTGCATAATTTAAGCTCCCAAGTGCAAGTGAATTCACTAGTCGCATGGATTACTTGCCAGTATGAATTATTTTGTAAAGTTGATGAATGTTGAATGCCTTATATTCTTAATAGAGCACTATCAAGCCCATCATATCCAAGTGAAAAATGTTGTATTGAATTAATATGTCCATAATAGGGTGCGATGAGAACGCACCGTTTCACCTTGATATGCTACAATGGAAAAACACCTTTGAAAATGTGTGAAAAATGTGTGAATGAGTCATATAAAAGACTCCTGAAGACAATCGTTGGCACGATTGGCAGAACATACATTCAGAAAATCCTCTCCTTTGTTTGTTCTCTTTCCATCAAAGAAAAAGAATGTGTTCCATTTCTTTATTACAAGAACAATCGACATTTACGCTGTGGAAATCAGATGCTTTCCTCGTGATTGCATTCAGACCAATGTGAGATAATATTGTTCGTGATCCATCCGCAATTCAACAATCGTTCTGGAGTAAATTATTGACTACACATCGAAAATAAATAAGTCGTCTTTCGCCAACTTAAATTCAAACATATACATTTTCCGTCCAACAAACAGATCATTATTCTTCTGTAGGTCATAAAGTTGCAATAATTGACTTTCACGATCAAAGCTTTTCTTTAAAATATTGTCGGCACAGGGTGGGGTCGTTCTCACACCAATCGTCAAAGGAAATCTTTGGTGGAGCCGACAGACCAATCGGAAGGTGTGGCTCCCGTTACACCAGTTTTTTACACATCTATCGAGTTTACTCCGTCAAAGCTTTTCTCTTCTTTTTTTCCAGCTTTGCTAATGCACAGTCACGTCGACATCATGTCATGAAAATTTATCAAAAAACACTGTTGTCATGCATTCTCAATGGAGCTAGTGAGCCTACTGCACCCACTGCTTGCTTTTCGCTGCCAAATGGCGACGGGCTGGGCTGGCACTTTGCCCATCAGATTAAGGTGACAAAATTCAAAGCTATGGCTCTCTATACCATTACAGATACGCTGACCAGACTGCACTACACCTCATGGCACCCATAGTTACGAGAAGCTCGGGGCTAGTCCATAGACTCTCAAAGTGAATGACCATTCAAAATCATGGCTTCATATCTTATAGTGAAACTCTTGTCCCTCATATATTACTCCTTGACAACAGCAATACCACAACTAATATACAAGAAGACGCACCACTGCATGCATATACTTCTCATAGACTCATACACGCACCACACTGAAATGAAAGAGGAGCAAGACTTCTGCAAATGGTTCCTCGCCACCATATTATTCACTTTCCCATAATTAAAGCCTCCCGGATACAGAATAAACTAACATCCAATTGGCACATCTTTTCACTGGGGAACCAATTGAATCAAGATATAGCACATATACCCCCATGGGTGATTAAAATTAAAGCAACAAGATCTAAAACAGCCACGTAAATTTACCTCATCAAGATCCAGTGTACCCTCAGAAACAATACTGATGCTGGAAACTGCAGAATCATGCACATGATCATGATGATGATGATGGTGATGATGCCCTTTGTGCTCTTCTGCGTTACCTACACATGCTGGGAAATTCAGTCATCACAGGTAACAAAACTACATAGAATTAATCGCGATACGAGAAGACAAAAGCAAAGGAAGTTTTGTACACATTACCATGCCCATGTTGATGTGCACTACAGGATGAGTCATCCCAATGAACCTCAGAATCGATTCTGCAGAGGTAACTGACAGGTTAGAACATGACACCATGCTATGCTGCAAAACTTCCGTTTAATTTACAGCCAGTCATATATATACTGTTTTCCAAATTATAGAAATAACTACCTGTCCAGATCATAACCTCCCACTCCCAAAACAAAATCCATGTCGACGCTTCCATATTTTTGCACGATAATTTAAGATAGAGTTTCCTTAATAGATTAGATTTGCATGTTTAGGTAATCTCACTTGAATCGGACTTGACTCGCAATACTTGTGCTCCCTTTTTCTGTTTGGTTTTAGTAATAGACGGTCCAACACAGACACGGACATACAGAAACACTCAATTAAGCTTGCGAGCCAATCGAATCGAACTTTGTTAGGCTCGAACACAGCTCGACAAGTTACTCGAGCTGCTTGAAATCAAGTCGAGCTCAAAGAAATCGAGCCGATCTCGAGTAGATCTCGAGTAAGGGAAAAAGTCCAGCACGAGGAGCATGACTCATTTGCAACCCAATGGACTGTACCACAGTCTACGGAGACTAATCATTGCAACTTTGAAATCGGGGAAGATGGAGAAGAAGCTTCCCAGCTTAGTCCGGAAGTTCAACGCCCCCGCATGGCCAAATACCTGAAAATCTGCGCATGATAGGACTAAGAAAACATATGGATCTAGATTTTAACTTTTTAATTATAGAAAATTCTGTCTTGTGTCTCTTCGTGATCAAAACTATGATTTAACCTAATATATTTCAATCTACTCTCATGGTCCATTTATTTCACGAAAAATATTTTCCTCATTTTTCGGTGTTTGGTTCTCTTAAAAAATATGAGTCAAGGTAAAATACTTTCGTATGAAAACTTAAATTCAAGAAGATGATTTTCTATTTGAAACAATTAGAAAATATTTTTCCAAAATATGACTAAATATGTTTGGACTTGAATTGTGCGCCTAGGTATGGAAACCTCAACCGGTCTCCAGTAGTCGGGCTTGGGTCCTGGGCTCAAGCCTAGGCCCCCAACATCCATGTCCAAGTCCATTGAGGCTGAGCCCAAACACTGGTACCCATACCCAATGCTTCGGCACCCTAGCATAGGTCCATAAAGGTCGTGCTTGGGTCCCCGACACTCAAGCTTTGGTCATGACCCTTAGGCGTGAGTCCACAAAGGCCATGCATAGGTCCTCGGTGCTCAGGTTTGGGTCCTTGATTAATTAAATGTTTTTTTTTATAAAAATATTTTTTTTTAAATCTGAATTTTTAATTTTTTTCAATTTTTAAATTATTTTTTATTTTATATTCATTTCTTTTATTTTTCTTTTCTTTGCTTCTACCTTGGTTGGTTGTGGCTACAACCAATGACCAACTACAAGGCTTGTGCTTCAAGCTTGTCGATCTGGCAAGGCTTGAGCTCGAGATCGTCGTTGTAGCGGCAACCGGCCAACGAAGAAGAAACATAAAAGAAAAGAATATATAAAATTAAAAGCAACTAAGAAATACGAATTTTTGATTATTTTCCTCATCATATTTTATACTTTTTAGTCTTTTTCAAGTTTCCGTAAAGACTTACTAAGAAATATCTTTTAGAAATGATACATTTTCCGTCCAACAAACATATCATTAATCTTCTGTAGGTCATAGAGTTGCAATAATTGACTTTCGCGATCAAAGCTTTTCTTTAAAATATTGTCAGCACGGGGTAGGGTCGTTCTCACACCAATCGTCAAGGAAATCTTTGGTGGAGCCGACAGACCAATCGGAAGGTGTGGCTCCCGTTACACTAGTTTTTTACACATCTATCGAGGAGAAATACACTATAAGTGCTATAAGTTGTGTACGGCACTCACTTTAGTGCCAAAAGTTTCTGTCAGATCAATTAAGTGCTAAATCGGAGAAAAAACGATCACTTTGGTGCCACCGGTGAGAGATTCCGGCCAAAATAATTACGTGACTTTTCTATTTAAAAAAATACAAAAATCGAGAAGCCTTTTAAATAATGTCGTTTTCCGTCCTCCTTAAGAAAACGACGTCGTTTTGCCATCAGATGTGAATGGCCTCACAAAAACGATGCCACATAGCTCATTTGGGATTGAAGTTGGGATTTTTTTTTGTTCAATCCTCACCGACCTAGCTTGCTCGGCCACCGTCGCTTGGCCACTGTGCTCCGCCACCGTCGCTCAGCCACCATGCTCGACCACCGTCGCTCGACCTCCGTCGTAGTTGTTTGACTAAGTGAGCTAGGAGAGACTGAGGTTGTTTCTCGAGCAAGAAGCAATGGGAAAATAGGAGGCAATGGCGGAGGAGGAGGAGGAAGAAGGCGGGTCGAAGGTGCAAAGAGAGAGAGAAGACGAAGAGTGCGAGGGAAACAAGGAGGGCGCAGATAAAAATGGTGGATCGGGTTCTGCTCAGAGAGTGGTTGATGCTAGTGCTGTTCTTTGGGGAAGAAGACGACACTGCCATGCTCTCTCTCTCTCTCTCTCTCTCTCTCTCTCTCAATTTAGGGATTTTGGGTTTCAACTTTGGAGAAAACACCAAACGACCTCATTTTTTGGTTTACATACACTCTCCAACAAGCCACATCAGCGTCAAAAATTAATAAAAAACTGCTACGTCGGATTTTCGACCAGTCCAATCCACATTGACACCGAAATGATCGTTTTTCAAAATTTTTGGAACTTAAGTGATTGACGGAAACTTTTGACACAAAAATAAGCGCCGTACATAACTTATTGCATTGATAGTGTACTGCTCCCCATCTATCGAGTTTACTCCTTCCTAGGTTGAATCGGGAGGCCAAGCTGTCATTATTGCATTAAAAAAACTCACACTTTCATTGTCAAATAAAACCGGAAATAAAAATTTGCAAACGTCAAAGGTCATGCTCGAGCAATAAGTACTCTGCACCATCCGCAATCGAAAGTGCTGAAATTGCCAGCCTTCACATGCTTTTTCTTTAGTTGTTATCGGGGGCAGGGAGGGGCGACTAATGCCAGTGATGTTCCATGAGTATTATCGTAACTCGTAAGGATTCCATACTTATCAATGAATATTCAACTCAAGCAATAAGTATCTAAGTAGCATCGATACACGATATGAACATGCGACACGTCGACGCGTTATTTCTTAAAAATAGAAAAATTTAAATACGTTGGGACACGTTGTATATTAAATGAATACTTTTATTTTTAATTAATTTGATTCAAATTCACAATTAAATAAATTATAATAGAAGTGCCTACAATGAATTTGTAATCATAATATTAATAAATCTATGCAGTGGAAATTCAAAAGATATTTTCATAATTAATGCGTATTTATATTTGGGAACATGCTTCTAACTGTAACAAAAGTTTTGATGAAATTAATGACTTACAAGAAATTATAATTAATTTATTTAAATAAATTTATGATCTTCTATAATGATCAAAATTTATTATTATTCAATATTTAGTATTTTTATCTTTCAAAATCACTTTATAACCTCTTTTATTTATTTTTCTGATAAAAAAAAATGCAAACCCCCGAGCGTCTACCCCAGGCCCGCATGCCCAAATTATTTCACTCCCTCATTTCTTCCTTCGCTCCCCCCGCCCCCAAAAAAAAAAAAAAAATCACTTGTTGGGCTTCACTTCCTTTATTAAAAATTGCAAGTCACCCTCTCGTCCACCCACCTACACAGAAAAAATCAAGCCAAGGTCCATCAAAATCCCATTTTTAATTTTTTTTTTATTTTTAGTTTCCTCCCTTGGAAACCTTAACTACCGCCTCCTCCTCCTCCTCCTCATACAATCGCTCGCCTCCGACGCTTCCTCTTTCGTAGTTGTAGCCTTGTTGCTGGCCCTCCATTGCGGCATCATAGTTTCGACCTTCTGGGTCTTCTCACTCTTTGCTCTCCCTCTAACCCCACCTCGCCGTCGCTCGAGGCCTTGCCTATGCTCCCTCGCCCTCGCCTCCATCTTCCAACATCTTCTTCAACAATTCTCTCTACCGGACACGAGTGTCGATATGTATCAAGAAAAATTGATCTCGTGTCGGAATTTTCCGACACGTGTTGATAGCGTGTCTAAACGTGTCGGAACGTGTCAGACACGTAGACACATGTTGGACACAACATGGAAGCCACGGCAATGTGTCTATACTTCATAGATAAGTACTCTGCACCACCCGCGATCCAGAACTCCGAGGTCAGAGAGCCCATAACCACAATTCCATTAATTCGCTAATGAAGGGAATCAAACTTGTAATCTCATGAAAGACAAATAAACCCTTTACAACTAAGCCAACCACTAACTAAGCCAAACACTCTGGCGGTCCTGCCTCTGCATGCTGACTATCTACGACGAAGATTCTTCATAAAACTTCCTAGGAAAAGGGTTTTTCGGTCATTGGGCATTATTCACGTTAAAATCACCTAGTAATCAGGCACAAAGAAAGAAGCTTGAAAGCGATGGAAAAAAAAAAGGGACGACTTTAAGGCTCCAATAATAGCAAATCGGAATCGGTAATTGGCATTGTTGCTATTTTAATACATGATCTGATCTGCTATATTTAGCTTAAACCCTGACCAGTCAACCGGTGTAAAGGCAGACATCATTATTACGTGGATCAAGACGCAAATAATGAAATAACAGGGGAGGAAAAAGAGTTCGTGACGCAGTCTCATTCTCAAGTATTTGATAACGCACCAACTCAAATAGTAAGTCGCAAGATTCAAATTGCGGCACGAAACCTCTCCGCCTATTCTATATATAGATCCTCTCGTTGCTCTAATTCATCACCTCACAGAAGTAACATAAGCTCTCCCGTAATCCTCACATCACATGGTGAAGAGCAAGGTCCTCGTCGTTGGCGGCACTGGCTACATCGGGCGGAGGCTCGTGCGGACGAGCCTGGACCAGGGCCACCCCACGTACGTCCTCCAGCGTCCGGAGACCGGCCTCGACATTGAGAAGCTCCAGACGCTACTGCGCTTCAAGAGGCATGGCGCCCAACTCGTCGAGGCCTCGTTCTCAGACCTGAGGAGCCTCGTCGACGCTGTGAGGCGGGTCGATGTCGTCGTCTGTGCCATGTCGGGGGTCCACTTCCGGAGCCACAACATCCTGATGCAGCTCAAGCTCGTGGAGGCCATCAAAGAAGCCGGAAATGTCAAGGTAATCAGCGTAGCGCAAACTCATTTTTTTCTCTTTTTAGAGCGGTCTTTATTGAGTTGCTACTATGCACTAATTTCTTTCATTCTGTTCGGTTCGAAGTTCTTCTTAGGGTTTTAGAGAGTATTATGCACTTCATATGATGCTCAATTTCAGAGCAAGTACCTATATCTATGGTGTGCCTAGTAATACAGCTTCTCGTTGTACTCCATGTAAAATAATTGATCTAAGATCTGTCTTCGGAGTAATCGGGATAGGGAATCTGTGTCTTGAAAAAGAAATCAAGATTTTACATAACAACAAAAATATATATCTGTCTAAAATTTTATTGATAGCAACAAAAATATTTCAAGATTTTATTGATAACATAACTCAGTGAGTAACAAAAATTCATTTCTTTTCCATATAAATCCGGACGTATTTGTTGAAATATTCTTTTTACCCTTAGAGTAGGAAAAAAAAATATTTCTCTCATTTTTCACTTATGATAGGACTTTCTTCACTTATTTTTCTTATTCTTTTCTTTCTAGCCCTTATACACATGTTTGACTTGGACATCAATCTGATGTCCACACCGTAGATAGCGAAATATGTCGAGAAAGTCAAAAGAGTAGGAGAAATGTTACAATACTTTTTGAGCTTGTAGATATTCAAACACGAGAAATAGAATATACCACGCTAATATAAAAGAAGATTTTGCACCGGCAATCTTATTTACTTTTGATTTGAGATCTTGATCATCCACTCTTGTAGTATCCATCAAATCAAAAGTGAACAAGATCGCTTAAGGAAAAGAAATTACATTGAGGCATAAGTTATAATTACCAATTTGAATATTTACATGATATTGCAAATGACGGTATATATGTGCACGTTACATGATTATCACAATTGGAGGGTCCAAGAGGGTGAAGAATTGATTGTTCGCACCACTTAGTGCAAAAATCTAAACAATTATTTAGCTTATAAGGAAAGAGCATATATGTGTGTCTATATATATGTGTGTGTGTTCATATTGACAAGACCATCTCCTTTACGCAATTACTAGATGATAATTTCATTATTTGATCCTGGCGTCATCCATTTATCTAGATGGTTCGAAACGGCTTAGCTAAAGTCAACATTCACCAATTTGACCCGCCGCATTGTCGGCTCGATCATTTGAAATATTCAAAGATTAAGGAAACGAACGGCCAGTCGCCCCCAACCTCAGGGTTTATGGCTCTAACAAAATTAAAAACCTACCGTCTAACAGTTGAAAGTTAAAGGGCAAACGTGCACTATCCCAAAAATTTTATGGGGAGTTTTGCATGATTTCTCCTAATTGTTAACAATTTTGTATATTTTATTATACTTACAATTGCTTGAGGTAATTTTTCCTATCCTTCTTATTTCTTCTGTTTCATCATAAAACTCGATTTACTTTTTCTAGTTTATGTTTTCAGTACGGCTTGTCTTATATAATACAGTATGCAATAAGAAATTGCATCTGCAGAATCATGTTCGGGTGTAGACTCAGAATCTTGTCCATTCATCTTGTCTTTGCCATAATCTTTTTGGTTGAACTTGAACTGAACACTTGCTCTCCTGCAGTTTGCAAAATGGAAAGTTCAAGTACAGAAGTTATAATCTTCGAACTATACTAACTTTTCTTAAATAGAAAGATAGATTATACATTCCGTTAAGTGAGCGTAAAAAGCAATGAAAGTGTATTCGTGAAGAAATTCTTGCACTGATTTTCTATTATAAATGCATTAGGATAAACGAAAATTTGCCCCTCCAACTTGTGTTGATCTTCTCATTCGATTCTCCATTTGAGCAGTGGATTCCGTAACTCACTCAATTTGTGCAATCAAATCTTCTTATTTCTTGAAATTTGGACATGACTCTGCTAAGAAAGCTATTTATCTTATGTCATTACCACGGTGTGTGCATCTCTTTCTCTATCACCCGAGCTTTTTTTTTTTTTTTTTCGAGTTTTGCTAATGTACAGTCACGTCGACATTGTGTCGAAGAATCGTCATGCAACATATACTAATGAGATTTTGAATGTTTGCTAATTCTTTGTAGCGGTTTTTGCCGTCAGAGTTTGGAATGGACCCGGCCCTCATGGGTCATGCAATTGAGCCGGGAAGGGTCACGTTCGATGAGAAAATGGAGGTGAGAAAAGCAATCGAGGAAGCCAAGATCCCCTTCACATACATCTCGGCCAACTGCTTTGCCGGTTATTTTGTGGGCAATCTCTCCCAAATGTCGAGTCTCACTCCTCCAAAAGACACTGTATATCTCTATGGAGATGGCAACGTCAAAGGTATGTGAGGTGCATAAACCTACTTTAGGCATATTAACAAGAGTTATATATTAGAGAAAAGATCTTCTCTAACCATGCTTTTGATTGGTGGGTTACAACCATATTTATAACCAACCAATCAGGAGATTGGTTGGAGCAAATTTCCTCTAACTAGAGACGGAGAAAACCATGTTCACCATTTAGAATACCAGCATAATAACATTTTCAATAAACTTATGAAAAAAGGGTTGACTAAGTGGTAAAATGATCGGAAAATGGGCCTTAAGAAACTGTAATCTCACGTTCGAACTCTACTCGACACAACGATCCCCTAAACCTGACATAAGTCCCAAATGCTACCATGTGAAATGATCAATTCATGTCAAAGTAGGTTATTTATCTATGTCAGTTTGGACTTTGAGGGAGCTATAAATTTTATTATATATATGGGTTCAATCTTTCAGCAACATCTTGTTAGGTGAGATTGTGTCATATATTAATATGTTTTTATCTCATGTCAACAATGAGGTAAGAGCTTACGTAATCAACCAATATCATCCTAGTCGTATCCTTGAACATCTCCATTAGATTACTCAAGTACTTGATCAGAAGGGCGATCGCTAGCTCTATATATCTAGACTAAATCAGGACTACATAAAATATTCCTAGCGATCACAAAATCTATCAAGGTTGACAACCTTGGCTTGGTTAAGTCATTTAGCCAAGTTCAACACTTCTTTTTGGTAAGACACGAGTATGCGCGAATATGTATATGGATAAGTCATGAAAATGTTCGATACTGCATTACTGTTGCAGCTGTTTATCTCGATGAAGATGATATCGCAACGTATGCAATTAAAACGATCGATGATCCGAGAACGCTGAACAAGACAGTCTACCTAAGGCCACCAGAGAACATTCTGTCCCAAAGACAACTGGTGGAGATGTGGGAGAAGCTCAGTGGAAAGACCCTGGAGAAGAGAAGCATTTCTGCAGAAGACTTCCTTGCCTCCATGAAAGGTACTTATCTGATTTATTGTTTCGTTAGATGACATGTACTTTTGTAGAATTTAGTGTTGGCATATCCTTAGGTTCACTTAAACAATGCGACGGTGATCCTGTTTTTGAACGTTGACTGGAAAATCTAATAAAAACCCTTTTGTCATATTTACTTGCTACAATAGTTTCAGATCTATGGTAGACCATATTTAGATGATATTAAGCTATCCTTCTGTTTCAGGATTGGATTATGCGCAGCAAGTGGGAGTGGGGCATTTCTACCACATATTCTATGAAGGCTGTTTGACAAACATTGAAATTGGGGAAGATGCAGAAGAAGCTTCCCAGCTTTATCCTGAAGTTCAATACACCCGCATGGATGAATACCTGAAGATTTTTGCATGATCGTACTAAGAACCATATGTACCACTGGGAGTTCGCTCTCGCTATCCAAATAAAAATCTTGAGTTTCTCTATCATGATTCTATCATTTCTGCGATTATAAATTGGTCTAAGCCGAGATTTGGGATCAATGATTGCGCTCTCTACGAACTCAGCAGAAAACAAAAACCAGCTCAGAGTACTCCTACAATGGTCCTAGCTAAGGATTTCTGGGTAATTCAAAAGCTGTTTTTTGTAATTAGTGACAATAAGATAACTCAGGCATATGGGGATTCACAAGAAGAATAGGCTTGATCATTTCTCACAACTCAACTTAAAATTTCAGGTATTGCCAGTAAGCCATCTCTTTTGTCATAATACAACTCCCAGTCATTTGAAAATATTACGGTTACATAGAAGCAGCAGTTCACGTATTCCAAGTCTGTCATCCCAATAGTGTTCCCACTATGCATTTGTTAGGAAGCCCTCTTTAGTCCTTCCCTACTTATTGGCATCATGTTATAGTTAATCCGTTTCTAACATATATCAACATACCCGACACTCTCAATCGTTCTATTTTGATTGGTTAGGTCATACAAGACACCCCTTGAAGCCTTTTCGTAGGGCAGTTTCATCAAGACACCCCTTGAAGCCTTTTCGTAGGGCAGTTTCATCGAGGTTCCTCCCAATAAAGACAAGCTTGTTTATTCTCTTCTCATCAGGACCCCATACTTTTCCCGGACAGCCATCCATTGTTGAATGAACACCCTGAAAGGGAGAGGCAATTTTTGAAGTAACGTAAGATGAGGATTTGAACCAAAATGGCTAGAAAGAAGTTCATAAATACAAATAGTGGAACCTGAATACATATCGTTGCTCATAACCAGTCACAGATAGTACACCCTTCATTCTGTACAAGTCCTCCACTTTTTCTTCAGTCAGTCTCTCAAACCAATCATCAACCTAATCCATGGACATTACATATGAGAGACGTGTTTAAACAGATATCATCACAGTTGAGCAAAAGCAAACTGCAAATGCTAGAATACAGACAACACATAGAATGCAAATTCCCATGCATATTACTAGCCCAGTGACAAATATAGACTTAAGCAAATTCAAAGGTCTCGTCATAAACCAAGAGATAAAGATTATATCTCAGACACGGATAAGGAAACTTGCCTTATCAACCTTTTTAAGACCACTGGTCAGTATTTAAATTTCACATATTTAAGCACCAAATGTGAGATGTAAAAGTACATTCTTAGTTTTACCGGTACACCCACGCTTTACTGAACAACAAATCATCAAGCGTTAAAAGACCTTGCATAGGCCAAGCTGCCAATGTTCATTCATCCCAACTAGAAATAGTGTAGGTAAGACGCTCATTAGGCCTCTGAAACTCATCATTTTGCCTTCATAGATAGTAAAAGGGCAAAAATGGGAGACAGGCTACATAGATCAGGAAGAGCTGAAGTATAAATTTAAATTTATTCCCAACGCCAAGGCAGAAACTTTCGAAACAATTGTCTCACTTGTCTCCTCACAATGCTTCTCCTTCAGGTTGTCTGCTTTCACTACGTCTGACGACCGCAGTAGTTTTTCCACCAAGGAATTTTTAGTGCATTGGGGTAAACTATTGAATATAGATATCATTAATATTACAACATGTCATGAAAATTTATCAAAAAACAATGTTGTCATGCATTCTCAATGGAGCTAGTGAGCCTACTGCACCCACTGCTTGCTTTTCGCAGGCAAATGGCGATGGGCTGGGCTGGCACTTTGGCTCATCAGATCAAGGTGACAAAATTTTAAGCTATGGCTCTCTATACCATTACAGATACGCTGACCGGACTGCACTACACCTCATGGCATCCATAGTTACGAGAAGCTCAGAGCTAGTCCATAGACTCTCAAAGTGAATAACCATCCGAAATCATGGCTTCATATCTTATAGTGAAACTCTTGTCCCTCATATATTACTCCTTGACAACAGCAATACCACAACTAATATTCAAGAAGACGCACCACTGCATGCATATACTTCTCATAGACTCATACATGCACCACACTGAAATGAAAGAGGAGCGAGACTTCTGCAAACAGTTCCTCGCCACCATATTATTCACTTTCCCATAATTAATGCCTCCAGGGTACAGAATAAACTAACATCCAATTGACACATCTTTTCACTGGGAAACCAATTGAATCAAAATATAGCACATATACCACCATGGGTGATCGAAATTAAAGCAACGAAATCTAAAACAGCCACGTAAATTTACCTTTTCAAGATCCAGTGTACCTCAGAAACAATACTGATGCTGGAAACTGCAGAATCACGCACATGATCATGATCATGATGATGGTGATGATGCCCTTTGTGCTCTTCTGCATTACCTACACATGCTGGGAAATTCAGTCATCACAGGTAACAAAACTACATAGAATTAATCGCGATACGAGAATGTTGGAAATTTTCTATAATGTGGGCTTACATTAATTAATTAGTTTTCAATTTTAAATAATCGGGTTAATGGATATTCCAATATTTGTTGAACCCTAAAGTGATCTAATTGAATTGGGTATTGGCCTCTATTGATAACAGGTCTGGTTGAGCAACAAAGTGTAGGCAATTGTGTTTGACTGAAACCCGTAATGGTAAGGGCCCAGTTGACACCTGTTGATTAAGGTTTGCTAGGTCCCCTCTCTAGCCTTTAAAATGGTAGGTTATACCTATCAATTGCTTTGATCCCATTGAAAATTGTTATACTGAAATAGGTCATAGAGCGGAAGATATGGCATTCCAATAGATCTCTAATTATGAGAGTGGTTTATTTTTCTTCAAGTGAAGTAATGGCTCAAACAGGTACACTTTAATTTCACTGTGTTTATTGATCTCGGTGTTTTACAATCATATATGGATCCGTTTCTTCTTGATTGATTAGTTGTTTATGTGAATGATTTTCTACGGAGAAGACAATAGCAAAAGTAGTTTTGTAGACATTACCATGCCCATGCTGATGTGCACTATAGGATGAGTCATATCCATGAACTTTAGAATCGATTCTGTAGAGGTAACTGACAGGTTAGAACATGCCACCATGTTGTGCTGCAAAACTTCCTTTTAATTTACAGCCAGTCATATATATTGTTTTCCAAATCGTAGAAATAAGGGATAAGTACACTAATGGTGCCATAAGTTGTGTACGGCGCTCACTTTGATGCCAAAAGTTTTCGTCGGATCATTTAAGTGCCAAAAAATTTGAAAAACGATCACTTTGGTGCCATCGCCAATTTGGTTGGCCGGAAATCTAACGTGGCAGTTTTTTATTAATTTTTTACGCCGACGTGGATCGCCGAAGAATACAATCGGCATACAAAGAACAAAACAATGCCGTTTACCGTTTTTCCCCAAATAAGAAACCCTAAATCCCCAATTTCGATTAGAACCGGAAGTTGAAAACCCTAAATCCCCAATTCAATCATTTCGAGTACATACTTCGATTTTCTCCCAAAGTTATCAGCTCGCTCTTGTAAATGGAGGACAAAAGTTTCAGCAGCGGTTCACATTCCTATAAGAAAAGCGAATTAGATGGTGAGTATTATTATTATTATTGTGGGTTACCGAGTCCGAGAAGAACATCTTGGACTCGGTTGAATCCCGGAAGAAGATTCCATGGATGCGGCAAATATAGAAAAGGCTCGAAATGCCAATATTTCAAATGGATTTATAGAAAATTCTCTGATCGAGCAATAGAGGTGATATTGGAGTTACTTGAAGGCCGAAATCAACCTCCACCTATGTTAATGGACGAGTTGGAGGATGTCGACTCAATGCAAGCTCAAATGAAGGGTTTAACATCTCTGGTGGACCATTTGAAGAGGGAGGTTTCAAGGCTGAAAATCGAAAGAAACTTTTATCGAGCGTTGATTGTGTTCTTATTCTCTTGGGTAGTTTATTCAAATGTAAAGTGAGTAATGAGAAGAAGTTTGTATGTCTACCATAGTCGAAGACGTGGAAAATGCACTTGTATTGGATTATTTATAAGTAAAATGTGTTTTTTGGTTTGCTGCAATTTTTGTATGGAGTAGAATGTTTTGTTGTTGTAATTTATGGGTAGAAATGCAAGGTTGGACTTGGAATACATTAGTTGCGAGCACTTAAAAGTTTTGTTGTTTAGTTGTGTATTGTCAATGTTTGTTTTGGTTAGTTTTTGCTTCAAATATAATGGTTTGCTGCATTTTTTATTTGGTAATAGTTTGCTGCATTGAAAACTTTTAGTAATGGTTTGCTGCATTTTTTTGTTTGGTAATGGTTTGCTGCATTTTTTATTTAGTAATGCTTTGCTGCATTGAAAGCTTTTAGTAATTGTTTGCTACATTTTTTTGTTTGGTAATGGTTTGTTGCATTTTTTATTTGGTAATGGTTTGCTGCATTGAAAGCTTTTGGTAATGGTTTGCTGCATTTTTCATTTGATAATGGTTTGCTGCATTGAAAGCTTTTGGTAATGGTTTGCTGCATTTTTTTTATTTGATGATGGTTTGCTGCAATTTTTATTTGGTAATGGTTCGCTGGTTTGCTGGTTTGCTAGTTTGCTGCAACTGCAAACCATGGCGAAATTAAAGAATGGTGGCAAATTCACGATTGACCATTTCAGTGCCATAAGTTGTAAATAGTAATCACTTAAGTGCCAAGTTTTTATAAAAGTGATCATTTAAGTGCCAATCGCGATTACAAAGTGATCACTTATGTTGCACAAGTTTTTTTAAAAAAAAAAAACATGTTAGTGCCAAACATCACATTCCAAATGCACATTGTTCTTGCACCAGTTGAGTTGCTGGTGCATCTTCTTACACCAGCCCAGATGCAACAAGATGTACCAGCAGCCAAAGTGTTCTTGTAGCAACACATATAATCAGAACCCCACAAATTCATTATAATCCCACAACTTTAACCAACAATGCTGACAGCAACAGTGCAGCAACAGCAACAATGTTGCAGTAACAGCAAAAATAAAATATACAGCAGCATAACCGACTTGCTAACATTCTAGCCTGAAACCAACTCCTTCAGAAAATGAATAGTCATTCTAGTACTTGCCATTAACATTGATTGATTGTTTACAAAAGAAAAGAAAAGCATGTCTAACTTCACTCCCCAATCATCGAAAGTTCAAAACTCTCTTAAAAAAAAAACAATGGCATTGTAGGCAACAACTACCATCAATCCAGCACACTCCTAAAAAAAGAAAACATAAAAAAGACCATGTCTAGCATCACATGAAAAAAAACCATGTCCAACATCACATAAAAAGAGACCATGTCAGCACCCTCCCATCAATCAATATTGACAACACCTTGATCTCATTTTCCTCTTGGAGCTTTGAATTGATTCATAATCCGAGCACTCTTTCGAACTGGATGTGCAAATTCTTTAAATGGGCTTTCTATCACCTCATTTTCCTTTTCCTTATTTTTGACGGCGGCTATTTTTGTTCTACCACGTGTCATGTATTGGTCCATATCATCACTACTGCTCCCAATCGTTGGTTGAGATGGAACTGGTGCTGGGTTCTTTTTGGATGATTGTTTCGCAGCTGTACCCAATGTCTTCTTCTTCTTTGGAGCACTCTTCTTTGGCTGCGCCCTTGATTCTTGAGTTGGCCCACCTTGAAAGAGAAGTACCTTTGAAGTTCTCTCAGGCTACAAGAACATAGTGATATTGTCAACCAAATGAATTGAAATACAACAAATTAAATCCATGAAGCATATAAATCTTACATTCAAAATAGTCATTCCAGTACGTTCATCTGTGTAAATCCCATAACCATATTGCCTTAATCTTTTTCCAAGAGCCCCTCTTGTTCGCTGTGGTGCATCATTTTCAGCAACAATAATCCTTGTAGCAACCTCTGCAACTTGTGCAGTTGCTCGTCTTCTCACCTGAGAAACACATAACAAATATAAATTTTAGCCCATAAAAGACCAAACACAGCGATGTACAACTTACAGGATATTTTTTTCTTGTTTGCTCAACAGTGGACTCAGTTGTTGTTGTTGCTGTCCTGCCCATTCTATTCCCTATCCCTGCACTTGAGCCAACAACATGGCCTTTTTCTGACCCTTTAGTAGGCCTTACATTGTTATATTAGGATTATGACCAACAGCACTATCGAATAAGAACTGTAAAGTTACTAAAACAAAGAGGATACTTATCTTACAACATGGCTTTCTGTTTACCCTTCAGTAGGCATTACAGCAGGGCCTTATGTCCTCCCTTCAATAGGCCCAACAAGAAACTCTTTAGTAGGTCCTATCCCTAGCACTAAATCAACCATTACATCTTGTTGTTGATGCTGTTTTTTCAGCTCACAACCTTTCTTATTGTGCCCTTCCTTGCGGCAATAGGAGCATTTCATCTTCGATCCAGTCATACTCATCCTTTGACTTGATGCCTTTTCCTGCTGCATTCTTCGTCTCTTTTTTGGCCTTCCTATTTGCTTCTTCAGCGGTAAAGGTAGAGGGCTTTCATGATTTGTTGGCTCCCAAAATTTGTTGCTTCTGATAGACTACATCATGAATTGGTATGAAGCAAGGTATGAGCTTTTTTTGTACCAATCATGTAGGTAATCATTTGGGTTTTCTTGCTTCATCTGAATAGCACAAATGGCATAGGCACAGGGAATTCCATTCAGTTGCTAGGCTCGGCATGAACACTTTCTTATATCCAGGTTGACAACATACTTATCCTGATTTTGAATAATCTTATATCCATTATCTCCATTCCAAACTGGATGGCAGAACCTACTAGCGGCAACATTTGCATCCAATCTCTTCACAATCCTAGGGCCACAATCTCTACTCCATTTTGTAGCATCATCTCTTTGCCTATGCAGTTTAGTCATAACCATAACTCGAATATCATCAAGCATGATGATGATTGGTTTGCACCTGGCCTCTAAAATTCTACCATTGAAAGCTTCACTGAGGTTATTATCAATGATATCACATTTGAACTCTTCGCTGAAGAAGGCTCGACACTAGTGCTTAGCTTCTGTCTGGAAGAGTGCATCAAAACCTTCCTTTGTCAGCTGCAACAATCCTTGTTTAGCTAATTTGAAATCAGCCATATCCATACTCTTTGCTATCTGCCAGAACTGTTTTTGCAGCTTATCTCCTTTGAAGTTCCTTGACCAGTTTGCATATATGTGCCTCGCGCACATTCTATGCTCAGCATGTGGCATCAATTCAGCCAATGCAGGAATAAGTCCCTACAAAAATTCAAACCAATAAATACAAGTCAAGAAAAATATGCAAGTGACTAATATTAAAAGGGAGTGAATTAATTGACAATGAAATTACCTTCTGTTGGTCGCTCATGAATGCCCATCCTCTCCCATCGGTTATCTCAAGGTCAACCATTAAATTTTTTAGGAACCAGGACCAAATATCCTTGTTCTCTATCTTTACCACCGCCCAAGCTATGGGGAACATTTGATTATTGGCATCTCTCCCCACAGCAGCCAAAAACTCCCCCTTGCATAAACCCTTTAAAAAGCATTCATCAAATCCTATAACTCTTCTACAACCAGCCAAGAAGCCATGTTTGCATGCATCAAAACAGACATAAAATCTATCAAATCTAGGCCCAAGATCAGGGAGTGGCCTCTCCACAACCTCTACATATACCCTACTAGATGGGTTTTGAAACATATATTCACCAACATAATCTCATACCTGCGTATATTCTTCCTTATACCCACCCATCAATATCTTCATCACCCTCATCTTCGCTCTCTTACATTGATTCCTCGACACATTAACCCCCACTTGCTCCTTCACTAACTATTGAAATTGAGAACTCTTGATCTCGGGCATTGCTTTGATAGTATTGAAAAAATGCTTTGATAACCACACACTTGTTACCCTTTTATTGTTAAAGATAATTGGACAAGTATGCTTCTCCTGAAAGGACCTAATCTGGAATGACCCATTCTTACTAAACGCAGCATAGAGTTTCCACGAACAATTAGGTTGTGAGCACTTAGCTCTCACAAACTCCTTCGTGTTTCTAATGAATTAAACGCTCCTCTGTTCACCAATTGAGTTCTTCACAATAGCTTCCTTGAACTGTTTGGCATCATCAAATTTCATGCCCACCGACGAAACAGATTTATCAACAGTCGGATCATAGCAAGGGTACTTACTTTTTCTTCAAGGAGCAGGTTTTTCATCATAATTGTCAAGCTCATTTTCCAAACTAGCAACTTCATCGCCACAGCTTTCTTCATCTTCACTTCTATTACCCTTAGCTGGATCCCCATCCCTATTTACTAGCTCGGGCCTTTTTACTGAAGCTGCAAGTTTTTTTCTCAGAAATTCCCTTTGCTTTTGTCTTGACTATGCGAGTTCATTATCATCTTCATCACTTGGGAAATTTACTAAAGCCAAACATTCATCTTCCGATTCACTAGATAAAGTAATTTCCTATTCTAATCCAATGAAGTCTTCATCGCCCACATCTTCACCCAAATCTTCATCCAAGATTTCAGGATATCTCCCTCTTTGTTCATCTCTTTCAATATGACTTATCTCCCTCTCATTTTGCCCTCCATCTAACCTAAACTCATCCCCAACCTAATTACTCGCTTAAACAGGATCCCTCACTTCTCCTCCTTCAGTGGTGGTCTGCTCATCCACATCCCCATCATCATCCTCATCCTCATCCTCACTATAATACTCAACACATACCTTAACTTCTTCACCATGAAGATAATGGTAAATGATATCCTTAATACCATTATCATCATTAAAAAATCTCAACACATCCTTCAATTCTTTCCCAGGAACACAGTAATGTAGTTTTTGCACTTTACATCGTAAAAAATATACCAAATCCCTCATAAAATCAATATATGATAGCTTCCAAACATTGACATAAATAGTACCTTCATTTCCATCACTATATTCCCAATTTTCAGTGCCAATAACAAACTCTCCACCATAGCAAATAATGACGCCTACCTAATTTGCGTCCATGTCGATGCTGCACCCAATGAAAAAAAAGAAAAAGAGTCATTGTCGTTTTGTTGGAAACACATGACAGAATCGGCAACTTCACATTCTGGTTCTTGTCGTTTTGTTGTCAAGAAACAAATGCGACTAAAATCTCCCCAATTCGCTACATTTACAGAAACAAAAGAAACCGAATTAAATAAACAAAGTGAGGTCCCCACCACCCATTTTTCAATTTAATCATATTCACATTCGGTCCCCCACAAAAGCAGTCCAATTAATTAAACAAACAAATTCGGTCCCACCACTGTTTCCATCCGAGTCAAGCCCCTCCGCACACTGTTTTTCTATTCGGTCCCCACAACAGAAAGTGAACGAATGATGGAAGAATCAATTTTTCTATTCCATCCCCATAGAAGTGACATCCCCACCACTTTTCCCACCACTTTCCCCCAGAGCCGAGCCCTCAATTTGCCCTCCGTGCCCTAACTTGCTCGTCAGAACCCTAAATTTTTCGCAAAATTGATCAACGTAGAGAACATGACAAACCTAAATGATCGTGAATGACGGCGCAACTACAGCGATGGCCGAGCGACAACAGGCGAGCGACGGCGAGCGAGTGACGGCGGGCGAGCAAACGGCGGTGGTTGAACGACGGTGGGTGAGCAAGCTACGATCGGCGTCGAGGAAAACCGTATACGAACCCTATTTTTACTTCCTCTGCAACGACATCGTTTTTTGCTATGGAGTAAGGCGCGTCGTTTCTTATGTGAATCCACGATGGATGGCAAGAAACGACATCGTTTCTTACAAAGAAAGGAAAACGGTGTCGTTTTATGCTATCCACCATGGACAATCTTAAGCCACATCGATTTTTTTTTTAAATATAAAGGCCACGTAATTATTTTAGCCGGAATTTCTCGCCGGTGGCACCAAAGTGATCTTTTTTCCTCCGATTTGGCACTTAAGTGATCCGACGGAAACTTTTGGCACCAAAGTGAGAGCCGTACACAACTTATGGCACCATTAGTGTACTTATCCCTAAAAATAACTACCTTTCCAGATCATAACCTCCCACTCCCAAAACAAAATCCATGTCGACGCTTCTATATTTTTGCACGATAATTTAAGATAGAGTTTCCTTAATAGATTAGATTTGCATATTTAGGTAATCTCACTTGAATCGGACTTGGCTCGCAATACTTGCGCTCACTCTTTCTATTTGGTTTTAGTAATAGACGGTCCAACACAAACGCACGGACATACGGAAACACTCGATTAAGCTTGCGAGCCAATCGAATCGAACTTTGTTAGGCTCAAACTCAGCTCGACAAGTTACTCGAGCTACTTGAAATTAAGTCGAGCTCAAAGAAATTGAGCCGATCTCGAGTAGATCTCGAGTAAGGGAAAAAGTCCAGCACGAGAAGCATGACTCATTTGCAACCCAATGGACTCTACCACAGTCTATGGAGACTAATCATTACAACTTTGAAATCGGGGAAGATGGAGAAGAAGCTTCCCAGCTTAGGCCGGAAGTTCAACTCCCCCGCATGGCCAAATACCTGAAAATCTGCACATGATAGGACTAAGAAAACATATGGATCTACATTTTAAGTTCTTAATCATAAGAGATTCTGTCCTGTGTCTCTTCGTGATCAAAACTATGGTTTAACCTAATATATTTCAATCTACTCTCATGATCCATTTATTTCATGAAAAATATTTTTCTCATTTTTCGGTGTTTGATTCTCTTAAAAAAAATGAGTCAACGTAAAATATTTTCCTACAAAAAATTAAATTCAAGAAGATGATTTTCTGTTTGAAACAATTGGAAAATATTTTTCCAAAATATGACTAAATACGTTTGGACTTGAACTGTGCTCCTAGGCATGGAAACCTCAACCGGTCTCCAGTAGTCGGGCTTGGGTCCTGGGCTCAGGCCTAGGCCCCCAGCGTCCATGCACAAGTCCATTGAGGTTGAGCCCAAACACCGGTACCCATACCTAATGCTTCAGCACCCAAGCATAGGTCCATAAAGGTCGTGCTTGGGTCCTCGACACTCAAGCTTTGGTCATGACCCTTAGGCACGAGTCCACAAAGGCCATGCACGAGTCCTCGGTGCTCAGGTTTGGGTCATTGGTTAATCAAATGTTTTTTTTTATAAAAATATTTTTTATAAATCCGAATTTTTAATTTTTTTCAATTTTTAAGTTATTTTTTATTTGATATATTCATTTCTTTTATTTTTCTTTTCTTTGCTTCTGCCGTGGTTGGTTGTGGCTAGGGGCGAGCACGGGTACCGGGTAGAACCGGGAACCGGAGAACCGGAACCGGAGGTTCGGTTCGGTTCCCGGTTCTTAAAGGACCAGTTCCGGTTCCCGACTCCATTTTTCCGGGAACCGGAACCGGCAATCCCGAACCGGAACCGGAACCGGAACCGGGCCGCAAAAACCGGAACCGGCCGCGGAACCGGTTTGGAACCGGTTAGGGTTCCAAAAGGAACCCCCGCTCGGTGCTCCAAGTCCAGCCTCTTGTCCCGTACCTTCCTCAGTCCTCCGATTTCAGTTTCACTTTCAAGTTTCAGCTGGACGCCGGTTTGAGTCTTGCCGCCGGATGCCGCTCGCCCTCAAGGCCACTGCCGCCGGACGCCGCTGGACGCCAGTCCCGACGTCGCTCGACGCCCGCATTCGCGACACCTAAGTCCTGAGTCGCCGTTGCCCCGAAGACCCTGACCGACGTCCCTACTCACTGCTCAGCGCCGGCCACCGTCACCGAACGCCGCTCGACGCCCGTCGCTCTGCTCAGCGCAGGCCACCGTCACCGAACGCCGCTTGACGCCAGTCCCCGACGTCGCTCGACGCCCGCATTCGCGACACCTGAGTCCTGAGTCGCCGTTGCCCCGAACACCCTGACCGACGTCCCTGCTCACTGCTCAGCGCCGGCCGCCGTCGCCGAACGCCGCTCGACGCCCGTCGCTGCCGTGCTCTACCTCTACCCGTCGCTGCCGTGCTCTGCCTCAACGCCCGTTGCCGACTACCCGACGCAGGCAGATCTGAGCCGAGCTCGTCTCCGCTCGTGACCCACGCCGCTCGACACCCGTCGCTTTGCTCAACGCCGGCCACCGTCGCCGAACGCCGCTGGACGCCAGTCCCCGACGTCGCTCGACGCCCGCATTCGCGACACCTGAGTCCTGAGTCGCCGTTGCCCCGAAGACCCTAACCGACGTCCCTGCTCACTGCTCAGCGCCGGCCGCCGTCGCCGAACGCCGCTCGACACCCGTCACTACCGTGCTCTGCCTCGACGCCCGTCGCCGACTACCCGACGCAGGCAGATCTGAGCCAAGCTCGTCTCCGCTCGCGACCCACGCCGCTCGCGGTAGTATATCAAGGTAGGATATCATTGTTGGCACCCCACCAGAAAACGTTACCAAGTGGGATGCTGCCAAGTTGGGTATTAGCTGAGAATATGTTGAGAATGCTTTCTCATGGAGGGATTGATTAATTGAAGATTCTTATTCTTTGCTATAGCTTCTTGCGAAAGTATTAAAGAGCTTCACATCAGTGGTCATGATTCTAGTACTTGGACAAACTATTTCAGCAAAGTCTCCCATATTTTGTGACTTTGACAAGGCTCTTGTCAACTGCTTTGCCGGCATGCTTGTAATGCCATATACTGATGTTGGCTAGGGAGGACTATGTTACGAAGTTCAGAACACATTGCATGATGGACAAACCTAGTTGAATCGTATTCACTTCATGGTTATGTTTTCTAGAAATCACTTGATCCTTTACTACATCATATGTTCATGAAGGATATAAAAATTAATCATACGGTCAAGTGATACACAATGCCATGAAGGACATCAAATTACCAATTGCTTGTGATTCAAAATGTAAAACGAAGCTTCAGCTCATTCTTTTTTGTTATGGTAAAAGTTGCAGCGTATCAGCTTTGACATTATTTAGCAAATTCTATTGTATGCTAAACATGATGTTACTAGGTGGCAAATCTTAATGGTAGGTGTGGCTCTTGGTTCCTATCTGCACAATACCAGACTTCTTTGCCGCTTTATATTCTCTACTTTTGTTGTTTCTGGCAAAACTTGTTATTGTTATGTCCTCACTGTCAGCATGTTACTGGAGCTTCTAAAATTGGAAGTACATGAAAACTTGAACTTCAAAACTGAGAGAACAATTCTCAAAGTCTCTAAACAAATGCAAATACAAAGATGGTTTGAACCATTTTTACAACAGTATATCAACAGCAAAAACAAAGACTAAAACTTGCTTGTTTTGTATATCATTAAATTAAGTTAAGATGGTTGATAAAGAGTTCATTTTATACTAAAGATGGGAAAGAGATGTTTATGATTACTTAGAGTTTTGCTTGGTTTGGTGCCTTATCATAAAATAAGGGCATATTTGAATAAATCTTTTGCATTTGTATTGATAATATGATATAGTCCTAAAGTTGTGTATTGATTTGGTTTTTAGCAATTGCTTGCATATTCTATAACTCAATTCACATTATGTTTTGAATTTTCTAATTATATTCTATTATTGTTGTGTAGTGCGAAATTAATGTATCAAGATAACACGTCAATGGAGGTGGAGGGACGTGAGGAGATGACTCCGGGTATGGAATTTGAGTTTTCTGGCAATGAAATTGAAGAAGATGCACCCCCTACCTTGAGTGCCACAAATAAGGTATTCGATTCTCATCATTCTCATGATGAGAAATATACATCTAAATGCTGGAATCATTATTCGAAAATCAGTGATAAGGATGGAAACATATATCAAGTGAAATGCATTTATTGTGGGTCCATGCTTAAGTACCGTGTTGCTAATGGTACTTCTGCAATGAGGAATCACTTAAACACATGTAAGAGGTTTCCTCGTAATCTAGATAAGAGGCAGAAATTCTTTGTACCACGTAATGTCAACATGGCTGGCAAGGCAAGAGGAGATTCTAGTACTGGTAGCGTCTTATCGACATGGTCATTTAATCAAGAACGAGCTAGGCACATGCTTGCTCGATTTATCATCCTTGATGAGCAACATTTTTCCTTGGTTGAGCATGTTGGATTTCGTGAATATGTTACTGAGATACAACCTCTCTTCAAACATATATCACGTTTCACAGTGGCAAAAAATTGCATGAGGTTGTTTTTATGTGAAAGAACTTCTTTGAAGAATTATTTTGGAAAGATTAATTCTAGGATCGCACTCACGACTGATACATGGAGTTCCAATCAAAATCTGAATTATTTGTGTCTCACTGCACATTTTATTGATGAAAATTGGAAGTTGCATAAAAGAATCATCAACTTTGTGGTGATGCATAGTCACAGGGGTAGGGAGATTGGGAAAATGGTGGAGACATGCATTGAGGAGTGGGGAATAGAAAAAAAGGTGTCCACAATTACCGTGGATAATGCTAGCTCGAATGATGTTGCAATTGGCTATTTGAGGGATAAACTTTCCAAACAAAGGTCGTTGATATTAGATGGTAGTGTTTTGCACATGAGATGTACAGCTCATATATTAAATTTGATTGTGAGATATGGCTTGGCTACGGTACGTGACTCCATTGCACATATCCGAAATGTGGTTAGGTATGTAAGGAGTTCTCCCACAAGAGCCCAAGGATTTAAATCTTGCATTGAGAGAGAAAAGATCACTTATAAGGGTTCGGTAGTTCTTGACGTTGCCATTAGATGGAACTCCACTTACCTCATGTTAGACACCGCCATAAAGTTCATAAAAGCTTTCGAAATGATGGAAGATCACGATCCATCTTTTGTAAGTGAGCTAGATCATGAAACTCCTAGGGATGATGATTGGGAAAATGCATTTTATGATGCCACCAAGAAGATGTCTGGGACTTCATATCTTACTTCAAATGATTATTTTGAAGGGAGAGCTCTTTTGTATAGATATTTGAAAGATGCGGTCAATGCTTCGGATCCTAAGCTTCAAACTATGGGTTTGAAAATGAAAGAAAAATTTGACAAATATTATGGAAGCTTGGATAAAGTGAATATTATGGTGTTGATTGCGGTTGTGTTAGATCCTAGAGCCAAGTTAAATTATGTGAGATTCTTGTATGGACAAATTTATGATGATGAATTGAAGATTGAAGAGATGCATTGCAAGGTGAATAATACATTGGAGCATTTGTATGAATTTTATGAGTAATCTTCTCTTATTTCAAGTGATCAAGATTTTGGTGGCCATAATTTGGGTGCAAGTAGTAGTAGTTCCACTTCCCAACCCGATACGGGTGGTAGTGAAAAACTAAAGATGTATGAAGCCCAAGATTGGAAGAAAATGTTTTTATACTCGAATGAACAAGGGTGTGATGATAACAAGTCCGAGTTTGATGAGTATCTTCAAGAAAAAAATGAAAAGGATCTTGGTATTGACATTTTGATTTGGTGGAAGGCTAATGGTTCAAAATATAAGATCCTTTCTTTGATGGCTCGAGATATTTTGTCCATTCCTGTAACAACCGTTGCTTCAGAGTCAACTTTTTAGTACATCGGGTCGTGTGCTTGATGGCTTTCGAAGTTCTTTAACTCCCAAAGTAGTGGAAGCTTTGATTTGCACTCAAGATTGGTTGAGGGCCGCTCGTGTACCGCTTGGTGATGAAGAGTGTATCGAGAACGCAGAACAATTTGAATTAGGTAAGTAATGTTTATATCTTTATATATTGTAATTCTTTTTGTATATTTGATAAGTGAATATTTTATTTAACCTCTTCTTTTTCTTTTTTCAGATATAGTTGACCTTAATGCGGAGATTATTGTTGATAAATAGAGTTGGTGGTGTCGCAACTGCAATGGGTTTAGCGGTAGAGAATTCAAGCAAGGTTTTTTATTGGCTCTGTGCTGCTTTAACTATGTTGTCAAAGAGTTTAGGAGCCTTTAGATGGTTGTTGTGATCTCACCATTGATAAGTTTAATGCATGGAAAAACATTGTTGTCAAAGAGTCTATGTTTTGTTTTATTGTTTTCATAGCTTGGGAAGTATATTTATGGCATGATTTTGATGTTAGAGGATCATTACGACAGTGCTGAAGAGTCCGATAATATGCGCGTATGTTATAATTTTTTTTTATTCATTTTTATAACGTGCGCGCACGTTATAGTTTTTTTTTATAACGTAAGCGCACGTTATATTTTTTTTGATAACGTGCGCGTATGTTATAGTTTTTTTTATAACGTGCGTGTACGTTATATTTTTTTTTTTGGTAACGTGCGCGTACGTTATATTTTATTTTTTTTGGTAACGTGCGCGTACGTTATATTTTTTTTTTTTTTTTTGTGATAACGTGCGCATACGTTATAGTTCAAATCTGAAAATAAAAAAAAAAAAAACCTGTTGGAACCTGGAACCGATCCTAGAACCTGTGACAGGGTAGGTTCCAGGTTCTCGATTCTGACGGATAGGTTCCAGGTTCCTCATTTTGAGGAACCTATACCCAAGGGTAAGTTCCAGGTTCCAGACGGAACCGAACCGGAACCTGGAACCGCTCACCCCTAATTGTGGCTACAACCAATGACCAACTACAAGTGAACTCAAGCTTGGCAAGCTTCAAGCTTGTCAATCTGGCAAGGCTTGAGCTCGAGATCATCGTTGTAGCGGCAATTAACCAACGAAGAAGAAACATAAAAGAAAAGAATACATAAAATTAAAAGCAACTAAGAAATACGAATTTTTGATTATTTTCCTCATCATATTTTATACTTTTTGAGTCTTTTTGAGGTTTCCGTAAAGACTTACTAAAAGATTTTTTTTTAAATGATACATTTTCCGACCAACAAACAGATCATTAATCTTATGTAGGTCATAGAGTTGCAATAATTGACTTTCGCGATCAAAGCTTTTCTTTAAAATATGGTTGGCACGGGGTGGGGTCGTTGTCACACCAATCGTCAAGGAAATCTTTGGTAGAGCCGACAGACCGATCGGAAGGTGTGGCTCCCGTTACACCAGTTTTTTACACATCTATCGAGTTTACTCCTTCCTAGGTTGAATCTGATTTCAACCTGGGGAGGCCAATCTGTCATTATTGCATTAAAAAAACTCACACTTTCATTGTCAAATAAAACCGGAAATAAAAATTTGCAAACGTCAGAGGTCATGCTCGAGCAATAAATACTCTCCACCGTCCGCGATCGAAAGTGCTGAAATTGCCAGCCTTCGCATGCTTTTTCTTTAGTTGTTATCGGGGGCGGGGAGGGGCGACTCATGCCAGCGATCTTCCATGAGTATTATCTTAACTCGTAAGGATTCCATGCTTATCAATGACAACTCAAGCAATAAGTATCTAAATAGCATCGATACGTGATATGAACATACGACACGTCAACGCATTATTTCTTAAAAATAGATAATTCCAATATGTTGGGACACGTTGTATATTAAATGAATACTTTTATTTTTAATTAATATGATTCAAATTCACAATTAAATAAATTATAATAGAAGAGCCTACAATGAATTTGTAATAATAATATTAATAAATCTATGCAAAGGAAATTCAAAAGATATTTTCATAATTAATACGTATCTATATTTGGGAACATGTTTCTAACCGTAACAAAAGTTTTGATGAAATTAATGACTAACAAGAAATTATAATTAATTTATTTAAATAAATTTATGATCTTCTATAATCAAAATTTATTATTATTCAACATTTTCAAAATCACTTTATAACCTCTTTTATTTATTTTTCTGATTAAAAAAATGCAAACCCCGAGAGTCCACCCCAGGCCCGCATGCCCAAATTATTTCACTCCCTCATTTCTTCCTTTGCTCCCCCCGCCCCCAACAAAAAATAAAAAAAATTAATTGTCGGGTTTCACTTCCTTTATTAAAAATGCTAAGTCACCCTCTTGTCCACCCACCCTGCACAAAGAAAAAATCAAGCCAAGGTCCCATCAAAATCCCATTTTTAATTATTTTTTTTATTTATTAGTTTCCTCCCTCAGAAACCTTAGCTGCTGCCTCCTCCTCCTCACACGACCCTCTTCTTCTTGATATCTCTCTCTCTCTCTCTCTCTCTCTCTCTCTCTCTCTCACCTCATTAGCCATCACAATTGCTCGCCTCCGACGCTGCCTCTTTTGCAGTTGTAGCCTCGTTGCTAGTCCTCCATTGCGGCATCATAGTTGTGACCTTTTGGATCGCCTCAGTCTTTGCTCTCCCTCTAACCTCCCCCCCTCGCCCTCCCTCCATCCTCCACCATCTTCTTCAACAATTCTCTCTACCGGACACTCATGTCGATATGTATCAAGAAAAGTGATCACGTGTCGGAATTTTCGGACACGTGTTAACAGCGTGTCTGAGCGTGTCGGAATGTGTCAGACACGTAGACACATGTTGGACACAACATGAAAGTTACAGCAACGTGTCTGTACTTCGTAGGTAAGTACTTTGCACCACCCGCAACTCAGAACTCCAAGGTCAGAGAGCCCATAACCACCACCAACTAAGCCAAACACTCTGGCGGTCCTGCCTCTGCATGCTAACTATTCTACGACGAAGATTCTTTATAAAACTTCCTAGGAAAAGGGTTTTTCGGTCATTGGGCATTATTCACGTTAAAATCACCTAGTAATCAGGCACAAAGAAAGAAGCTTGAAAGCGATGGAAAAAAAAAGGGACGACTTTAAGGCTCCAATAATAGCAAATCGGATAAGGTAATTGGCATTATTGCTATTCTAATACATGATCTGATCTGCTATATTTAGCTTAAACCCTGACCAGTCAACCGGTGTAAAGGCAGACATCATTATTACGTGGATCAAGACGCAAATAATGAAATAACAGGGGAGGAAAAAGAGTTCTTGACGCAGTCTCATTCTCAAGTAGTTGATAACGCACCAACTCAAGATTAAGTCGCAATATTCAAATTGCGGCACGAAACCTCTCTGTCTGTCTATATATAGATCCTCTTGTTGTTCTATTCATCGCCTCCCAGAAGTAACATAAGCTCTCCCGTAATCCTCACATCACATGGCGAAGAGCAAGGTCCTCGTCGTTGGCGGCACTGGCTACGTCGGGCGGAGGCTCGTGCGGGCGAGCCTGGACCAGGGCCACCCCACGTACGTCCTCCAGCGTCCGGAGACCGGCCTCGACATTGAGAAGCTCCAGACGCTACTGCGCTTCAAGAGGCGTGGCGCCCAACTCGTCGAGGCCTCGTTCTCAGACCTGAGGAGCCTCGTCGACGCTGTGAGGCGGGTCGATGTCGTCGTCTGTGCCATGTCGGGGGTCCACTTCCGGAGCCACAACATCCTGATGCAGCTCAAGCTCGTGGAGGCCATCAAAGAAGCCGGAAATGTCAAGGTAATCAGCGTAACGCAAACTCATCTTTTTCTCTTTTTAGAGCGGTCCTTATTGAGTTGCTACTATGCACTAATTTCTTTCATTCTGTTCGGTTCGAAGTTCTTCTTAGGGTTTTAGAGAGTATTATGCACTTCATATGATGCTCAATTTCAGAGCAAGTACCTATATCTATGGTGTGCCTAGTAATACAGCTTCTCGTGGTACTACATGTAAAATAATTGATCTAAGATCTGTCTTCGAAGTAATCAGGATAGGGAATCTGTGTCTTGAAAAAGAAATCGAGATTTTACATAACAAAAATATATATGTCTAAAATTTTATTGATAGTAACAAAAATATTTCAAGATTTTATTGATAACATAACTCAGTGAGTAACAAAAATTCTTTTCTTTTTTTATATAAATCTGGAGGTATTTGTTGAAATATTCTTTTTACCCTTAGAGTAGGAAAAAAAAAATATTTGTCTCATTTTTCACTTATGATAGGACTTTCTTCACTTATTTTTCTTATTCTTTTCTTTCTAGCCCTTATACACATGTTTGACTTGGACATCAATCTGATGTCCACACCGTAGATAGCGAAATATGTCGAGAAAGTCAAAAGAGTAAGAGAAATGTTACAATACTTTTTGAGCTTGTAGATATTCAAACAGGAGAAATAGAATATACAACGCTAATATAAAAGAAGATTTCGCACCGGCAATCTTATTTACTTTTGATTTGAGGGCTTTGACCATTCACTCTCGTAGTATCTATCAAATCAAAAGTGAACAAGATCACTTAAGGAAAAGAAATTACATTGAGGCATAAGTTATAATTACCGATTTGAATATTTACATGGTATTGCAAATGACGGTATATATGCGCACATTACATGATTATCACAATTGGAGGGTCCAAGAGGGTGAAGAATTGATTGTTCGCACCACTTAGTGCAAAAATCTAAACAATTATTTAGCTTATAAGGAAAGAGCATATATGTGTGTCTATATATATGTGTGTGTGTTCATATTGACAAGACTATCTCCTTTACGCAATTACTAGATGATCATTTCATTATCTAGATGGTTCGAAACGGCTTAGCTAAAGTCAACATTAACCAATTTGACACGCTGCATTGTCGGCTCGATCATTTGAAATATTCGAAGATTAAGAAAACGAACGGCCGGTCGCCCCCCACCTCAACAGAACCGTTGAAAATTTCTAAAAGTTCGCTTTTGATAAAAGGCATAAAAAGTTCAGAATATTTCGAATCAAATATAATTTATATTTAAGAGTAAGATTTTGAGGAAGTTAAAATTAAAGTAGAAGTTCGTTCCAAATAAATTAAAATTAGGTGGATTTCGTTATTGGAAAAAAATAATAGAGTTGCAAATTCATAAAATGTCAAACATATATTCACATTCGATCGTTTACATAGTTTCTCCGGATATAACATAATCTTGAATCAAATTTCTAGCATAGTTTTGGAGCATAGTACGTTATGTTTATGTCGACAATCATATAATCATCTATAGTCGCAGCATCCCATTTTATTAACCCTCAAATTGCTGATCTTTGAGTTATGTTATTCTGAATTTTTTTTGAAAAAACATGTGATGCGACCTCAATATGTCACTATTTCCTAATTTGGTGTCCGAACAAGCAAGCGTTCCAACCAGAAAAGGCCGAAGGCCAAACATGACTTGAATTGTCCATCTTATATTATATAATAGACAAATAAATAAATAGGTACATACGCATGAACAATTACACGCTATACCTTTGCCAAACGTAACTTTCCGCCGCCTCCATACATTTTTCTTTGCTTTTTTTGCCGATTATGTGAAAAAGCTCTTTTCGGCCGACCATATTTTAGGCGCAAATAGGTGCCGACAGGAAGACATGATGATTGATTAAGGTGAGGATGATCCAGATATGCCCACCGACTCTTTGTTCGGTGGAGAATTTCTTGCAACTGAACCGACAGGGCCAACTCAACAGTATTTTAAGCAGACCATATCGAATTTGGTTATATGATAATGTCAGAAACTACAAATGCGTGCCTTTTGAACTACTCCCATTGGTGGGTGGGTGCTCTTCTTTTCTAGATAAGAATTTAATTTGAAGATAAAGGAGGGCTACCACGAATTATGATGGTTGTTGTCTTTGGAAAAGAACTTGTGCCGTGCATGTTCATTTGACTGATTGCGCCTTTTCGTTTGCTCGATCTAACAACCACCTGGATTTTTGTCCAGCTTTATTCTTGTTTTGTCACGCTCACGATCAAAGTTCCAGTTTAATGATAAAAGTGAAGGAATTGTGCTATGAAGTCTCTGTGGGACAAGTTTCTTCATTTCTTGTCCCTCCTAAATAAAAAAATTTTAACTTGTTGTGCCTTTGATTATTTTTGTTTAAATTGCATTCTTCTAACTTCAGTATGTTCGGAAATTGGGATAAATACTATCTTATTTCTTTTAGTTTGTCAGGTTAATATTTCATGTTTTTTTTTTTTTTTTGTAATAGATTCAACTCTAACTTTGGCTATGATTTGTGTTGTATTTCTAGTTCTAATTGTTAGAAAAATTGTACCAAACTCCCCCCCCCCCAAAAAAAAAAAAAAAAAAAAAACAGATTATGAGGATAGTACACATTCACCCATAAATTTTCAACCAGTACACATTATCTTCTTAACCTTTCTTTTATTAAAATCGTTAACCCGTTATTATACGTGACTTTCAAGGAGTAAATTCGTACTTTCATCTCTCTCTTTTTTATGAAAATACTCTTTCACCCTTGATTTTTGTAAAAAGATAAAAAGTGAAGAAAATGGAGAAAGATTAATTAAATAAAAAATTAATAAAAAGTAACACAATTAAGTATAAAGGAAAAAGGCTCTATAAAAAATGGTGAAGTGAAAAAAATTGCATATTCTTTATGTTTTAAATGTTGTTGCAAAAAATTGATTACTCAATAAAAATACTTTAAAACCCACCTTAGTTTGAGATAATCATTTCCCTGTATGAGTTGAGGACATCATTTCTTTTTATCCCTTTTGACTAACAAATTTTTATTATTGACCTTTTTTTTCTTTTTGAGGCACTTCCATTTTTTATTTAATTTGGTTGATTTTTCTTAAAATACCTTATTCAATTTTATTAAAGCTGCTACATTTACCAAGTTTTGACAAGTTCTTATTGTTTAATATTATTGATATTTATTGTTTCTATTATATTTAGTTGATTTAGTTTTCTTTCATTTTCTATATTTTTATTCTTTTGCAGCAATCAAGAGTAAAAGAGAAATTTCCTTAAAAAATGATATGAGAATTTTACTCCTCAAACATGTGCATTGCACATGCACGCGGAAAAATAACTCAGGGTTTATGGCTCTAACAAAATTAAAAACCTACCGTCTAACAGTTGAAAGTTAAAGGGCAAACGTGCACACTATCCCAAAAATTTTATGGGGAGTTTTGCACGATTTCTCCTAATTGTTAACAATTTTGTATATTTTATTATACTTACAATTGCTTGAGGTAATTTTTCCTATCCTTCTTATTTCTTCTGTTTCATCATAAAACTCGATTTACTTTTACTAGTTTATGTTTTCAGTACGGCTTGTCTTATATAATACAGTATGCAATAAGAAATTGCATCTGCAGAATCATGTTCGGGTGTAGACTCAAAATCTTGTCCATTCATCTTGTCTTTTTGGTTGAACTTGAACTGAACACTTGCTCTCCTGCAGTTTGCAAAATGGAAAGTTCAAGTAGAGAAGTTATAATCTTCGAACTATACTAACTTTTTTTAAATAGAAAGATAGATTATACATTCCGTTGAGTGAGCGTATAATGCAATGAAAGTGTATTCGTGAAGAAATTCTTGCGCTGATTTTCTATTATAAATGCATTAGGACAAACGAAATTTCCTCCTCTAACTTGTGTTGATCTTCTCATTCGGTTCTCCATTTGAGCAGTGGATTCTGTAACTCACTCAATTTGTGCAATCAAATCTTCTTATTTCTTGAAATTCAAACGTGACTTTGCTAAGAAAGCTATTTTTCTTATGTCATTACCACAGTGTGTGCATCTCTTTCTCTATCCCCCGAGCTTCTTCTTCTTTTTTCATTTTCTTTTTTCCAGTTTTGCTAATGTACAGTCACGTCGACATCATGTCGAAGAATCGTCATGCAACAAATACTAATGAGATTTTGAATGTTTGCTAATTCTTTGTAGCGGTTTTTGCCGTCAGAATTCGGAATGGACCCGGCCCTCATGGGTCATGCAATTGAGCCGGGAAGGGTCACGTTCGATGAGAAAATGGAGGTGAGAAAAGCAATCGAGGAAGCCAAGATCCCCTTCACATACATCTCGGCCAACTGCTTTGCCGGTTATTTTGTGGGCAATCTCTCCCAAATGTCGAGTCTCACTCCTCCAAAAGACACTGTATATCTCTATGGAGATGGCAACGTCAAAGGTATGTGAGGTGCATAAACCTACTTTAGGCGTAATAACAAAGGTTATATATTAGAGAAAAGATCTTCTCTAACCATGCTTCTGATTAGTGGGTTACAACCATACGATTTTCATATTTATAACCCACCAATCAAGAGATTGGTTGGAGCAAATTTCCTCCAACTAGAGACGGAGAAAACCATGTTCACCATTTAGAATACCAGCATGGTAACATTTTCAATAAACTTAAGAAAAAAGGGTTGACTAAGTGACAAAATAATCGGAACATGGACCTTAAGAAACCGTAGTCTCATGTTCGAACTCTACTCGACGCAACGATCCCTTAAACCTGACATAAGTCCCAAATGCTACCATGTGAAATGATCAATTCATGTCAAAGTAGGTCTTTTATCTATGTCAATTTGGACTTTGAAGGAGCTATACATTTTATTATATATATGGATTCAATATTTCAGCGTTATTTTGTTAGGTGAGACTGTGTCATATTTTAATGTGTTTTTATCTCACGCCAATAATGAGGTAAGCGCTTACGTAATCAACCAATATCATCTTAGTCGTATCCTTGAACATCTTTATTAGATTACTCAAGTACTCGATCAGAAGGGCAATCACTAGCTCTGCATATCTAGTCTAAATCACGACTAGATAAAATATTCCGAGTGATCACAAAATCTATCAAGTTCAACAACCTTAGCTTGGTTAAGTCATTTAGCCAAGTTCAACACTTCTTTTTGGTAATTAAGACACGAGTATGTGCGAATATGTATATGGATAAGTCATAAAAGTGTTCGATACTGCATTACTGTTGCAGCTGTTTTCCTCGATGAAGATGATATCACAACATATGCAATTAAAACGATCGATGATCCGAGAACGCTGAACAAGACAGTCTACCTAAGGCCACCAGAGAACATTCTGTCCCAAAGACAACTGGTGGAGACGTGGGAGAAGCTCAGTGGAAAGACCCTGGAGAAGAGAAGCATTTCTGCAGAAGACTTCCTTGCCTCCATGAAAGGTACTTATCTGTTTTATTGTTTCGTTAGATGACATGTACTTTTGTAGAATTTAGTGTTGGCATATCCTTAGGTTTAATGACAACTTAAACAATGCGACGGTGATCATGTTTTTGAACGCTGACTGGAAAATCTAATAAAAACCCTTTTGTATATTTACCATCAAGAGTGACCTGCTACATAATTACTTGCTACAATAGCTTCAGATCTATGGTAGATCATATTTAGATGATATTAAGCTATCCTTCTGTTTCAGGATTGGATTATGCGCAGCAAGTGGGAGTGGGGCATTTCTACCACATATTCTATGAAGGCTGTTTGACAAACTTTGAAATTGGGGAAGATGCAGAAGAAGCTTCCCAGCTTTATCCTGAAGTTCAATACACCCGCATGAATGAATACCTGAAGATTTTTGCATGATCGTACTAAGAACCATTTGTACCACTCGGAGTTTGCTCTCGCTATCCAAATAAAAATCTTGAGTTTCTCTATCATGATTCTATCATTTCTGCGATTATAAATTGGTCTAAGCCGAGATTTGTGATCAATGATTGCGCTCTCTTCGAACTCAGCAGAAAACAAAAACCAGCTCAGAGTATTCCTACAATGGTCCTAGCTAAGGATTTCTGGGTAATTCAAAAGCTGTTTTTTGTAATTAGTGACAATAAGATAACTCAGGCATATGGGGATTCACAAGAAGAATAGGCTTGATCATTTCTCACAACTCAACTTAAAATTTCAAGTATTGCCAATAAGCCATCTCTTTTGTCATAATACAACTCCCAGTCATTTGAAAATATTCCAGTTACATAGAAGCAGCAGTTCACGTATTCCAAGTCTGTCATCCCAATAGTGTTCCCACTATGCATTTGTTAGGAACCCCTCTTTAGTCCTTCCCTACTTATTGGCATCATGTTATAGTTAATCCGTTTCTAACATATATCAACATACCCGACACTCTCAATCGTTCTATTTTGATTGGTTAGGTCATACAAGACACCCCTTGAAGCCTTTTCGTAGGGCAGTTTCATCGAGGTTCCTCCCAATAAAGACAAGCTTGTTTATTCTCTTCTCATCAGGACCCCATTCTTTTCCCGGACAGCCATCCAATGTTGAATGAACACCCTGAATGATAGGCAATTTTTGAAGTAACATAAGATGAGGATTTGAACCAAAATGGCTAGAAAGAAGTTCATAAATACAAATAGTGGAACCTGGAATACGTATCGTTGCTCATAACCAGTCACAGATAGTACACCCTTCATTCTGTACAAGTCCTCCCCTTTTTCTTCAGTCAGTCTCTCAAACCAATCATCAACCTAATCCATGGACATTGCATATGAGAGACATGTTTAAACAGATATCATCACAGTTGAGCAAAAGCAAACTGCAAGTGCTAGAATACAGACAACATATAGAATGCAAATTCCCATGCATAGTGACAAATATAGAGACTTACGCAAATTCAAAGGTCTCGTCATAAACCAAGAGATAAAGATTATATCTCAGACACAGATAAGGAAACATGCCTTATCAACCTTTTTAAAACCACTGGTCAGTATTTGAATTTCACATATTTAAGCACCAAATGTGAGATGTAAAAGTACATTCTTAGTTTTACCAGTATACCCACACTTTACTGAACAACAAATCATCGAGCGTTAAAGTGCTTGCATAAGCCAAGCTGCCAATGTTCATTCATCCTAACTAGAAATAGTGTAGGTAAGACGCTCATTAGGCCTCTGAAACTCATCATTTTGTCTTCATAGATAGTAAAAGGGTATAAATGGGAGACAGGCTACATAGATCAGGAAGAGCTGAAGTATAAATTTAAATTTATACCCAACCCGGAAACTTTCAAAACTATTGTCTCACTTGTCTCCTCACAATGCTTCTCCTTCAGGTTCTCTGCTTTCACTACGTTTGACAACCGCAGTAGAATTTTTCCAGCAAGGAATTTTAACAGTGGTTCATAAGGGCTACACTAGTGAACACAGATATCAGTAGCAGTCACGCAAAAAGAAAAAAAAAAACATGTCAAGAAAATTCATCAAAAAACACTATTGTCATGCATTCTCAATAGAGCTAGTGAGCCTACTGCACCCACTGCTTGCTTTTCGCTGCCAAATGGCAATGGGCTGGGCTGACACTTTGGCCCATCAGATCAAGGTGACAAAATTCGAAGCTATGGTCCTCTATACCATTACAGATATGCTGACCAGACTGCACTACACATCATATGGCACCCACAGTTACAAGAAGCTCAGGGCTAGTCCATAGACTCTCAAAGTGAATGACTATTCAAAATCATGGCTTCATATCTTATAGTGAAACTCATGTCCCTCATATATTACTCCTTGACAACAGCAATACCACAACTAATATACAAGAAGACGCACCACTGCATGCATATACTTCTCCTAGACTCATACATGCACCACACTGAAATGAAAGAGGAGCAAGACTTCTGCAAACAGTTCCTGGCCACCATATTATTCACTATCCCATAATTAAAGCCTCCAGGGTACAGAATAAACTAACATCCAATTGGCACATCTTTTCACTGGGGAACCAAATGAATCAAAACATAGCACATACACCCCCATGGGTGATCAAAATCAAACCAACAAGATCTAAAACAGCTACGTAAATTTACCTCATCAAGATCCAGTGTACCCTCAGAAACAATACTGACGCTGGAAACTGCAGAATCATGCACATGATCATGATGATGATGGTGATGATGCCCTTTGTGCTCTTCTGCATTACCTACACATGCTGGGAAATTCAGTCATCACAGGTAACAAAACTACATAGAATTAATCGCGATACAAGAAGACAAAAGCAAAACAAGTTTTGTACACATTACCATGCCCATGTTGATGTGCATGACAGGATGAGTCATCTCCATGAACTTCAGAATCAATTCTGCAGAGGTAACTGACAGGTTAGAACATGACAGCATGCTGTGCTGCAAAACTTCCGTTTAATTTACAACTAGTCATATATATACTGTTTTCCAAATTGTAGAAATAACTACCTGTCCAGATCATAACCTCCCACTCCCAAAACAAAATCCATGTCGACGCTTCCATATTTAGCTAGCTTGATTTGTGCCATCCCATTGATGTGCTGGAAAGTGCCAGTGCAGTCATAATTAGAAAATAATAAACTAAGACAAAACCGTTTCAAACTTCTCTAAGAAAACATAGCACACTAGAAGCAGAAAATATACGATGCTCGATGCACACATCAATTAGGGAGAAGTTACAGCTTACAACTCCATCAATTTCCACAAATTTTCAGAAATTTAGGTTCCATGTCATGGTACCTATAGCTGGTTCACTGCTGGCATCACCCCAGAACAGATCTTATGTGCCTCAAAGAATCTTGCACTGGTACATCTATCACTATGTTATCCTTCCTCACAGTGTGTTCAGGGTGACTTATCCATTTCATCATACTCTTGGTTTTAAGATTCGGGATTTTAGCTTTATTAAATATAGAACATGGAAATCTTCAAAAGAGAGTAACTATGGACATCTAAAGCCAGTTGAAGTCATGTAAAAAAATTTAATCATTAAAAACTTAAAATTACTTCTTTTGCTTGGCAGGAAATTCATTAAGTGCTTTTTCGATAAGTATGACCAGTCATCAGACCATACTGATTATCCACTTTCTCCATTTAACTTAGCCAAAGAAAAGTCCAGCTAACCAGAATATGAAGCAAAATGAACAATGACCTCTGTTCCCAAACTCCTATTTGGAAGAACCAAGGCAACTCTCATTGTGGTGGGAAAGAGATAGAACACTGGAAATCTTCAAAAGAGAGTAACTATGGACATCTAAAGCCAGTTGAAGTCATGTAAAAAATTTTAATCATTAAAAACTTAAAATTACTTCTTTTGCTTGGCAGGAAATTCATTAGGTGCTTTTTCAATAAATATGCCTAGTCATCAGACCATACTGATCATCCACTTTCTCCATTTGACTTAGCCAAAGAAAAGTCCAGCTAACCAGAATATGAAGCAAAATGAACAATGACCTCTGTCCCCAAACTCCTAAAACGCCCGAGGAACAATGACCTCTGTCCCCAAACTCCTACGGGTTTTTGGAAGAATCCTTTTCCCGAGGTTACGGATCCATTTTGCCGACTTCCCTTGCCTACATTGTTCCATGAACTCTCATTGTGGTGGGAAAGTGAGAAATAATACTTCAAATTAACCCATCTCCAATTGGCTTCCACAAATGCTATTAGGAGTAAAAAAGGATGGAAAGAAAGAATTTTACCGTGGCCATTACTCCTTTTAATTCAGTTTATAGGCAATGTATATGCAAGTTTCAGCCATTAAACATGATTCCAGTTAGCAACTTATGGTCTGCAAGACACAGTCATCCTGTGTTCTAACCAATACCAGAGGAAGTTGAGATGTGTTTTCATCACCATTCTAGCTCTAGAGTTACATAAAGAAACTTCCTATCCAACTCCAGATCACCCTCTTTCCTTACAGAATATTAGTGCCCACTGCAAAAGCATACCTTGATCCTTTTAGTCAACATATCCAGTTCAGCTTCAGTTGCTAAATCAATCTGCCAATATATAAAGAAAAAGATCTTAAGAGAGTGAAAATGAAAAGTATGCCCCTAGGCCCTTTACTAAAAAAAGAGATGGAAGCAAAAGTGAGAAGAATATTTGCAAGCATCAGTCCACCTTGTTTATAATAATACGGTCAGCATAAGCGATTTGTTCAACTGCTTCATTTACAACAAATCTCGGTTTCACTTCATTTAAGTGCCTCATAACATGCTTGGAGTCAACCAAGGTAACAACACCATCCAATTTCACGTATCTTGAAACCAATTCATCAGAACAAAATGTGTCAATAACTGGACCTGGCTTAGCAAGGCCTGCAAGAGTGTTTCATATTAATGCATAAGTGATTAAAAAAAAATTGGGTTTAAATGTATCATAATCTAAATATCAAGACCACAGAACCAATTGAAAACCCACAAATATAGCATATATAAGTGCAGCCATTGAGAACATGAGATGAGCAAACACAAAATTCTGCAAGGGCAACAGTAGTCAATTAAATGATATAAATTATTCATCCGCGTGAGTTACCTGTGGTTTCGATCACAATATGATCAAATTTGTCCCTTTTCTTCTTAACCAACTCCAGTAACATCTTCACCAAGTCTCCACGTACAGTACAGCATAAGCACCCGTTGTTAACCATTATAATTTCCTCAGACGCAGAAGAATGACTTGCGACCAACGAACCATCAATATCCACCTCACCAAACTGAAAAGGCGGAGAGTTAAACAACCAATGAGCATCTGCATCATCAATTCTAATCGCATAACCGTTAAACTACAGCTGTTGAATGGGACCGCACGCCCCAACCAGACAGCCACTATCTCCACTAAGCACATAGGTATAAGCAATACCAGAAAGAGCCCTTTTTTAAGCAAACTGGCAATTACCCATGAGAGACCACAAGAACCATGACGAAATTAATAACCTCAGATTCAGTATTCTGCAAAGGATGTGAACGGGGTTACCTCATTTTCAATAACAGCGATCCGCTTGCCATGTTGGGCTGTCAGAATATGGTTGAGCAGAGTCGTCTACACCACAAACACTCTCAGCTCAGAACCACTACCGCAGCAGAACACCAATCAACAACAGTTCGCTAAACCAACAAGAAAAAGAGAAAAAGGGTGCCGAACCTTTCCGGAGCCGAGGAAGCCGGTGATCACCGTGGCGGGCACGCGGTCGTCGAGACCGAGCGCCGCCGCCGCCGCCGCCCCGGCTCCGTCTTCGACCCTGTAGTCCGGCTCGGAGACGAAGGTCCCGACGTCCCGGCGACGAGAAATGAGGGAGTGGAGGCTCCGGAGGAGTTGGAGCGCGGGAGAAGAAGGGCGGCGGTGCAGCGCGGCTGGAGATGGCGATGTAGGTTGCCGCCGCTCGACGCCGCCCTGGAAATCAAGAATCTGAGCGTCGCCATTGCCGGAGCTTCGCGGAAGGAATTGCCGTCCGCCGGTGGCGAGAGAGGTTTTTTTTGGGGGGAAGAAGCGGTTGGGTTAAACCTTGAGAAGGAGAGTGAGGGTTTAAGAGGGAAAAAGAAGGAGATGGCGGAAGTCGAAATGGGCTGGGCCGAGCTCGGCCCATGGGCCCTGATGATGGGCAAGAACCGAATGCTGAGATTTCATGTTTGTTGAGATGTTAAGGGTCCAAACGAAAAAAAAAGACAACATTTTTTTGCATGGGCTTTAGCTTATGCGAGCGACGCGACGGACCAGGAGTGAGCATGGTTCGAGTAAGTGGTAACCAGGAACCACCCACTAAAAAGGGAAAATTTCAAATAAGAACTTAAAGTGAATCTATTTTCTCAAATAAAGATCTAAAATGAAATTTGTGTCAAATAAGGATCCGAAATGAATTTATTGTTTCAAATAAGGATCCGAAATGAATTTTGTGTCAAATAAGGACCAAAGTGATCAAGTTGATTTCTATTGAGAACCTTAGCTCACCGGCAAACATTTTCTGGTGATTAAAATATGGGCAATTTTGTCAGAAATTTGTGATTGGAAAAAAATGGAAAAATTCTAAATTAATTAAGTTTAGGTTATTCATTAGATGTTTACATTTTCTTCTTTCTTCTCCCCCGGTGCTCCTCAACCAAATCGCTACCCGATCATCGTCATGACTCGATTCTCATCGCTCCTTACCTTGCTCAACCGGCGGAGAATTTGGGTCTCCACAAATAAACAAAGAAGAATCTTGTTTTGTTCTTTTTTTTGAATTTGTGCCTCAATTGGCAGAAAATTTTGGTCTTCGATTTTGTGGAGGATGGGTACAAGGAATTGGGAGAACTTCGGTCTTTGACTTTGCAAATGATAGGTATAAGGAATGGGGAGACCGTAGAAAACCTAGGGTTTTTTTGTTTATGTTTTAGGATTTGTTAATTTTCCCTAGATTTTTTTGGACAAAATTTCCCAAACTCCGGTCGTCGGAAATGTCACATGCTTGATAACTGGCAAATATTTGACTAACCAACAAACTTAGGTCTTTATTTGGAATTGATTCAATCACTTTGGATCCTTATTTGAAACAATAGGTCTACTTTAGGTTTTTATTTGACACAAAATTCATTTCGGATCCTTATTTGAGAAAATTGATCCACTTAGAGTATTTATTTGGAATTTTCCCCTAAAAATTGGTTCCAAAAAATCGAAACCAAGATGCGCCCATTAGTTCCGCGGACCCATTCAAAAACCAGACCACCGGTTCAATCCGATTCTTGAGTGAGTCCTTAGAATCGGTCCCCAATCCATACAAAGCTTATTCAGCCTTATATTTTTATTGAATTGTGAGTCATTAGTTTTTATTAAGGATTGAAAATGATTGGGCAAAACCAATAGATAATACTCATTATCTTAAAACTTAATTTCTTCGAAAGTCGTGCTGTGATCCTTTTAAGATTTCCCGACACCGGAAACATGTAGAAAATTAAACTCCATGATAAACATCCTAACCTCTACATAAGTTAAAACATTAATCGTTTGATCCATCTTTTTTCAAAGCCAACCTAATTTAATCATGGGAATGGTTAAAGAGAGATCTATTTATACTCTTAAAACAAGCTATTGGCTCTTATGGACATCTCCAATTGGCTCTCTCTTTCCTTTATGTTTGTTTATTTGTTTTGATTGAGAAAGAAAGTAAATGGATTATTAGAATTGAAAAAAAAAATAGGGGGCAAATCCTATTACACACCCATGAAACAAAATTATTCAATAATATTCGATAACTACAAATATACATATATGTACAAATATATTTGTTTGAAAAACTATAAAATATTAAGTAATTGAAATGGAATTTCTTTTTTTAAATATATATACCGCTTCGGTCCGAGTGGACGGCAAAGGTTCCATGCCTAGAATCGAGAATTTGATCGATACTCACCAGTTCCACTAAATAAGAATCAAGAACCAAACTAGCTCCCATGGGAACCGCTAGTTTCGGTTCAATCCGATCGGGTTCTAGGCAATTCAGGCAGTTCTCGATTCTTTTGCACACCTTTATGATGGACAAATTCAATCATCACAATGTGAAGATTATATGTAGATTCGCGATTTTTTTGTAGGATTTGATGTGGGTTACTTAGATTCTTGACAATTGCATCTAGTAGTTTTAAATGGAAAATGACATAAATAGTCCCTGAATTTTAGTTCAATATGTGATGTATAATGTGATCCTAAACTACAGCCAAATGTATAATGTGGTTCCTCAACTTTCAATTTGTTTAATGTGATTCATAAACTTTTAATATATGTTTAGCTCAATCCCTGAATCATATGAAAATGTACCAAAAATTAGGACAACATCGAACAAATCAAAAGTTTATAGACAATATTATATATTAAGGCAAAGTTCATTATAGATCATTTGTGTCATGATTCCTAATTTTAATCTATACAGGAGCTGCTAAAGAACAAGTTCTTTCCGCACGCCTCATCAAAGTCACTTTGGTAGTTCCGTTCCCCGCTGGTAGAAGATAAGACATACTTGCATGCTCCGACTGCAGCAAGCCTAACTGCACGCCCGTCCTTAGATTAGATGACCCCTACGTGGATCCCACATTATCTAATGGTATACATGAACCGAGGCTGCGTGCGCTCAGAGCATGCAGAGATCCTTTCCGTAGAAGAGGGCCACTTCGAGGTTTTGATTTCAGCTGAAATTTGACTGGAACAAATGATGAAGCAAGTACTGGTGGCCCTCCTCAAACAGACAAATGAAGGTGGAGAAATGGCCAAAGAAGATGGAACATGGAAGGCAAGGCAGACGGTGAATCGACATACAGCATGGAGCGCCATAAGAATGACAAGAAAGAAAGAGAAAAACATAGCCTCATCTGCATTTACCAGTTACTGAGGATGTAAAAGCACCAGGAACTCTGCAAATCTCATCTTTCTTCAAGTTTACATCAGTTGGACCTTTTGTTTTGTTTTGTTTTTGCCAGTAATTCAAGTGCGTCGGCTCGGGCGCACAAGAATATTTGACTATTTCCATCTTATCGAGTATTTACAAAAGCTGCCGTTAGATTTATTTAGAGAGCAATTGCAATAATTCCGAAGACTGATTCGGATTCCTGAGTGCGCACCCTATTTTTCAAAACGACAGTTGAGTAGTACTCATAACAAATTCCCATCCACTCACCCCGTCTGAATCAACGTTTGAGATAAAGAACCTTCACGTGGCCTACATTATCTTTCCTTTTACTGGGAAAAAACATCACTAAGGGAAACAGAAAGCAAAAGCCTGAAGACGACATTGACAATATAATAAGAAGCCGACTCCTTCAGCAGGAGTTTGGCCGTAGGGACAAGACAGGAAAATTCCCTTTGTCGCCCCTTTCTCGATTTGCAAGAATCAAGGGCTCCATTGGAACGTAATCGGCTTCTTCTTTTGGTATCAAAAGCGGCTTTACTGAGAAAAATGATGCAGTAACACGTAATTTAGGAGATGGGTCTGTCTGCCTCAGCCTGTACCAAAAAGCTAGAATCAAGAAGTTTGAAGCACACTTCCCAGTTCAACGAACCCTGTGTCCAAAATGAGCTCCCAAAGTTCCATAGGCAATAAAGAAAACCCATTAGAAGTGCTAGGAAGAACTGACTTGATGAACAGAAAGAATCTTATAAATTCCAACTCAAATCACTTACAAAAGCACAATCACCCACCATCACCACAAATTCAGTATTGCCAAACTACCATAAAAAAAAAGCTCCTCTACACAACCCTACCAAGTACATGCACAAGTTCCACCATTAAATTCGACAGGATGATAAAAACCGTTTCAGCCATCGTTACACAAACTCCTATGTCTTCCGAAGTAGCTCTATCATGAAGGGGAAGGAGAGAGAGGGGGAGAGAGGAGGGGGGGGAGGGGGAGAGAGAGAGAGAGAGAGAGTTAGTAGCAATTCCTGGTTTCTATGGTCCTTCCAAATGCAGCGGGTTCTTCACCATACCGCGCCTCGGCGAACCTTTCTCGTCGTCTTCCCTCACATTGCCTGCAGCTAGGGCCCCACCGAGATCACTTACATTCCCAAAGACGAACATCACCGCCCCAAGAATTGCACAAATGAAGGCAATACCGAAAGAAGTGCTCACACTCCGTGGGACAACTGATGCAATGCCGAAGCCCGCACAGGTTCCCAACACTTTCACCCACGAATACCACACAGAGAAAGCCCCTTCCTTTCCAGATGGCGCACAGTCCAACACCAAAATCCTACCATAAGCATACAAGATTCCTGCTGCCGTGCTCTGCAAAGTTGCAAAGAAAATCACATGTCCCTTGTTCCAAGTTTTGTTGCGATAGTAGAATCCAACCCCACAAGTGATCATCGAGAGAAGGAAGCCCAGTAGCTGCATTTTCACTGCATTTGCCTTGATGAGGTTCTGAAGTGGGTGCAGCAGCGGCAAAGAAACCAGAGGGAAGAGGAAATAAGTCAACCAAAAATAAAGCACAAAGACAGGTTTCAGGCACAACTCCCCGACTAAAAAGAGCACCGCCCCCGTGAAGATGCACATTGTTGTGAATGATGACAGGAAGACGCCAACAAGGCTTCCCACTGCATGAGGGTAGCTAAAGATGGAGATAATATAAGTAAATGGTGGAGGAGGAGATTCTGGACCTGGCCTATACGCCACAATTACGTAAAGAATGCCGAGAAGCCAGAAAAGGCCACCAAAGATTGAAACCACCCACAAGCTGATAAATCTATCTTTCTGATCAAGCATGTGATAAGAGAATGCAGAAATTAATGCAGCACCAAAGCAACCAGCCGCCGTGGCATAAAGTGAGAGCCAACCCGAGACAGATCTCCTGACATGGAATTGGCTCTTCTTGAGAAGAGGGCCCGAGAAACCACGGATCATGAGGCCGAGATTGCGGGTGTGGGCAGCTGAGGACACCAGACTGGCAGCCACGATCACCACGATATATGGCAGAAAGATCCAAGGGGTGCGGAAAAATCCTGCCGGAAGACAGAAGATAGCTCCAACGACTGTGGCAGCTCCAGCAATTAGCTGTTGGTACTGCCCATGGTCAAGGCGCATGGAGACAAAGTTCAACAAAGGCGCAGCCAAAACCAAACCTATGAACCAACAAACCGCAGTCCATTCCAGAGGGGAAATATTAGCCTCGTTTGTTGACCGGTGCGTCAGCCCTACAAACCTGGAGATTAATCCAATCAAGAAATAAGTCTCACGTCATAGGCAAACAAAACATCATTGATAAGCCAGCACGCCTAAGAATTGCAAGATTTAATTAGGTCAGGCGTCTAAGAATTGTGAGACTAAATTAGGTCATGTGAGCTAGTTAGCTTTCAAAGGTCATTTCTAGTCAGCGACTCCTGTTCAAATGCAATGAACCGGAAGAATGTACATTACAATTCAATTTTGGCCAGCTTATCCTTGTAGGAGGGAGTGGTAAGTCCAGGGCTCCTTCCAGTTCATTCAAACAACACCACACAAATGTCACAGCATCTCAGTCTAATATCCCAAGAACAATCTCTTAGCCCCGACCATTGCGGTCAAGGTTTTGAAAAATTGGAGAAATTGTACCAAGCAACGGCTACAACACACGGCAACCATTAGATGAGGTGGATCCCACACGGGACACACTCGATTCGAATGGCCCCCCGTTCCCCGGTCGGATACAGACACGCCCTACGAAGCATTTCCGAAGGGCCTTTCGTGTAATTTCACAAAGACAATGGGTCCTTTCTTTTTCTTTTCTTTCCCCCCAAACCAAACAGTCTTCAAAGCACCTCTTTTTCAAAGCATGGTCCCCCCAGAGCAGGTCTAGGCCTTTTCCTCCCTCCCTCCTCAGTCGTTTCAAATTTTTTGAAAGTCTCTCTGAAATCTTGTGTGCGTGTGGCGTTTGTTGTTGGTTCACATCAAATATAAAAGTTTCACACCCCAAGACCCAAGGCCCGAGTGGCCCCCACCCCAAATCCCTACTCGCCCTCTCCTGTCGGTTTCACAATTAAAGCAGCTGTTTTTTTTTCTATCCAAACATCATTTATTCAACACCCTCCTCGCCCTCATTTTACTTTTCCCCCCCTGATCTTTTCGGGCAGGCTCTCCCCTTTTTTTCCATTTTACCCCCCCGAAAAAGTTCGAATTTTCAACCGTGCCCCCTCAACTAAACGCCATTAAAGAACCAACGGTCGCTTCCAACTTCCCTAAGTATATACGAGGCACTGAGCCACACCACGCCATTGAATAAAGCCAAAAGACTCCGCAAAGATCAATCCTTTGAGATCTATACTTATGCAAAACGCATGATTATAGCCTGGTTCTGTGGATATGAAGGTTTCCGAGGTTTTTTTTTTTTTTTTTTTTTTTCTTTTGTTATAAAGTAACAAACTTGTAAATAATAAAATAGTGTCCGCAAGCCGACAAAAGCGAGAGGGCCTTCCCAACGCTCGATTTGTCTGGACTCGCTTAGCATGAACCCAGCAGCAAAGACCCATCATTTTAACGGAGATTTTTTTGGGACAAGGTTGTACTGGCTGGATCTTTCTCTACTCGAAGCACTCAAAACCCTCATGAGAGCGACCATGCCCGTGAATCTTTCTCCGTGGCTATACAGCTTCCCATGTCTTTTTTTCTTTTTCTACCTTTCGTCCGTTCGTTTTCCCCCTTATTTCACAGCGCGAGCTCACATTCTCGTGCTCAGGCTCTTTTTTTGGGAACGAAGGAGGAGGAGGGGCGGTGGGGGAGAGCTAAAAACGAGAACAGAACAAGGCTTCACGAGGTGGTCGGGTTCTTGCTCAACAAATCTTAACAAGAAAAAGTAGGGAAAAAAGGGAAGGTTTTGAACGTTTCGTGCCAGTTCGTCACCCTGTTCTTGACACTAGAAGACATAATTTTCACGCAAAAAATTTAGCAGCAACAGGCAAGACATCACGACAACGAAACACTGCGAAAACCTTAAGACGTAGGAGAAGGGTAAGGAGCGGAAAGAAGGAAGGACAAAAGAAAACTCACAGTCTCATCTCCTTCTCGCGACAGGTCATGCCCTTGTGGCTCTTGGTCCAGCCCTGGGACGGCGCCGGCGGGGCGCCGACGACCTGGCTGATGATGAGCGGGAAGACGATGGGGATGAGCGCGGTCTCGATGAAGTAGGTGCAGAAGCCGTACAGGTGCCACCCCCACACCTCCAACTTCGACGGCTTCTCCTCGGCGTCGTACGCCCCGTACGGGTCCCGCGCCCTCTCTATCTGCAGCCCAACCCCGCCCCCGCCGCCTCCCCCGCCGCTGCCGCCGCGCGCGTCCGTCGTGGCCAGCACCTTCCCGATGGACGTCCCCCCAGAAGAACCCCGGCTGTTCCCGCCGTCAGCGGCCGAGTCCGCCATTTTGGCCCCGGAGCTCAAGCGCGAAGCTTTCCCGAGCAGGGACGAGAACGACGAAAACTCGGTAAGCCTAGCGAGACAGGAGGACGGGACGAATTTACGCAAACGCCCTTGACGAAGAACCCTAGAGAGAAGGCAGCAGGCAAGAAGGAAGAGGGAAAAAATGGTGGTGGGTTTTCTAGAGAGAGAGAGTGTATAAATGAGAGAGAGAAAGAGAGAGAGAGAGAGACGAAGATGGCAAAGTGGGAATAATGATTTTGTTGAGGAGGAGGGTGGTAGGGAGAGAGAGAGAGAGAGGAAAAAAAGGCGTGCGGAACAGCTGGTTTTTGCGAGACTATCGAGAGAAAGAGAGAGACTGAGACTGTGGAGTCTACAGAGAGTCTAGAGAGAGAGAGAGAGAGCTTGGGTTGATCTTAAACTACTGAACAAAGCTCACATCGTTTTAAGGGGGGGAGGGCGTTAATAAAAGAAGGGGGGGAAAGCAGTTTAAGAGGGCGCCATTAACGAGGCCGTGTCTTTATGCCCTAAAAAGCCACCATGGTAGGGGCCCCTTCGTTCTCAAATGGTCTCTCTTTCTCTCTCTTTCTCTCTCTATCTCTCTCTGCTTTTCTTTTTTTTCTCTCTCTCTCTCTCTGTTTCTCTCTCTACTGTGAGGGGCCGTTTCTCATGTACTGCCGGGGGTAAAGGGAGGGCACGTACTGCGAGCCAGGTCTTTGGCAGGGACTAATAAATTAAGCGTAAAGGTAGTTATGGAGGGGATGCATGTGTCTTGCTTTCCATACCGTATTTCATGCATCGATACGCACGATTTAACTACGCCGTGAATTGTCGGTACTCGACAGTCGACACGATCCGATAGAGTGTAATTCGATGGAAGGTATTGAGGCGAATACCACATCGGGTCATTGGCTTAGATCCTCAAGGGTCATATCCTTGGGATGGACGAACCACGTCGGAAAAGAACATATCAGATGGAAGTATCATATGGTGAATTAATTTTTAAAATGAACTATGAAAACCCATCTTGTGAGTCGTGGCATTTGTGACTCTACAGTTAAAATGGGGTGTTTCACGTGAAAGATTGGTGCTTAATAAACAGATTACTAACCGATCCCGAATGATACCACTATCACCAATATAAGTATGAAACTCCATCAATTTTGGGGTTGAAACATGCGTACTTTTTCATGTCCAATCGTTTTCTAATGACATTATTCCACAATGGTCATTTATTTCCATCATTGGACATTACACTACCTTCACGAGTAATGGGTCGTTGATAAGGACAAATCCCATCTTTACTTTGACTTAAGTTCGAACATAAATGATATTCATAACATGTAATTAGTCGAGCCATATGTGTTCATGAATGGAGGACAAATATGGCCACATTATCGTGCAACTTATTATTATTATTATTATTTTCGTGTCGAGGAGACTCTGACGAAAAGGGAGGGGAGAGAGATAGAGAGAGATTTCGAAAGTACAGTGGAATAATCAATTTGTCATTAGATTAAAACTACATCTTTGGCAGTATTATAACGGGATGAGTAGAGTAGTCCTTAAATCACGTTTGCTGCAATGATGGGAGGAGAACACAGTGGAATGATGATGATATAAGCATGCTTATGCCCCCGCTACTATATTGCATGGGGGGCATCTCGCCAGCCCTAAAGTTTTGGCCCTGAGTATTCTGTACCAACTCATCATGCTCACTATCATTACCAGCTACAAAGTGAAAGAAAGGGTGCTTTAATCCGGAACAACGTAACGGTCTTGTTAACGGGTGCCCTAATAAATATCTCACGACAACTTTCGTTGGCATCAGCTTTCGTTAAGGCAACTAGGGACACCCTAATTCGTGCCCCTGTTTCCGAGCATGTCTGGACGTATCTTTGATTAAATTGGTTTTGCGACCGAATACGACATGAGAAGCAAAGAATATTGGCAACTTAGTACTTACACAACGGGCGACTTTTCTTGAGTCATTTGAATGAATTTCGTATGTTCGATGATTCTTTGTATCATCGTGTAGGAACAGTTTCCATTCCTTTGTCGCTATGAGCTATCTAGATTTTTAGCTCAGTTCGTAGGGTTCTTGAGTTAATTCATGTGTGCAAAAGGATTGATGATTCTATTAAAAATCTCAAAATGGCACCCCATGATACATTTGCCAAAAACTAATCTTTGCTTTGCAAAAAATTTTTAATTTAGTACTTCATGACACATTTCACCCCAAACTAATTTTCATTCCACAAAAAATTCTCAAATCGATACTTCCGTGATATATTGCCTTAAATTGGTGTCTCTCAACCAAATCTACACTCTATTGGTTTCCAATGTAGCAATTCAAGATTTTCGTGAGACAAAAATTAGTGTGGGATAAATGTGGCATGGAAATGTCAATTTGAATTTTTTTGTAAGACGACATTTAATTTAGGGTAAATATATCGTGGAGACATGAGTTGAAATTTTTTTAATGGTATTGATTCATTAAAAGAAGCCTGATTTATATGGAATCCTAATGTCAACAATGGGAAGGCAATAATTACCAAGAGCATTAGAGGGAGAAAAATGTAATTTCGCACCAATAATCATTTACATAACCCACTTTTCCCCACCTTTAGTGCATCAAATAGAAAGATAAGGTGCACGCTCAAGAGCTTTTAGCTCTACAGAGACATGGCCTTTAAACAAAACCCTCGCCTTTTATTTTCCTCCTCTACTTTTATTAAGTGGCTGAATATTGTTTTTAGTTTATTGTTTTTAGTTTAGAGGAAAGTGGAGGTATCACCTAACTCACGGAAGAAATTTAATCCCATATAACTCCCCCTCTTAGTGACGTCATAAAGTGGACCATAGAAAAAGAGAGTAGAATGGGTATAGTAGTCTATGTACTTAGCAGAAAAGGGAAAGAAAGATTGCGCATGCATCTATCTACCTATCTACCTTACCTTAAGTGATGATTAGATGTCTCCTCTCGAAAGGAACAATGAAGGAAGAAAGAAGATACTTAGGACGGTACTCGATGAAAAGGATGTGTATAGGAGTATATATACTTAGCGGAAATGGGAGGGAAAGAAAGCATGCGCATGTATCTACCTTACGTGACGATTCGGTATCTCATATGGGAAAGGAAAAATGAAGAAAGAAAGAAGATACTTACGATGGTACTCGATGAAAACGATGTGTATAGGAGTATATATCTTAACATAAATAGGAGGGAAAGAAAGCATATGCATGCATCTGTCTTTTGTGATGATTCGATGGCTCATCCGGAAAAGAAAATTAAAAAATGAAAAAGAGAAGATCCTTACGATGGTACACAATGAAAAGAATCGGCAAGACAAGACATTGTGAATTCTCCCTAATTTAAATACCTAACTTAGGGTTCTCTAGCCGTCTTCCTCATGCATGATCATGGAGCCATGTGAACTCCATCATCTTATGTGAGGATTCAATGGCTCGTCCGGAAAAGAAAAATGAAGAAAAAAGGAAATACTTACGACGGTACTTGATGAAAAGAATCGGCGGTACAACACATTGTGAATTCTCTCCAGTTAAGGAGAAATTTGAACACGACTTACATCGGTCAATAGTCCCGACTTATTAAATAAAGAAAACCCTAATTCAACTACCTAACTTAGGGTTCTCTAGCCGGCTCCCTCATGCAAGATCATGGAACTGCGTGAACTGCATTATCTTACGACCCCATTTTCTACAACAGACCCGTGAGCACTTTTGATGAAGACGATGGTGCTGCGACCTATGATTGCGAAACGAAGCTCATGGCGTGTTGGAATGCGCAAGCTCGTGTCGCATCTATTTTCATGTCGGGTTCAAAGGAGATGGCATGGGGATGCATATGTTTGCTTCGCTTGGAGGCCAAAGAAGGAAGAGATTCGTATACACTAAAATAATGTGGAGGTTTCATTATTAAAGACGGGTAATGGATAGTATAAGATATTACAAAACCATCGCCAATTGTTTTAAAAACTTAAATTGTTAGATGAATGCGCGATTTATTATTAAATATTTTAACAAAAGTAATTTTTATGGAAGCATTGGTAGGAATTGTGCATAACTGATGGATGATTAGTTTGGATTGTTTTCATGTAGTAGTAAGTACATGGTAGGATTTCCCCCCACCTGATGGCACAAGATTGCTAAATGACAACAACAAAAAAAAGGCCATTTGCAATTTAAACAGACTCCTAGCCTTGGTGTTGTAGGATAGACAACGCTTGAATGTATAGTGTATCTATCTAATTGCATGTAAAATGTATCTATCTAACTTAGTTGTTGATGAAATCAATGTCTAAAAAAGAAAACACCGACATTGTCAATACTTACCGAGTATTACCACAGGAATTCCACACTATTTACAATAAATGCAATTTCAAGGCGTAGTTGCCTCCCTAAAGCACGACCCTATCGTTACAACACTGGACAGAGACACGTGGATAAAGATAAGAGATTCACCTTAACTTAAGCGCCTTTCAAAGACGAATCGAGGGTCTTTTTTCAAAAGATCAAGACACGATTACTATTTGAATTCAGGGGCGAAGGCTTCTTCAAAACACTTGAAGCCAACGGCTCTCGTGTTGCTAAACAATGTTTCTTAGCCACTTCTTGCGCATTAAAGTCCGCTTCACAGTTTTGACTCTTAAGGTCCCTTTTCTTTTGTGACTCTTTTGTCTTCAAGACACCGGCGAATCTTTAATTTAATAAAGTTTTAGGAATCTTTTTTTGAGGTGGCCTATGAAGCAGCTATATAATTAAATTAATTTATTTAATCTCGGAGGCCGTTGGCTTATGGATAAGGGCATTTATAATTATTTTAAAGTAAAGTGTATAAAATAATTGATGATGGTATATGATCTAGGGCGTAGTAAACAATGGCGGAAAGTGTGGAGTAGGTGGTTCTCAAAATTATTTGCAATTCTTTTTTTTTCTGGCGGCATCTTCTTCTTCTTTCTTTCTTCTTTCTTTTTCTATTTTTTTTACTTTTACTTTGTTTTTCCTTTACTTTTTATTTTAGCTTTTTATTAATTTATTTCTTCTTTTGAAAAAGCGGTTGGGCATTGATGATGCATGTGCCTAATTAAATTGGGAATCGTATGATTTCTTCAGCAGTACTCATCCGAGGCTGTCATTTCATCGATTGAATTAAGTTACACCAATTTTTATTTTTTTTTTTGAATAAAATTATAGGCCCAACGTATTGATTTCAGCCTTTCTTTTTCCTTCATTCATTTAGGTCATATTTGGCATATGAAATGTCGACAGTGCAAAAAGCTAATTTTTGGTTCCACTCTTGAGCATCCATCCAAAATTCGAAAACGAAAAAAAATTAAAAAAATGTTTTAAGTGTCGTTAAATTACGTTCAGTTGTGTTATAATTCTACATGATATTTGTATATCGGAATGATTTTAGCTGTTTATCTCTTAAAAAAAGTTAAAGTATGAGTAATAAGAAATACGAAAAAAAGGGTGTATCGAAAGCGAAAGTTCACTCCAAATGGTGCATATTTCGACCTCACCTCTTTTGAATTCTTTTCATCATTCACCATCTGACAAATAAAAATACAAATAAAAATATTCATTTCCATGCCATTGCCATCCTATCTACACCTTTCCTTCGTACGTTCTTCTTTCAAAATTATTAGGGTTTCGCCCTACAAGCACGACTTTACAACGTAGGTCCTTTTCATGAGCCTATTTAGGAAGGACAAATTCCATGACTTGACTTTAACTTAGGTACTGACTTCTAGAATACACCATAGACAGCATGCTTGGAAATTGAAAAATCTTGGGGGAAAAAGGCGACAAAGCTAGTACGCTCATAATGTCCAATAAAGAATCTACAAGTAGATAAGCTTGATTTGGGTTCCTATAATTGAGGCTTTTATTGTGACTTGGGAGTTTGATTAGTGCCATAGATTTGCTGATTTGCTTTATGATTTGCTTAGTCTAGTTTCCTTTTTATAGTTTAACGTCCTTTCGTCAACAAAACCCCCTCTTAAGCCTAAACGTGATTAATGGGCAGGTCTTGTCAGGTTGAATATCGAACCTAAGACCCTAGTGTGTGCCAGGTTGATAAATTTTGACTCTGCAAATAAACGGTTTGAATAGACCTGACGTGATCAATGAGCACATCTAATCAGTTTAAGTATTGAACCTAGAAAGTCTTATGTGTGTCCACCTGATTAATTTTGACCATGTAAATAATCGGATTTGAATAGACTTGACGTGATCAATGGGTAGGTCTTAACATATCAAGTATCAAACCTAGAGACTCTTATGCGTGTCTGGTGGATTAACTTTGACAATATGAATAACCTGGCTTGAATAGACCTGACGTGATCAATATGTAAGTCTTACCCAATCGAGTAGCGAACCTAGTGACCCTTGTGCACGCCTGCCCGATCAATTTTGATCGTGCGAATAACCGGGCTTGAATAGACTTGACTTTGCAAGCAACCCCAAAAAGAAATGACTTGTTTGAGCCGACACATTTGTATTATGAGGTTGGGCAAGCCTCGAGAGTTGCTAGGCATGTAAATAACTTTTGTAGGCCCGTGATGACACCGGTGTGATGAGGGGGATAAGTTCAATATGAGACAATCATTCGACATAGGTATATATTTATTTTTTCCTTTCCTCAATTAGCATGCAGAATTAACTACGCACATGTCGCACAAGTAATATGACTCGTCAAGCACGTCTTTGCCTTGCCATCGACACAAAGAGAAACTAATTCGTGCATTGGATGGACCGCGTGATTTTCCCCCCCTATTTTTTCTTTTTTTTTTTCAAATCAGAAGCAAAGCAGATGAAAATCAAAATATCACGACCGCGATGTGATTGATCAATATATCACATCCGACCTTTCTCCTAATCCTAGGCAATTGCACCGTGCTCTTGTACGGAGATGGGGCCGGTAAAGTACACCATCAAGGACCTGGGCTGAGCCCAATGCAGTAGGAGTTGATCCAACAAAATAGACATTGGGTCACTCGAACGCTAGAAGCCCAACACGCATGGGCCTCATAGACTCATAGTGCCCATTTTCGGAGGATAAATTCGTTGAAATTTTTGGAGGTTACTAAACTTTTTGTGAATTTCACAATAGGACGACTGAAATTCAATTTTAATCGCTTAGTGTACTAGAATCTTTCGTTTTTTTTTTCTTTTGTAGTTTGTGCACTTTAATCAAATCCAATTAAATCGGTCGCAAAATACTAATATGTGTCCATGCTACAATGACTTGGAATCTTCAAAATGAAAATTGACGGAGGGGCGGTCAAAAAGCATTAGTTGCCCAAACGTCCATAAATGCAGTGCATGGGGTGATCGAAACCAAGGTCCGACGACCCGTTCGCTAAACTTCAAGGACCGACGAATGGAATTTACCCAATTTTTAAACCTTTGTTGAGTTTTTTCCCGCCTACTATTAGCACGGCTGCCTTGAGGGACAACTACTAGAAAAGTTCCAAACTTATTCTAAACATTTCAATTTTGTCAATTTAATCATAAACATTTTTCACATTTTGTTAATTTAGTCCATCAAATCAATATCGATTGAAAATCACTAACGTAAACACGTGCCATCTTATGGGCACGATCGGTACTAACGTTGACATTTTAATAATATTTTAACTATTTTTTGAATTTGTTTTATAATTTCTTTGTTTCTTTTTCTTTTCTCTTTCTATTTTTTAATTGGTTGACCTAAGTGAGGGTGTGCAACATGGGTGGTTGGTTTCAGGGTGAGTGGGTGTTTTCCACCTTGGAAATGGAAACCGCCCATTAAGGACGGTTCCACGAGATGGGGATTGAAAATTGCCCATTGATTTATGGACACACTTGGAAACTAGATCATTCGTATGATTTGGCTTCCAAGTAAGTCCATGGAATCATTCTATGTATGAATACTATTTATACATCGCCTCAGCATCTACTATTAGAAGTTGTAGGTTGTCTCGAGTAAATAAAAGATGGCCAAATTTTCAGTAGTTCAGAGATCAAAATCTGATCTTGCATCCACAAACACCTGATCATTGGTGACGTTACATCCAGACACAGCCATAAATTTTGCAGTAGCTCAAATTGTCACTCTTCCCACTAGCAATAACACACGCTAGAGCCTCTCTTCGAGAGAGGCCACATCGTCGGTGACATTACATCCGCGCATACCCAGAAATGCTGCAAAATTTGCAGCAGTTCGAATTGTCGTTGTCTATCCTCTTCCACAGATAACACGACAGAGCATTCATTCCACCGGCATTTTCAATGCGTCGTAGTGAACTTTCCACACAAGTAATCAACATCAGCAGCAATTGCTCGGTTCCATATATTCATGCCACGGGATCTCAAATTGTCTCTTCCAAATGGCAATTAGGCTTTTGAACTTACAAGAGGGGCTGCGACATGGTCAGAGGCAACCGAGAGTGACAAGAGGGAGGTGAGGCCATAGCCGCAAGGAACAATTAGAGGTATGACTGACTTGAGTGAGAGAGAGCGGGGCAAGGCCGTGATTGATTGCGAGGAACGGCGGAGGCGTGGTCGAATTGAGAGTAAGAACAACAATGAGATGAGAAGGACATAGTCTTGAGAGTTGAGATTGAGAGCGAGAATGAGAAATGAGGGAATTAGGGTAATGTATCGATCTGGGTCCAGGTGGTTTAGGTGGGTAGTCCACGCATGGAACTAGACCAAAAATCATTGATTTAACTTTTTTGGAACCAAAAATTGAACTAATAATCTTAAGAATCATGCAAAACCGACTTATTCCTAGTATAGATTACTACTTTTGCTCACCCTTAATGTGAGGCCCTTTGCCTAGATATGGTGAGGTCATGATGTTGTCGCTAGATCTAGGCCACGTAAGGGTGCCATGGTGGCTCTCACTTGCTCTAGGTAAGTCTGCAATGCCCAACTTAGGCCAGATACGATGAGGGTTGTGCTCTTGCCTATGGCTGATGACTCTTGTTGGCTCTCAATAGAAGAAGTTAAAAAATTATTAAAATATGTCTACATCAATACTGATTGTGTCAAGTAGGACAGTTAATGTTTACGTTAATAATTTATAAAAACATGAAAAAAAAATGTTTATGATTAAAGTGACTTAATTAAAATGTTTGGGACGAATTGATACAAATATTAATAAAATTGATTTATGGCTTCTTTTTTTTCTAAATAATCTGTCCCTATTTTGATGGACCACATCAATCAAAGTACAGATTGTCTTACAACGTCTTTTATCATGGCGAGAGAGGACTGCATGGAATATGGAATGGCAAGTAGCAAATGTTCAATAGAATCAAAAGGGTGGGTCCAACGTTGTCCGCCTCATGTGAACCCGTGAGCCCGCGAATGTGAACCCAAGAGAAAAAAACCGCACAACAAAACACGAGATGACGACAAGCACGAGTCCAGGCCATCAGCACTTGGCGTGGAAGCATTAAAAAACCCTCGAGCAAAAGGAATAACATTTGGACGCAACCGCGCACAAAAATCCCATCGGATACACAGCTGTACGCCACGATTCCAGCACCAATGACAAGGACGAGACCCAAATTTCACCATCAATCCACGAGCCCGCCAAATACCATTTTTTTCCAGCGAATGCATAAGCAGGAAATTTACCAATTTCGCTAATCAAACTTAGTGAACGATTCTGCTCCTGGGTCGGTTTTGCAATTGCGGAATGGGAAGCCGAAAGCAGAGAGGTTTTAAAGGCCTTCTTCCTAGGCGTTGGAGAAGGGCGAAGGAGAGAGAGAGAGAGGGTGGTCCAAAACGTACGCGTGCGTGTCGCTTTGTCTTTCGTGGGGGCAAAAATCATAGGCGCAGCGCAGGGCAGCCCCCACCCGATGTCGCCGCAAGGATACAAGAAAGGCCCATCACGGCATCGGAATCTCATTGCTCACGAGGCGAGAACTCTTTGCCCCGTGCCTAGATTCTCATGAACAAAGATCGATCGGACGGCGGTCCCTTTCATCACGAGGGGCCCCCCGCGAATCCGCGAACGCCAATCGCTGTGCCGTGACCATTGACGATCCATAAACCATAGTACGCGCGAAGGTTCGTTTCCGAATTCACGGGGCCTCGATGCAGTCGAGCGCGCGGTTTCGGGGGGGCCATTTTTTTCTTCGAAGAGGTTGAGGATTGGAACTTTTTAGGCCGCGGAATGAGATGAAAAGAGGAAAAAGGTGGTTCTTATGAGAAAACGCCGGCCTCCCTAGCCGTTTGTCGTGGGCGGAATGGAAAGTAAGGCTCGTTAGGTTTCACGTGAACCAGGGGTGACATATAGAACAAACTTTGGTTTTTTTCTGAATTTTAATGGTCCCCTTTTTTTTTTTTTTTTTTTTTTTTGGGGGCGTGGGGAAGGGAATTGTAAGCCAACTTCTGTATCGGAACGACAAAAGCTGCCAGAGTAACCAATTTGCATCAGTTAATGTAACGTCAACTTTGGACAAAAGGAAAATTGTAATGTCAGAGTTCAGTTCCTATCCCATTGGAAAATATTTGAAAATTTTGCGTAAAGACCTACTTTTCTTTTCCCTTTTTTTATATACTTAATTTAAAAAAAAATGAAATATAACATTTGTTTAAGCATCATAACTTTTTTTACGATTACCTAAATATAACGGACTTTAAAAAATTATTTACTTAAGTGCTATCGATGATTTCTCTTGTTTGAAAATGTGACGTGACATTTTTTTTTTGTTTATACAACATGATATTTAATCAAATATAAATCAAGATACACGGCTTGTTCGAAAAATTCAATAAGCAAAAAAGTGTAGAAATGACGTGTTTGGCTCTTTTATTTTTGCAATGGATGTGCTTTGGAAAATGAGTGCTTTATATAATAGTACACATCATGAACATATAATCCTCATAACTGCTCTCAAACACAATGCACTTTGAAATTCAAAACAATAATAACTGCTCTCGCATTTCCACATCCCTTGACATCTAGGCTTAGACTTTGAATTGCTGCTGTGCTGATTAAATCTATGTGTTGACAATAAATGAGCGACTGGCTTACTTACTATAAACTTTATTATTAGCAACATACAATATGTTTTGAAAATATGTATGATTTATAATAAAAATCGCCCAAATGTATAAGATTAACTAATCTCGGAGGAACTCTTCTATTTAGCAAAATTCCACATTGGATTGTGTACATGTCGGACAACCTGTTTGATCATTTAATTAAGTGTTGCAAAAGAATTATGACTTAATGAAATTAAGCTTGTTTGATAACCATTGCTAACAAAGACTTAAAGAAAGATTCTCTCAAGTAAAACAAAAGCTAATGGTGTAAGTAAGGAAGAGTTATTTTATAACCATAAAATAATCAATGCCAATTGGAATCTTATAGATTATATTGCTAATCATACCAATATTCACCATAATTCCATTGTATCAAACAACTTATGATTTCTATTTTCGGCATTTAAATTTGGTGTTTAAACACTTATTTTTCAATTATCAAAACAAGACATGTTCAAGAAAATTATTCAATTAATCATAAACCTATTATATGAATGCTAATTTAGTCATAAACATTTATACAAAATTCCAATATAATCATTCAAATTAATTTTTGTTAGAAATTGCTAACGTGATGCGGGAAAATATTTAGGATTACATCAACAAAATTGAAAAGTTCGGCATCAAATTGGGATTCATAAAATTAATTTAGATTGATTCAATGATTTATTCAATATGTTCCAGATAATTCACTTAGAATGTTTGCAGATAATACATTGGTCCGTGATCTGTCGGCCCATCAATTATCTTAATCAATCTCTAGAGAATTAAATATTCTTTGGACTTGGTTCAAGCTCAATTCATCTCTCCTTAAATTAATAAAATCACGTCCATTTAAGAAGGGTTAATAATTTAATAAGGTGACTAGTGGTCATGATAAAATTTTCACCAAAATCGTTGATGTAGCAATTGAAATGACTATATTGGCATTTCGTGCAAATATTTAAGATTAAATTGATAATGTTGAAAAATTTATGAATAAAATAATATACATACAAAAAGTTTATGACAAAAAAATGATTTTTTTTTTTTTGAAAGTGTTTCCAACAATTCACCAAGAATGTCTGGAGATAATATACTGGTTTATGATCTGTCAGCCCCACTATCTGTCCTAATCAATCTGGAGAGGATTCAAGATTCTATGGACGAAGTTCCCGCTTAACTCTTTTCTCCTTAAAATAATCAAATCCCCGTACGCTCAAGAGGAGTGTCAATAATTCAATAAAGCGACCAGCGGTCATGATAAGCACCCCCAAATTCCGCCCGCTTTTCGGCCGTTGATTTCGGAAGGTGATGCTTCCGTTAAAGTCCAATTAACATTTTTCTTTTGTTTTTTCTTGTTGCCATCGCACCTTTCCATGCTGAAAAAAGAGGATTGCTGACGGAGGAGGCATTTAGATTTTGGTGGAGCAGGCTAATCTCCATCGTTCATTTGCGACGAAACAATGAGCACCGTTGGATAAGGCAAGTGAAATACAACTGGAAAGCGCACTTCGTGTGGAGAAATTACAACTTAGAAACTTCAGCAGTGACTAGTACAAATTACCCCAGATACAGAAAAGTTCACCGAGTACTTGCCTAAATTCTTACCGCTAAGTAAAGGGGGAGTCTTATATTCGAAGTTGAGAAATTACAACTCATCGTGAACAAAAAATTTACTTGTCACATTCCAACTTACTTAGGATGTTGATAAGTTTTTAACTAATTAAGAAATATTTACATCACTTTTAAGTTACGAAATTACTAAAAAGTTTAGACAAACCATAGAGTTTTATAGGAGCGAGCTTACTTTCATAGTCGTGAAAGTAAGTTTTTATATATATCGAAGTAAGTTCTATTGTTTTTGGTAGATTTTGATATAGGAAAGTTGCAAATCATATAGAGGTGCAATATGTAATGTGGTTAATAACTTTTTAATCACTTGTAACATTCTTATTCGAATTAGCTTATAGTGAATGAGGTCAGTCAAATTTATTAGGCTCAATGACTTCTTCCATGGAAAATTAATGTAGATAGTGACTTCCATCTCATTGCCATGTTCGTAAGTGATTTGATATTAATATATATTGAAATAACTTCGTGTATACTTCATGTCATTGGACAAATATGGTTTTTGAAGACTAACGTAACAAATCGACCATGATCGAAATTTTTTTTGGGCAAGTAAAAAATTTGTACGCGCAACTGGAATGTAGAAATTCCTGACATTTTTTTTATCTCCTTGTGATTTTTGCTTTCCTTTCTCTTTTGGCCAGATTTGATTTGTTTCTTAAAGACCACTCACCTTTGACAAACCTTTTTCTAAAAAGAAAGAAAGAACACCCACTTGATGCCAAAGAAAAAGGTTGCAACCCTTTGAGAGATTTTAGTAATTCGGATTTGGGTTAAAGGAAGCCACACTCAATCGCCATCACAAAAGAACAATATATCCAACATCCGTTGCTTACGTTGCGTATTGTCTAACCGAGCAAAAGCAGAAGCTCTTGCCTATCCCGTACAAACCAAACAACCTCACGTATTGTTCAAATAGGTCGCATTACTAGATTTTACCGACAACGTAGAACTTGAAATTATGTTATAATAATAACATTTTTCTCTAGTAAAGAAAGTGATCTTCGTTGCACGTCGAAGTTAACTCAGCAAGTCGAAGCCGATGGTCGGGACCTGATTCAATTAACTCGTCTTGATTTCACATTATCTAATGCACTGTCGCTTTTGCTTTGGACTTTCTCCTCAATCTGTTCCTGTCCTGGAGATTTACAGATTGACTATGGAGTCACGAACAGAACAGTTGGCATAAAATAAGCACCAGCTTTCCCTATCGACAGGGACCAAATCATTCCTCACACAGTCCAATGCACATGCACTTTCACGGTGGCGCAATGACACTGCAAAAACCAATAAACAAATCTCATCAAGAACACCGGGAAGTGATCCCAATGGCCAGAGCTCCTCCACAGCCTCAGAATCCTCCAAAATCCACTCCAGCATCAGCCATTCCCTCGAAATGGAGCGACCCGTGATTTTCTGAGCAGCCAAAAAGTCAAATTCCTTCTTGCCCGTCTCTTTCCTGGCCCATCACGTTCTCCCCATCTCCACCGAACTTCCTCCTCCTCTGCTTTTCCCCTGCTTCTTGCTTCTTCCGCACCCTGTCTCTGCAAGTTGAATGAACTGCTGCTGCCGCCATGGCCACTCTGGAGGACATTGGGGTGTCGGCGTTCATCAACATAGCCAGCGCCTTCGCCTTCCTACTGGCGTTCGCGCTGCTCAGGATCCAGCCCCTCAACGACCGGGTCTACTTCCCGAAATGGTACATCACCGGTTCGAGGACCAGCCCGCGGTCCCGGAACTTCGTGGGCAAGTTCGTCAACCTCAGGGTCACGACGTACTTGACCTTCTTGAATTGGATGCCCCAGGCCCTGAAGATGAGCGAGGCCGAGATCATTAGCCACGCCGGTGTCGACTCCGCCGTCTTTCTCAGGATTTACACTCTTGGGTATGGACTGGTTCTCCGTGAAATTTCGAACTTTTTGTCGAGGATGTCTCGCATTTTGTGTAAAGCCTGGATTTTTGTGGCGCAATTTTGGATAATTAACTGAATTGTGACGGGAGAATCACTTCAACGTGAATTCCCCTTTTTGTGATCGTGACTTTTATTTTCCCCCTTTTTTTTTTTAATTTAATTTTTATTTGCTGGGTTCATATTTGCTGGTCGTTTTCTTGCTTTGTGAGTACAAAATGGACTCTTAGTTGACTAGTGCGGAAGTTTGGAGCTGCTTGTTGTGGCAATGAAATTTGTCTGAAATGCATGCACACAATCACGCCTTCTTTCGCTTTGTGATTGTTCACTATTATGATGTTCGAACTTCGAAGGACTGGTAATTATTTAACTTTGTTATGTAATGTCGGGCGGTGCGTCTGCCTGCTTCCAGCTTCCAGTTTATATTTTGTGTGGAGTTGCTGAAATTTTTTCTCATGCCATCGGTATCTTAGTAGCTGCTACAAGTCATGGTCAATGTAAATGTTAGAATATAAATCTTGCTCTGGTTATGACCTGTTGGTGAAAAATGCAAATCTATTGATGGAGAATTCTAGTCTTCTGCAATTTTTGAACTTTACTAATGGACCATCGTGGTTGCTTTGGAAGAGATACATTTACATGGATGCATACATGTGTTCGCTGTGTTATAACAATTTCCAGTTTTGCTTGAGACAGTCTTAGAGCATCTTGTAGAAAAAGAGAAAAGAAGGAAATAGAAGACCTAGTTATCCTTCTCCTGAAGGAACTGTGGGACTATTTAGCTCATCTTTTGATGACCATATACCATTTATGGTCTAAGCATCCCCAGAGATGGTCATAGCAGTTAGTTGTGTAAACTATAAGTTTTTTTATATTATTTTAACTGAAATTTTTTCACTTCGATCTGGCAGCTTGAAGATTTTTGTGCCAATTACAGTGGTTGCCCTCTTGATTCTTATACCAGTCAATGTATCAGATGGGACATTGTCTTTCCTGAAGAGAGATTTGGTTACAAGCAACATTGATAAGCTATCAATATCAAATGTTCGTCCTCAGTCAATAAGGTAAGCATACTTTCTCCTGCAGCAGAGATAGCTACTGTTCATAAGAACGCATTACACAACACCAGCTGACAAAATAATAAGGTTGAGTAATTTATACTGCTTGAAGATAAACATGATAGCACGAATTTTCTTCCCTTGTGAGTGCTAATTTGTTTAATAAAGGTTGCACTTGTCTCACAAAACTTTGTTCCTCATTCTCTTGCCTCCAAAAAATTTCAACGATAACATTGCAGCATTCTATTTTCAGGTTCTTTGTTCACATAGGATTGGAGTACTTGTTCACTCTATGGACGTGCTTCTTGTTATTCAAGGAGTATGATATTGTAGCTTCTATGAGGCTGCGTTTCTTGGCTTCACAACGGCGCCGTGTCGAGCAGTTCACAGTGAGTTGAACTCTAACCACATTCTGTGGAAGTATATTGGAGCTCAAAATTCCTAGAAGCACAATGAAGGACTTTGGATATTTGTGTGAAAATCGTATTAGAGATGAAAGACTCATTTTTGTAGTTATTTGTACCACTTTTGATAAGAAGCGGATTCTGTAAGAGGCAAAAAGAGGGTGTGAAAGATCACCTGGAAACCAAAGAGGTCACCGGATGAAAAATCTGAACTGTTCCTCATATTTTCTAGCTGAGGGGATTTTGCTGAAAAATATCTTTTGCAGGTAGTGGTTCAAAATGTGCCTCGTTCTTCTGGCAAGTCAGTCTCAGATTCTGTCGAGCATTTCTTCAAAACTAATCACCCAGAACACTATCTTTGTCACCAGGTAAAGGATGCTTATTGGGGACTCTTCAATAAGTTATTTTTACTTTTATATAGCTTGAAATGCTTCTGAGAAAATTCATTTGGTTGTAAATATATGAGGAGAAGTTGATGTCTTTTATTTTTCCTTTTGGCTTGTGGGCGCATGAGATGTTTATGTCATTAAATAGTGCTGAGGTTCTAAACATTTCAGGCAGTGTATAATGCAAATAAATATGCTGTAATTGTGAGAAGAAGACACAGGCTCCAGAATTGGCTTGATTACTATCAGCTTAAGTTTGAGAGGCATCCTGAGAAGAGACCAACGAGCAAGGTATCTCTTTTCATAAGCTAGGCTTTGTTATTTTTTGATTTTTTTTTTTTCGGTCATAAGGCTAGGCTTTGTTCGCATGGTTTCTTGGGCACATGCCCCTGCACTTACATACAGACACACTTGATCTGAGCCTAAATGCCGAGAAAGGTTTCCACACAGAAACACACTCCTTCAGCTGTACTCCTCTGTAATTGTGCCTGGTATAGTAGCTGGTTTAAGATTTCAGAATAGCTTGTCCAAGAATTTAATCCTACAATTTTTTTTCAAATCTTATTCCCAGATTGGTTTTTGCGGGCTCTGGGGTGAACGAGTAGATTCAATTGACTACTACAAAGAACAGATCAAGATTCTTGACAAAAGAGTAAGACATGATCTGGATTGAACATCACACTGCGAATTCCAGCTGTCATTTTAATCTGCTCTACCTTTGGAATCAGTTTGTTGATTTAGGGCAGCACTAGGTCTTCCAATATTCTCAATTGAATTCTTTTAATCGTATCAATTTGTTCTATTTTACTTGCTTCCTTTGTCAGATGGCTGTGGAGCGTGAAAAAGTTATTAACGATCCAAAGTCCATTCTACCAGTTGCTTTTGTTTCCTTTAATTCAAGATGGGGGGCTGCAGTTTGTGCACAGACGCAGCAAAGCAAGAATCCCACCTTATGGTTGACAAACTGGGCTCCAGAACCTCGGGACATCTTTTGGAAGAACTTAGCTATACCATTTGTTTCACTGACCATTAGGAAACTTGTGATATCCCTGTTGGTGTTTGCTCTGGTGTTCTTTTACATGATACCGATTGCATTTGTGCAATCTCTTGCCAATTTGGAGGGTCTAGAAAGAGTTGCTCCTTTCCTCAGGCCTGTGATTGAACTGTAAGTATATTACAGGACCCATAAGTTTACCTATTAAACCACAGAATAGACTGTTTACCTCTTGAAAATGCAATTTTGGTAATTTCTTCATTATCGACTGAAAGTGAGAGTTGTCTCTAGTTTGTGAAAGGGGAAATGAGATTTGTAGCTGCAATTGTCATGGAGATTCCTGCCTGTTCGCATGTTTATCCTTACATCTTACATTGGACTTGCAGGAAATTTATCAAGTCATTCTTACAAGGTTTCCTCCCTGGTCTAGCCCTTAAGATGTTCTTGTACATCCTTCCTACAGTACTGGTGATCATGTCGAAGATTGAGGGGTACATTGCAATATCGACATTGGAAAGGAGGGCTGCTGCAAAGTACTACTACTTTATGTTGGTTAATGTCTTCTTGGGAAGCATTATAACTGGAACAGCGTTTCAGCAGCTGCATTCTTTCATGCATCAGTCAGCTACCCAGTAAGATTACATCATTTGATTTTCGATGCTAGTTGCCTGTGCATATTGTCTCAGATACTCCTGCTCATAATTTCCATGTAGACCTCTGTGTCAGTGTCAATTCAACCAGTCTATTCTCTCATTTAATTCAGTGGATATTGGACCATCTCTCTAATTTAGTTGAAGCATTTATCACTTGTTACTGCAAACAAGTCATGGATGAAGAAGTTTCAAGTTTTTAGCCGGTAGTTTTAGCATCTACTGTTACAGATACTTTCCCTCTTCTTGACTCTGGAGCATTTCTGAATTTTCCTTTGGTTAAGTAATTTGAATTTGATGTGTCAAAGGAAACTATAATTCTCATGTGATGTATTTATGAAGACACTTATGCCGACCCAGCTGAGACTTATTCACATGCATACAAATGCGTATGCATAAGCACATACTCCCAGACATAAGCGTGCATGCGTGCACCCACATACACTTTCCTTGGCAGTATTCTAGTTTGCGAGACCCTTGTCGTACCTTCCCTTGCAATAGCTTTCATTATTTTTCCATACAATGCTTTTCTTTCTAATGGGGTTTGCTTGTATTATTCGTATTAGTCTTTTCTTTTCCTGGTTCTATGTTTACAGTCTCAAAGTTTGGTAGATTCTCAGTAGTAACCAATAAGATGCTGATATGAGTGAAATAGGGAAGATTTCTTCTTACTGCTTTGCAGTGCATATTAAATGGTATGTTCTTATGAGATGTAAGTCATACCTGACCGTTGTTGGTGCATTTTATCCCCAGGAACTTAATTAGTTTTTTACTTTTTTTTTCTGCCATACGAAGAATTTTCTATGGAGTTTTCATCACGTTTCAGGATACCGAGGACCATTGGGGTGTCAATACCAATGAAAGCTACTTTCTTTATTACCTACATAATGGTTGATGGTTGGGCTGGGATTGCTGCCGAGATTCTCCGTTTAAAGCCATTGGTCATATACCACCTCAAGAATATGTTTTTGGTGAAGACTGACCGCGACAGGGAGAGGGCCATGGACCCTGGAAGTGTAGATTTTCCAGAGACTCTCCCAACCCTCCAATTGTACTTTCTTCTGGGAATTGTTTATGCTGTGGTTACTCCGATTCTTCTTCCTTTTATTCTGGTGTTCTTTGCCTTGGCATACTTAGTCTACCGTCATCAGGTCAGTTAGTCCCTGAATGCTTTGCGTTCCCGTGACATGTCTTCATTGAGTTCATTTATTTGTGTTAAAGTCCCCCCTCTTTTTAGGTAAAACAACCTTGGTAGAGCGTAGAGCATAATAAACTGGAACTGCCTAGAGATGGCAATTGTTTGGAAGCTAAATTTTCTTGGAAAATGATACAGGATAAGTTATGAGGCTCAGCTTTAGAACTGGTTTTTATTTTATCTGATTCTAATATGTAAGTTGGTAACTGCCGGAACTTAAATTCAATGATAGCAAATGAAACTTGTTCCATCTCATCTTTAGTCTCCTTACTTTTTAAGTTGGAGCAATCCGCTGTTGTATTAATAGGTGATCTGTTTGCAGATAATTAATGTCTACAATCAGCAATATGAGAGCGTCGCTGCATTCTGGCCCCATGTTCACAGCCGCATTATTGCAGCCTTACTGATATCTCAACTTCTGCTACTGGGGTTGCTCAGTACCAAAGAAGCTGCTAATTCAACTCCTTTGCTTGTTGTATTACCGGTATTCACATTGGTATTCCACAAGTATTGCAAGCATCGGTTTGAACCTGCCTTTAGGAAGCATCCGCTTGAGGTAATTCCCCAGTGTCCCTTACTGGTCATTTTGGATAACAGTCTCGTACTGACTCCATCCATTATCTTCAGTTCTTCAGGAATTCATGTCAATGGTGAAGTACTTTTTTCTTTTCTTTTTCTTAATCATTATTTCCTCCACAGGAAGCAATGGCAAAAGATTTAGCAGAACGAGAAGAAGAACCAAACCTGAACTTGAAAGCATACTTAGCTGATGCGTACCTGCACCCAATTTTCCGGTCATTTGCGGTGGAGGAAGAGGAAGTAGTTCAAGTCAGAGCAGACAAGCACCAATCTCCTGTAGCCAGCCCTTCTGGGAGCGAACTTAGCTCGCCCTCACCTCCTCATCATGCTTATCGCTATGAAGTTAATACACAACATTACTACTCTTATCATTATGAGGCTGAGCCTTGAAGCAGAAGGTCCTCTTCTGCTCGCTTATGAAAGCTTAACCTATTTTTTCAATCTTGTAACAATCTCTCTGTCCAATATAATTACTTAGCGTTGAAGTGACTTTTTTTTTTCCCTTTTTGTAGTTTCCTTGTTTGTATTTGTTCTTCTGTGTAAATTCGAGTGAAGGTAACTTTCTGTTCAAACTCTGATGAACATGAAGATCCTGTAGATTTTTGTTGTCTTTTCTTTTGCTTCATAGTTAGTCGTTTGCAAAAATGTAAACGGTTGGAACTCTTTGCGGCAAGGCATTGTGATTTATCATGATATATTCTCGTCCTGCTCATTTTATTGTTCGTTATTCGTTTGAAGTGTGGTAGCCGACTATTTTATGTTTGTTAGGACTCGAGTACATTATTCCTAGTCTTCTAGCACGTTTGATCCTGATCTGTGCTTGCTTTGGCTAGCCATTCCGCACAAGCGTTTGCCCCCCTCTCAGCTACGTTTCAACACAACGAATGGGCTAAATTACCATCGTATGCATATTCATGGACTTCAATTACACTAGCAAAAACAAGCTCCTCCAAACATTCAAATATTCATTTCAGAAGACTCCTTTGACGCCAATATTTTTGTCGAACGGCTTGTTTCAATACCAATGTGCCTTGCTAAGTGTACAAAACCTAAGAGGTGGCAAAAGGGGTCATGGACCTATATTTGAAGTCATATTTGTTAAGTTGGGTGAATTACGAGTAGCTTGAAAAAATATATGGATTAAAATAGATCTAGTAAAGTAAAACCTAAAAAAAATGATGGGTCCTATTGAGTTACCAAAGGGCCCAACTTCAAGCCATTCAATCAAAGAGCAATGCCATCTATGTGCCTGTGCTCCAGTACACAAAGGCCCCCTAAATGACTTGTTGGCCATGCCCAAGTACTATGGGAACTAGGCTCCCATGCTAGCATCTTGCTTTAGTCCATGGAGGCTAGGCTCGAGATATTGGTGCCTGTGCGAGGCCCTCATAGGCCATGCCTGGGTATCCGATTTTACGCGCAAGTCACTACCGCTTGACCTTGCTCCATAGAAGTGAGGCCTAGACCACTCAAGCGTAGGTTGCAACCATAGTACCCATGTCTAGCTCCACAGAGGTCGGGGATCAATCCCTAGAGGCTAGGATTGGGTCCACTATAGTGGGCTTGGGTCCATAAAAGCTAGGCTCAAGTCCCTTTAGGTTGCGCTTAGAACCTTTTGCCTAGGGAACTCGATTCTCACACTTGTGTCACAATTGCTTGATTCTTTGGTAGCTAGGTTTAGGCCCATAATGGCTAGACCCATGTTCCTCAAGGCTAAGCTCGAGACCTTAGTGTTTGTGCCAATGTCTATAGATGTCGTGCTTAGGACATTGGTGTCCATACCCTAGTTTCCAACAATAATGCTTGGGTACTCAACTCTCGCACCATGTCATTGGCACTTAGCTGGGGTCCATCAAGGTGGGGCTTGATCTTTGCATGTGCATTCTGTAACATGTGGATTTCAAGCCCTGTTGCATGGGGGCATCTTTCAGGGTAGGACATATTAACGTTCTAGTAGACACAATCATGGTCATCTTTCAAGGAATGTGAATGCAATTCCAAAATGTATAACATGCATTAAAATTAAAGTTGAACTTGCATTATCATGAAGTTGCTCCAGAAGTCGGAGCCACGACCTTTTGATGTGATGTGGCTTTTGAAGCGTGATGCGAGTTGACTTGTAACTACAATACTACCAAAAACAGGTTGAAGTAAAGCCAGATTTATTATTTTGTTAGACATATCAAACTAATCCCAGGATCAATTCAGATTTCCTGAAAACAAGGAGCAACAAGAGATCCGAATTCGTGATCAACCAGAGGGCTCCGAACCACGCGAGAATGGAACCTTAGATAAAGCCAACCACCTCCGATGATCTAGCGGGTTATTTCGAACCGCGAATGACTAGCATGTCATCGGTCGGCTTCGGAAATTTCTGATCTTTCCTCTTGAAGCCCGTTTAGGACCATCATAAGATTTTTCTGAACTGGACTATGACATTGCAATCCGATCCAACCCAATTCGTTTGCACAAAGCGGCCCGTTGCAAGGAGGAATTTTTCACTCCAATGGCCCCCGGCCACTGGCCACAAGGCCAATGGTATGGTGGCTTTGACAGTGCTGTTCACTGCGAATGCAACTGCCAAGAAGCTGCTGCTGCTACTGTCCAAATCTCATCTCCAACGTCTTACCATCATTCTCTGTAGTCCATACAAACTCTCGGGATTCTCCAACCAGGAAGAAGGCCCACAACAAAAAGCAGCCGAAGAGATGGTTCCTCTCTCCCTCTCAAGAACTCCCCGCCACTTCCTTGCTTTCTTGCCATGGCGATCGTCTCGGCCACGCTCCACCTCCACCACCACCACCACCAATCGCCCTCCTCCCGTCTTGTCAATCACCACCGCCGACAGCGGGAGGGGGAGCTGCCCTTTTCTTCAAGTTCCCTCATTTCGCTTTCTTCCTCCGCAAGGGTCCAATCGTGTGCGTCGTCGCGGCTCGCTTGTGGGGATGGCCACTCGGGGGATAAGAGTCCCCGTCTGGAGAAATCGTGCTCGGGAGTCAGAAGCAATTCTGGGTTCGCTCCCGGGTTCTTGCAAATGGGTGACGACAAAACGTGCTCGGATCGATCACTTCTGGTGAAGTCAGCGGGTGGAGAGAGTGGTGTCACTTCCACCACAATCTCTCAAAAGGTCTCCCCCTTTTTTCTTTTCTTTTTTTGAGTCGCTTGGCATGTTTTATGGGTCTCAGCTGGTATGTTTTAGCTTCGTTTTACTAAATTTGATCCAAAGAATGTGTCTTTGATGTGAATTATAGGCCCTTGGGGTGGTCCATTTGGTTGTCTCGCTGGGGATAATCCTTGCGATGGATAAATATTTGAAGAATGCGTTTGTCGCGGCGGCGATCAAGTTCCCGAGTGCTCTGTTCGGGATGTTCTGCATATTCTCCGTTCTGGTGATTCTCGATTCGACGGTGCCCGCCATGGCTGCCGGTTTGATGAGCTTCTTCGAGCCTGCGCTTCTGTTCATACAAAGGTGGCTCCCGCTGTTTTATGTTCCGTCCCTGGTGGTTTTGCCTCTTGCTGTTAAGGACATACCTGCGGCTTCGGGGCTCAAGATTTGCTTTATATTGGGTACCGCTCACCTTTGATCATCGTGTAGTTGTGTGTTCTTCCTCTTGCTTGTGTTGTGACTATCTTGTGAAATCTAATGACCTTAGACCAGAGTCTTCCGCCTCTCCAATGGCCTAAGTCTATCGGCATTTTGTGTTTCTGGGTTCTCTTGTGATTGCCAATGAGTTGGTGCACCATGATGGCACAGTATTACTTCAGTATGCAATATTTCCGAGCTCTGAAAGAAGCTCTTCATTGATGTTGTCTTTGTGCAGACAATAGCCTAGAAGAAGGAAGCACAGGATGAAATCACAATCTTCATGCTTAGACTTTCAGACTTTGAGATCATAAGAAAGCTTAAATTGCAGTTTGATACGAGAGTTTGCATGAGGATATAATGTAAACTAGGTGGAGAGAAAGGAAAATGCATGGCATCTATATTTTAGTTTGTCTGGATAAGTTGAGTGGTGTCTTGCTGTTGCCAGTTGGGCTCAATAGGTGCATATTTAAGATAGATATTTTTAACTCTGTAGCTGTTTTTGTTTTCTCTTTTGCAGTTGGAGGATGGTTGGCTTCACTTTCTGTGGCTGGTTATACTGCGATTACAGTGAGAAAACTTGTTAAGACAGAGATGACGGATGCTGAGCCAATGGCAAAACCATCGCCATTTTCGTCACTTGAATTGTGGACTTGGAGTGGTATTTTTGTTATATCATTCATTTCAGCATTTTTGTACCCAACTTCTCTTGGAACCGATGCCAGAACATGCCTTCCATTCCTCCTGGCATCCACCGTGATAGGCTACATTGTCGGTTCTGGGTAATTTCTGCTACCTATGAGCAAATTTGCATTGTGGAAGTCCTGCAGGATCTATAGTTTGTTGAAGTATAACTGTTCAAAAGGCCATCTTCACGAGCTTTTTTTTTTTAGGTTGCCATCTGGTGTGAAGAAAATTTTCCATCCAATTATCTGCTGTGCATTGTCGGCAGACCTGGCAGCATTTGCATTTGGGTACCTTTCAAAGTCTGGACTGAATCCTGTCCTAGGTATTCTGTTTGTGAAGTCATAACTGTTACTTGGTTTGGATGATTTGCATGAACTGATCAGAAGGTGGTTTGCATACTTCTGCATCATTAAGAACCAACTGACTAGTTGTATCTCATGTACACCTCTTTAAAATCTTTTCAGTTTACTTGATGCAATTCTGGCCAAAACAGAATTCATTTGAAGCAGATATGCATAGCCATGTGGCCTTCGTTAAGGGGGAAAAAAATAATGTCCCATTTGTAAAGTACTTAAGAAGCAGTATCCATCAATCATCCCTATGCCATTACATTCTGTGTATCATGACTTTTTTATTTTACATCCTTCTTAGAGAAGATAGAAATTGTTTCTATATGGATGAAATAAATCAAGTATAATGGCCTTGTGATGTTTGCATAGAATGGCGACTAATTCCATCAGCTTGATCTCGCATGGTTCTCAATGTCCAGAAATCTGCAAAACTTTCGATCTGATACCTAACATACTTACAGGATATTACCTTACGAAGGCATCTGCCAATCCTGGAGCTGGTGATATTCTAATGGGATTCTTGGGATCTGTTATTCTCTCCTTCGCATTCTCCATGTTCAAGCAGAGAAAGGTAGCTTATATCTTCTCATCCAGTACTCAGATTGTGAAATTATCTCAGTTGTAGATTTTGCTGTTATTTTGAGTTGCTAGTTTGGAGCACAGAAAAGTGTACAAAGCGGACAGTGCAGGTTAAACAGTTATTCACTAGGGCAGGAGGAAAACTTCTTGATACAGTGATATTCATGCTATTATTAGCTTTCTTATCTCTAAGAGTTTGGATGTGTAGGAAACATGAAAAGTTAAAGTTGAAAGAACATTTCATTGGTTGAAATGGAACCATCGTTCCTCCTCGAACTAGCATGTATGCACCAGGTGCTTTGGTGAGAAACTGGTCAAGAAAGATGGTTAAATTTTTTTAAACTTCGCTGCTAATTTATATTTCTTCTTCAGACTGATTGCAGTCCACTGATTGGTAATTTGAGAATCCCTTTCTCTTCTCATTTTGGCTGCAACTACAATCTCCATTCTCTGTTGTTGCAGCTTGTAAAGAGACATGCAGCTGAAATTTTCACGTCAGTCATCGTCGCAACAATCTTCTCTTTGTACTCAACTGCTTTGGTAGGACGTCTTGTTGGACTGGAACCAACTTTGACGGTGTCGATTCTGCCTCGTTGTATTACTGTGGCATTGGCCCTCAGCATCGTGTCTCTATTTGAAGGTATTCTGGATTCTCAATTGAAATGCAATTTGGAATAGGAGATTACTTCTGCATCATCTTTTCTAAAGCACAATTGAAATCCATGCGATGGATTTCTTCGACTTTTTCTACTCGATATGCGTTCTCTTTCTCTGAGCAAGGTATATTTTTGGCAAATGGTGACTAAATATTTGTGCTTGAAATTTCGTTTGTCTCTTGAGCGGTGCAGGTGCCAATTCATCTCTTACAGCTGCTGTGGTTGTGGTAACTGGTTTAGTTGGAGCAAACTTCGTGCAAGCAATGCTGGATAGACTTAAATTCCGTGATCCTATTGCCCGAGGAATAGCTACTGCATCAAGGTACGCTTACTGAACATTGGCCATCTTTCTGGAGTGTGCCCTTGCTGCGCACTTTTGTTCTCTCCACTCAGTGAAATTCTCAGGACTGATTAAGAGACACAAGTACATAACTCGTAACTGGAAGTCATATATCTCGCGCCTATCCTGCAGTGCCCATGGATTGGGAACAGCAGCATTGTCGGCGAAAGAACCAGAGGCCCTCCCTTTCTGTGCCATCGCCTATGCTCTCACCGGCATCTTCGGCTCCTTGATCTGCTCGGTTCCCGCCGTCAGGCAGAGCCTTCTTGCCATAGTCGGCTGAGGACTACAAGCAGCATCGATTCGCTCTGAGCATGCATTCTGTCGGCCTTTTCAACCAGTTCCATCGGTTTTCTACACTAGAAGGTGTACAGAGTTCGGCAAGAGTCCCTTTCCAGGATTGCCTCCATTATTTTTTGTAAAACTGGGTCAGTCCAGTAGCTGGAGATGACTTGCATTGCCACCAGGACTCTCTCTGTCTAGTGTCCAGCATCTTTCTGCTCTATGTAAACGAGAAAAAGTTGCAGAATCGACATCAGTTGTTATTGATGATACTGTCAGCGTCTGTAATGTAGGGTAAGCTACGACAGGGAAATAAATATTGGCAAAAAAAACGAAAAGAAAAATCGAGTACGAACATCCGGCATTTAATGACCCCAGGTGTTATCAGAACGGTCGAGCTTGAAATAAGGATCCAATATCATATTGTATAAGACATGATCGGGAACAAATTCACAACTGAAATAAATCTTATATTTTTATATGAATATCTTATTGTTCAATTACAAGCTCTTATTCTCTTTGAAATAATAAAAGGGAAAATGTTACAAATAGTCCCCTGAACTTTCATCTAATGTTCAAAAAATTAAAAAAATCAAAATGCAAGATTCGCTTTTGTTTATTATTACTGTTCATTTTTTCATTTGTTTTTAATAGGGAGAAAGGAAAGAAATATTGACCTTTATTACTATGTATAAATATGGTATTTTTTCAACAAAAAAAAAAACCCAATTTGGTATTTTTTTTATTTATAAAAAAACAGTTTGGTATTAAAAAAAATGGAAATTGATCAATTTTCAAATAGTTAGGGATTAGATAGAACATTAGATGAAAATTTAGAAACCAAATCGAAAAATTGAAAGCTCATGGATGAAATTGAACATTAAATGAAAGTTTAGAGATCATTTGTGACATTTTTTCATAACAAAATAATAAAAAAGTATATCTAGTCGGTTGGGTCTAATTCTCTCTTAGAACTGAGAATATATGCCTAAATATTGATTCCATTTTTAAGAGTCGATAATTAAATCGATGCTTCTAGATATTGGTCCGATCCAGGTGATTCGTTTCGCACGTCCCTAATTTTCACCGGACCTGTCACGTCTGGTGCTACCAAGAAATGAAAATCACCCTTTGCTGAATACAAGCAAACTAAAATAAAATTGTAACTCCACTAAAACTCTGGCAGTCCTTTTCATATCCCGGAATCACGAATCTCGTCCGTTCGTATCGTCGGGCTCAACGGTCCGGATCTCGCGTCCCGCTCGCGCGGGAGCCCGCAGGAGACCCGCGGCAAGCCCACTCGCGCGGGCGCGTGCCCTGCAAACCCCGCGACCGGCGCGTGAGCGAAGCTCGAGCGACAAAGCCCATCGACTGAACTCTCGGTGCGCTAAAAATGGTCGAACAAAAGGCGAAAAGAGGAAAGGAAAAATTGTCCGAACCGGAACAGTTTCTCTCTCTCTCTCTTCCTTGCTCCTCCAGCTGCGAGCGAGTGGAGTACCCTTCGCGAATCGCCTCCCTCTTTCCAGGTAAATCGAAGCCTAAAGATCGCTCCTTTACTCGGGGACAGCGCGGCGAGGCCGATCGGGTCGTCGTTTCGTCGCTTGTCGTGACGAATTTGGTGCCGTCTCGTGGGTTGTTGAAGCTTTTTGCTTGGTCTGCTTGCTGGTGGGTGGTGAGGCGGGATGGGGTTGTTTCGCTTCGGCTCCATTGTGGGTCGGTTTGGTGTTCGGTTGGGTGAAGTGGGTCTGCGTGGTCGCGGGTCGATGTGATGAGCGTGAGCCTGTTTTTTGCTGGACCTTTCGGTGTGTTTTGAGGGTTTTTCAGCTGCTTCGACACTGCTTGGTGCTGATACGGGGGTTAAAATGTGCCGTGCTGCAATCTTCTGGCTTTTGTGGGCATTTCAGTGGCTGATGATTGTTTAGCTCCTGGTCTTGTTTGTGGGTTTTACTAGATTTGGGTTTTGGGTTGAAGTGCAGCTTTGCATATGACTTTTTTTTTTCCTTTTTTCTTTTTGGGTTGAATTTAGATTTTGTGAGGCTTGCGAACTTTGTCGGTGTTGCTTCTCCCTGAGTAGAGAGGCTACTGTCATCCCCAGTGAAGTATTCCAAGTTCCTATTTTTATGAACTGGAAAATGTGCTGCGTAAGAGTGGGTTTTTTCCTCTCTAGATTATAGTTTTCTTTTGGTCCTCATGATGTCATATGTTCTGCCGGTAGAAAAAAATCATTTGATCTCTGCTACGCATTCCATATTGCATGTTATTGTTGAATAATTTTGTAGCAGGAATTGGTACGTTTGCAAATATATTAGTCGTTTGAGTTAAATGTCTTTTAACTTATAAATGTGGAAGTGACTTGGACCGTGATGATCTTCTAATAAATGGTTGGCATTTATTTAACTACGATGCAAAATTTCGACTAAAAGTCCTCTCTTCTTTTGCTTGATTTGTCAGTATAGTCTTGAAATTGAGTTATCTTTCTCTTTTACTATGATGTGCAAAATTTACCTTTGCATCACATGTCATTCTGTTGGTACTCAGATGCAAGGCAATGGGCACTATGATTGATTTTATTGAATAGTTTCCTAACAAATAAATTGCTTTGGACCTTGCTTTAATTCTTGAATTATTCACATTGTTCTGCTTTGCTGATGCCAGGAATGGGAACTGCTCAGAGTGGCCTCTGGATGTAGACCTTTATGCTGATTGCGCGGATAATTTTTAATAGCTTTCGAAGATGGGGACATACTCAAATAGAGGCCATATCATGCCCGATGCTAACGGTGGACCGTCCCTTTCACATATTGCCTGGTTTTATGGGAGCGGATTTTTCCCTACTCCAAAAGTCAGCTCAGGTCCTTCCTCACAAACACAGTTGAACCCAGAAGATGGTCTCCCTGTACCTCCGATTCGTTCAGTTGCTTCAACAACTGAGCCTGCAAAGAGCAACAGCCCTGGAACAAAATCCGCAAAGCCTAAGAAACGTAAATCCTCTTCAAAAGAACCTGATCAGATAACATCCAAGGCACTGAAGCAAAAGCAACCCAGGAAGAAATCAAGTTCTGGAAAAGGAAAGGGACAGAGCTTCCCTGAAGCAAAACGGGAAAAGAAGGATCTAAACATGAACATCGATTTAACCAACATCGATTTCTCTGGGGTGCCTTCCCCTTATTGCTCTTGCACTGGAATCGCTCGGGTCTGCTACAAATGGGGGGCTGGTGGCTGGCAATCTTCGTGCTGCACCATCAGCGTATCTGAATACCCGCTTCCAATGAGTTCATCAAGGCCTGGTGTTCGCTTGGCTGGGAGGAAGATGAGCAATGGGGCATATGTGAAACTTTTAGTAAGATTAGCATCAGAAGGTTATGATCTAACTCATCCGGTTGACTTGAAGGATCACTGGGCAAGACATGGTACTAATAAGTTTGTCACCATCAAGTAGAAGTGTTGAAGTGACCCTTTTCAAGTAATGTCACTAGTGTAGATAACATTTCGAGCATCAGGTGTCATTCTTCTGTTCAATTGTGGTGTTTTATTGTATCCTTGTGACTCGGTTGAAGTGACTTGTTGGTGTATATAGTTTCTCTGTAATGTAGCCTTTTCTATTATATGCTAATGCTTCTCCATCTCAACTATGCATTCAATTATGGCTTTCTAGTACTGGCTTAATGTCTTCTGCCCATAATTCAACTTGCTCATTAATTCTTGTTGCAGACTTAAAAGCTCTATCTTGCTCATGCCCACATTTTACAGGAAAGAAATAGACGTCCCTATTTTGTTCGTGCCAGAACACAATTGTGGTCCTCTATTTGCAAAGTTAGCAATTTCTAAGTGCTACGAGTACCGTCTTCCCACTGTCTATGGACAGTGGGAATATAAAAGTGTTTCGGTGATTGAAAATGCTTGTAAAATAGTCTTGCTGTCTTGAGAATGTTGATGAAGAAACTATAAAGTACAAACCAAGCATCACTCCATTTCTCCCTCCCCCTTCACTCTTCTCTCTCTTTGATCCTTGTCTTCAGCAATTATTTTTTGCTATAAACAACGGCAGAGTTTCTTGTTTGCTTAACCCCACCATCAACATTTTGTAGCTTAACCATAGGAAGCTGTTAGATGAGACTCTCTGTTTTGACTCTCCCTGTTTTGCTTCTCTTTCGGTAGATATATGTTAAATCCTCCAGTGCCATGGATCGACCTGCTGGGGTAGATATATGTTAAATCCTCTAGCGGCCCGTGTCGACCTGCTGGTCGGATTCGGCTGAATACGACTCTCTTGGCTATGTGAGGGTTAAGCCACACAAAGAGCATGTTTTTTTCTTTTTTGCAGTGCAGGTTATTCTTGGAAATAGTGCAGAAACCTGCAAATAAAGTGATTCTAGTTTTTCAGAATTGACTGGATTTTTTTTCAAAAACTCGTAATCACCTGAACCTTCCTTTATCAAAAGAGGAATTAGGCAAGAAATATCTGAAGGCGCCTTTATCTCAGTGGGACCTATATATGATTCAAGACCACTGAGAATTTATGCAAAGAAAAGCGGGCAGGGCCGGGTGTACCAATCTCTTTTTTGAATTTTACCAAGTAACTGATCTCTCTGCCCCTTTTTGTCTATGTTACATCTCCATACAACAAATTATCCTGATGACAAAATACATGCAGATCCTTCCCATCTCAACAACCCTAATACTCATTTTGAAGGATGAATGAACAGTGAAAAAAAGGACTGAATAAGGATTGAAGAAAGAAGAGGGGGAACTAGTATATGGAAGTTCCTAAGCTTTAGTGGCTTGTAATGGTGCAGCTGCTTTGCTGGCTGTGATTTGCTCATAGAGGTCTCTGATTTTTAGCCCAACTATGGTCTGGAAGAGACCAGTGCCATTGTTGCTTCCGGGGAATTCGGAGTGCTTCAGCATCTGCTGGGTGACTTCACCATAGAATTTTGTGGAGAGGTTGCTCAAATGGCTTTCCACATAGATGAGCTCATCTAGTCTGTCAAATTGCCCATCCATCTCCAACACAGACACCTGCAATTCCAAGCACGTAGGAGTCAGTCTTAAGTTCAATAAAGACTGCAACTTTTGGAGAATGAATGGAAAAAATTGTTGATGATTCCATATAATATTGAAATGATAATACCTCCCAGCATTTGGGTCGTGGAAAAAATTCAAAAAAGTGCATTCACGTCGTCCTCAATCGAAATGTCACGTGAACATCCTAAGTTCTGACAAGTTTATCCATCCTCAATATATCTACTTGAATATTACGTGAAACCATTGTCATTCAAGAAATTTGCAAGGATCAAGTCGTTAAAATGTGAAATGTGGTGCGCAATCCAAGTCATTTGCAGTATTCACTAGTTCATGTACATTTGGGTTTTTAACAGCTTTTTCTGGACCTGAATGAGAAATTTTTTTATTGTTCAGCTGAAGAAGACTGTCATCAAACAGAGTATTAACAGTGAGGAGAGAACAAAATCAAGTGATCTTCGAGATATATACCTCGTGGCCGAAGTAACTCTCTGGGCCATAAGTGAACTTGATGCCGGGGTAAGAGCAAGTGAGCTTTCTTCCACACGGGATCCAAGAGATGGTCGAGCCCTCGTCAAACAGGTATACCGGGTTGAAATACTTCACACCCTCTTTCATTATCAACCTCACTCTAAGAATCTTCCCTTCATTATCACCAGGGATTAGCTGTGTTGGCAGCACTTCAATCACTGCATCTGCATACTGCTTCTGTGGGTCTGGGCAAAAGGCAAGAAAACAAACGGGCACATGTTAATGAATACACTGTCCATAGGCATGGCGAATGGAAATTTCAAAGCAAGTATTTCACAATGTTCGACATATATAAACATGTGCCATGCTGTCAGAAAAGCGAATTTCGGTTCAGATCAAACAGTTACTTTGGGGAACATAAGTACAGAGAGTGAATATATATAGGGGAGTTTTAATATCACTATAAAGGGTATCACTGTAATGTAGTTGAAAGATTGTTCCCCTTTATAAGGAGGGCAAAGGTGATGACACTTTAGAGTGTCCCTAATTGGAGGAACTTGTGGGATCCTTTAATTTGGCAATTGTTCAAAGGTCAGTCTTGAAATCTAGTACATTTATATGAGATGAATCAATCCCAATCAAGGCACAGCAGTGTAGTTTAGGGAGTGATTTTGATTCACCTATATAGGCTTCAAAATCTGGCTTTCGGGCTTCAATGCTAGCTTTGATGCTCTCGAGACTGTGTCCTCGCTCAGCCATGTCCCTCTGCAATTCATCGCTTATTTTAGGATTACAGGACATGAATTTAGCAGGAGAAACAATAGCAGGCTTTTCCTGAAACAGATCAAGTACCTGGATTTTCCATGCAAATTTGACCTCATTGCTGATGTCCAAATATATGCTGAAGTCCAGCAAGTCCCTAACGCGCTGGTCGAACCTGGACATGCATAATTATGTTAGTTTCCAAGAGCGGGCGCATAAGTCTTCTATCGTTTCTCATAAATGAACTGCCCTTGCATAAAATTACCGTGGTATATTTTCTTATAGTTGATCTATGAAGTACTTTATAGTTGAAAAATATTTTATCATCATCTTCTCCAGATCTTGGTAGAGTACATATTCCATGGCAACTTTGTGAATTTGTTAATCTATTAAGACAATCACATTTCAAAGATGTAAATGCAACCTAATTCTAAGGTTCAAGAGAAACATGGGAGCCCACGAATTTGTTAGGCTGTAATTTGCTGAAATTTTTTATGGTTCAATTAGAATTAAGTCTATCCTTGGACTGATAAAGAGTTCATTCCCTCAGCTCAGTCTGTTTGCCATAAATGAAGGGGCATGGGAGTGAAATTGGGCCGGTGCGAGGCCCATCAGAAAAAAAGGTGATAAGGACACAGCATCCACCTTAGCCACAGAAAATCCTGCTTGAGGCACTATTTTTGGTTTCTGTTATCTCTTGTTATCCGAAAACTCAAAACTCTTCCCGTCCACCTACATAATTCTACATACACTCTAAATCAGAATCCACAACAAATCAGCTTGATTGATCCTTCTCATCGGTGCAGAATAATAGATGACTATTAGACCATCTTCTAAACACAGAGAAGAAAGAAGAGAATTGCAATCTGAAAATAGGACTTACATTGGGTGAAGTCCCTCAATGACCAGGATCTTGGGAGGCTTGATGAGCTCAGGAGGGTCCAAGAGGCCAGTGACATGGTTATAGATAGGCTTGTCCACAGCCTTGCCTTCCTTCATTGCCTTAACCTGTTCGTACATGAGATCAAAGTCGTTGGCCCTTGGGTCAAGTGCAGTCACTCCCTTCTCTTTCCTCCCAGTCCTGTCCAGGGAATGGTAGTCGTCGAGGCATATCACGGTGGTTGTGTCACTGATGAGGGTGTTCGAGTCCGGGTTGCCTCCCTTCGGCGGCTCAGCGGCGCCCCCGAAGACGCTGGTCAGCCTCCTCATGAAGGTGCTCTTGCCACAGCCTGAGTCAGCTGCTAGGCCAATCACCAGCGTGTCCCCTGAGCACCTGATCACATATGGGACTGCGGCGATGCCTCTGTTGGTGACCTTCTTGCCACTGTTGTAGAACAAGATTTGCTTCTTCTGGTTGAACCCCAAGTGGGTCTTGGAGGGTGTGGAGATTGAGCATGTCGAGTGGAAGGATTGGGTTGTGTAGACTGTAGAAACCGCCATTTCTCTTGATTCTCGTTCCCTCCCTCTCTCTGCCTAGAGAGCAATTCTAAGTCTTTGAACAGGGCGAGAGTTGTTATATGATCTTGGTTGGTGGGTATATACCAGGTAGGTTCTTGGATAGAATGGCCTCTGGTTTCAATGAACCAATTTGGAACACAAGTTCCTGAGCGAGGTGAATTTTGGATGGAGAGTGAGGTGCAGTGTCTTTTTGATGGAATACAAAAATGAAGACTGTCAGCTTGACGGATGGAAGCTTATGTGTCCTTTTGGGATGAGTTTCTGTGGCTACACCTTGGTTCGGACAAAACTTTGGGAGGTGATCTTGAGGTGGCAGGAGAAAGGAACATGGGTGGCTTAGATGGGCTGCATAGACTCTCTTTGAAACAATCGTTGAAAAGTAAAACTACTACTATACAAGATATTTCTCTCAGTCAAATTTTAAGAAATGGCCTTCATCAAGAATATTTCTGAGAGAGATTAATGCAAACGTATGGAAAAGCTTGGTGGTCATTTGATGCGGTTTGGATATTTGGCAGGACACATGGCGTGACGCGGTTGGCTGGCTCAAGATGAGGAGTGTAAGGTTGTGGAATGGCGTGGAGGTTATGGAGGCCCTCTTCCCCCATGAGAGTTTTGTACTCATTCGATCGAGAGTGTATGGAATGGCTGAACTCTAGCATTCTATCTCCAGCTAAAAATAAAAGGAAAAAAATGCAGTATTTTGGTGGTTATATTGGAAAGCACAAACTTCAAGCTTAGCCACACCACAACCAGAGATGGGCAAGAAAGGGAAGGAGAAAAGAGAATTAATTGAACATCATGGTCAAGAGGGGTGAACAAATCATGCATGCGAGACACTAGTGTGCTGCGTATTGGTAATGCTCTAGTACATACACACATGTCATGCTTGTGTGCAGTTGAGCATGGTCAGGGAGGTCAGGGAGCTTTTCTGCATTTGAAATACCTATTTCGAATTTTCTTTAGTAATCTTAACATCCGAACTTAATTTCATGGAAAAATTACTAAAAAAGTCACAAACAATTTAATCGTGCCATTTACCTTTAAACCTTTTGACAATTTATTAAGATAGTTCTTTTGATGAATTTTGATTGGAAAATGTTGATGTGATGGTCTAGTAAGACCTACTATCTTATGTGATATATCGATGCTGATATTGATGATTTTTTAAATTTTAAGATTTTCTCATTTTCTTCTCTTTTCATTTTTTTCCTTTTCACTAGTCTTAGGCGATGATTGGCTACTAGTGATGCCTAGAAAGGACTATGTGAGGGTTGCCCTTGCCTAAACTAGCGAGGCCTATCCTTGCCGGCCACAGGGAAGGGACAGCCTTGCCTAGTTAGGGTGACCCCCCTCCCTGCTCTCTTTGGGCATCACCAGTTGCCAACCATTGCTTGAGAACAACCATTGGCTAAAAGGAAGAAAATAATTGAAAAATCAAAAAAAAGAAAGGAAAAAAAAAAGAAAAAGAAAATATCTAGAAAAGTTTTAAATTTTTTTTCCACATTAACGCCCCTTCAGTTACATGGGATGACTAATGTTAATTGGGCTGCCATGTTAACATTTTTAGGTCAGAATTGACTGAAAAAGTACATTAATAAATTGTCAAAAAGTTTACGATTGAAAGACACAATTAAAATGTTTATAATTGAATTTATATAAGTGCAACAGTTTTAGAACTTTTTGGGTAATTTTCCCCAAATTTGACTAATCTTTGAATGAGGATGAAAAGCAAACCTCCTATCCAGGGCATCAAATAGGACTCTACTAAGGGGGAGTGGGTTTAACCCTTTAGATTACTTTGAGTGAGATGTGATTCCGACTTGAAATCAGCATCATCCAAATCAAACACTTTTAGCTAATTGATAAGGGATAATATTACGAAAAATTATAAATCGATACTTTGTGATACATATATCAAAGACTAATTTTTGTGCTATAAAAGTCACAAATTAGAATACCCACGACATATCTATCCTATATATATTTTTGGGTCACAAAAATAATCTCAAATTGGTACATCTTTGATAAATCTATTTTTTGGTAGCTTTTATCAAATATCTCTGTGAAATTGTTGATGTGGCAATACTCAAGGTATGCGACCTGTTTGATGTGAATTCAATGTAGAAGTTCAACATAAGGGGCTCTCTGAAAAAATGTTGTTGTGGGGAAGCCTGATCTGAAGAAAGTGAATTGAGATTGGGAGGGAAAAATTAGTTTTCTTCCTTTTGTCTCCCCCAAATCACCAAATTTTGAGGGTGAAGGGGTTTTAATAGATTTCCGAAACGCGAAGGAGGTCTTGTCTGGAAGGGAAGTTGACGGAAATGGTGTCTATGGCCATCAAGAGGGTGTCCATGAAGATAAGATGAGGGGAAATTTGCAAGGTTTCATAGGTTCTTCACTCAAGAGTAAATATCATTTGGACTTCGCATTTTCCATGGCAAATTTTGCGAAGAGATGCATTGCCAATGATATGAACGTTCGCCTTGAGATGGCCGAAGTTTCAAGACTTTCCAAGATATTCTCTTCCTTGCTGAATTGGGCTCCATAAAATGAGCTTAATCAATCAGGATCAAGCTCCACAAAGTGTTTTTTTATTTTTATTTTTTATTTGGTGTCTGCGTCTAGCTTCCCAAAATGCTGTTGTTTGGGAGAGCCATTTATGCTACATTTTCACATCAAATGAGTCGTTTATCACGTGTATTTCCACTTCAGTAATTAAAAGTATATTGGACAGAAGCTAATAGATAATAGACTTGTCATTGGTTTCGGGGTTTTAGGGACATGAAAATTAATGTTGGATTAATGTCGATGTACTAATTTAGGGTGATATTAACCCAAAAAAATTAATAATTTGTAGTCTTTTCTTTAATTTAAATGTTACTAAGTTAAAGTGATCTTCACTTACACTAAATTACAAAATATTGGTTGTGCAAATAACATCTAGCAAGTATAAGTACTAATTAAACTTCTAATTCGTCTTAGGCGCAATTTCACTTGTAACTCGTCCGGTTAAAATGTATATAAATTAAACAAACACAAGCTTAATAATTAAACTCATTTTTTGATAACACTTTACTTTTATTTTACTAAATACAAGACAAGACCATCATTCTTGACCGAGCATTTCACATTAACATAAGATGAAAAGATGATTTCAAATGGAAGACATATATATTATCAAGCACCGCCTTTTCAACCAATAATGAAAAAAGAAAGGCACGTAGATATATCAATTACGAAAAACAAATGTTTTTTATATAGCTTTTTTTTTCCTATCCATAGCCATCCGAATGTAATTTTCATACGAAAGCAGTTCTCTCTCTCTAACCAATTATACTGTTTGAGCAATCTGAAATTTAAGCCGTATCAACGCACAGAAGCAACAGCAAGAGGCCATTCCTATTACAAGCCCAGACCATCATGGTCTTCCCCAAGGATGACCATCGGGCCTTTGGTTTTTCGTAAGTATTACTGAATAAGGTCCAATCCAATGACTTTCGGCTTTGCAGAGAACTCAACCCAGCAAGATCCTCGAACAGCAACGAAATCAAGACCAAGAGAGGGGAGGGAAGAAACCTAAGACCTACTCATTCTCAACTTGCATGGCAGTCGCAAGCTGAGGTATTGTCTGGGAGGATATGCATAATGAGCTGAGATGGTGACAGGCGATGCCAAAACCGAAGGGCCAAGTGGGAAGATCGTGATAATAGTTAGAGTTCAGACATGTGTTATGGGCTGACAGTTTCTTGACTGGTGAGCGAAGAACACCAGGTAAGAATTCTTTCTATAGTTGTTCCTAAGAACATGATGGAAAGTAGCATATTTGTTATTGAACTGTACCACACCCAATGGTGTTCTCGGTTCACCAGGTGCCGCACGGGTTGTTCTGTAGCTAAGGAACTGCTACCCTGTGACACATGCATGGAGGAGATTGTGGAAGTAGTTGGAAGGAGGAGGAATTGCCCAAGTAGAGTATAAGAATAAGGATCCGTTCAGCCTTGGATAAGACTGTTGTGACCGGCTCAAATTGGGGACTTGAGATAGCTAAGGGATTGCTGGGTGAACACAAATAGTCTCCTAACGAGGTGACCCTTTTCGTTTTGCGCAAACGCCTTCAAATCTGACTAATCATGACTTGATTTTTTTATTGTACTTTGTTATTATTTTGGAATCATCACTAACCTATTTACTAGATAGATTGGTTAGGAGTCCGACGGTTGATGAATTTTGTGGGTGGGCTCTGGTGGTTTTGGAGATGGAGATGAAGTCAAAGCAGCTGCTCGGGAGAAAATCTTTTTCGGGTGTGTAAAGTGAGTCCCGAGGAGAGAGAAAACTAGGAATTTATAAATAACTCTAGGGTTATTTCCTGTCTTATTTAGGTATCAATAGACTCTATCAATCTCGTTATCTTTGTGTTTCTGATAAATGTGTCCTTTTACATTTCATGTCATATTTAATTTTCACACATCTATAGTTTTCAATTTCATTTTTTGTTCCAAGCTTTCTTTTTGCAATGTTGCTTACGAATACTTGTGTAGGGCATTATCTAGTGTTTCCACTCGAATGTATATAAACATCTTTCGATTTCCCGCAACTGCTGCTCGGTTCCAGTTTGATTTCTTGCTTTTACTTTCAACGATGCTTAACTTCCCGCAGCATACGCTTCCCGTACATTAATTTCCATTCCTTTCAAGTTTCCCGCAGCTCAATTTCCTCTTCAAAAACACATTTTTTTCCACTGCTTCCGATCTTGCTCTCGGGAGTTTTCACGTCTTTAACATGAAGGCGTAAAATCTGTCACATACTAAGTGGCGTGGTAGACTATAAATGAACTTTAAACAAGTGAATCATAGTTGATTGAAGCTTTGGAAGCAAAAAACAGTTCTTAAAAATCCCTTCGAAACGCCAAATCAAGTCGTCAAGGATCAATCACAACAACTTCCTTTTCAAACCAAACTAGGAATTGCTCTTAAAGGTATGGCCTTTCTCAATGTAACACCAAATTGCTCTTGCATATCCAAACTCTCGGGCGCCATTCCCTCAGGAAGTTTCCAATTAAACGATTGAACCAGCGAAGCCACCATGAGATGAACCATCCGGACAGCGAGCGGCAATCCGGGGCAGATCCTCCGGCCTGCACCGAACGGGATATACTCGAAATCCCTGCCTTTGTAATCCACGTTCGACCCCAGGAACCGCTCGGGCGTAAACGACAATGGGTCTTCCCAATAGCTCGGGTCCCGCCCTATGGCCCATGCGTTCACCAGGACTTGCATGCCTTTCGGGATGACGTACTTGCACACCTCTGCATCGTTCTTGGATCTGTAAGGGAGGAGGAGAGGCGCCGCCGGGTGGAGGCGGAGCGTCTCCTTGACGATTGCTTGGAGATAGGGGAGGTGGCGAGTGTCCGATTCTTGAACCGGCCTCTCGATGCCGATGGCAGTGACAAGCTCGTCTCTTGACCTTTGGAGGAGGCTCGGATTGTGGAGGAGTTCCGCCATCGCCCATTCCGTCGTAAGAGCAGATGTGTCGCTTCCGGCGATGAATAGATCCTGCGTTAAGTACATTGACAATCCATCTTGAATGTTCACTGTCTTTCAAAATTCTACCCGCCTCATGAGAAATTGGTTGGTGCTAACAACTAATTGACTCTAATATAGTCCATTTCTAATAACTTTTTCATGAACAAGGGCTTCAAAGATGTCAGGTCTAATTAGTTTTACTAATACAAGATCTCTGTGGCAGTTTACCTAATATATATAATATATATATATATATATATATATATATATATATATATATATATATATATATATCTAATGATATCTAATGATATCTAATACTGTAATTAGACATGCCAGGCAACTCTCACCTGCTGATTAATTTAATACAAGTGTTGAAGATCATAATCTTATAATTAACAGATGAAAGAGGCAACATGAATCAGGAAGATTGCCACGCTGCTATTTCTTAAATGGTTGTCACTTCCTCGTATGCATTATAAGATATTCAACGACCCCTCAAAGTTTATTATGACCAGGGAAAATGCAATTAGCAGAAATTATGTTTTGGACATTGGTACTATGTTAAAACAAAATTTACCATTTTGATTATCATCTAACCGGCGCTAAATTTTAGGGTTTGCTTTATCATAGAAAAAAATAAATTCATGAATCTAAACTGATCGCATCGTTTTATCATTATCAATCATAACCCAAAAGTAAAAACTGGAAGATTCTCTCCATGCATAAATATTACCATATGCGGTTGTTGATGGAGATTGTTTAAGAGTACTCACGAATTATGGTGATCTAGTAAATTTCGCAAAATGGCCCACTTGGACAATTAGTCTCGCAATTTAGAGGAAAATCAGTACTTACCTCAACTTTAAAAAAGAAAATGGCCAAGTTCTCTTTACTTTGCAAGATATGCGGGACAATATTCGTTGAAATTGAGTTAGTGAGTGATATAACAAAATATAAGTGAGTGTACGATTGGTTAGAATATATATACGAGGCAACAATAGCTTGCTCTGTATCTAGTCAAAATTTGATTCGAATCCCCTAGCAATAAGTTATCTCATCACCAGAAACAAAAGTTTATGTATATAGATTGATAAATAAGCATGGAGGGAGAAAGGCATGGAATAGCTAATAGATGACAAAATATTGTTACCTATTAAAGTAGCGTTGGGGGGCTTATGTACTCCATGACTTTCTTATGTTATGTTATGGGGTCTCGAAGACTGAATTTAGCTGCCAACCCTAGTCAGCAAGCTGAAAAAGCCCTTTTCCCGAGCAGAAATACCCTCTTTAACTTCGATTAGGATGGCTAATGTTTTGCGGTGGAGTTAAAGGCATAGTAAAACCCAATTTGCCTCATATAATGGAGAAATAATGGAATTTTTTTTTGAAAACTGACGATACCTGTTTTACCTGATTTTCTGATAATTGGATATGGGAGCCCTGATGAGTACATACTTCTATTTAGTAAAGATCTCTACTTCATTAACTATTAAGTTTCGATCTACGCTTACCAGGATCAATGGCTTGATGCTTTGCCGGGTAAAATCGGACCCCTCTTCTTCGCACTGATCCAGAAGCACATCCAAGAAATCGCCGCTCTTCGACGATCCCGGCGAGCCCGTCGCCCTTTCTTTCAAACGCTTGTCGATGATCTCGTCGAATATCTCGTGCAACCTTATGTAGGCCGGCTGGATGTGTCGCTTCACGCCTAGCAGATCGAACCGCCGGACCGCAGGGAAATAGTCCGACAGGTTTGGCTTCCCGGCGTCCTCCATGATCCTCCACACCAGGTCCTTGAACTCCTGAGCCGTTTGGAATTCCGGGTCGACGATGTCAATCGAGAACATGGTGCTCGACATGAGGTTCAAAGTCGTGGCGAAGGCCAATTGGCCTATGTCGACCTCTCTGCCCGGCTCGCAGGATTTCTTGATGTGGGTGACGAGTTGGTGGACCTTCTGGTGGCGCAGGTGCTGGAGGGCGTCCAGGCGCTGGGCGGTGAACATCTGGGTGCTGCACACGCGGCGCCGTGCCCGCCACCGCTGGTCGCCCGGGACCCATGCGAGGGTGAACTCCGGGTTCGGCTGCGCGGTGATCACGTCGGGGACTGCCCGGTCGGAGAAGTTCTCATCGTGCTTCTGGAGGGTCTCCCGGGCGGCCTCCGGGGACGAGACGACGACGCTGGTCACCAAGCCGAGGCGGAGGGTCATGACCGGGCCGTGGCGCCTGGCCATGTTGAAGAGGGATTCATGGGGCCGGGCACCAAGCTGGAGAAGCGAGCCAAGGAAGGGGAGGCCGGCCGGGCCGGGGGGGAGGTTCCTGGGTTTAGATGGGAGGAGGAAGGGTTTGAGGAAGAGGAGGGAGATGAGGAAGAGGAAGAGGAAGAGGTAGAGTTCCATTGCAGACTGTTCTGTTGCGGCTTTGGTGATGGGAATTGGAAAGGGAAATGACTAGCTAATAATACCGCTAGCTTATGAAACAAACGGTGAACTCTCTACCACACATTTTCCCATGGTTGTGCAAGTTTCCACATGCTTGTGCTGGAGAAAGAAAAGTTTCGTTTTGTCTCCTTCCACCGTGAGCAAAACGTACCGTCATGCTAGAGGGACCCGGAAAGGGAAATGTCTCAGTTATGGAAAGTAGAATTCGTGAGGGTCTTTTCGAACGATCTGTTCCGGTGTTTTTTACTTTTTTGGTCTTGGCTTGGTCTTGATTTTCTTCGTCTTTTTAGGGCCCGCATGTTTTTATTCCTTGTTTATGTTCAAGAACAGAAATTGTGTTTTTTTTATTCAAAGAACAACGCGTTTGGTTGCGTTTTGTTATTTTTGTTAACAAAATGGAACAAAAAAAAAGTTAAAAAAAAAAACTTATTTCGTTGTTAAACGATTTTGAAAAAAAAACACTTCTTCTCTCTCTTCTCTTTTCTTCTTCTTTTTCTTTGGCCGGAGACGCCGTCGCGGGTCGAGGGTCGATGACCTCGCCGGATCCGGGCGAGGGCTCGAGGGCCGGGCGCGGCGAGGCCGAGCCTCGCCATGGATCTGGGCGAGGTTGTCGGCCCACATCGGCCGGATCGCCGGCCGGCGACCGGCCGAAAGAAGAAAAAAAATAAAAAAGAAAGGAAAAAAATGAAAAATAAAATAAAAATATTAAAAAATTAAAAGAAACAAAAAAAAGAATAAAAATTTACCAAACGTGTTTTATTCATTTTTTATTCTTGAAATTTAAACACTTTTTTCTATTTATGTTCCATGGAACAATTTTGAACGTAAACATTACCAAAAGGCCCTTATATTTCGTTCAAGTCACCAGGGGTAACGCGGGGCTGCCACGCGTGTCGGTTATTACTGACCATGACCGGATTGGTGATTTGGGATGTACAAGGGGCGTCAGAATGGTGATATATGAGTCGCTCAATTTTGAAAAAATTATCTTAAATGAGTTATATAAACTGAAAAGCTAAAATAAATGATCTTAAATGAGTTGAGTTTAAATTCATTTTCAACTCATTAACTCACCCCATTAGGTTTACCCACACTCTCTCTCTTCCTCTTATAAAATTATTTTTAAAAATCGAAGTTATTTTTTATTCTTCTTTTCTTTCCTTTTATTTATTTTTTATTTTTTCTTCCTTCTTCAATTTCCTTCACTGGTGGTTGGTGACAGTGACAGCCGGCCAGGTGAGCTCGAGCTCACCAATCGGGTGAGGCCAAGACCTCGCTAACAACTCACGAGGTTCAAGCCTCGTCGATCTAGTGAGAATCAAGCTTGTCGAGCTTGGGTGAGCTTTGGCGAGCTCGAATTTGGTGAGGCTTGAGCCTCGTTGATCTGTCTTTGACGAGGTTGAGACTTGGCTAAGGATTGTTGAGGCTTGAGCATCGCCGATCCAGCAAAGCTTGGCAAGCTCGAGCTCGCTGATCTGCCGAGGCTGAGACCCTGATGAGGACTGGCGAGGCTTGAGCCTTGCCGATTTGGCGAGCCTTGAGCTCGTTTTGCCGGCCTTGGGCGAGCTCCAATGAGCTCGACCTCACGGAATTTAGTGAGATGGAGCCTCACTTGAGGCCAGCAAGGTTCAACTCATTGGTCGTCGCTCTGGCCGGTGATCGACGAAGGAAAAGGAAAAAGAAAAATAATAGAAAAATCGATTTTTTAAAATTAAAATAATTAGAAATTCGATTTAAAAAAAAAAAAAATAAAAAAATATTAAAAGGAATGCAATCCGATTTTTCAATTTTTTTTTAAAATTTATTTTCAAATTTCAAGTAAATTAAAAAAAATATTGTTATTTTTTGACAACATTACTTCGTAAAAATATTTTTAACGAAAAAAGAGAGCCTCAATTTTTAAAAAGAATTGCAAAAATTGTCCATTAAATTTGTATTTAATGAAAGAGTTTTAGCAATATCATTTATAAAAAAATCATAAGAAATAACCTTTCATAGATTTGGAAGTATTTTAGCAATACAATATTTTAAAAAAAGTCACAATAGTAAGTTTTTCTAAATTTGGCTAAATATGGAAATATGTTAGTAATATGAGTCAGGTCGAGTATGGATTGGGCATGGGTTGGGTCAGGTATGGGTTAAAAAAATTACACTGCATAAAAATGAGTCAAAACGGATTAAATTGGTTGATATGGGTTGGACCATTTTCGATCCGACTTAAACCCAACCCAACCCATCCATTTGGCGGCCATAGTGGTGGGTTGACAAAACGAGTTGCAAGTCCAGGCCCACCTCTAGCTGACTTAGTATATAGTTTGCATCATTTGGATTCTATTGAGTTCGCTTTGAGTGCCAGCACCAAATTGCATTACAAAATAATTGATTGCAATGAAATCAGAGTTTTTTGTTTGTTCGTTTGTTTAATATAATAAAAAATCTCAAATTGGTATATCTATATAACAAGTTTACTTTGAACTTAAGTAACAAAAAAATCTCAAATTGGTACACCTACAACAAATTTGCCTCAAATTAGTTTTTGGGTTATCAAAAACCTTAAAATTAATGCATTTGTTATATATTTACTCTTTGTTAACTTTTGTCAAATTTTACCATGAAATTGCTGAGTTGAACAATACATAAAAATATTGACATGATAAGTCTACATGAAAATGCACATCGGTTTTCGATAAATTTGTTACGGGCATACCGGTTTGATGTTTTTGTTGACTCAAAAATTAGTTTGGTATAACTTTATGATAGGTATAAAGGTTTGGATAAAATTTTGTACTCATTTGATTGAGAGAATGCATGGAATGGAATGACTGAATTCTAGCATTCTATCTTTAGCAAAAAAGAAAAAGAAAAAAAATGCAGTATTTTGGTGGTTATATTGGCAAGCACAACCTTTAAGATTGGCCACACCACAACCAGAGATGGGCAAGAAAAGTAAAGGAGAAAAGAGAATTAATTGAACATCATGGTCTAGAGGAGTCAACAAAGCATGTGTATATGAGAGTGAGTGTAGAGTAGGCATAGAGTAGGACTGACAAAAAAAAAAAAAAACAAAGCATGTGTATATGAGATACTAGTGTGTTATGTATTGGTATTGCTCTCGTACATACGCACACATCATACGTTTGTATGTACTTGAGCAAGCTTAAGGAGGTCATAGAGCTTTTCTAGGTTTGAAATACCTATTCAGAATTTTCTTAAGTGATATTAATATTCTACCTAATTTGACAAATCTTAGAATTAGGATGGAACCCGTGCATCAAATAGGACTCTACTTCAAGGGGGAGCAGGTTTGAGCCTCTAGATTACTTTGAGTGAGATGTGACTCGAACATGCAATTGGCCTCGTCCAAATCAATGTTTTTAACTAACTATTGGGGGTCCGATATAAATGGTAATATCACCGAAAATCATAAATCAAAACCTCATAACACATTTATTTTAAACTAATTTTTGTGCCACAAAAAATCATAAACGGGTATGCCCAAGACATAGCTATCCCAAACTTATTTTTGTGTTACGAAAGAATTTTAAATTGTTATGCATGTGACAAATCTATTTTCTTTTAGATTTCCTTAGATATCTCTAGGAAATTGTTGATGTGGTAGCATATGAGGGAAGCAACTCATCTGAGGTGGATTAGATGTAGAAATTCAACATAAATGGCTCTTTGAACGTTGTCGTTGTGGGTAGGGGTGTGTAACCGGACCGGGTATACCCGAGAATCGGGCCGTCGCACCCGGAAAATAGGGTCGGGAACTAGTTTTTGTTGAAACCGGTTCGGGAACCGGTTCCTTAAATTCAGAACCGGTTTAAACCGGTTTGGGAACAGATTCCAAGTAATTACCCACCCGAAAACAGGTTTCTGGACCGATTTTGGAATCGCTTCCTTGACTGGTTTTGTAAGTAGAGGTCCAAAATCTTTTTGGGTGCGTTTGGTAACGTTTCTGTTCAAAAATTGTTCCAGGGAATAGAAATAGAAAAAAATGTTTATGTTCTGGGGAACAATTTTTGACCAGAAAGATGCGTTTGGTAAATTTGTTCGGGAATAAAAAATGAATAGAAACACGTTTGGTAGATTTTATTCTTTTTTTGTTTCTTTTGATTTTTAATATTTTTATTTTATTTTTCCTTTTTTTCCTTTATTTTTTATTTTTTCTTTTTCGGCCGGCAGCCTCGCCTAGCCACGACGAGGCTTGTCGGTGGCTAGGCGAGCTTGGCCTCGCCCCGATCCAGCGAGGCCGAGTGTCGCCAGGGGCCGGCGACGCTCCAGCGAGGTGGCCGACCCTCGATGGCGTCGCTGGCCCTTGACGGCCGGTCGTCGGCCATGGCTGAGGCCGGCGACCGGCCAAAAAAAAGAAGAAAAAAGAAGAAGAAGAAAAGAAGAAAATAGAGAAGTGTTTTTGGAGAAGTGTTTCTGGAGCAAGAAACAAATTTTTTTTATTTCTCATTTCTGTTCTTTTTGTGATCCGGGAAAAAAAAATCTGATTTTGAACAAAAACGCAAACAAACGCGTTTCTGTTCTTTTTTTGTTCCCGAGAACAAAAAAACAAATTTTCTGTTCATAAACAAGAAAAAAGAATGAAAACATGCAGGCCCTTTATTTCCCCCAATTTATATTCTTACTCCCGCAATCACACGACGTTTTTCCTCTTGATTCTCTCAAACATGCACAGCACTCCTCCTTTGTCGTTCCTCTTCCTCACTTGCTTCCCTCCCTCATTGGCTCCCTCTCGCACCGTCCGATGGACGGGTGGTGTTTGTCGCCATCAAATTATTGTGTATCACATGGATTGGCTCGCCTAATTTCTCTTTTGTAGGAGGAGTTATGTTTGCTTAAATGAGTAGTTTCATGTAGTAGCCGTGGGAATAAGACTAATATTAGACCTATGTTTGTTTTTTTTGTGACCAAGCAACCGCCGTACAGCCTGCAGTTGGCGACGTAAACCCGGGGCGACCCGCAGGGACCCACCTCCAATGGGTCGCAGGTGAGTTGAGCAATGGGGGCGAGAAGTTTCGAACCCCTACCCTGTCGGTTGAGGGGCGAGGCACGAACCATCTCAACCACCGCGGGGTGGGTTAAACCCATTTTGTTGCTAATTATTTGATTATAATTTTATTTATTATAATTAGCCCTGTGGATCCTTAATTTTTCATTTAGTCAAAAAGTTCATGTATTTATTTATTACAAGTGCTTAATTTTTTAATACAAATTAGGAATATTACGTTATTTTCTCGCGTATTAATATAAAATTCAAAGTCGTATAGGATATCGGGAGATTGCAAAACAGATTCCAGTGGAAACAAGATTTACCCTGGAACCAAACCGAAAAAACAATGTGAGTTGGGTACAGGGTCCAATATAAATAGGGTTGGGTATAGAGTTCAGAAAAGGGGAATCGGTTATAATAGGGTCGGGTACAGGGTCCAGGTCTAGACCCTACCCACCTTGGACCCGATCACCCCTAGTTGTGGGGTAGGTCGGTATGGACAAAGTGAATTGAGATTGGGAATCAAAATTAGTCTTGTTCTTTTTGTGTCACCCAAATCACCAAAATCTTAGGGCAAAGGAATTTTAGCATATTTCCAAAACATGAGAGAAGCCTTGTATGGAAGGGAAGTCGTTGGAAATGGTGTTTGTGGCCATCAAGAGGGTGTTCATCGAGATAAGGTGAAGGGAAATTTGCGAGGTTTCGTGGATTCTTCACTCAAGAAATATTTATAATTTGGACTTCGCATTTTCCATGGCAAATTTTGCAAAGAGATATGTTGCCAATGATTTGAATGTTCGCCTTGAGGTGGCCGAAATTTCAAGACTCTTTCCACGATATTTATAATTTGGACTTCGCATTTTCCATGGCAAATTTTGCAAAGAGATGTGTTGCCAATGATTTGAATGTTTGCCTTGAGGTGGCCGAAATTTCAAGACTCTTTTCACGATCTTCTCTTCCATGTTGAATGGGGATCCATAGGATGAACTTGATCAATTTTGACCAAATTGCTGATGTGGCATTCTTTCGATGAGATAAGTGCAAAATGATGTTGTTTTAGCGATGATGTAGCTAAATAAGTGCAAAACGACGTTATTTTGGCATTGATGTGGCCCCAAAATTGATTTTTAATATAAATATTAATTAAATAAAATTAAAAAACTAAAAAAACAGAAGAAAAAAGAAGAAGGGGAACATGTTCGACGAGAGCTGGCCCTCCTTGCCGTTCCCACTATTGCTAGAAATGGTTGGTGACGGTGCACCAAAGGTTGGCTGGGGTCGCCGGCCACTACCTAGTGGCTGGTGACCACGGTTGGGGTGAGGGTTGCGGCCTTCTTCAAGATTTGGTGAGGGTCGTTGGCTATGGCGGCCGTCTCTGGTTGTGGCGGCTAGGGTTGTTGGCCATTACCTAGGGCCTGATGACCTTAGCCGACACTCGCACCACTGTTGCCAAGCCTCCCTGACGAGGGTAGGGCATCGGTGGTGAGGGTTGTGCAAAGCTCCTACTGAATGCTTACTGTAGTTCTCCTTTTAAATAATATTTAATTAATATTTGTTTTAAAATTCAATTTTGGGGCAGAATGACGTCATTTTTGTCATATCATTGCTGAGTTAGCTTCCAGCAAGCCACACAGATCACATGTATTATTAAAAAAAATATCAAGTTGAATTTCCGGCTATTCTTGCCAGACTTGGGACTGAAGTGTCCCACTTTTAAAAAAAAAAGTGATACTTGAGAGTACCTTTTGAAAGTTTTGATACTAAAATGTCCACCTAAGCCAAGTTTTCGCATTCTTGGTGTATTTATTTTTATTTTTTATTTTACTCTTGGTGTACTTTACCCGAATGTTTACTAAGCAAAAGTGATATTCACTTATGCGAAATCACAAAATGTTGGTTACACATTAGTTTGCAAAAAACATTTGGCAAGTTAAGTACTAATTAAACTCTTAATTCGTGTCAGGTGTAATTTTCACTTGTAAGCCGTCCTGTTAAAATAAATAAATTAAATGAACAGAAAATTAATAAGAAAACTCATGTCTTGATAACACTGTACAATTATTTTTCTGAATACAAGACAAGACCATCATTCTCAACCGAGCATTAATAAATTCACAATAACATAAGATAAAAAGATGATTTCAAATAGAAGACATATATATTATTAGGCATAGCCTTTTTTTTGTCCAATAATGCAAAAATAAAGACAAGTAGATATATCAATTATGAAAAACAAAAGTATTTTATATAGCTTTTCTATTTTACTTGACTTATTCTATCCATAGCCATAGTTGACACCTAGATTTTGGCGACTTAATCATTTATTTATTGTATAGAAAATTATGGATTAATTTTTAGCCCCTAAATAAAAATATTAATATTAAATTGCATTTAAGAGCGTTTATTATTGCATTGGGTTTGAATTGATGATTTTGAGCATTGAATTAGCGAGTTGACCAAGCCTGTGGCTAAAGGAATTTGGCCAAGCCCATTTCTTTGATTATGTGCACAAAGATTTTGTCAATATTTTTCTCGTAATTTTGAAATGTGCATGATGTTTAAGGGGGGTCGAATCCTTTAGTTGTGGGAAAGAAAAAAAAGAAGAAAAAGGAAAAAGAATAAAGATCTGCAAGTTTGTCTCTTCGTGCGCATATATATATATATATATAGAGAGAGAGAGAGAGAGAGAGGATTGGTCAACAAAGGTCATATATTGAGCGATATATTTCTTGTTTTAAAAACAAGAAAGAGTGTGCTGTCAAGGAAAATCTCACACGTCCATGAGCGTGAGCAGAAAAGGGAGGAAAATAAAATAAAATTGTGGAGATTCTATCTTGACCGTGGAGAAGTGATCGAAAAGAGGAACTAATTTTGGCTTCATTCCTTTGCATATAAAAGGGTGAGTCTTACACGCATGTAGGAGGACAAGCATTGAATACGGTAGCCACGATTGAAAAGGGAAAAAAGAACGGTGAGAGAGAGAGAGGGAGAGAGGAGAGAGGGAGAGAAACACGCTCAAGCTCCTCAAACTCTTCACCCGGCGTCGCACCCCTGATGCGAGCCTGACGTTAACCCGAGTGATGTTGCGCTGGTTTTGCCGCCTCCATCCTCAAGGATGACCCGTGTTTCGTGGCCGGCAAAATCGAGAATGTCCCTGACACTACAAGGCGGTTGCTCCGTCACCCACGATTCCTGCTGCTGACCGCAGAGCTCGCTGTTCCCGCTCAAGCTACAACGCCTGGTCATCGTCCATTGTGCTGTCGCTAGTGTCACGGGTCGATCAATTTCGGTCGATCAAACACCGCGCGGCCTTAGGATCGGTGATCCCAAGTCAGCCTTACACACACACTCGCTCGAACACAAGAACCGAATGGGCAAAGAGAGTGTATATTGCTTGTGAACGAACCGATTACAAAGTGGGAGAGGGATCCCTATTTATACAAGAGTGGGTCGCATCTCGGCCGTGGATCGTCCCTCCGATCCAACGGTTCATTTTGAATCCGTATAATCATTACAAGCTATACAACAGCTACTCGAAGGCTACTCGATGGTCCGCACCCGGCAGCCCTTGGGAAGTCCATGGGTCGCGCGCGCGGGCCTTGGGCGACCATGGGCGGTGTCGAAGCAAGATCGGGGTTGCAGTCCGTCGACACGCGACCAGCCCGAACCGTCATGGGCTGCTCGAACATCGCTCGAGGTCGCTCACGGCTGCGCGTGGGCCTTCCGCTCGTTTTGCTCATGGGTCGTTCATGGGCCGCCCGGCAGCCCTTGTACGTGACACGGTCCTCACGGACGATCTTGGATCATGCTTGTCCGTGGGCCGTGTCATTCTCCCCACCTAATCCGGCGACGCCCTCGTTGCGTCCGTGGCATGGAAGGCTTCGATGTGCCCCTTGAATTCCCACAGAGCCTCGGAGGGTTCCGCCTTGCTTCACTCTCGGAAGGCCTCTCCAATGGACGAGGTATTCCTTCCTTGGTGCCCGATATTTCTTCCGTATGATCCGATCCGCCAGATACACTCAACATCCCGATCATAGGAGGTCTTCACCCCAAGGGGTGCTCGCCGCGATGTGCCCCGATCCGGATCATCCTCATCCACATGAAACGGCTTTAACATGCTCACATGGAACACGGGGTGGAGCCTGAACTTGGACGGTATGTCCAGCTTGTACGCCACCTTTCCGATCCTTTGTATCACTCGAAAAGGGCCTTCATAGCGACGGATCAGCCCTTTGTTCACGTTTCTGTACCTAAGGACGAGGTGCAACTTGACCAAGCACCAAGTCCCCGACCGAAACTCCACATGCCGTCGTCGTCAGCCCATTTCTTTGTGCGTTTCGCGGCCCTATCCGACACGCCCGGCCAAGTCCACGTGCTCACCCCATTCCTTAGCGAGTTTGTATGCGGCCGGGCTACTTCTCGATACCCCGAAGCGATTGCGCTTGGCGTGAGCGGCGCTGCCCGGTCACAATTTCGAACGGGCTTTGACTCGTGGACTCGCTCTCCGCCAAGTTGTAAGAGAATTGGGCCACATCAATCGGCCGTGCCAGGTTCGCTTTGCGTATTGCTCACATAGTGCCGAAGGTAGATCTCTAGCAATCCATTCACTCGCTCGGTTTGTCCGTCGGTCTGCGGATGCATGCTGGTGGAAAGATTGAGACTCGTCCCCAAAGCAACTTGAAGAGCTCGGTCCAAAGCCGTCCTAAGGGTGAACCGAGGGTCGCGATCGCTCACGATCGTGCGTGGAACGCCCCAATATTTGACGACGTGCTTGAGGAACAGCTTGGCGCTTCCTCGGGCCGGGCATTCCATTGTGGTTGGCACGAACGTCGCATATTTAGAGAGGCGATCTACCACAACCATGAGAGCCCGACACCCTTTGGACTTGGGCAAATTCACGATGAAGTCCATGGAGACGCTCTCCCATGGACGTTCCGGGATAGGCAACGGTTCAAGGAGCCCCGCAGGAGGTCGTTGCTCTATCTTGTCTTGTTGGCAGACAAGACACGTCCGCACGTATGTCTCCACATCGTCCCGCAGGTGCGGCCAGTAGTATTGATCTTCAACAAGTGCCATGGTGCGGTGGATCCCCGGATGTCCCGCCCATTTGGAGTCGTGGCACTCTTTTAGTACTTCCTTCCGAAGTTTCCCGTGGAGCGGCACATAGAGTCGCCGTCCTTTGGTGTAGAGGAGGTCATCCTCAAGCCAAAATATCCTCGTCAAGCCTTTTTGGGCGTATCCAAGGAGAGTTTGGGCTTTTTGATCATGTTTCAACCCTCCTTGATACGATCAACCCACGGCATCGGGCCTCGCTCACCACATTGGCCAATTCGAACTTCCGTTTAAGGCGCGGCCACGGAATTGGACTTTCCGGGCTTATACTCCAAAGACATAATCAAACTCGCCAGAAGTCTTGCCACCGAGCTTGTTTCGGCCGAGCTTCTTCCGGGTTTGGAAGTAGCTCGTAGCCACATTGTCGGTCCTCACGACGAACCGGGACCCTAAGATATAGTGCCTCCATGTGCGAAGACAAAGTGCACCACCGCGGTCATCTCCTTCTCTTGGACCGTGTATCGTCGCTCGGCTTCATTCAACTTTCGAGATTCGAAGGCCACCGGATGACCTCCTTGCATCAAGACACCACCGATGGCAAAATCAGAAGCATCGGTCTCCACCTCATATGGTTTGGTGTAGTCGGGCAGCATAAGCACCGGCTCTTTAGTCATGGTCCGTTTTAACCGCTCGAACGCCTCTTGACACCGATCCGTCCACTCCCACGGCCTTTCTTTCTTCAGCATGTCCGTGAGTGGCACGGTGAGGCGAGAATACTCCCGGATGAAGCGCCGGTAGTAGTTCGTGAGACCAAGAAAGGATCTCAGCTCAGTCACCTTGGTTGGTGGCTCCCAATCAACAATGGCACGGATCTTGGCCGTGTCCATCCGCACACGTCCGCTCCCAACGATGTGCCCAAGGAATGGAATTTCCTTTTGTGCAAAGGCACATTTCTCACGTTTCACATACAAGTCGTTTTCTCGAAGGGTCCGAAAAACTCGACTCAAATGTTCAACATGCTCCTCAAGCGTCCGGCTATATATCACTATATCATCAAGATAAACTACAACGAACCGATCAAGGAACGGATGCGTACCTTGTTCATGAGTGTGCGTAACGTAGCCGGCGCATTGGTCAAGCCGAATGGCATGACAAGGAACTCGTATGATCCATAGCGGGTCACACATGCTGTTTTTGGCTCATCCCCTCGATCCGCACCCGATAATATCCCGATCGAAGGTCGAGCTTGGAGAACCAACGGGCTTCTCCGAGCGATCAAACAAGTCAGCAATAAGGGGAATCGGGTACTTATTCTTGACGGCAGCTTGTTCAATGCCCGGTAATCGATACACATACGGAGGGATCCGTCATGCTTCTTTTGGAACAAGACCGGAGCACCAAACGGGGCCTTGGATGGCCGAACATATCCAGCATCCAACAGCTCTTTGAGCTATTTCCCGCTCCTCCAACTCGGGCGGGGCCATGCGATAGGGAGACATGGCCGGTGGTCGAGCATCGGGTACCAGCTCGATCCGATGGTCGACCTCTCTCCGAGGAGGCAGCTTCTTGGGCAGCTCGGGCGGCATCACATCTTGGAAGGCATCGAGGACTCGGGCTACTTCTTCCGGTACCGAACTTTCCTCCGCGCCCTCCTCCTTTAATGCCGCCAAGAAGGTCACCTCGCCTTTCTTCAGCCCTTTGGCAAGCCGCATGGCCGATAGCATCTTCCTATCGCGTCCCGATTCACGATAGATCGGGACCATGCATTGGCACCGCTTGTCCAGAATGCATATGCAATCCGCGAAGGGCATGACACCCGCGTTGATCCGGTCGAGAAATCCCAAACCGAGTATGAAGTCATAGTCATCAAGGGGAATTACCTCGATATCTTCCTTGCTGGTCCAAGGACCAAGGTGGAACTCCACGCCCCGGCCATGCCGCCGGGTCGGGACTTCTCCGGAATTCACCGTCTTGAGCCAACCGGACTCATCCGCTCGACCGGAAGATGCGGCTTCTTCGCGGCCTCTTTGGATATGAACAGATCGGATGCCCCGGTATCCACGAGTGCGCTCATCGTGGTACCCCGATCTTCACGTCTACGAACATCATTCCTTTCGGTTCTTTGGCCTTCTTGGAGGCCTTGATCGTTCCAAGGATCCGCAACGATCCCAACCGCTCCTCTCGCGGCTTGTCCTCCTTGCACAGGGCCGCCAACTTTCCTCTTTTCGGGCAATCCCGAGCCATATGGGGACCGTCACAAAAGAAGCACTTGTATGTGCGTACCTTGTGTTGGTATCTCCCGTTGCTCGACTCGGGTTGATTCCTATGAGGAGTTGGATGCGGTCGTCACAAGCATTTGGCCGAGGGAACCGGCCTCGATCTCCCCACCATTGGCCTTTTTCCGGGTCGGAAGTCGGGCTTGGCGGCGGTTCTGCCGGCCTATACTCGACAGGGACTCGGCCACAGAAGTGGCTGTGGTGAGGTCCGTTGCATTGCACCGTTTGAGTTCTTGTTTGACCCAAGGTTTGAGTCCGCCCATGAACTGGTGGAACGCCTCCGTCTCAGTCATGGATGGGATTTGGAGGAGCAGCTCCGAGAACCGCTTCACATATTCACGAACTCCGCCCTTCTGCTCTAGGCGCTTGAGTTCCCCTCGGGCTTCCTCCTCCGCATACGCTGGATAATAGGTTCGCCGAAACTCCTCGACGAACGCAGCCCATGTCACGATAGGATCGCCATTCCTACCATCCGAACGACGTCTCCACCACAGCAGCGCATCATCGCCTAAATACATGGCTGCGGTGTTCTTTGGATCACGTCGTCGGTTGTTCCCATGGTCTCGGAAGTATCGTTCCATGTACCATAGGAAGTTGTCCACGTCCTTTGCCACCCGGAGCCCTTGAACTCCTTTGGTTTGGGTGCATCGGCACGGACGCACGGTGATCACCCCGTTCACGCGTGTTGCTTCAAGCTCCACGAGCTTGCCCTTCATCTCCGCCATTTCCGCCCGCATGGCCGCCATCGTGGCTTCCCAAGTCTCATCCCGGCCGCAGCTCGTGCATGAAGGATCCTTGCACCTCGACACGGAGCTCTCCCATGCCGGCTTGGAGCTCTTGCACTTCGGCCAAGAACTCCTCCCCTACCGGCTTCCGCTCCTTCAACGGCCGGTGCAGGTCGTCCATGAACGCCCGGACGTCCGTGACGGTCTCCTCTATGGCCGTCGACGGTTTTCGAGATCCCTCTTCGGATCCTCGCACACGAGGCAGCACGGGCCTTTTTCGACCGGGTAGCCCTCCCGGGCTGAACGCCCACGATCCTCACGCTCATCGCCTTGAACGATCGGAACATCGGCACGAGGATTAGCCATTTCGTTTGGAAATGATGGCTCGATACCACTTGTCACGGGTCGATCAATTTCGGCCGATCAAACACCGCGCGGCCTTAGGATCGGTGATCCCAAGTCGCCCTTACACACACACTCGCTCGAACACAAGAACCGAATGGGCAAAGAGAGTGTATATTGCTTGTGAACGAACCGATTACAAAGTGGGAGAGGGATCCCTATTTATACAAGAGTGGGTCGCATCTCGGCCGTGGATCGTCCCTCCGATCCAACAAGCTTCATTTTGAATCCGTATAATCATTACAAGCTATACAATGTGCTACTCGAAGGCTACTCGATGGTCCGCACCGGCAGCCCTTGGGAAGTCCATGGGTCGCGCGTCGCCTTGGGCGGACCATGGGCGTGTGTCGAAGCAAGATCGGGTTGCAGGTCCGTCGACACGCGACCGCCCTGAACCGTCATGGGCTGCTCGAACATCGCTCAGAGGTCGCTCACGGGCTGCGCGTGGGCCTTCCGCTCGTTTTGCTCATGGGTCGTTCATGGGCTGCTTCCGGGCAGCCCTTTGTACGTGACACGGTCCCTCACGGACGATCTTGGATCATGCTTGTCCGTGGGCCGTGTCACTAGCCTGATCGAGCCTCACGTTGCTGCTTCTTGATGGTCCCATGACTTGCGTTTCTATTTTCGCAGGTTGTTGTCAACGCCGAAAGCGAGCGACAGCCTCCCCTTGTAGCTGCACCTCCTAGTTACTTGCGAAGTTCACTGTCTCGGAGCTCACCTTGCACGACCTTCACCATACTAGCGGCATTCCAGCAGTCCATCTCTCCGCAGGTTCTTAGAATTATAATTTGTGGTGGCTTTTCCTAATTAGATTCCAGCAATACTCGACGTTCGAACTCTTGGACCAGTGTTTCTAATCATGCTCGGAATTGCCTAGCAGTCATTGCCTTGGTCGTTGCTTGCTTGCTACTCTAGTTAGGTGGGTGATGTCCTTGGGCGAAGAGCAAGTATTTTCTAGACTATCAGCAAATCCTTGGTCAACAGTGGCACGTCCAGCTACTGTCCAACAAGTTTGAGCGGCTTTGCAATCCGCGAGTCCAAACTCTCCATCACGGCCTGACTTTGCCGTTTCTTCATTCATTGCAAGGCTTGTCCATTGTCGGTCGTTGCGAAAGCCCCCCACTAGGAGCCCCGCTGCGATCGTCCTCGGTCATGAGCTCATCGGTCACGAGCTCATCGGTCACTGCTCGCAAGCTGTCCTTTGACAAATTCAAATTTGGAAGCATATGCTCCTTTGACAAATTCAAATTTGGAAGCATATTTGCGAAATTAGCTAATATCTCATCTAAATTTGATTGAAGATATTTTTATTGCCTAAATTGATCGTCCGATACATACTGTGCATAGGCAAATACCCATTGGGACTTGTTTCCTAATTCGCAACCTTATATAATTTTTGATTATATTTATAAGGTTTTAGATGGAATCATTGATTCCGCAAGAATATTTAAAATTGATATTTTGATATTTAAGACTTAATATCAACTTATTGATTGTAGTTGTGAAACAGGCTTGGGCGACTATTTACACACGTCTTCGCAAATTTGTAAGACCATGTATGGGGATTGACGCTTGCCCAGTGCCGGAAGGTCAAGAAAGTTGGTGACCTAATGATAGGAGAGTCAGCAATCAAAGCCCTAGTGAACGGCGGGCGGCCATAATTATAACGGTCTTAAGGTAGTGAAATTCCTAGCAGGGTAAGTTCCGACCTGCACGAAAGGCATAACGATTTGGGCACTCTCTCTGAGAGAAACTCGATAAAATAGATATGTTTGTGAAGATGCCGACTACTTGCACCTGGATAGAAAGACCCTATGAAGCTTTATTGTTCCTGGGATTGGCTTTGGGCATTTCCTGTGTAGCATAGGTGGAAGGCGAAGAAGGCCTCCTTTCTTGGGGGCCTAAGCCATCAATGAGATACCATTTTGGAAGAGTTATAATTCTAACCTTGTGTCAGGACCTACGAATCAAGGAACAGTCTTAGGTAGACAATTTCTATGGGGGGTAGGCCTCGCAAAAGGTAATAGAGGGGTGTAAAGGTTTCCTTGGGCCGGATGGAGATTGGCCCTTGAGTGCAAAGGCAGAAGGGAGCTTGACTGCAAGACCTACCTGTTGAGCAGGGACTAAGTTGGCCTTAGTGATTTGATGGCGTCAAGTGGAAGGGCTGTTGCTCAACAGATAAAAGCTACTCTAGAGATAACAGGCTGATCTTCCCCAAGAGTTCACATACATGGGAAGGTGTGGCACCTCGGCTCTTCGCTTCGGATGATTAGATATTGTTTCCACATTTGAATTGATTGGATGATACCTTTTGTGAGTGGTTTGAATACTTTGATTGCTTTCTTCATTCTGAAAATAAAATAAAGAAAAAGATTGCATTGCATATCATATAAATTATCATTGATTTCCCATATACGATTGCATGATAGAATAGTTAAATACTTTTTTTAATCAGAACGCATTGAATTGCTTGTTGAGATAAGTTTCTGAGTTAAGATATGATTTAAGTTAGTATATTTCCTAACTTAAAATAAATAATATCTCACTTTAGGTAGATTTTTTTTTATTTTTTTAGTATTTTTAATTACGAATTTTAGTAAAAAATACAAAAATATCATTTGCGTGTCATATAGAATTAGGTTCATAAAATGCACATCATTTAATAATTGTTGTTAGGTCCATTTAATTATAAATTGTCCATCATTAGAATTAAGCCATTTGCATGACATATAGCTTAGTTTTCATTTAAATAAAAGAAGCCTGGAAAAAGATTCGAATGGAATTGTGTGTTAATTAGAAATTATATTTAGGTTGATAAATGTGGTTTTCTAACTACCTCCATAAATGTTTGCGTTGCATCAAGTTAAGTATTCCCTCCCCATGCTTACAATTTATTTGTTGCCTTACATTATTAATTGTTAATTAATGGTTGCATACCCACATGGCCACCTCGCTTGTTAAAATCAACCCAAGCTATATGCAAAATATTATTAAAAATAAAAGAGAAAATGTACTGAAAGGGCGTTAAAGTAATCTAGCGTAATCAAATTTCTAAACTCATTTAATCTTTGGTTTGTAGAAGAGAAGAAATTCTCCCATTACTTTATTTGGGTTTTTAATAAACCCATAAAAAATAGATTAATAGTGACTTCTAATTGAAAAAATCATTTGCATGTTAAAAATTTGAATCTATGTTGTGAATTAAGTTTAGGCTTAGTAATCTATTAGTCAAAACCTAGGTGATTCACCCGAGGTAAAGTTATGACACCATCAAAATGTTATTGTCATATGAAAATAGTATTTTCATTTTCTTAACAATTAAACTGTTTGAACAATCTGAAATTTAAGCTGGATTAACGCGCACGAACAACAGCAAGAGGCCAATCCTACTGCAAGCCCAGATCATCATGATCATCCCTAAGGATGACCATCGGGCCTTTGATTTTTGGTAAGTATTACTGAATAAGGCCCAATCCAATGACCTTCGGCTTTGCGAAGAACTCAACCCAACAAGATCCTCGACCAGCAACGGAACTCAGACCAAGGGAGAGGGAGGAAGAAACCGAAGACCTACTAATTCTCGACTTGCATGGCAGTCGCAAGCTGAGGTATTGCCTCGGAGGATATGCATAATGAGCTGAGATGGCGACAGGCGATGCCAAAACCGTAGGGCAAAGTGGGAAGATCGTGGTAACAGTTAAGAGTCTAGACGTGTCGCAGGCTGATGGTTTCTTAACTGTGGAATAGTCTGTGCAATGCCTAGTGAGTCAAGAACACCAGATCAGACTTTCTTCTACAGTTATTCCTAAGAACAAGACGGTAAATAGTATCTCTGTTATCGGACCATAACGTGCCCAATGGTGTTCTTGTCTCACTAGGTGTCGCACGGTTGTTTGTAACTAAGGAACTATTGGCCTGTGACATATGCATGGAGGAGATTGTGAAAGCATTTGGAAGAAGATGGAACTGCCCAAGCAAAGTATAAGTGCATGGATCCGTTCAGCCTATGGTAAGACTCTGTTGTGACCGGCTCAAGTCGAAACCTCAAGAGAACTAAGGTATTGCAAGGTGGACACAAATAGTCTCCTAACAAGGTGGCCTTTTCGTTTCGCGCAAACTCCACTCCTTCAAATCCAATTGATTGTGACTTGATTTTTTTATTATTACTTTGTTATTATCTTGGAATCGTCACTAACCTATTTACTAGATCGGTCAGGAGGAGTCTGGTTGTTGATGAATTTTGTAGGTGGGCTTTGGTGGTTTTGGAGATGGAGATGAAGTCAAAGCGGCCGGTCGGGGGAAATTTTTTTTTGGGTGTGTAAGTGAGTCCCAGGGTCATATAGAAAATTAGGCATTTATAGAAAGCTCTAAGGTTATTTCATGTCTTATCTAGGTGTTAATAGACTACCAACTTCATTGTCTTTCAGTTTTTTGCAAATGCGTCCTTTTACATTTCATGTCGTATTTAGTTTTTACATGTCTATAGATTTCAGTTTCAGTTTTTGCTCCAAGTTTCTTTTTGCAATGTTGCTTATGAATACTCGTGTAGGGCGTCATTTAGTGTTTCCACTCGAATGTATATAAACACCTTTCAATTTCCTGTAATTGCTGTTTAATTTCTTCCATTTACTTTCCACGATGCTTAGTTTCCCACAATTCAATTTCCTCTTCAAAAACACATTTTTGACCATTTTTGACCTTGCTCTCGGGAGTTTGCACGTCTTTAACACGGAAGGCGTAAAATCCGTCACATACTAAGTGGCATGGTAGACTACAGATGAACTTTAAACAAGTGAATCATAGTTGATTGAAGCATTGGAAGCACAAACAGTCCTTTAAAATCTCTTTGAAACGCCAAATCAAGTCATCAAGGATCAATCACAACAACTTCCTTTTCAAACCAAACTCGGAATTGCTCTTAAAGGTGTGGCCTTTCTCAATGTAACACCAAATTGCTCTTGCATATCCAAACTCTCGGGCGCCATTCCCTCAGGAAGTTTCCAATTAAACGATTGAACCAGCGAAGCCACCATGAGATGAACCATCCGGATAGCGAGCGGCAATCCGGGGCAGATCCTCCGGCCTGCACCGAACGGGATATACTCGAAATCCCTGCCTTTGTAATCCACGTTCGACCCCAGGAACCGCTCGGGCGTAAACGACAATGGGTCTTCCCAATAGCTCGGGTCCCGCCCTATGGCCCATGCGTTCACCAGGACTTGCATGCCTTTCGGGATGACGTACCCGCACACTTCCGCGTCATTCTTGGATTTGTAAGGGAGGAGAAGAGGCACCGCCGGGTGCAGACGGAGCGTCTCCTTGACGATGGCTTGGAGATACGGGAGGTGGCGAGTGTCCGACTCTTGAACCGGCCTTTCGGTGCCAATGGCCGCAGTGAGTTCATCTCTTGATCTTTGGAGGAGGCTCGGATTGTGTAGGAGTTCCGCCATCGCCCATTCCGTTGTGAGCGCAGATGTGTCGCTTCCGGCGATGAATAGATCCTGCGTTAAGTACATTGATAATCCATCCTAAATTTTCACTGTCTTTCAAAATTCTATCCGCCATGAGAAATTAGTTGGTGCTAACAACTAATTGACTCTACTATGGTCCGTTTCTAATAACTTTTTCATGAACAAGGGCATCAAAGATGTTAGGTCTAATTAGCTTTGCTAATACAAGATCTCTATGGCAGTTTACCTAATATATAAAAAAAGAACATATCTAATGATATCTAATATTATAATTAGACATGCCAGGCAACTCTCACCAACCGATTGATTTAATACTAGTGTTGAATATCATAATCTTATAATTAATAGATGAAAGAGACAACATCAATCGGGGAGATTGCCACGTCCCTTTTTCTTAAATGGTTGTCGCTTTCTCCTATGTATTATCATATATTCAACGACCCCTCAAATTTTATTATAACCAGGGAAAATGTGATTAACAGAAACCATGCTTTATGCATTGTTACTATGTAAAAGCTTTAGGTACCTTGTCGATTTTTATCTAACCTACGCTAAATTTTGGGTTTGCTTAGTCAAAGAAAAAAACATAAATTTGTGAATCAGAACTGGTCGCGCCATTCTATCATTATCAATCACAATCTAACAGCAGAAATTGGAAGATAATCCCCCATGCATAAATTTTACCATAACCAACTTAATGGAGATTGTTTAAGAGTCCCTGTGAATTATGGTGATCTAATTTCGATGCTATTTAGATGTTTAGCAACCGAAGAAAGAAGCATGTTTCTCAAAATGGCCATTTAGACAATTAGTCTGCACGATTCATTGGAAAATGAGTGATTGCCTCAAGTTTAAAAAGAAAAATGACCAAGTTCTCTTTATTTTGCAAAATGTCTGGAACAATCTAGTGATATAACAAAATATAATTGAGTGCACGACTGGTGATGATCTATATGCAAGGTAGCTATAGCTTGATCATGTGTCAAATCAAAATTGGATTCGAATCCACTGGCAATAAATTGCCTTGTCACCAGAAACAAAAGTTCTTGTACATACGTACATATAAAAACACTATTTTTACTATTATAGAAAGGCATGGAGTAGCTAATAGATTGACAAAATGTCGTTGTCTGTTGAAGTAGCAATCATGGCTAATGTCTTGCGGTGGAGTTAAAGGCATAGGAAAACCCCAATTTCCCCTCTTATAATGGAGAAATAATGCAAAAATTTCCGAAAACTGACAATAAATGTTTTAGCTGACTTTTCAATAATTAGGTTTGGGAGCTCTGATGAGTACATGCTTCTTTTTAGTTAAGATCTCTGCTTCATTTTCTCTAAGTTTTGATCTTCACTTACCAGGATCACTGGCTTGATGCTTTGCCGGGTAAATCGGAACCCTCCTCTTCGCACTGATCCAGAAGCACATCCAAGAAATCCCCGCTCTTCGATGATTCCGACGAGCCCGTCGCCCTTTCTTTCAAACGCTTGTCGATGATCTCGTCGAATATCTCGTGCAACCTCATGTAGGCCGGCTGGATGTGCCGCTTCACGCCTAGCAGATCGAACCGCCTGACCGCAGGGAAATAGTCGGACGGGTTCGGCTTCCCGGCATCCTCCATGATCCTCCACACCAGGTCCTTGAACTCCTGAGCCGTTTGGAATTCCGGGTCGACGATGTCAATCGAGAACATGGTGCTCGACATGAGGTTCAGAGTCGTGGCGAAGGCCAGTTGGCCTATGTCGACCTCTCTGCCCGGCTCGCAGGATTTCTTGATGTGGGTGACGAGTTGGTGGACCTTCTGGTGGCGCAGGTGCTGGAGGGCGTCCAGGCGCTGGGCGGTGAACATCTGGGTGCTGCACACGCGGCGCCGTGCCCGCCACCGCTGGTCGCCCGGGACCCATGCGAGGGTGAACTCCGGGTTCGGCTGCGCGGTGATCACGTCGGGGACCGCCCGGTCGGAGAAGTTCTCATCGTGCTTCTGGAGGGTCTCCCGGGCGGCCTCCGGGGACGAGACGACGACGCTGGTCACCAAGCCAAGGCGGAGGGTCATGACTTGGCCGTGGCGCCTGGCCATGTTGAAGAGGGATTCATGGGGCCGGGCGCCGAGCTGGAGGAGCGAGCCGAGGAAGGGGAGGCCGGCCGGGCCGGGGGGGAGGTTCCTGGGTTTGGATGGGAGGAGGAAGGGTTTGAGGAAGAGGAGGAGGGATATGAGGAAGAGGACGAGGTAGAGTTCCATTGCAGACTACCGTGGCTTTGGTGATCGGAATAGGAAATATCTCAACAAAGGAAAGAAAAAGTTCGTGGGGGTCTCGTCGAACGATCCGTTCCGGTGCTTTTCTTTTTTGGCCTTGACTTGGTCTCGATTTTCTTTGTCTTTTTACGTTTCGCTCAAGTCGCTGGAGTAACGTGGTGGTACCACGCGTCGCGGTCACATTGCCAGCCATGACGGGGAATGGTGGTGGGTTGACAGTACGAGTTGCAAGTCCAGGCCCACCTCCAACCGTCGTAGTATGTCGTTTGCATCATTTGGATTCTTTGGGGTTGGCTTTTGAGTGCCGACACCAAATTGCATCACAGAATAATGGATTGCGATGGAATCGGAGTTTTTTTGTACATTGACTTTCCATTTCTTACATCCACCTCGATTCCGATCTATTTGAAAATTGTTATAATTTATTTACCAATTTATTTATGCATACATAAAAGCTATGTTCGGAGGAAACTGCCATAATCTACTAAATAGATATATGTGTTATCTATATCTAAGTCTTGAAAAAAGAAGAAGATAAGATTTGCACCTGTCAAATCTAAAAAATATTGTTTTTTTTAACATGAAGAGATAAAGAAGCCATTGCAATTGCCGGAAATACTAGGCCCACTAAAGGCATTCAGAAACCACACCTTTCTCTAGATCTTCCATCATCTCTAATTTCCATTCCAATCATCCATTCCACATATATACTCTCCAAAAATTGGAATCCAAGTCAAGACAATCAATGGAAACATAAGTAAAAAATGCGAAAAAAATCAGAATGGAACTTAGGTAAACAAAAATTCCAAATTGGTATACTCACAATAAATTTAATTCAAATTAATTTTTGGATCATCAAAGACTTTAAATTGGTATACTCGTGATATAGTTACCATTTGTTAACTTTTATCAAGTTTTACCATGAAACTGTTGAGTTTAATGATATATGATAATAATTTCACTAACATGGCAAGTCTACATGAAAATGCATATCGGTTTTGGATACATTTGTTACAGGCGTACCAATTTGAGGTTTTTGGTGACTAAAAAATTAGTTTAATGTAAATTAATCATAAATGTATTGATTTGAGTTTTCTGTGACCTACAAATTAATTTAGGATAAAATTGTCATATGCATACTGGTTTGACATTTTTTGTAGTTTCAACCATTTTTTTTTTCTTTCTAAATAGATTGTTTAATTGAAGGGTCACCCTATTCTCACCATCAATACACTATAGATATTTGGTAGAATCAACCGAATTAATTGTGTAATAACTTATTCGTTAAATACGAAATGCTGTGATTGACCCAAAGAAATTTAGATATTTGGTAGAGTGGACAAGATAGACATTTTTTGATGTACTTCCAAATGGACATAGCGCTGGATGGTTAGTTGGCCATGTTTGCCGGTGCAGTTGCAATGACTCTTATGTCCATTTAGGGCCTCCCAGTGATAAGCCAAGACTTTGAGAAGCATTTTATAGTTTCTTATAAGATATCTAAGATAATTAAATGACAAATGGACGTACCATTAGCTAGGGGTGTCAAAAACCGTCCCACAAACCAAACCGAACCGAACCGAAAACCGAACTGAACCGAACCGAAAAATTCGATTTTTTCAGTTCGGCCTGGTTCTCATTAAAAATCGAAACTGTTTTATTGGTTCGGTTTTTATCGGTTAACCGAACCGAGCCGAATCGATAAAACCGATAAAAATTAAAATCCTCTTCTTCTCCACTGTCTCCAGTCTCCACGGGTCACAAGACTCACGACCTTATTTCTAGTTCTCATTATTCTCTCTCGTCTTGGCGACGGCGACGACCACGGCCACAGGGACGGCAACCGTTTGAGGGACGTCTCTCCTTCGTCCCTCTTCGGCTCTTCCTTCTCCTCTCTCCCCCGCGACGCAGCTGCCACCTCGTCACTCCCAAGGTTAACCCATCGACCCTAATTGAGCCTTGGCCGGGCTTTGCTTTGCAATTGTGTGCGAGTCTCGGGTGGGAAAATACGATCTCGACGGTGCCGCCGTCGGTGCCATCGCGGGTCACCAACAGGCTCCAGGAGGGGAAGCGTCCCCTCTACGCCGTCATCTTCAACTTCATTGACTCCCGCTAATTCAACGTCTTCGCCACTGTTGGCGGCAACCGGGTACTCCCCAAGTTCTTAGCTTTATGGGTTTTTGCCTCTTCTCTGTTAATACTACAGTAAATAGCAGCAGCTCAGCCACTAATAATGCCATCAAGAATAAGAGGAGGAAAGCATATGAGGAAGAAGCAGAATATATAAATGATGATGAGAAGTGTACAGGAAGAAGAACCACTGTTAAAAACAGAGAAAGAGAAGAAGATAAAGATAAGGGTGATGTTACGGATTGTATTGTTGCATATGAATAGTTTGCGAAGCTTGTAAAGCTAGAGCTCTCTCTGTTTAGCACTCTGTTCTTGTACTCTGTTTTCTTCTTTGTTATTCTGGTAATCAGTTAGTTTTTCTCTTCAGTTAGGTAGTTGTATCTTCTTCAACTGATCAATACCTGTAAAAAAGATTCTTGAGAGAGAGCTAATGTAGATATAAAAAGAAAACTCTCATGATGTAGATCTCGAGAAGTTGAAATAACAGAAGAAGCATTTTCATCTCTGTTTTCTCTCAGTTTCTCTCCATCACTTTCTGCTCATAAACTTCCTCATGGTATCAGAGCCATGCATCCTGAAGAAGTCATCTCGATGCTGCATAAAAATGGCTGAATCTACAGCAGATTGAAGTCAGATTCAAAGCTTCGTTGATCTATGAGACATCTATATCTTCCAACAGATCTGTGAGTTGGCATTTCTCATCTACATCTAAATCTTCATCATCAGAAATATACTCGTAGCAACATACCGCAAAACTAGCGAGTTTGTGTTTGCAATTAAAGTTGTTCAAGATCGGAAGAGTAGAATGGCAGCAAGAAGTTTGAGATATCCATTTCCTGTTCATGTCAATATCTCGAATTTTGTTACCATCAAATTAGCTGAGGATAATTTCCTTCTATGGCAAGCCCAATTTCATAGGTTCTTAAAAAGTCAAGACCTATTTGGTTTTGTTAATGGAGAAGTTCCACCACTTGCTAAAACATTGCAGGTCGAAGAAGGAGGTCAAACTACTGAGGTTTCTAATCCTGATTATAATGATTGGATCAAGACAAATTGGCTTGTATCCTCTTGGATTAGTGGTGCCGTTTCAAAAAACATACTCAGTTTGATAATTGGCTTAGACACTGCATATGAAGTTTGGCAAACTTTGCTCAATCGGTTTACACAAAAATCTGTGGCAAAGGAGTTTGAGTTAAGGGGAAAATTGCACGCTTGTTAGAAGCGTGATAGACCTTTATCAACATATCTCAGAGAGTATAAATCAATATGTGATCAATTGAATGCAATAGGGAAACCAAGTGGATGAAATAACAAAACTGTTTGGTGTTTTGGAAGGTCTCTGGGTCCGAGTATGAGAGCTTTAAAACAACAATTTCTTGTTTAAAGCCTCAACCAGAATATGACGAAGTAATCTCACATTTAGAAAGATTTGAAACAAGGCTACAAAACTATTCTTCAAATCAGTTCAGTCCAAATCTAGCCTACTATGGCAGAGGAAGACTGAAGCTATACACAAAGAAGAGTTTAACAGAGATTTTGTACAATAGAATAATAGCCTTGGAAGTTCAAGAGGGAATAGTCGTGGAGGAAGAAATTATGGAAGATGAAGGTCATTCAATAACAGATATAGAAACTTTGGATATCCTGGAAGAAGTATGAGTTATAGAAATAATAGTTCGAACTATGAACAGGGAAGTCAGCAGCTTAAGCAATTTAATACCTCCTCTGCTTTGGGTTCTGGTCAGGGATTCAGACCATATAAAGGTATTCAGATACCAAGACCTATCCATCTTCAAATTTAACTCTTCATAAAAATATACAGGTGGAGAAAACAACAGAAAACACTCGACTGGAGTGTCAAATTTGCAGAAGACCTGGTCATGATGCATTACACTGTTGGTATCGATTTGATAATTCCTACCAAGCTTAGGAGATACCAACAGCTTTATCAGCACTACATATTGAGGAAGCAAATGGTAATGAATGGTATCCAGACACTGGAGTAACGGCTTACATTACTGCTAATGCTGGTATTCTTCATAACTTTTCTAAGAATGCTGGTATTGATATATCATGATTGGCAATGGTTCATGCTTACCTATTAAATACATTGGTAATGCATTGCTGAATACTGCTACTGATGCCTTACCTCTAAATGATGTGTTGATTGTTCTAGAAATTAAGAAAAACCTTCTTTCAGTTTCTAAACTAATAGATGATTATCCCTGTTCATTTGTCTTTGACAAAATTGGGGTGTACATAAAGGACATCATCACTAACACAACCAAGATGCTAGGAAGGAAGGTTAAAGGACTTTACAGAGTAGATTCTTATGCTGCAGAGGTCTTCTTCACTCAAAGACAAAGGATTGCTGGAGAGAATGTCTGGCATCAATGTCTAGCTCATACAAATCAAAATATCCTGAAGCATATGAAGAATCAAAAGCTAATTCAGTGTCATATAGAACCACAATTTGTATGTAGAAGTTGTCAACTAGCTAAGAGTATTGCTCTACCTTTCCCATGTCGAATTCTACAGCTACTAAACCCCTAGACAAATTCATCGTGATATCTGGGGACCTTCTCCAGTTAACTCTTTTCATAATTTCAAGTACTATGTCATTTTTGTTGACAACTTCTCTCGGTTCAGTTGGATCTATCCATTGAAGCTAAAATTAGAATTCTATGATATTTTTCTCATGTTTCAGAGACTAGTAGAAAACCAACTCAACTGTAAGATCAAGATTTTCTAATGTGATGGTGGAGGATAGTTTATCAGTCACAAGTTCAGAACTCACTTACAGAACTGTGGCATTCAATAACATATCTCCTGTCCATATACACCTGAATAGAATGGAATATTAGAAAGAAAACATCGCCACATAGTTGAACTTGGTTTGGCTATGCTGTATCATGCAAAACTCCCATTAAAATTCTGGGTTGAAGCTTTTGTGATAGCCAATTATATTGTCAATATTCTTCCCACTCCAAAGTTAAAGATGCAGTCTCCCTTTAGCAAGTTATATTAGCATAAGCCAATATATGATCATCTCAGAGTTTTTGGGTGTGCTTGCTATCCCTGCCTTCGACCCTATGCATAACACAAGCTTGATCCACGATCCCTTACCTGTGTTTTTCTAGGATACAGTACTCACCATAAAGGATATCGATGCCTTGTTCCTACCACTGGTCATGTGTACATCGGTCGACATGTGGTATTTGATGAGACCTTCTTTCCTTTCTCTCAGAAATTAGCAACAACTTATTCAACTTATACACATTTGTATAAGCTATGGACAGAAGAAGAGAAATTTTTACAACCTTCCAGTACAGGTTACATAAACACTTCATTATCTCATCATACAGGTTATGTATAAGACCCTACAGCTGAACAAATAATCTCTACTAGTTCTACAGAACCAGCAACTGAATTACCTATGGATCAAGCTTCTTCTACTTCTCAGAATATTTCACAAGTAGTAGAAATACCTGGTTCCACAACAGAAACAATAGCTGAATCATATATGGAACAAGCTGTTTCTAATATTCAGACAACCTTACAAGGTACTCTATCTACTCATCCTATGCAAACTAGATCTAAATCTGGCATCATCAAAATCAATCCTCGATATGCATGCCTTGCTGAATATCGAGTTCCCCCAGAACCAAAGTCAATAAAATCTGCTCTAGCAGATCTAGGATGACATCAGGCAATGCAAGAGGAAATGGATGCTTTACATCAAAATCTAATCCATTACATCAAAATCTAACTTGGTTATTAGTTCCCCGTACCAATGACATGAATGTTATAGGCTGTAAATGGGTGTTCAAGACTAAACTTACATCAGATGGCAGCCTTTTATATCTACATTAGCTCTCTCTCAAGAATCTGTTCTACAAGTATTGATCAATTGAAGAAGATACAACTACCTAACTGAAGAGAAAAATTAACTGATTACCAAAATAACAAAGAAGAAAACAAAGTACAAGAACATAGTGCTAAACAGAGAGAGCTCTAGCTTTACAAGCTTCGCAAACTATTCATATGTAACAATACAATCCATAACATCACCCTTATCGTTATCTTCTTTTCTTTCTCTGTTTTTAATAGTGGTTCTTCTTCATGTACACTTCTCATCAGCATTTATATATTCTGCTTCTTCCTCATATGCTTTCCCCCTCCTATTCTTGATGGCATTATTAGTGGATGAGCTACTGCTATTTACTGTAGTCTTAACATCCCCTTGCAAATTGGGCAGGGGTGAATGGCCAATGCCCAATTTGAGACGAAGAGAAGAATGTGTTGGTCTGGATAAAGACTTTGTAAAAATATCAGCAATTTGATTGTTGCTGGGAATATATCTAACACACAAGGATCTAGAGGTAACTTTTTCTCGAATGAAGTGAAAATCAACCTCAATATGTTTTGTTTGAGCATGAAGAATAGGATTAGCTGTGAGGGATATTGCAGATTGATTATCACAGAATAGTAAGGTTGGAGAGTGTAGAGAAAAGGAAAACTCTCATGATGTAGATCTCGAGAAGTTGAAATAACAGAAGAAGCATTTTCATCTCTGTTTTCTCTTAGTTTCTCTCCATCACTTTATGCTCATAAACTTCTTCATTCTTGAGCATCTGCAACTGTTTAACTGAATTCGGTTGTTCGTAGCATTCTTTATTTTCACTTGGTCAGTACAATTTGGATAGGAAAATCGTGTTTTTTTTTTTTTTTTTTTTTTTTTTTTTTTTTTTTTAAGTTTATAAGATCAACGTGGAGCAAAAAAGTGTTTTACTTTTGTTCTGTTCTTTTCTTTTTTCCTTCCAGGTTACTGTTTATTAGTGTCTTGAAAGGGGAGTAATAGCCGTGCTGCAGTCATACATTGATGAAGATGTAAGGCCAAACAACTTGTAGTAATTTCTCTGGTGGTTTACCCCCTTTGTGGATAATGTGCATTCCATGTACTTGGATACTTTGGTTGGTGCTACGCTTGTCAGTAGCATTCCCTGATGATAGCAAGCTCTTTCCGATTCTTTCTTGCTACTTGGGCTTAGTGATATTAGCGGTGCTCAGTTTGGTTTGTTGAGGGATTGTGGGTTGAGGTTTCTGGTCGTCAATGACAATTTGATTCTGAGTGAGATGAGGGTTCAGAATGCAGATTTGTCATCTCTCAGTTGTCTTTTGTTGGTAGCACTTGATATGATCTTTGGAGATGCTTTTAATGTTAGTGCCTGTGCTCTTGGAATTGGAAAGAAAATGAGAGAGAGAGAGAGAGAGAGAGAGAGATGAATATAATTGGTCATAAAATCCGAGTCATCTTCTTATGTAGCAATTTGGCTAGGATGGAACAAACCTTTCCTGCTAGTTAAAAGCTTAGGATCCGAGTTGAATAGGAAAAAAAAAAAAAAAAACCAAAAATCAAAAGCGAAAAACCAAAAACCGAAAAACCAAAACGAATAGAACCGAAATTTTTGGTTCGATTTGGAAGATTTTTTTAACAGTTAGGTTCGGTTCGGTTTTTCAAAAAAATTGAATCGAATCGAACCATGGACACCCTTACCGCTAGTAATACCTTCCACGAGTGACGGCTCATGAGCAAAGGTTGCTATGCTGCTTTCCCATTAGCATTTGCTCAATCAAAGTTTGGGCTATGATATGACGGCTTATGAGTATAGGTGCAAAAATCGAGTTGATGGGACCTCATGTGAAAAATATATGCTCGATTAAAGTAACTATTTCTTGAATAGACACGGTACCCATGAATCAAGGGGCCCCACTCGGCGAGCTTGATGGCTACTTCTACAACCTGCTCATTCCATTCTATAAGTTTAACCTTCATGCACTCAAGAAGTTCTTCGAGGATTACCGATCTATCGCATTCCTCGGGTAACATACAAAGTTTGACGCATTTCAACTTTGAATGACTTGTGATGAATGATGATACTGCTGTCAATGAATTGCATCGAGCTAGGGATAACCTCTCCAGAGTCAATAGTGCTTAGTCATCAACTTGTATGGATTCAAGTTTGTCAAAACTATCTAGAACTAAAAAGCGAAGTTCTTAAAACTTCTCTTCCTCAAACCTTGTGTTAGTTACGTCAAACGCTTGTTCTAGCTCTAGAAGCTTCAAAAGTAATAGCTTTTCCAAAAGCTTCAAAAGTAATAACTCTTCCAACTATAGGAGTGCATCTCCTGTCAATTGACTCCTTTTAAAGGACCAATTTAGCCAAAATATTAGAACAGAGTATCCACTCAGCAACGTTACTAAATGTCTTGTCAATGAACCCAGTAAGGCGTTTGAGTGCTTGCCCCAAATCTTAAGTTGAAAGATGTATTTCCTGTCCTGGGGCGGCAACTAAATACAATGTTTCCGAATTTATCAATTTCTCGATGGAAGAGCAAAAAGCTAAGTATCCTTTTGAATTAGAGGTCTAGCAACGGTTGATTTCTCCCCTCATTTGGTTCTTTCTTTATCATGCATAGCTTTTGCAAGAACCTCAAGTCCCCTTATTTTGTTGGAGCCTTGACACTAGGCTTTAGATTAGTATTTGCTGCCCGAATTCTACATATAAACCACCTTAAAATAGTTTCAAAATTATTAACTAATTTGATTCATGCACTCTTGCCAATCACTAATTCAAACTCTAGTTTGAATCTGAAGAAATGGCAGAAAGTATATGTCAGAAGCCACAACTTGTAGATACTTTTATATATGTTTACCAAAAGAAAAGGAAATAATGAAGAAGCTAGAGAACAAAAAGAAGTTCAACTTATCCATGCGTGTCTATTTCATCATTCTACTTCATTACGGTGTGGATGGAGCCACTACAAGAATGAAATTAGCACGATCCCAATTGAAATGTCAAGAGAATCCTTGAGACTTATTTGAGGCCTTGGGAAACGGAGGTGAAAAAACATTATTATCAGAATTTCCCCTCCATTCATTTGCGAGTTTGATTTCTAATGACTAGTTTAAGAGGGAGAAAAGAACGGTTTTGCCCACCTTAGCTTATTTTCCAAGATTCAATAAATCAAACCAATATTTTTAGGAAATACTTACCACAAATTTGGACTCCTCCTTGAATAGAAAATACATCTAGGGACAAGTTTAATGGAAATCCTAAAATTTATTGTGAAAGTGCTATGGAGCTCTAAATCTTTCAAAATATGTAATCGAGTTTTAAAACTTATGAAATATATACAATCAAAATTTTCAATTGCCTAGTTTGGTTAACGGAAAATGTTGACGTGATTTTTTTTATTTATTACTTTCTCTTTGTTATGTGGCGTTAATGTTAAATTAAGTATTACAACTATATCATTTTGATCCAAATCCTAATTTTTACCTGGTCTTAATTAAATTAGGTTAAAGAAATCCAAAAGTTTTATCAACAAAAAAGGACAAACAAAAAACAACAAAAAAGGTTATAAGTATGTGTATACATATGAACCACCCGTAGAAGGAGGGCCAGGCCCTCCGCTTTATTTATTTATTTATTTATAATTATTTTTAGTTATTTTTAGTTATTTTTTATATTATTTACTAAAATTTACGTTAGAAATGGTGATTTTGATTAAAAGGAAATCAATTTAGTGCTTCAATTAACCTTAACAGTATGTAAGAAAAGAGAAAATAATAAAAAAAAGTCACGTTAGCATTTTCCATTAACAAAATTGATAAATTTAATGAAAGGGAGCTTTTGCTCCTTTGAGGACATATGTGGTATGTCTGTTTGAGAGGTGAGGACGGAGCGCCATAACTCAAGACGCCGGGACACTTAAGTACCATAACTTTAAAATGGTACACTTAAGTGCCATCATCGAAGTAAAATGGGACACTTAAGTGCCACTCCGGCGAAATCCGGCCAAATGGCTGACGTGGCAATTTTCCGGCGAGTTTAGTCCAAAACGGCGTCGTTTTGCACGCCGACGTGGCGGAGAAAACGCAAAAACGACGCCGTTTCGTGTCTACGTGTAAATAATAATATAAAAATTAATTAAATTATAAAGTATTCAAAAAATTTAAAAGAAAATTAAAAAAATTAAGAAAAATTTAAAAGTTTTGAAAAATTAAGAAAATTAAAAAAAAAAAGGGGCGGGAAGTTGAACGGGCGGCCGAGGGCCGAGCACTCGCCGCCGCGCCGCCTCCCCTCCCCCGTCGCCGGGAAGGGCCGGCGACGGAGGGGGAGGGTCGGCCGGGGTCGTCGGCCCCCGGCCGGCCGGCGGCGAGGGCCGCGACCCTCGCCCCCGATCCGGGCGAGGGCTCGCGGGCCCTCGCCGCTGGTCGGCCGGCCTCGCCGCCCCCGGCCGGGCCCGGCGACCCGCCCCGGCCGGGGCCCGGCGACCCCGGCCGACCCTCCCCACTCCGTCGCCGGCCCTTCCCGGGCGGCGGCGGGAGGCGGCGAGGGGTCGCGGGCCCTCGCCGCCTCCCCCGCCGCCGCCGGGAAGGGCCGGCGACGGAGTGGGAGGGTCGGCGAGGGCTCGCGGGCCCTCGCCCGGATCGGGGCGAGGGTTGCGGCCCCGCCGCGATCCGGCGAGGGCTCGCAGCCCTCGCCGTCGGTCGGCCGGGGGCCGGCGACCCCGGCCGACCCTCCCCCCTCCGTCGCCGGCCCTTCCCGGCGACGGCGGGGAGGCGGGCGGCGGCGAGGGCTCAGCCCTTAGCCCCCCCCCCTTTATTATTATTATTAATTTTTTTAAATTTTCTGATTTTTTTAAATTTTTAAAATTTTTTAAAATTAAAATTTTTAAAATTTTCTTTTTTTTTTAAATTTTTTTAATTTTTATGCTGATTTGGAGCTCCGGCGAGCCATGTAGGCAAAAAATAATAATAAAATATTGCCACGTAGGATTTCCGGCAAGGGTCGCCGGAGGTGGCACTTAATGTCCCACTCGAAAAAAAAGTGGCACTTAAGTGTACCGTTTTGAAGTTATGGCACTTAAGTGTCCCGGCGTGCCAAGTTATGGCACTTGTGCTGGACTTTTGCCTCTGTTTGACATATGGGGATGGTGGCCTCTACTGATGTGTTCTTTATTTTAACGTGTCAATGCCTGCACGTCTCACACGCGTAATTCCCCTTGTATCAGAGGAGGGAATACCCTCTTGGTGTTTTTATGCCCACAGGATGCCGAGATCTGCAAGAGGCCCGAGACGAAGCAGTTTTAGAACTTATTCATGTCTAATCTTACTGCGATATCCCTAACCACAAAATCTATTGAGGCATGAGAGTTGCCTCTATCTCCTTAATTTAACACGGGGGACACCTCCGATGAAGGTTGATGGCAATACTTATTCCTAGGGGTGTGTATGGTCCGGGCGGGCGGTTCCCGACCTAGAACTGGGAACCGCTCAATAAGGACATGTTCCGAAAAATTAGAACTGGGATCCACCCGTTTGTTGCATGAATCCACTCGGGAATCGGACCACCGGTCCGGTCCGGTTCTCGGGTGGATCCATGGAACTGATTTTGATGCGAAATAATTTTGGTTTTCAACATAGAACGGTTGGGTCTATGAGTAGGGAAGGAGGGGAGGAGGTCTATAGTCGGGTTTTCAACATAGAATGGTCGGGAAACAATTTTTCGCGGTTGTGGCGGGCGGCAGCTGAAGTGAGGGGGCGAATAGTAGCGGCGGAGGAGCAGCGGCAACGGTGTCGACGCTTGGGGAGGAATCGAAATAGCGATATGATTAGGAAGAACCAAGGAAGAGACAAAGAGAGAGAGAGAATCGAAGACGAAGGGAGTGAGGAGATGAGATCCAATCTAGGGTTTCTTTTAGTAATTTTTTTTTAATATTAAAAAGGTTTCGGTCCGGTCTGGGTGGGCGGATCCGCCCATGGAACCGGGAACCGGACCGGTACCCACCGGTTCCGAAAAATTGGAACCGGGAACCGGACTGCTTCCCTCAAGAACCGCCGGTTTTGGGCAGTTCTGGTCCGGTTCTGGGCAGTCCAGGCCGTTCCCAGGTATTTTGCACACCCCTACTTATTCCTACCATAGTGATGAGCCCCATCATTTTGCAGTAGGAGCATTAGGGGTCACCCTCCCTTGGAGGCTTCTCCCCTCTATTTCCTTGTAGGCCTTTTAAGAACTTGCTTAGGTCTTTGGTTAGAAATGGTGATTTTGATTAAAAGTCTGTCATTTTAGTGCTTTAATTAACCTTCACGCTATGTAAGAGATACAAAAAAATAAAAAGTGAAGTCAACATATTTCGTTAATCAAGTTAGTAAAGTTAATGAAATGACTTGATCACACTTTTTGGAAATTTTGAGATTCAATTGTACTTTTGTTATAAGTTTTAGGACTTTTAATGTACTCATCCCTTTATATTATGGAGCTAACTCAACAGCACTTTTAGTTTCAAATTTTAGTACAATGTTCAATGACATCCATGATATCTAACCACGTGTTATAAACATAACAACGATTGAATAAGGCTAACATATTGTGAGATCTTGTATTGCCAACTATTTTAAAAGCCTAAGCTATTAGATGAATGCGTTGTATTATATTTAATTACTCTAACACTCTCCCTCACGCATATTGTGGTCTTATATACCTAGTACTAAGTGTGGAAATTTTATGATATCTGAAACATGGTATAAATAAAAGAGTGATTGAATAAGGCTAGCATATTGTGAGATTTTATAGGACTACCGTTGATTGTTTTAAAAACTTAAACTATTAGATGAAAGCGCTATATTATATTTAATTACTCTAACATTCCCTCTCATGCTTAGTTAAACGCTTAAACTATTAGATGAAAACATTATATTATATTTAATTACTCTAACAGTCCTTCTCACGCTTAGTTTGATCTATTATGCCTAGTACTAAGTGTGAAAATTTTAATTTGGGAGACAAATGAGATCTGGAAAGATTCGAACTCAAGACCTCTAGTTTTGATATCATATTACATTTTGTGGAGTCACAACAAAATATTCTAAAAATTTAAGTTATTAGATGAAGGTGTTGTATTTTATTTAATTAATCTAACACATATGATTATATCAATGAATAAGCACATCACATAAATAGGCACATATACCGGGGGTGGTGACTGTTTATTAAAAACTTATGACTCTTAACATCTACCCTAATGCATGGCTAATCTACTCCGATGCCCAAAAGGACAATCCTTCCCGGCCATTTCGAAAATTAAGGCAAACTTTTCCGTTTGCTTGTCTATAATTACATGGCAATGGTTCTGTTATATTAGGCAACAATCAGTTCAAATGTTGCCTTTAAACCGTAAAATCATACCCAAAAACGTAGCCACCTAGCTCCGTCATTCTTTTTTATATTAAATTTCACTAGTTTTAACATGTTAACTCAAAAACATGATATTTTGCTTTTGGTATACTAGCATTAAAACATTAGTTTCATAAGTAGGGTTTAGGATCTGACATGTATACAAGTTTTAATTTTATGAACGATTTCATTCCATTAGTAGGTGAGAGCTTTCATTTTGTAAAAAAGTATTTTACACATAGACGGTGTAACTTATATAAATTCATTACAAAATAAGAATCCGACAGTCAATGAAAAAGCAACACATGGTGGAGGACTCATTGGAGACGTTCCCTTTGGGACAACGCATTAAACGTTATATATTAGGATACGCAAAAAGAATTTTGAACTGAATGACAACTTCAATTCATTTCTTAAAATCATATAAATCCCACTTCTTTTTTATTTTTTTTATTTTTTTACATTTTCGCACACAAGTATGTATGTGACTTTTTTTTTTTTTTTTTTTTTGCTATATATGAATGTTCAAATTGATGTGCACATAGACTATGATCTCACTGCCCAAGAAGTTTTCCCATTTTTTGAAGGACCAAACCACCGCCTAAGAGTTGACCATTTTCTCAGATTTGCACAGCTTATCATGGTGATTCGATTCCTCTTTAAAAAGTATTTAATTGTTGCCACTAGGATTAATGTCTTTGCGAGAAACGCGCGTACTCAGACACGCGACCCAACTCTTCGGAATCGCGTATTCAATTTAAAGAAGGGTTAACAATAAAATAGAATTAAATAATCCAATTTAAAATATTAAATCGAAAAAATATCCTAACATTATAGAGGCATGGATCGACCTAATACGATACGACAACTCAGGAAGTACTTATTTTACTAATTCCTAACATTGGCGACAAGTTAGCTAAGGCAATAGAAGCCACACGTACCACGAAATGACATGAAGATTTAATTATTATAAAAAAAGAAATTAGGCAAAAATGGAGTTCTTTTAAAGTTTCATATGATATAACTATTTTTATGAAATTAACATATGGTCAAGTCTTTCATTAGAAAATATGTACCATGATTGCGTTGAATAATTGCAAAATGGTGATTCATCCTTCCTATTGTAAGTGTCATTCAAGTCATGCTGGTTTTCTTTTCCATTCTTTTCTTTTTTTTTTTTGGGTTGAAAAGTCATGCTGGTCAAGCTAATGAAAAACTGGTCTTCAAGAATGACGGTTTTTTCGACATTATCTTTTGAAGTTTAAAGGTCTTCAACTTTACTGTATGTCGTCATAGTCATCAAGGGTGATTTTCAGGACAGTAGAATTTTCAACTATTTCTGTCCACTTTTGACTTTTTTAAGCGTGGTGCGGTGTAGTATTGGAAGTTTTAGATTTTTACTATTTCTGTTCACTCTGGACAAAAGTAATGAGAGGACAAAAGTAGTGAGAACTAAAAAAAGACAGGTTTATGTCATAACCTAGATGTGTGACTCACAGAAAAGTTTTTTTTTCCTTTAAATCGAGAGTGAATATTACAATGCCATTATGGCAAAAAGCGTGTCGCCTAAAAACCGGGAGGAAATATCAATTGCTACGGATCTAATGTCCAGTAGCATGTTAGATTAGAAGCTCAAAACGATAATTATGTGGGATGAGGATGCCCTTATTTTGAGAGAAATCATACAATCCCCCCTTATATTTAAGTTGACTACTATTCGATAATGCATTTCATTATTGAAAAGTTAAGTCTTTAAGACTTGCCAATAACACGTGACATAAGTGTCACGGGAAAAGTATTAGAAAATTCTTAAATCTATTGTATTATTGTCAATTTAATTCTAAATTTTTTAATAGTGTCAATTTCGTCATAATTCTTTGACTTAGTGCCAATTTAGTTTTAAACCTTTCTAATGATGTCAATTTAGTACTAAACCCTATTAAATTAGTGTTAATTTAGTCATAAAACTTTTTGATTTAGTGCCAATTTAGTCATTCTGGCTAGTTTTGACTAGACTTTGCTAGAGTGGACCTCGGCTGGCTAATGTGGCATTACTGAGATGGCATGTGAAGGTCTCGAATCCCTAGTTGGCTGGAGAGAAAGAAAATTTGATCCTTGCTTAGCACCTTAGTAAACACATTAGCAACTTGATTGATGGTAGGTATGGCGAGATGTATGATGCTAGCGTATAATTTTTCTAGAGCAATATGGCAATCAATTTTGATATGTTTGGTGCGCTCGAGAAAAACTGGATTAGGGGCCATATGTTGGGCAGCTTGATCGTCATAGACTTATGGTAGAATGGAGTAGGAGACAATAGTGAAATGCCAAGATCCCTTAGTAGAATGCTTAAACGAGTGATTTCGCGGGTTGTAGTGGCTATTGTACGATATTTGACTTCTATTAAGGTGAGAGATAACGTGGTTTGCCTTTTACTCTTCCATGAAAGGGGACTTGAATTGAGAAAAATAGAGTACCAGATGGCAGAATGACATCATAGTACAGCTGATCCAATTGCAATCGGAGTAAGTTAAGTGTTTTGGTGGGTTAGATGTTAAAAGAAGAAATACATTGTTTAAGGGTCTCAGATATCGCAAGAGACATATTCAGCATCCAAATCGAGTCTTTCTAGGCCGATCCATGAATTGACTTGAGATATCGATAGTGTAGGCGATATGTGGTCGTGTGATGGTAAGGTAAATTCACCCTCCTCCTAAAGGCTTTTGTTGTTGACTAAGTTTTCTAAACTAAAAAACAATTGCTTTATATAAAATGCTTTTCGTATCATTGATCACCTGGTGAAACAAGCGAATTGTAAGGAAAACCACCTTAATGGGTGCACCTCTCTTCAAATATGATGAAACTACGCTGGGCCAAAAAATTAAACAAGTTAATGAATGCTTTTCATGCGATTGAGTGGATATACTTTTAACCCTAACTTGAGAAGTACGTATCGGCTCGACATTGACTTGTTATCTCTCATGTGCCCCCGCCGGGGGACCGGGGGGAGGGGAGGAGGAGGTGTGTTGTTGGGGTTGACAAAGTTTCTCAAGGAAATAAGGACAGGAGCATGGAACACTTGAAAAGCCTTGGGCTCATCTTGTTAGAATTTTGTTTTGAGAAATACTTTTGGGCCATCTCATTTTAACCATTCTCATTGCATTGTAATTGGGGTAGCAATTCTTGTCGTACCATGTTAATCGATCTGTCTTGTTAATTAGTATGTACTGGTTTTTGATAATGCGTGGTATAACTAAAAAAATATTGTCCAATAGGATGAAATGTCGATTTTTATTGAAACATGTCAATACGTGACGAGTGTTGCTCTTTTGGTTTCTAAGCTGAGTAGCCCAGCAATGGCTGGATTCACCTCTCCTTCTTGCTTTTCTATTAATTGTCTCGTGTGCGGGCCATGGTGGCAGTAAGTTAAGATGGGATTGGGAACTTCACAACCATTAACAATGTGGTTGTAAAGGCTTCAAACAATACCAATGGCATGAAGCGATACTTCTAGATACTTATTATTATTATATGTGTTCGCTAGTGTTTACGTGGAGAATGTGTTGATTGCTGATAACAAGAAATATCTTATGATGATTGAGGATGCCGTCGACCAGATGGTGATCACTAGCAATCGAAGCGTGGCCTATGGGATGACTGCAACAAACTGCGCAATATTCAATAAGGCTTCCTCATTTGGATAAGAGTTTTACTGGGATTTAATTCGTATATGCATTAATCGGAGCATTATGTTTCATCAAATGTCAATTACGAGTAGCATTTTCATTGTAAAATTTATCTCACGACTTCATTGTCCCTACCACAGTCGTGATGCAATCAAATCTTGTGGCGGTATACATGATATTCTAGAACGCAGCCGGGCCGTAGAAGGGCCAAGCCGTGGCTGTCTATGGTAGAGGTGACATGTCAGTGGTCTATTGCTGCGATTTCGAGGCATCCTAAGACACTGACAAAATGTTTCTAGCAATTCAACTCATTATAGTTTCCAACCTCTTTTTTCTTTTTGGGCTTTGTAGGCCCACTTAACCCATTATTTCTGTTTCCATGAATTTCTACGCTATCGAAGTCTCTTTATTGGGCCATGTAATAAGGACTACGCAATATGGACCGGAGACCATGAAGCTTAAATTAAGCGAAGGAGTCCAATTACTTCCAACTCTTAAGGAGAAGCGAGACGATCTTAGGACAGAAATGAATTTCTGAAATTTTCGAAGAATTCAAATTAGTGAATGGATAAAAGAAATTTAGAAGATGAATTGATCCATGAACAATCATGTATCTATATCGACACTGACTTGTTATCTCTTGTGTGCAAGGGGGGACAAAGTTTCTCAAGGAAATGAGGATACGAGCATGAAACACTTGGAAAGCCTGTGGGCTTGTCTTGTTAGTATTTCCATTTCGGATATACTTTTAAGCATCTCGTTTTAAGCAATTTCATTACATTGTAATGGGGGTAGCAATTCTTGTCATGTCATGTCAATCAGTTTGTCTCATTAATTAATATGTGCTGGTTTCTAATAATGCGTGGCATAACTAAAAAATATTGCTCAATAGAATGAAATATCGGTTTTTGTCGAAACATGTCAATATGTGTTGAGAGTTGCTTGTATTGATTTATTTGCATTCATATCTCACGGCTAAAGTGCTTCTCACAAGTGTCGAGCTTATGTTTTCTTACCTTATCGGTAATTGCTTAACGTAATTGTGTGGGAAATAACTTATTCTTCATTATTGACTCTATGGCTTGTTTGTTTAAGCACTAGTTCCTTAACTTGTGGCATTTATGGTGGCCTTACCCGGTGGTGGCAATGCTGGTGATGGGCTTGATACATAACTGAAAAATAAGAAAATGTACTTTTCAACAAGTGTCTCAGGAATACTAGTTAAGACTGCTAAAATTAATAATAATGCATATCAACACATCTTAAAATTGAAAACGAAACTTTTTAAAAAGAAAAAGTCGCATGAAAGCACAATTAATGATTTTTAACGAGAACCCCTAAGGCATTTGTTAATATTTTCCAAAGGAAAAATCTCTTGAACATATTAGGTTGATCGACATCAGAGACATATTAATAGTTTGAAGAGAAACAATTCTTTTTATTAATTTTCTGCTGGATGTTTTAAATGTAAAGGTAGTTCCAAGTAAAAGCTCGAATTTGAGAAAAGTGAAGAACTTCATGAACAGAAAAGAGATGGAAGAAAACGAGAGAGAGAGAGAGAGAATTTGATGAATGTACTTCTTCTGTTATTCAACTTCCTTAGAACTTTACAATATGAGAGATCGACTTCTTATATCTCCTCTAGTTCTCTCAATGAATCTGTTTTACACAAGAGCTGTTGAAGAAATAGTCAACTTCCTAACTGCAAGGGACTAACTGAATACCGGTCACAACAGCTAAGATACAGAGTAAAGGAAAAACAGAGTGGATGAGCAGAGTAATGGTTTAGCCGACTTCGCAGCCTCTCTTCATGCAATCTCTCGATCCGTATATCATCCTTCTTCTTTCCTTTCTTTATTTTTAACAGTAGATCTTCTTCTTTCTGTACACTTCTCGGCATCATTCATACAATCAGCTTCTTCCTCATTTATTCTCTTGGCTTTTGTTCTTGTTATTTGCTGTTGAATAAGCTGCTGTCTTTTGTTCTTAACAAAAAGAAGGGTCCGGTTGCCAGAATGTTTCCATTTGAAATTATCAGCAAAAGAAGATGCGTTCTAGTCGATTATACATGAATTGAACGGACAATATAAAGTTCGTAGTGCAACTGTAGTATGTAGTAGAAGTGACAGATATGTAAGTAGAAGAAAATTGTACCGGGCCATACGTTTTTCCGGATACCGATGTAGATAATGAACCTACAGGAGAAGTTCAAGCGCCAAAAATAACCCAGAATTGGAGCGCCAGTTAACAAAAATACGTGGAGGGAATTCCCCCATTGAATGGATATAAGCCCACGAAATAGCAACTCCACGGAGAAAGTGATTCCCGTTAAGGGTATTCCTGGTCCTATCCGGGACTGAACCGATTGGTTTTCAGTGGGGATCGGACCGAACTGTTTATGGAAAAATCACTAGGAAACTTGGACCCCAATTAACCCCACAAACGGAATGAAAATTCAAATTGTTCTTCAATTCTCGATTGAAATACATCGAGAAATCTCTGCCGTTGCTCTAAAAAAAACATAATGTAAATATTTCCCCACTGGACTTCAAGTTTCCTAATTCAACAAATCTAATTCAACTCCACTTGTCGTGCACAATCGACATCTGTGGATTGGCATCAGAGAGGTTGAATAATGAATTGTGGGGTTACATGGGTCTCAAGAAGCTGTCCAAGGATATCTTTAGTGAAGAGCCCAAAAAGTCAAATGAGATTACATTGAGCAAGTGAGACATGAGACAATAAGGTGTTCATGGATCATCAAATCTAAGGAGACTACATTGAGCAAGTGTGACTCTTGTCTCACATAGAACATAATAGGCTAAATTGAACCTATAATGAATCCAATGTAGCGCGAGTTAAGGTTTTGGGAGAGCGTGTGACTAATTGAAGGCCGTTGGTCTGCTTTTTGGGCATTGCATCCAAACCTGTACTTTTTCCCGCAATGTGGATAAAGTTGGGTCATGACACTAGCTGAACCTCTTAGGTAGAAAATTGAATGTGATTTTCGGTCTTTGATTGTAAATTGAAACTTGATTTCAAGAGTTTATGTGATGTTATTTGAAAATCCTTAAGAATTCTTTTTAGTTTAAGCTCAACCAAATGAGTTGTATGATGATAGCTAGTTATTTTAGAGTGGTTAAAACTGGATTGAGAGGAATCAAATGATGATTTCAATGCTATTTAGTCCTACATTGATGTATATTGTGCGTATGATGCTATTACAAGCTTTTAAGCTATCAAAATCACCGACCAAAAAAAACTATCAAAATCTCATGAGCATGCACGTGACTTGAACGTGAGAGGGATATCAAAGTATTGTTTCACATTAATTGACAGCAGGTTATAAATACTCTTTTCGTAGCATTTAGGTACAAGAAGGAAGAAGACTCCACGTTGCTAGTTTCTGAATTCACTAGGTCAATGATGGTTGGGTTTATATCTTCTTCTTGTTTTTCTAATGCGGGGGCCATGGTGGCGGTAAATTATGAAGGGATTGGGAACTTCACAACCATTAAATACGTGGCCGTAAAGGCTCCGAACAATATCGACAGCATGAAATGATACTTCTAGATACATGTTTCGTTTTTTTCTTTTTTTTGGTAAAAACTTCGTGATACATTGGTCTGCCAGTGTTTATGTGGAGAATGTGTTGATTGCTGATAACAAGAAATATCTTATGATGATTGGGGACGTCATCAATCTGATGGTGATCATTGGCAATCGAAGCGTGGCCTATGGGATGACCACAACAAACTGCGCAACATTCGTTAAGGCTTCCTCATTCTGATAAGCAGTTTTTACTATGATTTAATTAATATATCCATTAATTGGAGCATTGTGTTTCGTTTAATGTCAATTATGAGTAGCATTTTCATTATAAATCTCATGACTTCATTGTCCTTATCGCAGTCATGATGCAATCAATTTTTGTGGCGATAAACATGATATTCTAGAATAGGGCCGAGTCACAGAAGGGCCAAGCCGTGGTTGTCCACGGTAGAGGTGATATGTTGGTGTTGTATAGCTACAATTTCGAGGCATACCAAGACACAATTTTTGGTAGAATCTTTCAAGCAATTCTATCGTGAGTTTGATTTATACAACACAGTCGACTTCATCTTTGACGACACAATTGTCGTATTCCAGAACTGCAACCTCTAACCCCGCTTTAGGTGTAGTTAATTAAATTGATCATCAATTTATATTTGGACAACCTTAGGACCTCTGCTAGCTTGGCCAACCTGTTAGGTAGAACATTGAATGTGATTTTCGGTCTTAAGTTATTAACTCGAGCTTGATTTCAAGAGTTTATATGATGTTATTTAAAAATCCCTTAGAATTCCTCTTAATTCAAGCAAAATCAAATGAGTTGTATGATGATTGCCTGCTGTTTTGTAGTAGCCGAAACATAATTGAGAGGAATTCCTAGTTTTCCCCAATCGAAGCTTGTTGTTTTTAGTCCATGAAAAACATTCTTGGGTAGATCGAATAGTTTTCCTTTATCAAACAACATAAAGTCATAAAATAATTTTTTGGAAATAGATTTCCTTCAAATAAACGGTCTCTAAAAGCTCAAGAACTAGTAAAATTGAAAGACCACATGCAATTGATGTGCGTTTCATTTCAAGAGGCAATTCCATGAAATTCTATTTCTTCGAAGGCGAAATATCAAGTGTTCCAATCCAGGAATTCTCCCATTAATCAAATTGCGGAGAAAGACATTAATTTTTTTTTTTTTTTTTTGCAGTGATTCATTTTAATTTCATCAGCCTACTTGATCTACACACTTGAATTTTAAATCATTTTAAGTTGGAACATGGTTTACCTAGAGTAAGAATTATTTCTTGCATATAGGAGAGACGATCGAAGGAGCCTTGCAAGGTTCCTTAGATACTTTAGGACTTCCTCTATAACCCTATTTTCCAAGTCTTAACATTTAAAGTTCGTGTGCGTGCAAAGTTCTTCATTGTGCTCGATCACTGTGAGCAATTTCTTGGCATACCACAAAGTTCGATGTACTTCAAATTTTTGGGACATGTGATGACTTGTGGTATTGTCGTCGATGATTTGCATCGAGCTAGGGATAACCTTTCTAGAATCGATAGTGCTTCTTCTCCAACTTTTATGGATGCAAGATGGTCAAACATATCCAGACCTAAAAAGTGAAGTTGTTGAAATCCCCCTGCCTCCAAGGTCATTTTAGACACATCCCTCAAATGTTGGAGTGGATCTTCATTTAACTGACTCTTCTTGAGGACCAATTTGGCCAAGCTACTAGAGGAGAGTATCCACTTGGGAAGAGTTCCCAAATGTCCCCTTAAGTGAACCCGCTGTAGGAATGGGGATGTTTTACTCTTATGTACATTTGAAAGATCTAGTATCTCTGTATCCATGACAGTAATTAAATGTAATTCTTCTAGTTTTTTCAACTTCTCAATAGAAGAAACCCCACATATTCACTTAGATTTGAAATGCCTAGTCTATGTAAATTTTCCAGTTTCCTGAGTTCTGCTGGCAATGATACTTTTTCCCCACGAATGATTTCCAACAATGTACGCCGCTTGACTTGGTTTTGCTCTATCAAGCATAGCGTTTGCAATGATGTCAAGACTCCATCAGTGACACCATACTTTTGGTCATCATCAACAGCTTGACTTCTTTTGGATCTGTATACTAACAGGTGGCGAAGTGACTTTAGCCTCAAAATACCGTGAGGTAGTTCAGCCATAATAGTACCTTTAAGATACAAGGTCTTCGAATGTACAAGATCTCCTATGCCATTCGGAATTTCATCTATGTTGCTATCCCTCAAACTCGGGTACCTGAGATATAGTAAATTGAGAATCTCGTCAGGAAAAGAATTCAAAGAACCTTGAAGGTCTAGCGCGTTTAGCCTCTTAAGCAGCTTTTAAAACCATTTTTGGGACACCATTTTGAAGACAAGTAGGGGGCGATTTTTTTTTTTTTTTTTTTTAATGCTCGTATGACTTCTTATACTGTCCATTGGCTGTGTAAGGATAGTCGCAGGACATCCTTCTACTAGGTCATTCTACTAGGTCAGCAACAATCATCGCGAACTCATCATCTTTTGACTTGGAGATTATAATTTGATGTAGAAGGTTGTGAATCTGGCAGGTTCTCACCCTCTCATAACTTGTTTTATCCACCTCTCGAACAATATTATGATCTACTATTTTTTCAAGGGTTTCTTCTAGAATTATTTGGACCTTGTTTCTGTCATTCCGCTCGACAAATTTTTCTGCCATTCACAGCCGCATCAATGTGAAGCACCTTATGAGACAATCCAATGGAAAGATGCTCAAGTAAAAGAGTCAAGCATAAACATCGTGAAGTTGGTCCATGGGCAGAATTATCATCCTTCTAATTAGGCCACTTGTGTTCCCTTTGGATTGTAAAGCTTCTCCAAGCGTGCCGCTCAACTTTTGCCATTCGACACTGTTGGGAATAACGGATCCCCGAAAACCGGATTCGACACTAAATCAAACCCCTAAATCAATGCGGAAGACGAAGCCCGGGAAAAACACGCGTCACCGATCGTAAAGCACACCACGGATTCGAGCGTACCTTGTTAGCCACAGATTAGACACCGACGCCGATAAGAGGAAGAGATTTGGCCCTGTTCGATTCGATGACGCCTTGAAGGGAAGACAATGTCGCCGTTTGCTTACTGTTTTTCTTTGGAGAAAGAGAGCGCTTAGGAGAGAAGAAGACGTACGTTAATTTTGATTTCCAACCAGTGTCTTCTCTCTCTTTCTCCTCCCTTTTATACCTTCCCCCATCCACGGGCCCTATTCCCGTGGGCCAGGCCTTTTGGGCCCAGCATGGGCGGACGGGCCTTAAGCCCATCACCAATTAAAACCATCATCTCCCACTTGCACATGGTGGGCTGAACATAATTCTCTTTACCTCTCTTCAACATTCATACCGGTGAATAATCCGTGCGACCAGCATACTTTGAGAGCTCGTTGCTATACATCTGTTAGGAATATATAGCAGCTCATAATGGGCGTCACACTTTGAGTAGATTTAGTATGCAGTACCCTAGATCGATCGATCACATGTTATATCTCTCTTGATCTCTTTTAAACATGATATGCATATTGTATTCACAATTATAATTATCACAAAAATAGTCATAATTGGTCGACCAGTGAATACAAAACTACAATGTGATTTCTCAAAAACGATCTTCCTCTTTCCTTCAAACTCTCAATTTCAGTTCGGCTTGCTTTTCTAGAAATGTTCCATTAGATCGAATCAACTCATGACCATTGGCAACATCCTAAGATAGCAAATACTAAATAGAAACCTTGAGAATAAGTAAAAGTCATGAGGGCACTAAAATTGAGGAACTCTTTTCCTTAAGAGTCTCACACGTCATAAAAGTTGAGATTAAACTTTTTGCCACTCTTATTGGTTGTCTTATGCATACGTAGTATGAAATACATATTACGGTATTAACTCCTTTCCCATGGAGCGTATGTCTACACCATTCAATACCGTACAGATGATAGTTCAGACATACCCAATGTCTAACTTAGTTCACGTATCTACTCTTTTACAAAATTCATCGAACTCACATCGGCATCTTAGACAGATAAAGTAAAATATGTGGGGTATTTTACTTTCGGACATAGTAAGTATTATGTCCTCATCTTAACACTCAGTTAAGGCGACATACGTATTTTAAGCTTGAGCTCTCGATTATCACCTAGATAATAAGCTTAAAAATAGTCTCATCTCTATTCATCACACAATAAATAGAGGCGATTACCCGTGTGAGTGGGCTAATCTTTTATCTGTTCGACATACTTCCTCAACTTATAATAATACACTGAGTATTAAGATGCATAAAGATCATACAAAGATTCATAGGCATTAATAATGAAACAACACTAGTTCATAAATGTGAACAATTCAGGGAAATTACAATCCAGTACATCAGCTCTACGCAATCCTAGAGATTTTACATGACCACAAAACACATCTCTAGGTATTGGCTTTGTCATAGGATCTGCTACCATTCTATGCGTAGATATGTACTGTAAGTTCACATCCTTTCGTGTAACCATATCCTTGACAAAGTTATACTTGGTATCTATATGTTTGGTCTTGCCATGATATTTTGGATCTTTGGTGTACGCTATAGCTGCTTGGCTATCACAGTTAACCAATAATGGATTTGCAGCTTTCTCAATAACACCTAAATGATCCAAAAATCTCTTAAGCCAAACTCCTTCTTGTCCGCTGCTGATAACGCCACGAACTCAGCTTCCATCGTGGATAAGGCTATGCACGTTTGCTTCTTACTACTCCATGATATGGCGCCATTGCTCGCAAGAAAGCAAATCCCGAGGTAGATTTCCTTTCATCTAAATCTTCTCCCCAATCAGCATCTGAATAGCCTTTAAGTCGCAGATCATTTCCTTGGTAATTCAACTTGTAATCAGCAGTTCCCTTCAGATACCTCAGTATTCTCTTAACGGCTTTCCAATGTGTTGGACTTGGATTGGATTGGTATCTACTCACCATTCCAACTGCAAAACATATGTTGGGTCTTGTACACATCATAGCGTACATCAAGCTCCCAACAGCACTTGCGTAAGGAACATGTTTCATTTGTTCCTTCTCTTGTGGAGTCCTTGGACACAGTCTATGGCTCAATCCCTCACCTTTTGCAATAGGAGTGTCTATGGGTTTACAATCTTGCATACGAAATCGTTCAAGAACCTTATTTATATAGGTTTCTTGCGAAAGAGACAACGATCTCTTCGAACGATCTCTTGAAATCTTAACTCCAAGAATGTATGCAGCCTCACCCATATCCTTCATCTCAAAGTTGGAAGACAACCAACTCTTGACAGTATGAACAAACTCCATATTACTTTCGGCAATTAGTATATCATCAATATATAATGATATGATCACAAATTGATCCTTGGATCTTTTGATATATACACAATAATCCTCATCAATCATCGTAAAATCATATGCTATTATGGCATTATGAAAACGTATATACCATTGTCTTGATGACTGCTTAAGACCATATATCGACCTCAAAAGTCGACATACTTTTTCTTCTTGGCCTTTCACTATGAAACTAGCAGGTTGTTCCATATATATTTCTTCCTCTAATTCTCCATTGAGGAAAGCAGTCTTTACATCCATTTGATGTAATTCAAGATCCAGACTAGCCACTATTGCCAGAATAATGCGAATCGAGGTAAATCCCACTATAGGAGAAAACGTATCTTCATAATCAATTCATTCCTGTTGATTATATCCCTTCGCCACAAGGCGAGCCTTATGCATTTCAATCGAGCCATCAACCTTTCGCTTTATTTTGAGAACTCACTTGTTCCCAATAGCTCTACGTCCTTTTGGAAGATCAACCAGTTCCCAGACTTGGTTTGATTTCATTGACTCCATTTCCTCTTCCATTGCATGAATCCATTTTTCCTTACTAGGGCAATTCGAGCCTCATTAATATTTCTTGGCTCATCCTCATCTTGTGGAGCAACCATAAAAGTTTCCCCTTCAATGTCAAAACGTCGACGGGGAATACTTTGGCGACTTGTTCGCCGTATGGGAGATTGTACACTTTGCACATCATTCCCCATTATGCTCCCACTTGGATGAACTCCACTAAGATCATTATCTTGATCCAATGTTTCAAATAGGGAACAATCTTCCCCTATTTCGCCCTTATTAGGAAATTCATCCTCTAAGAATGTGACATCTCGTGATTCAAACTCAGTTATACTCCCACTTTCCTGCTCACCTATGAACACATACCCTTTCGAGTGTTCGAGTACCTTATGAAAATACTCTTCTTTCCTCTGGGACCCAGTTTCCCAAACTTGTGAGAGGACTCATGTGTATAGGCAGCACAACCCCATGGCTTAAGAAAACTTAAGTCCGGTTTTCTACCTGTCCATAACTCATATGGAGTGGAAGTAACTGATTTGGAAGGCACACGGTTAAGTATATAGGCATCAGTTAACAACGCATCACTCCAAAAGGTAATAGGTAAGTTAGCATGTGCCATCATGGACCTAACCATTTCCAATAGAGTTCTGTTTCTTCTTTCCGCAACACCATTTTGTTGAGGAGTATATGGAATAGACAACTGTCTTTCTATTCCTTTTTCATCACATAATTTTTTGAACTCATCAGATAAATATTCTCGACCCCGATCGGATCTCAATGTTTTTATTTTATTGTCTAATTGATTCTTTACCAGGTTCATAAACTTTTTGAAACAACTTATTGCTTCAGATTTATGAGAAATCAAATAGACATATCCGAATCGAGTATAATCATCTATAAAATTGATGAAATAAACAGCCCCATGCCTTCCTCTCACATTCATTGGACCACGCACATCGAATAGATTAAATGCAGAGGAAATTCAGCTCTTTTACCTTTTCCAAATGGTTTCCTTGTCGTTTTCCCTTCTAGGCAATGCTTACAGATGGACAAATCGACTTTTTCAATGTTGCCCAACAAGCCCTCTTTGGCTAGTCTATTCATACGCTGTTGGCCAATGTGACCAAGTCTAGCATGCCACACATTCACATCATTATCATATGTATTAGGAGACGTGATAAGGGAATAACAAACATTTGCATTAACATAATCAATATCTAATACAATGAAATCATCCAGAAAATAACCACAACCATAGTAATTTGTATCCAAAAACAAATTCACATATCTACTATAGAAGTTCATATTAAAACCTAATTTAACCAACACTAATACAGACACTAAATTTCGACGAATCTTCGGAGCATACAACACATCATGAAGGAACAAAGTGCATCCACCACGCATATTCAGTTGGCATGTGCCAATTCCTTTCACTTCAGCTCTGGAGTTATTTCCCACATAGATCCACTTAGTTCCAGTTGGCACTCGTTGGAATTCCACGAAGGATCTTCTATCCTTCGCTACATGGTCCGTCGCTCCTGAATCCACAGTCCACAAAGGATTAGACTCAGTTAAGAACACATAACTCGACACAAAAGCAAAGTTCTGAAAAGTACAAGGGTTGCATACCTTCTTTGGCTCACGACAATCGCGAGCATAGTGGCCCTTGTCACAGTTGTAGCATTTCACCATTGCAAGCTTCTTCATGCGAGGACGCTTTCCTCTTCCATGTTGGTTAAACTTGGGTTTCTTCCCTGAAGGACCTTCTTCCTTGCCTTTCCCTTTATCAAATCAGTTAGGGTGTTTGCGCTTGGAGCTCGAAGCTCCATTTGAGCTAGAACTAGCATGATAGAGTTTAGCATCCGGCTTAGCTGCCAAGAGGCGGTCCTCTTCCAGCTCAAGATGGCGCATTGTATCCTCGAAGGTTTTGATATTATCATTATGAGTCAGGTGCACCTTCATATGCTCCCAACTCTGAGGCAAGGAACGAATCACCGCTTGCACCTCGCGCTCATCCGTGAGGACATGGCCAGCATCTTTCAGCTCATTTATCATGTTTGACATCTTTCTAAGATGTTGCTTCATGGTCTGACCATGAGGCTTCTTATAGGAGTCAAACCTAATAGTGAGTTGTCTCAGTCTGGTCACCGAAGTATGACCAAATCTAGCTGCCAATGCCTCCCACATTTCCTTGGCATTGTCAAAATGCCTAAACTCTCGCATGACGTCATTTTCCATGCTGCTCAAAGCAACGTGATGCGAGCTAGAGAGTTCTTTCTTTTCCACGCAGAAAAAGCTTCCTTATCTCTTTTGTGCTGTGCAGTGGTTCCCTCTTCAGGTTTTACCATGGTTAGGTTAAGAGCCTCAAGTGCTTCTTGCTCTTCCAACACATACTGGATTTTCATTTGCCAAATTTCATAGTTGTCACCATTGAGCTTTTCACCTTTGTTCAGCTCGGCAACTATGCTCTTTGTGGCTGAAGCCATTGATTTGAACACATCAGACAAATATGCACAAATTATTAATGCCTATCATTTATGCATCCCTATTTACATAGACCCATCATATTAATGAATAATTTCAAGTAAGGCTTCAAAATCAAAAGGTCACTACGTTTCCAATCATCCTCCAAAAATTCTAACTTAAAACTATTATTAATATGATTGGTTCATGCAAAATCAATTCTATGAAGCTACAAAAAACTTCTAAAACTACCTGTGACTAATTACCCACAAAGAACCAGCAATAAAAAGCATCATATAATAGACATCCAATAAAAACAATAATGCTTTCAATTAACACAATTCGGTAGTAAACAATACATAAGATGTCCACAAAGTACACTTAACTAAGAAAACAACCAATAAATCTAACACAAAGTCAGCACACGAACTGGGAAAGATCATCTTTTGTTCAATTTCTTGATCTTTTCCCTTGTAACAATGCAGTAATATTCATTTACAAAATCCATCACAATTTTCTTATATGAAGCAGCTCCGTTGACATCCCATATGCGATTCAACACATCTTGCCATTTAGGTGGAAGAGTGTTTATGAAAAATCACACCATCTCTGACTGTGACATAGGACGACCATTCCACATGACCTGTTGAATTTTCCCGTTGACTTCAAGGACATGATCAATTAAGTCACCTCTCTCCCATCGATGATCATCTCACAATTATCAACTTAGACAAATTTCTATCCTTTTGTTCATCGGTGAATCGCGCGCGAATAGGTGTGCGCAATCTCAGAGGAGGCATTGTTCCTGCAACAAATGCAGAACAAATAAGGGATCACATTATAATCCACATAGACTTAATTGAAAAAGAAACACATTCTTTTCCCTTTTTTTTGGTCAATGGTCAACGGTCAACGGTCGTCGGTCAACGGTCAACGGTCAACGGTGGTCAACGATCAACGGTCGTCGGACTGGTCGGGCCGGTGGGGCCGACTTGGGCGAATCGACGGCACGTTCCGCGCGCGTGCGCGGGCTGACGTCACGCAGACGTCAGCCGGCACGTGCCGCGCGCGTGCCGGGTCTCGCGCGGGTCGGGTCGGGTCGGGTCGGGCGGGTCGGGTCGCCGGCCGGTGGCCGCCCGGCGAAACCTCGTCGTGCGACGTCATCGATGACGTCAGCACGCGTCGGGTCCGCGGACCGGCGCGGCTAAGTCGCCGACGGCGATGCGCACGCGCCGGGCGAGCCAGCGCTTCCGGGCGTGTCGCGCCCACGCGCAGCGGCTTCTGGCCGCGCGTGTGGGCGCGTGCGGCGTCGCCTAGTGGCGCACGACGTATCGCCAGACTCGTTTCGACGTCGTCTTTCTTCCCATGTGTTCAGAAAACGATTTTGACTTATGAAAACTCAGAAAAATGGCCGAACAGCGCTCGGGTGTAGGGATTTCTCGCCTCGATCCGTACAGCCGAATTGCTTTTGTGAAAAATCAATCAAAAATCGTCAAACAAGTCGGGAAAACGTGAACTAGGGCTCTGATACCAATGTTGGGAATAACGGATCCCCGAAAACCGGATTCGACACTAAATTGAACCCCTAAATCAATGCGGAAGACGAAGCCCGGGAAAAACACGTATCACCGATCGTAAAGTACACCACGGATTCGAGCGTACATTGTTAGCCACAAATTAGACACCGACGCCGATAAGAGGAAGAGATTTGGCCCTGTTCGATCCGATGACGCCTTGAAGGGAAGACAGTGTCGCCATTTGCTTACTGTTTTTCTTTGGAGAAAGAGAGCGCTCGGGAGAGAAGAAGACGTACGTTAATTCTGATTTCCAACCAGTGTCTTCTCTCTCTTTCTCCTCCCTTTTATACCTTCCCCCATCCACGGGCCCTATTCCCGTGGGCCGGGCCTTTTGGGCCCAGCATGGGCGGACGAGCCTTAAGCCCATCACCAATTAAAACCATCAGACACTTTTAGGAGTGCCACTAATACCGCTTTGAACACCCATCAAAAGGTTAGGCGTGGCAAGAATCGCACGTGGCAATGCTCCGCATTTTTTTTAAAGATTCCGTGAGAAAGACCTTTTGGAAAAGGTGGCTAGGCATCCTTAGAGAACATCTCCCGGAAAAATAGAGTGTGAGAGTCATCCTTGGAGAGAAAAACATGTCTGAACTGGTGGAACCCATACAAGCGTTTGGGGGCTTCAGGAGGAGCACTGTTAAACCGTGCCCCTAGAGAATCCAAGAGAGCTTCGGATTTTGATGCTAGGCTGTTGACGCTAGTCATGACGAGCACGCTTGAACAAGTTTGATCTGAGTCACTCCAAAGAGATTTGAACACATGCTCTTTGCCTACGTCATTCAAGATAAGCACCCATCCATACTTGCTGTTCCTCAAGTCGACGTCATTCCTCATGCGTTTGAAAACCTCTTTGAGCTCAACTTGGATTCCTCGGTTGTCCTTCTCGATCAAATCCCATGTCAATCTAGGACTAACTAGTATTAAATCATCATCTAATTCCTCTCAATCAAGTTTCGACCATTTCAAAACAGTAAGGAATCATCGTATAACTCATTCGATCAACCATTACCTATGATGAATTCCAAAGACTGTTCAAATTGTATCACATTAACTATTGAAATCAAGATCGTCAAATATATCTAGGCCAAAAAAGCGAAGTTGTTGACCCCCTGCCTCAAACGTCATCTCACATCATTAAACGCTTGTTGTAGTTCTAGATGTTTCAGACACTGTAACTCCTTCGAATGTTGGAGTGGATCTTCATTCAACTGACTCCTCTTGAGGATGGGGCCTTCTAGTTTTTTCTTCTTCTTTTTTAAAGGGAGTTAACACTTGCAGAAGATATTTCAATATCTCTCTCATGTGTAAGTCACGGTGAAATCATGTGCAAACTCGTGAGGTTTAGCTCATGAGTTTGTAATATCATCATAGATGCAACATATGTCAATCTAGGACAAACTAGTGTTCAAATCATCATCTAATTCCTCTCAATCAAGTTTCGACAACTTCGAAACTGTAAGGAATCATCATACAACTCATTCGGTTAAGCTTGAACTAAGATGAATTCCTAAGACTTTTCAAATGACATTACTTAAGCTCTTGAAATTAAGATCCTTAAGTATATCCAGGCCTAAAAAGTGAAGTTGTTGATCCCTTTGCCTCAAATGTCATCTCACATACATCAAATGCTTGTTGTGATTATAGATGATTCAGATACTATAACTCCCTCAAATGTTGGAGTGGATCTCCATTCAATTAACTCCTCTTGAAGATGTGGGCTTTCTATTTTTTTTTTTAAAGGGAGTTAACACTTAGAGAAAATACTTCAATATCCCTCTCACATGCAAATCTTGTGCAAGCTCATGAGGTTCTTATAACATCGTCATAGATGCAATATACGTCAATCTAGGACTAAATAGTATTCAAATTATCATCCAATTCCTCTCAATCAAGTTTTTGACCACTCCAAAACAGTAAGGAATCATTGTACAACTCATACGTTAAGCTTTAACTGTGATAAATTCCTAAAGCTGTTCAAATTACATCACCTAAACTTTTGAAATCAAAATTGTCAAATATATCCAGGCCGAAAAAGCGAAGTTGTAGATCCCTTGCCTCAAACGTCATCTCACATACGTCAAACGTTTGTTGTAGTTCTAGATGCTACAGACAGTATAACTCTCTCGAATGTTGGAGTGGATCTTCCTTCAATCAACTCCTCTTGAAGACGTAGGCTTCTAGTTTCTTTGTTAAAGAGAGTTAACACTTCAGAAAATATTTGAATACCCTCTCTCTTGTGCAAGCTCATGAAATTTAGCTCAAAAACTTGTACTATCATCATAGTTAAAGCTTAACCGATGAGTTGTATGATGATTCCTTAATATTTTGGAGTAGCCGAAACTTGATTAAGAAGAGATGGATGATAATGTGAATACTGATTAGTCCTAGATTGATGTATATTGCCTCTATGATGATGTTACAAGCTCGTGAGCTGCATGTGATTTGCACATGAGGGGGTTATTGAAATATTTTCTACAAGTGTTAACTCCCTTCAAAAAAAAAAAAAATTAGAAGCCCCACATCTTCAAGAGGAGTTAATTGAATGAAGATCCACTCTAACATTTGAGGGAGTTATAGCGTTTGAAGCATCTAGAATTACAGCATGCGTTTGATGTATGTGAGATGACATTTGAGGTAATGTGGTCAACAACTTTGCTTTTTAGGCCTGGATATACTCGACAATCTCAATTTCAAGAGTTTAGGTGATGTCTAAGTGAAATTGATGGAAAATCTGAAGGCGGTAACTAGCAACTCGTCGTTTGGTCGGGAAGCAATAGTGTTGGTAAGGGAGATCTACCCATCCAAGTGGCGGCTCTACATTCTCATGTGCGATGTTGCGAATTAGCTGTGTTATCCGTGAAGAGGACGGACTTATTAGAAAACTTGAGTGCTGGTGATGAATGATGGTGAAAGTAACACGTTGGCGAAGTGAAGATGGTTGACACGCGGATCTCAAAGGTGATGAGGGGTCTGTGGAGGTTGGCATTGTGGCGATGGAATTTGTTTGTGTCGAAATGAACTTGCAGATAATCTGGGTTTCCTAAAGATAGTTCTTGAAGATGACTATAAATTTTCCTCATGGACCTAAGATTGACATAAAAGATAGGGTTAAAAAAGTCGATACACTTCTACATATAAATCTCCTTAATATGGTTCAAGTGTGATGTAAAATGAATCACGAACTCTGACCATCGCTACTTCAAACTCCGCTTAGAATAGAAGAAATGGCAGAAGGCATATGTTAGAAGCCACAACTTGTAGGTACTTTTTATAAATATTTATTAAAAGCAAAAAAAAAAAATGATGAATAGGGAAGAAGCTAGAGAACAAGAGAAGGAGATGAACTTATTCATGCATGGCTATTTTCGTTATTCTACTTCATTATGGTGTGGACGGAGTCAATACAAAAATGGTGTTAGCACGATCCCAACTGAGATCTCGTGAAATGGAGGTAAAGAACTGACCAAAAAAAAAAAAAAAAACGGAGGTAAAGAAATATTATCTGAATTTCCCCTCCTTTCATTCATGAATTTAATTTCTAATGACCAGTTTAAGAGGGAGAAAAGAATGGTTTTGCCCACCTTAGCTTATTTCCCGATATTTATTAATCAAACCAAACTTTTCAGGAAATAGTTAGCACAAATTTGGACTCCTCCTTAAATGAAAATACACCAACCCAATATATCTTTTATATCAAGGATAAGTTCTGTAGACCCATTCGTACATCCAATTGCTTTGATTTGAATTATTTAGAGGATGCCTTAAATATTAATATTATATCAAATCAGAAAGATAGACAATCAAACCCATTTCTCGATTCAATAAAAGTTAAAAAAGTTGAATAGGAACCCAAATAAGGAGATATATTTAAAAAAGCGGGTCCGATTATGCCTATTCCTAATCCTAAATGGAATGAAACGATGTAGGGATCCGTATGTAAACATAGTATCTATTTCGATATGCTCGAATGACCCATCTGATAATGAGACTATAAAACCCTATAAATCCTAAAACTTGTCATAAAAGTATTATTGAATCATAAAATTTAAAGCCTGTCTAATCGATGCAATCAAGTCTTTCTAATAAATTAGTCTAATTTGGTTAATGAAATATGCTAATGTGACTTTTTTTTTTAAAATTACATTCTCTCTCCTATGTGGCGTTAAGATTAAATAAAGTAGATACCCCTGCGATATCCATGGAATGAATTTGTCCCCCAAAATTAAAACTGAGAACCCGTGGAATGAAGTCGTTCATATGATCTACTAATGGAATGAATTTGTTCACCAAAATTAGAAGCTATATAGAGCTTTCACAGACAATCCCTACGATCACTCCAACACAATAACGACAGGGGTTCGAACTAAATGCTTAGCAGATACCCAAGTAGTAGGGTCGCTGTTGCATTCCTGTGAAGTCAACCCTAAAACTCGCTGTCTGATTCGCCTTCAGAGACTCTAGTGTACTTGGGTACACGCCAATTGAGTCGAGACCTGTGATGGGGTCGATGACAACCCTATAAGATGACCTAGCAGGTTCGATGTTCCTCGGCGTCCTCGTCAAACTCACCTTCGTATCCGAATACTTGAACCTCAAGCTGATCGATGGATAGTTGAGCTGGTAATCTGGTATGCTCCTAATGCTTGAGCATGTGACTTTTTCTTTAACTATGAGCTGGATTTCGGAGTCGGTGTAGTTGAGCCCACAAAGGTAAGGAATGTAATCTCACGGTCTAATGTCATAAATGAAAGAGCCCACAAAGCTGGATTTGCACTTGATTTGCTAGTAATTTGCATGTGATTTGCACATGAAAGAGGGTATAAAAATATTATCCATAGGTGTTTATTCCCTTTTGTTAGAATAGTGATGAAATTACCTCTCTACCCTCGTATCGCAGTGTCCAATTCTCTGTGATGTTGAGGTCGAGGTTGTTCAGCGTATACCGAGTCAACGTCATTGGGATCCTCCCATTTGTGTGTCCACTGAATATCGAAAGGATTGATGAAATGAAAAAAAAGAAGTCAAAATTACAATCGTAACATGTAAGTTGAATTAATTAAGGAATGCTAATTTGGTTAATTAATTTTCTATGAATAGACCCACAAGCGAATACCCCACTGATGAGTTTCTTCAGTACCAAGAGGACTAAAGAAGGCGAGTCTTTCCATGAAAGCCGCACCTCCAAGCTTAATTAGTATTTAACCCAAAAATTGAAAAAATTGATATGTTTGTAAGAGCCTTATATTCTAGAAAATCAACAAATTATCATTTCATTTACCTGCGAAGACTCCATGGCGGAGGGATTCAGTCGCGTGCAAGGCAAGTTGCACGTTGGTATGGTTAAAGTAAGCCGTGACATGGTTCATCAGGCATGAATTATAGCCCGCTAATATCTTGCACAACGGTTCCTGTCGAATCAAGAGAGATTAGTCATTAAATTAGGTTGTTCATCACCGAAAAATGGACATTCAATTTTTAAAAAGAAAAAAAACAGAAAAGTGAAGGGACGAAAAAATTAAGGAAGAAAATGCACCTACCCAATGATAATTAGGTGTGTCCACTTCAGCTCACGTGTTTAAGTTATGATCAGGGAAGGGCAGATCGAGGGGACAAGTCGGGGAGTATAGACTATTCATGTTGATCATCCTATACTGTTTGATATACTCGTCAAATTGAATTGAACTAAGGCGATCGTCCGAAATTTGGGCGTGCCCTATGCATAACCGATCATCCCTTCAAAATCTGTCTTGACATTCATATGTGGATTTTCCACTCGTGCTTCAAAAGTTTTCCAATTATTCTCTTCATTTTTGCATTAGTGGGTATAAAAAGAAAAAAACCATCGAACAAAGTCGAGTTTAGTTGAGAATTTGGGCAAAACATGATGATGCCTTTAAGATTTATAAAAGTGTCTGTAGTTGAATTTCGGTTCTCATCGTAAATTGCCTCGGCAAGTTGGTGCGCATAGTGCCCTGAAATGGAGGGGAAAAAACCATTCACCACATTCATCAATTAATTAATTAAATGTTCTCTCAAAAAAATAAAAGAAATTGATATTTGAATAACCTGAAAAAATATTAATTGTTAAATTAGGGTTGACAATTACTAACCCGCATAGCTTTCTCCTACTATATAGAACTCACTCCATCTGTACTATGGAAACCTTTTGAACCAATTCAGTAGAAATGTGTGGGCATCTCTTGCTGTTTGGTAATCACATCGAGATTCATTTTTCGGTAAATGAAGTTATCTCTAAATATCTAACGATCAATTTAAATTTACAAACATGTACTATTGTTGCAATGCTCTACGGTGGCGTTGGAGTAAGAAAATCTGACACCGACCCACGAATTGACGAACGATGAATTTGCAGCTGCAAAAGTATATGATGTCGCAATTAGGACAATTTGAACAAATTTGCTTATCTTCCTTTTAATGTAGCTGGGGAAAGAAGGAGCAAAAATGAAATTTCAGACGTGCCTTTGTTCCAAGTATGTTTTTGAATCTTAGGGTCGGGCTATTGGACCCATTTATCACAAGAAACAGGCTGAGTCCTTGGACCTCGCTGAACCCGACTGAAGTGCATCCTTGGCCTGCATACATATTACATAGACGTAATATAAATGTTGGAGATTAATGAACATAGGTAAAAGATTCTCTTGTTAATTTGGTTTTAAGTAACCTTTGTGGTTTGCCCCAGTGGCTAACCTTCCAACTTGGAAAGGGGAGGCGGGGGGTTTGCACGTGGTTTGCACGTGATTTGCACGTAATTACCTCTCTACCCTCGTATCGCAGTGTCCAATTCTCTGTGATGTTGAGGTCGAGGTCGTTCAGCATATACCGAGTCGACGTCACTGGATCCTCCTACACCATTGTTATATGGAGACAAGCAGAATAGGTTAAACAAACACCGATTTAACATGTGAATAAGCAAATTTTCATAATGCAATGAGATGCCAAAATTCTTACAATTATTATTGAAACTGGAGGAAAGAACTTGCACACGAGCAGAGTAGATAGGCATTGGATCCATAAAAGTGTATTTATTAAACTTGTAAATCTAGATTGAGAGAATATAGCACCAAAATTTAGAATTAGATATGAAGAATTCAAACTAAATTGGAAGAAGAGAGCTTTAAATCTAAATCGGGAGAGAAGTAAAAGTAAGAAAAAAACAATAAAATGCAAACAAAATCAACAAGAGAGAGAGAGAGAGACTAGTTCAAACCTGAAGGGGAGCTTGGAGTTGGCCAAGAAGTGGCAGATGATCTGAAGAGAGCGCCTAGGGGCAAAAATGGGAACTTGATTCCCTACTCCCCTTACCGTCACAAAAGTCAACCCCTCATCCGTTATTTCCAACCCCCCACCTAGACCTCGCAAAAAAAAATAAAAATCCAATTTTTAACCACTAAAAAAATAAAAATAAATAAAAAGGCTCACAAATAAAAATAAACATTATTAAATTCCAAAAATCGATTTATCTTATAGTGCCGCCTTTGCAGTGATTTTGATCCGCAATTTATGACATGATTTTTAAAGGATGCAGCAGATTAGATTATCCTAATTAAGAGACTGGTGAGGAAATTATCTCTCTACCCTTGTACCGTGGTGTCTAGTTTTTTGTGATGTCAAGGCCGATCTTGTTTAGCAGGTATCGAGTTGATGTCACCGGATCCTCTTGTCCATGTCTCCGTTGCATCGCGAAAGGAATGATTAAACAAGAGAAACTCAAAATTACCATTGTGACTTGTAAATCAATTTTAATTAATGAATGCTAATTTTAACTAATTTATGTCTTCAATAATACCTGAAGACCCACAAGCGAATTCCCCGCCATAGATGAGTTTCTTCAGTATAGGGAGGTTTGAAAAAGGCGAGTTGTTCCAAGAATTGCTCACCTCCAGGCTTACTCAATTTTTTGAGAGGAAATTAGCAAAAATTAGTATCTTCATAATAGCCTCATATTCAAGAAAAATGAGAAATGTTTGTTTCGCATAAAAAATTAAATTATTTGGAAACTATTTTCCTAAAATGATCTCTTGTATAGTTTGAATTAATTAGTCAATAAGTTTTTTTTATTAACAACTTATATTTAAATATTTTCGTGAACAATGAAAATATATCATTGATTAATTTTTGCGAGCAATATAAATATATCATTCTTAGGAAATATTATTCAAAGCTGGATTTGCACATGATTTGCACGTAATTTGCACGTAATTTGCACATGAAAGAGGGTATAAAAATATTATCCATAGGTGTTTATTCCATTTTGTTAGAATAGTGACGAAATTACCTCTCCACCCTTGTACTGTAGTGTCCAATTCTCTGTGATGTTGAGGTCGAGGTCGTTTAGCGTATACCGAGTCGACATCACTGGGATCCTCCTATTTGTGTGTCCACTGAATCTCGAAAGGGGAGTCTCCCCACGAAAGGAGCACCTCCACGCTAAATTAGCATTTGACGCAAAATTAGAAAAAAATTGATATATTTAAAATAGTCCTGTAATCAAGAAAATCAACAAATTATGATATAATTTACCTGCAAACCCTCCATGGCTGAGGGATTCGGGCGACGTTCGCGTGCAGCGCATGTTGCACATCGGTAAGGCTAAAGTAAGCCATGGCGTGCTTCATGAGGCATGGGTCGTAGCCTACGTTATGGCCGGCGAAGAGTTGATCAAGCGGACAGGTGGCGGAGTACAAACTATCCATGTTAATCATCTCGTACTGTTTGTTGTACTCGTCAAGAAGGATAAAACAGTCTTTGATCAAATATCTGTTACTGAAGTCGCATTTGGCCTCAATTAAACTGTAAAGATCGTCTGAAATCAGTGCGTGGCCCCATGCATTTGATCATCCCCATGAAATCTGTCTCGACATTCATGTTTGGATTTCCTACCTGCATGTCAGAAATTTCACAATTAATTACTTCATTCTTGCGTTAGTGGATTTAACATGGAAAAACTATTGAATAAAATCAAGTTTAGGGTGCGCAAGGCAACATTTTTATTTCGGGAATTATTTCTTTTCAAAAATAGTTTTTTTCTATTTCTACTCCGGGAACAATTTCTAAATAAAATAAGGTGTTTGATAATTATACAAAATTTATATTCTTGGAATAGAAAAAGAATAGAACTGCATTTGGTAAAAAATTATAAATTATTGTATTTATTTGTTTTTTCCTCTTACTCATGAACTGCCAATCACCGCTCGCCGTCGCACGATCGTCGCACGACCGCCACACAACTGTTGCATGATTGCCGCACGACTGCCAAATGTCGCCGTCGACCGCCACCGCAGGATTGCTACCCACAGCCCATCGTCCGCGGGAGGGGCGGTGGCTGGTGAGTTGTGGGCAGTTGTCCTACGGTGGCGGTCAGTAGTGGCGGTTGGTGGTCGTACAGCGGTAGGCGGCGGTTGTGCGGCGATTGGCCACAATAGGCTACCGGCAAATGGTGGTGGTCGTTAGCCGGTGGGCTGTGGGTGACGGCTGATGGGCTACGGGCAGTGGCAACTGTCGCCGGCAGTTGCCAGCGGTTGGTTACCAACAATGACCGCGGGCAACAGGAGGTGGCCCCGTCGAGCGGCAGGAGGTGGCCGATGGTTGGCAGGTGACTAGTGTTCGCAATAAGGAAGAAGAATAAAAAAAAAAAGAAAAAAATTATTTCTAGAAATTGTTCCCGGAAACAAGAAGCTTCTTTTCTTTTCTATTCTGGAGAATAAAAAAATAAGTTGGCGTTACCAAACATATTTTTGTTCTTTTTGTGTTCCAGGGAATAAAAGAATAGAAATAGGGAGAAATAGAAACATTACCATGCAGGCCCTTAGTTGAGAATTTGGCACGCACGATCACGTCTTTAAAATTAATAGAGGTGTCTGGAGTTGCGTTTTGATTCCCATTGTAGATTGCCTCGGCAAGCTGCTGTGCCAAGTGCCCTGAAATGGAGGGGAAAAACCGTTTACCACGTGTCGCGACCAATTTTTTCGGGGTGTGAACCACCTAGGGTTTGGCTAATGGATTGTTAAGCCTAGACTTAACTCGGGCTCTCCCAAGCCCATACCAATTCGCGACTTAGGTTTAAGTTTATAACATACAATTGATTTTCAATTAGGAGTCGCCACTAATCTATTTTTGGTGGGTCGATTAGAAATCCAAGTAAAGTAATGGGAGATTTACTTTACTCCTACGAACCAGAGATTATGGGTACGGGGACTTGGTTACACTAGATTTCTCTAATGCCCTTTCGGTACCTTTATCTTTTATTTTGAAAAAAATTGTTTGGCAAGCAACTTGAATTAATTTTAATTCCTTAACATGTGAGGTGACCATGCAGGTGCGCAAACCACCAATTTAACACTCAAGAAAGCAAATGAATAAATTGCAGGACTTACCTCATAACAACGAAAGCATCTGCGTTGTTAGTTTAGAATTCAAATCAGCAGTCCTAAATATGATTTCTAATTAACACGCAATTTTTGTTTTGTTTTCACTTAATTAATTAAAATCATGCAATATGCAATGCATGCCACTAATTTAACATGAAATGATATGACATGTCAACATGACTTAGCTATATGACCTAAGCAATATGACATAACTAAGCATGTAGTCTATCATAAGCATGAGATGATTTATTCTAAATAATTTTTTTATTTTCCATGAGATTCGAAATTAAAGAAATGCAACATTTAAATATGCAATCTAAATTAATCTAATGACTTAATTCTAATGACGGGCAATTTCTAATTAAATGCACCTAACAAAAATCACTAAATGGCGTGCATTGTATGAAACTAATTCTATATGACGTGCACATGATTTTTATTTTCCTAATAAGCATGCAATCTATTTAGGAGAAATTATCTAAACCTATAATATGCAATCTTAGAATGCAATGACGTGCAAAAAATGCTCTAATTCTACATGACATATGCATATGACATTTTTTATTAAAAAAATGCAATCTATCTTAGAAATTACAACTAATTTATCCTAAGACAAATTTTATGAAATTTCAAATGATCTATAGCTAGATTAAGATTCTATCTAATTTAAACTAGGGATTAAGTCATATTAAATCCTAATTTAAACTAAGACATTATCTGAATCTAAAATGCCATTTATCTAAAAAAGATGATCTAAAATGAAACATGCAATTCTAATCTAATATGCACAATGATTTTTTATGTTTTTCTTTAATCTCGAAATTAAAATTAATACTTAATTAACATGCAATTCAAAAAAACTAACAACCTAAATGAATGCACTTTTTTTTTTTGAATTTTTTATTTAAAAAATTCATAATAAGATTGCAATCCTAATATGCAAGATGACAACAAACATAATCCTAATTAAGATTTTTTTGATTTTTTTATTTTTACGAAAATAAGATTTGACTCAATCAACTTGACGATAGCAAATCAAACAAAAGATAAGATTGATATTCAAAAATTGGCGAACCATATCTCGCGCATGAGATCGGGTTGACTAATTTTAATTTTAAATCGCGAATCAAATCTCGAGCTTGAGATTGGATTGTCGATTTTATAAGGGATTGCGAGTCGGATTTTCGGGCGAAAATCGGACTGTCAATCCCTAGCTTGAGGGACTATTTCATATTGGGATCTCAATCACATATTTAGGAACAATTCTACTAAAACAGAATATTAAAGAAATAATAATAAAAATAATAAAAGAAAAACTACCTAATCTGATTTTCTTTTTTCTTTTTCTTTTGTTTTTGAACGGTGGCTTGGCAGCTCGTGGTGGAGGATGGCCGGCGTCGAGCTCCGGCGAGGATATTGTCGTGGGTCGGTATGAGCTGCGTCGCGGGAGCTGCGTCGGGGGCGCTCGGATCACGAGCTTCAGCCCGGGGGCGCTGCGAGGGGCGGGAGGCCTCGGTGGCTGCGATGAGGCTCGGCACCGGCGAAAGGGAAGCGTCGAGCGCGGGTCCGGGGGCTTAGGGGCGTGTGGGACCTCGGATTTGCAAGCGGAGGGACTCGGTGCTTGGATCTCGACTCGGCTGCGAACGGGTCGCCGGTGACTTGGGGGGGCGGCGAGGTGGTGCGGGCCGCGGGGACGCCGGGGCGGAGGTGCAGGCTCGGGCTGAGGCGAATCACCGGCGAAGTGGACACACAGGCAGCAGAACAGGGGAGTCACTCGGGGGGGAAGACTCGGATCGGCACGGCGGACCAGACGGAAGCGGGAGGCGTGGCCGAGGGCTCGAGCGTCGCGGGCCGAGGGCTGGAACAAAGCAACGCCGGGCGGAAAGGAGCGATCTGGCTCGGGTCTAGCTCGCGTCGAGCGGCGTCGCGGGCGGAGCGGGGTGTTGCGGCGGCGCGCGGCGGAGGAAGACAGCGCGTCGCGGGCGGAGCGAGGTCAAGAGCGGCAGTGGTGCAGTGACAGGTGGCGCTCAGCAAGGTCAGGAGCGGCGGGCTTCGTCGGAGCTCCGGCGTCGGGGCGGCGGGCTTCGTCGGAGCTCCGGAAGTACGTTGGAGCAGCAACGTGGCAGCGAGTTGGGAAGACGATGAACAGTAGGGGTCAAATCACCCCTTTTCCTTCTGCCTTTTCCTTCTCTTTCTCTCACCGCCTCCTCCTTCGTACTATCTGCGAAGCTTTTTCTTCTCTTTCTCTTTTCTGAATTTTTTTCCCAGCCCCCACGGATGGCTTCTCTCCCCTTTCACTTTTTCTGAATTTTTTTAAAAGAAGCTCCCCATTTACGAAGAGAAGGCCACCCCTATTTATAGAGTGAAAACTTAGTCTGCTCAACCTACGAAGATTTGCATAACAACTCAATCGCTGAAGATCATCTTTCGAGATTATCGTGTATGCTGACTCAGCGATTGAAGATAAACTGGAATTTTTTTGTGAAGATTTTCCAAATGATTCACTTTAGATAAAACTCCATTATCCAATTCTAAAATCTTTCGAGATATCCATCCGCAACAAAATATTTTAGAATATTCCTTATCCTCCTTAATATTCCCAACTTTAAGATTAAAGTGCGATTTTTAATTTCCAAAAATCATCATAATATCGCATCAAATCTTAAATTTTCACAAGATAATTAATTAAACATAACGACGGGCTTGGGTTAATTTTCTTCATGAGCTTAGTCCAGCCTGTTAATTTAAAACCCAAAACCACCAATTCGACCCATCCGCCACCGGTCCAGTAAATAAAATGCAAAATAAATGAAATGCACCTAAATCTATATGCTATAAAATTAAACCCTAATTTTTAAAGCGATAAATGACTAAACGGGCCGTTAAAATTTAGGTGTCAACACCACGTGCATCAGTTAATTAATTGAATGCTCTCTCGAAAAATTAAAGAAATTGATATTGGAAAAAACTGTAAAAAAAATTGATTGTAAAATTAGGGTCGATAACTACCTGCATAGCCGTCTCCTGCTATGTAGACATCGCTCATTCTGTACTGCGGAAACCTTCTTAACCAATTTAGGAGAAATGCACGGGCATCTCTAGCTGTTTAATAATCGCATAAAAATTCACTTTCAGTAAATGAGCTTATCTCCCAAAATCTAATTATTAATTTAATTTTTACGAACATGTATTGTCGTCGCCGTGCTCTATGGTGGCATTGTTGTACGAAAACCCGACACCAACGGGTGAATCGAGGAACAACAGATTCGCGGCTGCAAAAATTAGGACAATTTTAAAAAATTTACTTATCTTCTAGCTGGGGAAAGAAGGAAAAAGAATTGAAATTACCTTCGTTCCAAGTAAAGTTGTTGAATCTCAGGGCCGGGCCGTCGGGCCCATTTGTCATGAGAAATGGGCCAAGCTCTTGGGCCTCTCCGAACCCAACAGAACTGCAGCCTTGGCCTGACATAGGACGTAATAAAAATGTGGAGATCAATGAATTGAGGTAAAAAATAATCACTCGCTAATTTAGTTTTAAGTAAAAAATTCACATAAAAGTTAACCTCCACCAAGCCACAGGAGGAGAGGTTTTGCGTCGTGCCCTCCCTTCACCAGACCGACTAATTAACGCCGTTTGCTTCCTTCTCTCATGGTGTTCAATCGTTGCCAAACGTCGCGACCTTCTCGAGGCATTAACTCGTAATGCGTCGTGCGAAGACGTGGAGAATTTACTCGGGGAGCGGTAGAGCTTCGTGGGTGCGTTAAAAGCATGGGATCAACGCCCTAATCGACAAATCTCTCTCTCTCTCTCTCTCTCTTCTCTTAAGGCGAATAATGGCGATCGTAATGCCAGAAACACTCTTCACAACTCTGTCTCTAGCCAGTACACAGAGTTCAAATCCAGAGGACAACAAATGCTACATGTACAATATACATGACACCAATGGCAATGTTAGATAGAGAAGAAAAAGATAGCCATGATACTTTGACTTGTATCCCAAAATTGCATTTTCCCTCTGTAATATATGGGTTTTAAAACAAGAAAAGAAAAGAAAAGAAAAGAAAGGTTTGAAAAGTCAAAAAGGGAGGCTGAAGAGGGATGTGGAACCTTCGGCTGGGCTTTAAAAAGAGAGAAAGAGGGAGAGAAAGAGAAGAGCAGCGAGCATAAACAGAAACAGGGGAAAACGCAAAACAGAGAAGAAGAGAGAAAGAAGAGAAAGGAAAAAGGGAAAAAGGGGAAAAATTTTGGCACGCTCGTGACCCGGACGCCTCATCAAGCCGACTCAAGTGTGTTTTGCAAGGCCGGTAAGAAATTAAAGCCTTTAATCACTTGCTTGAATCAATTGCCGCAATTAGGGCTCGAAATTCGGATTTCTTGGGTATTTGTGTGGCGAAGCCCAATTTTTGAGCCGTTAAGCTGTAAATTTTTTTAGAAATGGTACTTTGGGATGTTGTGAAGCTATAGCATCTTTCGGATCGTGATTTGAGCTTGTGGTTTGTTCGGAACGGAATTTTGAAGTTGGAGGCGCAATCTGGTACTGTAGCGAACAGTGGCTTCGAGTCTCTTTTTTTGTTATTTCCGGTACTGTTTTGGGGCGGCTGAGTTGGGGTTGTTGTTGTACGTTAAGAGAGCTTTCTAAAGACTATAAGACGGCTTGAAATGGAATTTTGTGGAGGAAGTTATGGCGTGACGAAGTTAGCGCATGGGCCGTGCCTAGCTGAAAATGATGGGTTTATGCTAAATTGTGAGCTTTTGGGGCGCGTAGGTGTCGTTTATCGACTAATAGGCCTAGTATAGACGAGTCATTATAAGAATATCATTTTTACTCGGATTTTTGATATTTTCCCGTTAATTGTTAGGAATCCGAATGCGTCGGTTCGTGTGAGCGTCGTATTTGATTTTTGGCTTTTCTCAGGTGAGTGACACTATTTCTTTTTTGTATTTTAAACTCATGTTTTGAGAAATATGGTGGATTAAATACTCTATGAGTTGATAAAAAGCATGTTTTGTTGCATAAAACAGGATCGAGCTATTACTGACATTTTTATTGTTCGAAAGGAATTATATTTTGACGTTGATTTGGATGGTTGTGTGAAAAAGGGATTTGTGAAAATCTTTGTGAAAGAATCTTGAAATGTTGTAGAAAATGCTTTGATATTTATATATATCAAAATTTGGAGTTCTGGTATGATTCTCTTTCGATATTGAATTACTGGATATTGTAATTGATGATTGGTGCTCAATGTCGCTATGGACCCGAGGGGTGTGGGTATGCGCATACTATTCTAGGATATCCTTGTGGGCCGAGCCACCGGCTAATAATATGTGGAGACCTTGCCAAGGGGGAATCTTGGTCGTTTTGTCAACGGCGTTACGCGTGACCATGGTTAGACATTTGAGCATGAATTGATCAATGGAGTGGACCATTGACGTGTGATTTGAGTTTAATCGATGGAATGGACCATCGATGTAATTTGATGAGATTAATCAATGGAATAGACCATTGATGCATGTTTTACGAGATTAACTAATGGACTCGACCATTGGTACTTTTGGTATTTGAGTTATGATTATGTTTTGAGTTATGTTTTAAAATGTGCATAGTGATTTCTCGATCCGCTTAGAAGAAATGTGTTACTCACTGAGCCGTGGTAGCTCACTCCTCTCATCTACTTGTTTTTCAGGTTCTTCAGCGAGTCGCGAGGAGGCGTGAGCGTTCGCTTGGGGAGGACTTTTGTTGTGGAACTTTTTGGTATGGCTTATGCATAGTTCATAAGTTTATAAGTTAGTTTTTGTAGAAGGTTTATGTTTTGATGTTTGTGGAACATAGATATACTCTGATATTGTAACCAATTGCCCCTTTTTGTCAAATATATATATGTGGATGTATATATGTTGATATCGGGTTGAAATTTTGGTTACGTTGAGGCTGCGTCCTTTGGAAAAAAAGACGGCCGTGTCATGCCCTTCTTCTTGAGAATCAGGGTGTGACATTTGTTGGTATCAGAGCTTAGGTTTTGATTTGTTTGGGTAGATATGGGACGGTGTGAGATTGTGTGATAGATTTTTTTTAACGCGTTAGCTTTTTAGATATTGAGTTGTAGCTCCGTTATTGGATTCAGGTAATCATGCGTGACTCAGAGACACTTGCTTCGCTTCGTAGAAATAGTAAAGGCAAGCAAGTTGTAGCCCCTGATGCTAGAGACACGCCTCAAGCTTCTCGAGGTGCATCTCTAAGGAGGAGACGGGATGATCGGCGTGAGGAAAGTCCTAACTCGCATGAAGTCAGGGAAGTTAACCAACGGTCGTTTCCCCCGAGTGACTTTGAGCAAGCCATGATTCATTGGTATCGTCAAGCAAAGGAATTAAGTGGAGATGGAGCAACTGGCTCATACACCTTTGCGCAATTCAGAAAGGCGAAACCACCCACTTATGATGGGAAAGCTGATCCTCTTGCAGCTGAGCAGTGGACTAGAAAGATTGAAGGGATCTTTGAAGCTGAAGGTGTTCCCGAAGATAAGAAGGTTACTTTTGCTTCTCGATACTTAGAAGGCGGCGAGCATTGGTGGGAGGGAATGAGGCCAGCTCTTGGAGATAGAGGTGATGTTATAGCTTGGGAGGACTTTAAGCAGGCTTTCAATGCCCAATTCTTCCCAATGTCATTTCGAGACAAAAATGAAGAGTGATTTTATACACATATCTCAAGGCGACTCCACGGTTTTGGAGTATGCAGCCCGCTTTAATCGGATGAGTAGATTTGCTGAGCAATATGTGTCTAATGAGCAAGATAAAGCCGATCACTTTCGAGAGGGGCTTCGGTATGAAATTGGTTCGGCACTCACACCTCTAGCATTGACATCTTATAAAGACGTGCTGGAACGAGCGATCAGAGTGGAACAAAAGATTCTAGAGCGAGATGTGCAAGGCGTACCTTAGCATAAGAAGTTGAGATTCACTGACTATTAGGATAGCGGCGCCAGTGGCAGCGGAAAGAGGAAAGCTTTTAATCAGCCAGGAAAGCCCAGAATTCAGAATAATCTAGGCCCTTGTACTACATGTGGGAAACGACATAGCGGTCCTTGTTATCGCAAGAGAGGAGCATGTTTCACTTGTGGAAAAATGGGACATATGGCACGTGATTGTCCAACACGGAAGAATGCCCCGGAGATAGTAGAGTATGTTTTGTATGTGGACAACCTGGACATCGAGCCTATACTTGTTCTATGAGGAAGACCGCACCTCCAGTTGATAAGCCACAAGAAGGCCATCAAAGGCAAAGGATGACTGGGAAAGTTTTTACGATGACAGGAGAGGATGCGGCGGCTTCTAATACAGTTGTTGCAGGCACTTTTCCAAGGTTAATTTCAGCTATGCGAGCAAGAAAGCTTTTGAGAAAGGGTTGTTGCGGTTATTTAGCTTGTGTAAAAGATACAAGTGAGGAGCCGGTAAAGCTAGAAAATGTTCATGTTGTCAGAGAATTTCCTGATGTATTTCCTGAAGATTTACTGGCTTGCCTCGATAGAGAGATAGAGTTTTGCATCGATTTAATACCTGGTACAACACCCATCTCTAAGACCCCATATCGGATGGCACCTTCTGAATTGAGTGAATTGAAGACTCAATTGCAAGAGCTTTTGGATAAGGGTTTTATTAGGCCTAGTGTATCGCCTTGGGGAGCTCCTGTTTTATTTGTGAAGAAGAAAGACGGTAGTATGCGACTTTGCATAGATTATCGAGAACTTAACAAGGTGACGATCAAAAATAAATATCCTTTACCTCGGATAGATGATTTATTTGATCAACTTCAAGGGGCTCAAGTATTTTCTAAGATCGACCTTCGTTCTAGGTATCATCAGTTGAAGATAAAAGTTGATGATGTGCCAAAGACCGCTTTCAGAACAAGGTATGGGCATTATGAATTCCTTGTCATGCCTTTCGGGTTAACGAATGCACTGCGGCTTTCATGGATTTGATGAACAGGGTATTCGGGCAATTTCTTGACAGATTTATTGTGGTATTCATCGATGATATTTTGGTGTATTCGAGGAGTTTGGGAGAACATGAACAACACTTGAGGGTTGTTTTACAAACTTTGCGTGAAAAGAAGTTGTATGCTAAATTTAGTAAGTGCGCCTTCTGGCTTGGGTCATGTAATATCAAAGGATGGTATCTCAGTTGATCCAAAGAAAGTTGAAGCAATTGTTCAATGGAATCGCCCTACCAATGTCACGGAGGTAAGAAGTTTTCTTGGGCTAGCAGGTTATTATAGGAGATTTATAGAAGGGTTTTCTAAAATTGCCAGTCCACTTACTCGCCTAACTCAGAAGGGAGTTAAATTTGTATGGTCAAATCAATGTGAATGCAGTTTCCAAGAGTTGAAGAGGCGATTGGTGTCGGCTCCTATATTGACTTTGCCTTCGTGAACCTGGTGGCTTTACAATTTATTGCGATGCATCTAAGGAAGGTTTAGGTTGTGTTCTTATGCAAGATGGTAAAGTTGTGGCATATGCCTCTAGACAGTTGAAGACTCATGAGAAGAACTATCCCACTCATGATCTAGAATTGGCGGCGGTCGTGTTTGCATTAAAAATATGGCGGCACTACTTGTATGGTGAAAAATGTGAAGTCTTTACCGATCACAAGAGTTTGAAATATATTTTTACTCAAAAAGAACTTAACATGAGGCAGAGGAGATGGCTAGAACTTCTGAAGGATTATGACTTATCCATCAATTACCATCCAGGTAAAGCTAACGTGGTAGCCGATGCCTTGAGTCGCAAATCCTCTGGAAATATGGCAGCATTGCTTACTTCTCAAAAGCCTATTCTTGAAGATATGAGAAAGCTGGACTTGGAGGTTTTGGTCCATCGACTTGGTGTTCAATTGGCTAATCTTCGAGTACAACCGACATTGATTGACAGAATCAAGGCTAAACAAAATGAAGATCCTCAATTGGAGAAGATTAAAGAAGGTGTAGAAGCTGGGAAACAAGATGACTTTAGTATCCATGTAGATGGGTCATTGAGATTTCGTGGTCGATTATGTGTTCCCAATGATTCAGAATTGAAAAAGGAGATACTACAAGAAGCTCATAGCACTAGATTCTCGATTCATCCGGGAAGCACCAAGATGTACAGGGATTTGAGAGGAAATTTTTGGTGGATCAATATGAAGAAAGATATTGTGAAGTTTGTCGACCAATGTCTAATTTGCCAGCAAGTGAAAGTTGAGCATCAGAAACCAGGTGGTCAGCTACACCCACTTGAGGTACCTAAATGGAAGTGGGACCATATTACCATGGATTTCATCGTCGGCTTACCGAGGACGCCTAGTGGTAAGAATGCCATATGGGTGATTGTTGATCGATTGACTAAATCTGCACACTTTTTGTCTTATCGATTCGGTCTTTCACTTGAAGACATGGCGAAGCGATACGTCAATGAGATAGTGAGACTTCATGGAGTTCCAGTGAGTATTGTTTCCGATAGAGATCCCAAGTTTGTGTCCAACTTTTGGAAGAGTTTACAAGGGGCGTTAGGTACTCAACTCAACTTTAGCACAACTTTTCATCCACAAACGGATGGCCAGTCAGAAAGAACTATTCAGACATTAGAGGATATGCTATGATCTTGCGTTATTGACTTTGGTGGTTCGTGGGATGAACATTTACACTTGGCAGAGTTTTCTTATAATAACAGCTATCATTCTAGTATTAAAATGGCTCCTTTTGAAGCTTTGTATGGGCGTAAATGTAGAACTCTGTTTCTGGGATGATGTTGGTGAGAAAAGATTAACCGGCCCCGAATTCATACAGCAATCGAAGAGAAAATCAGACTCATTCGAGAGCGTTTGAAAACAGCTCAAAGCCGTCAGAAAAGTTATGCAGACCTTAAGAGGCGTAAAGTAGAATTTAATGTAGGAGATCATGTGTTCTTGAAGGTTTCTCCTATGAAGGGCGTCATGAGATTTGGCACGCGTGGTAAATTAAGCCCAAGGTACGTGGGACCATTTTTGATATTAGAAAAGATTGGTGAAGTTGCTTATAAGCTAGCTTTACCTCCAGCATTATCCGGAGTCCATAATGTGTTTCATGTCTCCTTATTACGGAAATATGTGCCAAATCCCGATCACGTATTGGATTTTACACCATTGAAGTTGAGAGAAAACTTAATGTACGAAGAGCAGCCCATTCGTATTATTGATAAGAAGGATCAGGTATTGCGACGACGCACTATTCCTTATGTGAAGATCCAATGGCAGAATCACACAGAGAGAGAGGCCACTTGGGAACTCGAGGAAGAGGCAAGGCGCAAATACCCTCGCTTGTTTCATGATTGAGGTACCTGTAAATTTCGAGGACGAAATTTTTTTTAAGGAGGGGATAATGTAATATATGGGTTTTATAACAAGAAAAGAAAAGAAAAGAAAAGAAAAGAAAGGTTTGAAAAGTCAAAAAGGGAGGCTGAAGAGGGATGTGGAACCTTCGGCTGGGCTTTAAAAAGAGAGAAAGAGGAGAGAAAGAGAAGAGCAGCGAGCAGAAACAGAAACAGGGGAAAACACAAAACAGAGGAGAAGAGAGAAAGAAGAGAAAGGAAAAAGGGAAAAAGGGAAAAATTTTGGCGCGCTCGTGACCCGGACGCCTCATCAAGCCGACTCAAGTGTGTTTTGCAAGGCCGGTAAGAAATTGAAGCCTTTAATCACTTGCTTGAATCAATTGCCGCAATTAGGGCTCGAAATTCGGATTTCTTGGGTATTTGTGTGGCGAAGCCCAATTTTTGAGCCGTTAAGCTGTAAATCTTTTTAGAAATGGTACTTTGGGATGTTGTGAAGCTATAGCATCTTTCGGATCGTGATTTGAGCTTGCGGTTTGTTCGGAACGGAATTTTGAAGTTGGAGGCGCAATCTGGTACTGTAGCGAACAGTGGCTTTGAGTCTCTTTTTTTGTTATTTCCGGTACTGTTTTGGGGCGGCTGAGTTGGGGTTGTTGTTGTACGTTAAGAGAGATTTCTAAAGACTATAAGACGGCTTGAAACGGAATTTTGTGGAGGAAGTTATGGCGTGACGAAGTTGGCGCATGGGCCGTGCCTAGCTGAAAATGATGGGTTTATGCTAAATTGTGAGCTTTTGGGGCGCGTAGGTGTCGTTTATCGACTAATAGGCCTAGTATAGACGAGTCGTTATAAGAATATCATTTTTACTCGGATTTTTGATATTTTCCGTTAATTGTTAGGAATCCGAATGCGTCGGTTCGTGTGAGCGTCGTATTTGATTTTTGGCTTTTCCCAGGTGAGTGACACTATTTCTTCTTTGTATTTTAAACTCATGTTTTGAGAAACATGGTGGATTAAATACTCTATGAGTTGATAAAAAGCATGTTTTGTTGCATAAAACATGATCGAGCTATTACTGACATTTTTATTGTTCGAAAGGAATTATATTTTGACGTTGATTTGGATGGTTGTGTGAAAAAGGGATTTGTGAAAATCTTTGTGAAAGAATCTTGAAATGTTGTAGAAAATGCTTTGATATTTATATATATCAAAATTTGGAGTTCTGGTATGATTCTCTTTCTGATATTGAATTACTGGATATTGTAATTGGTGATTGGTGCTCAATGTCGCTATGGACCCTGAGGGGTGTGGGTATGCAAATACTATTCTAGGATATCCTTGTGGGCCGAGCCACCGGCTAATAATATGTGGAGACCTTGCCAAGGGGGGAATCTTGGTCGTTTTGTCACGGGCGTTACGCGTGATCATGGTTAGACATTTGAGCATGAATTGATCAATGGAGTGGACCATTGACGTGTGATTTGAGTTTAATCGATGGAATGGACCATCGATGTAATTTGATGAGATTAATCAATGGAATAGACCATTGATGCATGTTTTACGAGATTAACTAATGGACTCGACCATTGGTACTTTTGGTATTTGAGTTATGATTATGTTTTGAGTTATGTTTTAAAATGTGCATAGTGATTTCTCGATCCGCTTAGAAGAAATGTGTTACTCACTGAGCCGTGGTAGCTCACTCCTCTCATCTACTTGTTTTTCAGGTTCTTCAACGAGTCGCGAGTAGGCGTGAGCGTTCGCTTGGGGATGACTTTTGTTGTGGAACTTTTTGGTATGGCTTATGCATAGTTCATAAGTTTATAAGTTAGTTTTTGTAGAAGGTTTATGTTTTGATGTTTGTGGAACATAGATATACTCTGATATTGTAACCAATTGCCCCTTTTTGTCAAATATATATATGTTGATATCGGGTTGAAATTTTGGTTACGTTGAGGCTGCGTCCTTTGGAAAAAAAGACGGCCGTGTCATGCCCTTCTTCTTGAGAATCGGGGTGTGACACCCTCGTTATGTTTCGCAATGGCCACCAGTGGGTATGCTGTTAGCTGCATGAGGCCCTCAATCTAGACCTAATATACACAGGAGATTGTGCCCCGTTATTTCTTAAGGTGCCTAATCCCACTAAAATGAGTGATTTCAGGCCTCTTTTCTCGCTGCAACATAATATGCAGGTTCGTATTACTTCCGTTATAGCTACAAGATTGGGAGCAGCTCTTCTTGATTCTGTTTGCCTCGATCAAACTGCTTTCATTAGTGGATGAAGATTGAGAGCACTTCTTCTTTGTTTGACACTTTGAATAGCTAGTCAAATGCTTTCTAGTGCAAAACTCAATAATTTTGTAGTATACTAGCAATATATATATATATTCAAGTACGATGATAATAAAAAGGATTTATTATATGAATCACAAGATTTTAATATCCATGATGATCGACCGAAAGTTCGGATACTCAAATACGAAAAGACAAAAATTAGAGGAATACCTATGAACTTATCTCACTTATGTTGCTGTGCCATTTTTTTCGTTTGTTTTTTTGGGTCAAAATATAGTTGTGCCATTAACCAGGGCAACATCTTCTCGCAAATGTAATTTTATGGATCCATTCGGACCTCTCTCAAGGGGAAGGGGATGAATAATCATCCAAGTTAAGACACGCCACATCTCTATCACACGTAGGCTTTTCTATCATAGTACAAACAAGTAATGACAGAGCTCTTTTAGGACATTTACTAGAATAACAGCCGAGCACACAAAAATATGGCACGGCAATCTTATTATCATCGCCTAATACATAGCTTCTAGCGAAACAGAAATCGTAAAATTCATCCATAATTGAGAAGAGAGAGGACAAATCTCTATAACCTGTTATGAGTTTAACACAACTTTGCCATAGGTCTGGATGTCGAAACCAAAACCTTAAAAAAAAGTAATGCGCTTAAGTCAATTTTAAGAAATTTGCACAAATCATCCAAGAGCCGCATCACTCTTCGCTATTCCCACCCCCAATTCACATTATTACACATAAAGTTTGTGCATGTACGTTACAATATCTTATAAAGTATGTTTTATGGTGAGAAATCTCTCGAGCAATGTCAGGAAGAGTGCAGAGAAGCAACTCAAGAGGAGGAGGCCATGGGAAAAGAAAAATAAGAGCGGTTACGGCAACAATGGCGAGCCAGATGAGAGCAATCTCAGGTTCGGGACATTTGTACTAGGGAAAATTATTGAAAAAGCTCTATAATTATTATACTTTTGACAATTCAGTACTAAACATTTAAATTTTACTAATTAAATCATAAACTTTTTTTATTATTTTTATTGAGTACATCTAGTCACTTTAGCTAGAAATCACTAACATTGACATGGATTATCTTACATGATATAGTTGGCATTAACACGGATTATTTTTAATAATATTTTAATATTTTTTGAAAATTTTTAGTCTTTTTTTCTTTTCTTTTCCTATTCTTTCTTTTCCCCCCGACGGCCATTGCCCAGACCTTGATGCCAGACTTGTTGGGTTTGAGCCTTGCTTTTTCTTTATCCAGCCTTTGTAGGTAAGACTAAATCCCTCTTCCCAAATTGAAGAAAGGTATGCAACCTCTGAACAGAGATTCGCAAGATATTCCCTTTTTTTTTGTCGGCCTAAATCGAATTGATCGCATATTTAAAATCGCATTTGAGACTTCACAACGTGCATCCCAATTGTTTTTCCATTTATCCAAGGAGTTAATTGTTGGTTGATATGATTTAAGATTACTTTAGAAGCTAGACAAAGGCAAATGTTCATATATACGGCGTGAGCTTAGAACTGGTATTATGAAAGTGGAGTTCTTATTTATAGAAACCTTCATCCTCTTGTCAATTTCTTCTGGTTGATCGAGCCTGCCTCAGTCATTAATCAACATAACGTTGGAACTCAAACATGAACTTGAACTACTTATTGTACAACAAGACTTTATCAAAAGAGCTCTCATGTATAAAAATGGAGAAATGAATTAAATATAACACATTTATTATTCATGTGTAGACGATTTTATCTATTTACGATACGTACACAACGAATCTTATACATAAAATTCTTTTAACTAGGCTGTTGTATTTGAAATTCATCGACTCTACGTCAATGCCCTCTTGGTTCAATGATCCGGCCAGTTCAGTCCGCCCTTTTGAATATAGAAATTACACAAACTCCTTGCGATAACTAAAAGACAACGGCGACAGGGATCCGAACTGAATGCTTAGCAGATACCCACGTGATCGCGCCTTGAGCAAGGGGCGGGGTCGCCGTCTTATTCCTTGTGAAGTCAAGGCTGAAACTCGCTGTCTCGTTCACCTTAGTGAACTCTAGATTACTCGGGTACACGCCAATTGAGTTGAGACCCGTGATGGGGTCGATAACCACCCTGTAAGACGAGTTAGCAGGTCCGACGTTCCTCACCTTCCTCGTCACGTTAAACTTCGTCACCGAACTCTCAAAGCTCAAGCTGATCGATGGATAGTTGAGCTGGTAATCGGGTATGCTCCCAGTGCTCGAGCATGTGACCTTTTCTTCAACTATGAGCTCGATTTCGGAGTCGGTGTAGTTGAGCCCACAAAGGTAAGGAATGTAATCTTGCGGTTCGATGTCGTAAATGAGACCCGGGTCAACAGCCTTTGATGGGTTGACATGTCCTGCGCCAGTGGTGAATATGTTTGCTGGATTGAGCGACTGGTCCAAGATGGGTTGGCCCTTCGTGTCGGAGGTGGAGGCAGTGGTAATGATGGCGGACTTGATGGCCGCTGGCGACCAGTCGGGGTGTGCGCTCTTGAGCAGTGCCGCCACACCACTGAGGTGGGGGCAGGACATGGAGGTCCCGGAGATCACGTTGAATGAGTGCTTATCGTCCGTAGAATTGTCTAAACTAACTGGCCAGGCGGCGAGAATGTTCACACCCGGGCCGATGATGTCCGGTTTGAGGATGCCCTGGCTTTGGTAGTTGGGGCCACGGGAAGAGAAGAATGCTACAACCGGGGCGACCGATCTCCCGATGTCAGTGCCTTTGAATAGGATCGTGGCCTTTGGCGCTGAGGTGGTGTTTAGGTAGCTCTTGATCTCTCTCCCCGCGTCATATCCCACATGGACAGCGGGTAGGACATGCTTATCGGCAAGGGTGGTGGCTCCCTCCAGAGGACTGTTCACGAGGATCATGGCCGCACCACCTGCATCCTTGACCTCTTGACCTTTGTCGACTCGCGCAACACCGCTGCCTACGGAGCACACGACCACTTTTCCTTTGAGGTCCGAGCGGTCTTTTAGTGATCCGGGAAAGCAAAAGGCCGAGGAGTTTTCTCCGTTTCGTGCTGGATCAACCAGGGGAAGTAGCGTTGAATCGAAGTCTTGCGGTTGGTACACGGTCTCCCCATCGAACTCCTTCCCGTTCCCCAGCCGCGCCGTGGCCTTTATCCTGCGGTCTATGGTGCTGGCTCCCACGTTGAGAAGCCACGGTGCCTCGTTTGACAACGAGTAGTTGTATGGCCCCATATTCCCCGCGGAGCTGCTCACGAAGATGCCCTTTTGGATGGCGGCAAATGAACCTGTTGCGATCGCATCCTGGAAGAACGGATAGGAATCTCCTCCAAGAGAGAGGGAAATCACATCGACACCGTCCTCGATGGCCGCATCCAACCCAGCTAATATGTCGGCCTCAAGGCACCCCCCAATACCGCAAACCTGGTAGATTGCCAAATGCGCAAGAGGCGCTATGCCTGCGGCCGTGCCTTTGGCATTACCGAGTGCGCTGGCATTCTTCACAAAAGCACCCGCAGCTGTGCTGGCAGTGTGTGTGCCATGGCCCACATCATCAGTTGGCGGATAGATCCCGCCGTAAGCGAAGGACCTCGCACCGATGAGCTTGTTGTTGCAGGATGTGTCGTTGAAGACGCACTCGCCCTTCCATTTGGCCGGGGGCGGTGGCAACCCCTCGCCGCTGAAGGAAGAGTGCTGGGGAGATATCCCTGAGTCCAATACTCCGATGATCACGCCCTTGCCGAAGTTGGAGTCCTTCCAGAGCCCAACTTCTTGGCGCAATCCCAAGAACTCGGGGGTGCGAGTTGTGTGTAAAGAGAGCACCCTCTCCGGACGCACGTACAAAACACCGTCCCTGTCCGGAATGGCTTTAGCTTCCTCGGCGGTCAATTTGGCCGCGAACCCGGATAGCGCATGTCGGTATGAGTGAACCATTCTTTGCTCTTGGTTAGAGCTGGTTGCTGTGGTAGGTAAAAATGACCTGTATAAAGCATCCAGATCCTCTGAAGTAGCAAAATGTTTGTCCGCTGGCTTTCGCACTTGGATTATATAAGTTGACAACGAGCCACCCGAATCAGCTACTGCAATGGCAGTATTAGCAGGGAAGATGCTTAGAATGCAAATGAGACCAAGAATGAAAATCGTCAAGGTGGTCGCAGACAATCTGCATTTCTGGTCTTTCATTTCGAAGTTGCAAAAGAAAGAGAGAAGCTTTTGCTTCTATTTTCTGTGTTAGATAGTTGAACTTGGAGCACATATATGTATAGGAGAAGCAAAATGAAGGAATCTCGTTGGTCTCATGCCCTCCAGAAGCGAACAATGGTAGTTTTTTTTCTTTTGAAGGAAAGGATCATTAGTCTTTTTTATTTCCGAAAATGCACATGCATTTCCCTGTAAGAATTGAATGCATAAGACCAATTATTACGGTCAAGAACTGATGCGTGATGGGGGTGAGTTGGATGCACCCGCATCAAGAACAGGGCACCGTCCATGCAAATTCTCTAAAATAGACTAATTCATTAAAGGAAATATAACTATGCAGATTTAACGTGCTATAACGAGACGCAATCTAAATAAATTACTTTCCTCAAATCAGCTTCTAAAGGAAAGGATCCTTAGTGATTTAATTTCTAACATGCATATGCATTTCCACATAAGAATCGATTAAGACCTATTATAATCCTCAAGGACAGGGCACCGTCCATACAAATTTTCTAAAATAGACTAATTCATTATATAAAATATAAATATGCAGAGTTAACACGATCTACAGAGATGCACTCTAAATAAATTACTTTACTCAAAGGAGCTTTCTAAAGGAAAGGATCCTTAGTGATTTAATTCCTAACACGCATATGCATTTCCATGTAAGAATTGATAAAGACCTATTATAATCCTTAAGGACAGGGCACCGTCCATACAAATTTTCTAAGATAGACTAAATCATTAAAGGAAATATAAATATGCAGATTTGACATGCTATACAGAGACGCACTTTAAATAAATTACTTTACTCAAATGAGCTTCTAAAGGAAAGGATCCTTAGTGATTTAATTCCTAACATGCATATGCATTTCCATGTAAGATTTGAGTTAGACCTCCTATAATCCTCAAGAAATTAAAAATAACAAAAATGCGAAAAATATTATATATTATTAAAAATTGTTCATGTTAATGCTAGTGGTGCTACGTAAGACGGTCAGCCTTCACATTAGTGATTTTCGGCTAAAATTGGTTGACTTAATTAGCAAAACATAAAAAGATTTATGACTCAATTGGTGAAATTAAAAAGTTTAAAACCGAATTGGTAAAAGTGTAATATATTAAAACTTTTTAGATAGCTTTCCCCTTTTTAATTGGATCAATGTTGTTTTCAACCTTTGACTGAAAATTCAATTAAGTCCTCCCACCGATATCATGTTTAAAATTTCTGATGTGGTGATTTACTCATCGCTACCACCCTCCGGGTCATGATTAGTTATCTAATCTAGATAACTTTTCAAAAGACGACCTTGTTTTGTTTAAATTACTAAATTTTCTCTTTTGTTTTTTTGTTTTTGTTTTTCTTTCCTTCCCTTCCGTTTTTTTTTCGGTTACACCTTATCTCTTTTCTCTTTTTCTCGAGTCTTTATTTTACACCTGTATAGACTGAAGCTCAATTTGTTTTGCAGAAAATACAACAAATTTTCAAAAATATTTTTCAAGAAGTCCATGTTAAAAAACACAACAATATTGTTCAATGTTTAACTAAAACCTGATAATGAACTGAAAAATATATTCCCAAGTTTGATATGAAAAATCCAATTTAATTATTCCAAATAGAAATACACTATTTGGGTGTTAGTAACGTGCGCATAAGGGACTGGAGATCTAAGTACAGGCACCATAGTCTTGGGTCTGGCCTTGATCAACCTCAACTTGGGCACCAAGGGTTGGGGCACTAGCACCTAGGTGTTAGGCCCACCCTTGATGGACTGGGGCGTGAGTGCCAAGGTACCAACCCTAGCCTCAATGGACGAGAACATAAGCATTGGGGTCCTAGGCCCTAGCTTCAATGGACTCGAGCATGGACACTGGGGTCTCGATCCTTGGTGGGTCTCGAGCCTTGGTCTCGATAGACCTTGGCTCGAGCACTAGAGACTTGAGCCCGAGCAATAAAAACTAGGCATGACATTTGTGAACCTCGGCTTGGGTGTTCAGTATGCAAGTTTGGGTACTCTCGTGCTTAGCCTTTGGTCTTAGCCTTAATGACTTGAGCCTAGGCACTAGAGCCTTGGGCACATTCACCAAGGTCCCATGCTGATCCTCAATGGACTCGAGCATAGGCACTGGGGATTGGTGATGGGCATCAAGGTCATGGGCCCCACCTTAATGGTCCCCGGCTTGAGTGCTAGATAGCTAGTCTTAGATGTTGAGGCCTATGAACCAACATTAGGTTTTCATTTCCAAGTGTAGAATTGTAGGTTTAAGCGTTAATATCTAGTTATATTTTGGAAATGATTTTTGATTTTTAAAGTGGAAATCATTTTCTTGAATTTAAGCATAGGTTTTTGTTGATGATAGGTTTTTGTTGATGATGGCTTATTTTTCTAAGTGAACTAAATGTCGGAAAATTCAAAAACCATTTTGTCAAAAAGTATATTGCATGAAAAAAAAAATCCTTAAGTTAATATGAAGAGCGCATTTGGGACATGTGGTCGAGTCCTTCACTTTCTCGACGAAATGAGGATAGGGGCATGAGGAACTTGGCACGAAAAATACAAACTAATAAGTCTGCCTGACTAGTCATTAATTATTTGTCTTGATCTTTTATTATTGGGTAAGTCTCGGTCCTTGTAATGTCATCCAAAAATATAACATAGATAGAACCTTAGGATGGTGAGATTCTATCTAAGGTTAAGAATCAACAATGGCCTTATAAAATTTTGTAGTAGGTATTGATGTAGAAATTGAATATTAATCAAATTAATTAATGAATCATAAAAGCAACACAACTATAACAAAATTTCATTCTAAAAAATAGAATTAAGTAGGAAAACAGCTTTTGTTTCTGGATGTTATCAGTCGTATTTTTGGTTAGCCCATTCAACAATTCTCGACATTTCAGTTGTTTTTCCCGGAATGCAGCCAACACTTCATTGACCATGCAAAATTTCTTGCAATTGTGAAGTGCAAATTAATATTTGTATCTTGGAAATGTTTAAGTTTGCCTTTTCAACATCAGTCACGAGAACAGTTATTAGAGTCAGCCAGATTATATCTCTAATGAATATTAAAGACCTTAAATGAGTTTTAATTTGTTGCTCACTGGTCATAACAAATCTTTTGGGACATTTATTTTATGTTGACCTAGGTTGAAGATAGTTAATAAGTTTGCAAATTCAGTTCTAAGCTTATTGTATGAAAAATTCAATTATGAACTTTTCAATTAAATCAACGCCGTTCTCAATCTTTAAGTGAAATTCAATCAAGTCCTTTTGCCCAAATATTACTTGCAATTTCTAACATAGTAATCCACTCATTGTCAGTTATCTTATGAGTCACAATTAGCGATCTAATTTGGGCCACTTTTCACGAGATGACCCCATTTTGTTTAAGCACTGCATGGTAACATTCTTGTTTGTTTGTTCTTTTGTTCTTTAGAATATAAAAAGAGCAGAAATTCGTCCGATGATGTCAGTTAATTTTTTATATTCACCGGAATATAAAAGTGACCGGGGAATGGATCTAGAACAAAAACAAGAAATAGAAAAAAAGTAACTTTTTGTTCCTATAATAATTTATAGAAATGAGTTAATTTCTTTCCTTTTTATTTCTTTTCTTTTCTTTTCTTCTTCTTCCTCACCACCCCAGCTATCTGCTACCCCCACATGTTGCGAATCTCCGTAGCGATTATTTGTAACTATCCTATTTGCGAAAAAGAAAATGAATCTCTTAATGCAACATTTATCACCGACCCATTCCATTCTAAGATTTCCTTTCTCTTAGATTCTGTCATATATATGAGATTTGTTAAGTAACATTATTGAAAGGTTTTCAAAGGGATGGAACGCTATATTTCCTGTCTTTGCCATTTATTCTTAATATGAAATTCTGGTGATCCAGGTGGGAAAAGATCAGAGAAAGTTGGTCAGGAAATCCTCCCCATTAGGCGTAGAATAAAAACTATTACTTGGTCATTTCTCCTTTTAAAATATAAAAGGTGGAGAAGGGTGACTAGAAGTCTAGAACGAGGATTATCTACCCTAATATAGTCCACCCTTTGCATTGTGACTTCCGATACGTGGTCTTTCGACGCGAGGGCAAATCCCATGAGAAAGAAGGAGAAGGATTTGCTCAGCAAATTCAAGGGCTCCTTGGCTCAAGGCGGACCTTCACTAGTACGTGGCGTTCTCCCTGACAACTGGAAGGATCTGCTCTACGATATTTCGATCGATATTTGGCTGCGTTAGAAGATACGAAGATAGATTATACGCGTTAACAATGGACGTCTGAACTACTTGGGCAGTTGGGCAACTTCAGCCGAGATCCATTCAGGTCTCGGCGGGAAGCCTTTTCTGAAACACTTCGCAAACACCCAGACGCCCTTAAGAGACAAGAAGGAGTATCTGCTCCCAGTATTGAGGATAAAACATCGGAGGAAGAAGGATCTGCCTGAGAAGAAACCGAATATAGAACAAGATCTGTATAAGAAAGAGATTTAGATCTTGAACAATCAATGAAAAATACCTCAGCTCAAATGTATTTCTTCTTCAGAACTTCTAGTTCATGCTTTACAGGACTTCACCATTCTCGGAATACAGAGGTGGAAGAGAAAGCTCAAGATGAATCAAGAAAAATCAGAGATTGAAAAATGAAGGTAAACTCTCACACTCCCTTCTCTCATTATCTTATCCTTTTATACTAGTTCAGCTATTTATGTTACAGACTTGTTACAACAGAATAACCAAGATAGAAGCATATGAGTAGTTCTTTTATCTGTGCAGCTCCTTTAATTTGCTTGATCAACTTCTATGTTTCGGGTTTTGCTGTCATGGATCGCCAGCTCATCAATTCACTTGGATCGCCAGCTCACGACCTTCCTCTGCTCTAGCTTCCTCTGTTCTAGCCTCCTCTGCCTCAGTTACTTCATTAAGTTTGGCTCTTCTACTATCACCAACTCCTGTGTTCAACTGTTCTTTTAATATCTGTTTAATTCCTCTAACATCCCCCCTCAAATTGGGAATGGATAGAGTATAGATTCCCAATTTGGTTCGCATATAAGAATGTGCGCTTTTTGTCAATGGTTTGGTGAAGACATCAGCTAATTGGTAAGGACTTGGAATGTATTTGACTTGTAAAGATCCTGAGGATACTTTTTCCCGAACGAAGTGAAAATCTACTTCAATATGTTTGGTTCGAGCGTGTAAAACAGGATTCAAAGTGAGAGAGATTGCTGACTTATTATCACAGTACAAATGAATAGGAGGAGTAAGAGAACAACCTATATCACGCAATACAAAACTGACCCAAGTAAGATCGGCAGTGGCTGATGCAAGAGCACGGTATTCAGCTTCAGTGGAAGATCTGCTCACTGTGGGCTGTTTCTTTGCTGCCCAGGATATAAGGTTGGATCCAAGATATATACAAAAACCAGTTGTTGATCTTGGTTTTTGCACACCGCCTAATCGCATCGGAGAAACCATAGAGATGCATGGTACTGTGGGAGTGAAGGAATAAGCCAAGCTTGAGAGTACCCTTTATATATCGCAAGACTCTTTTTAAGTGGTTGAAGTCTGCAATTGTGGGTTGCTGCATTCTTTGGCAGAGTATATTGGTGGCATAAGCAATGTCTGGTCTGGTTAATGTGAGGTATTGTAGACCTCCAACTAGACTCCGGTACTCAGTGAGATTGGTCAAAGGCATAGTATCATTGATTAAAACAGGTGGTTTTAACGAAAGAGGAGTTGAAACTGGTTTGGAGTCAAGCATATGAGCTCGGGTGAGGAGGTCTAGAGCATATTTGGTTTGACATAGGAATAGGTAATCCGAGGTTCGTGTAGCTTCAATGCCAAGGAAATAGTGTAAAGACCCTAGATCCTTCATATGAAAATGAATGCTCAGAGAAGTAATAAGAGCAGAAATCATTTGAGAGGAGCTTCCAATGAGAATGATGTCATCTACATACAATAATAAGAGAATAGTTGCTGTTTCAGTATGCAGAATGAATAGGGAAGGATCAGTAGAGCTGCAGAAAAATCCATATTCGAGCAGGAAGCTGCTAAATCTGTCAAATTAGGCTCGAGGAGCTTGTCGAAGTCCATAAAGAGATCTTCGAAGTAGACAGACATGGTGGGGCTTTTGTGATTCTTTAAATCCTGGAGGCTGCTCCATATACACTGTTTCACTTAAGGTTCCATGTAAGAAGGCATTTTTGACATCTAATTGATGAATTTTCCATTGTTTCATCATAGCAACTGATAGGATTATTCGAATTGTTGCATGCTTCACTACAGGACTGAAGGTTTCTGTGAAATCAAGACCTTCTTCTTGATGGAAGCCTTTAGCTACAAGCCTTGCTTTGAGCCCATCCAAGCTCCCATCAGGTGCGAGTTTTGCCTTGAACACCCATTTGCACCCGATAACATGCATGTGATCATCTCTAGGAACTAATTCCCGGGTTTGATTCGATATAAGGCATCCATTTCTTCTTTCATTGCTTGATACCACCTCGGTCCGCTAAGGCAGCCTTTACTGTTTTTGGTTCGATAGGAACCTGATACTCAACTAGACATGCATATTTAGGATTTGCTTTAACAATTCCAGATCGAAGTCTAGTTTGCATAGGATGAGTTGAAGAAGTACCTTGTATCTGTTCGGTTTCAGAACTGATTTGTATTTGTTCTGGATTAGCATATGATGTTGAGACATTCTCTTGATTTGTAGGTATTAGTTCCTCTATGATTGGAGATGACTGATGCAATTCAATACCACCAGAGGCATTATTAAGATCACTCTGCATCTCAGTATCAGGTACCATCTGTATTTGTGATTGACTGCGGGATTACGTGTACCGAGCTCATTGTCCGCATTCGGAGTTGTTTGAGTGAATCGGTATCTGCGGATGTCTCTTCGATATATTGTCTTGTGATTGATCCTGCTTAGTAGAGCTAGAAATAGAAGATAGTACTCCTTTTATCCACTGTTTGTATAAGTCAGACCCCTGCTGATATTTAGTATGTAGGGTATGAGAAAAGGGAAAGACTTTCTCATCAAATATGACATGTCTGCTGATGTAGACTCTTCCCTTTGTAGGTAAGAGACATCTGTACCCTTTATGCTTCTCACTATATCCAAGAAAGATACATGTAAGTGATCTTGGATCAAATTTATGCTTTGTGTAGTGCCTGAGACATGGATAACAGCTGATCCAAAAACTCGAAGATAAGAATAGTCTCGGTGTCTTATTGTAGAGCTTATAATGGGGTGAATGCATATGTAGTTTTGTTGTGGGAAGAAGATTGATAACATAAACTGCTGTTTTGAATGCATCTACCCAAGTATTTCAGTGGTATTTTAGCATGATACATCATTGCTAGACCCAATTCAATCACATGTCGATGTTTTCTCTCCGAGACACCATTCTGCTCTGGTGTGTGAGGGCAAGAAATATGCTGCTTAATTCCACATTTTTGTAGATGAGTTTGGAGTTTACTACTAGTGAACTCACCTCCTCCATCACTCTGGAAGATTTTGATCTTGTGGTTAAGCTGATTTTCTATAAGTCTTTGAAACATAATGAATATCTCATAGACTTCAGACTTTTGTCTCATTGGATATATCCAATTATACCGAGAAAAGTCATCCACAAAAATGACATAGTAGGAGAATTTCTGAACAGATTGAATTGGTGAAGGTCCCCATACATCACAGTGTATTCTTTCTAATGGAACATTCGAGATATGATCTGAGAAATGAAAAGATAAAGCTGAGCTTTTAACAACTTGACAGCTGCTACATATATTCTGAGCCTTAGAACTAAACTGAATGAGTTGTTGTTTCTGTAGAATCTTCACTGTTTTAAGACTGGTGTGAGCAAGTCTTTGATGCCAGATATCCTCTCCAACTTCCGGGTGAGTCTGTGTGAAGAAGACCTCTGCAACTTTAGGTTCCACCTGGTATAGCCCCTTGTCTTTCCTTCCTAGCTTCACTGTCGCATGATTGTGATTGTCCTTCATATATACCCCATGTTTATCAAAAATAAAAGAGCAGGGATAATCGTCTTTTAGTTTTGATACAGATAGAAGGTTCTTTTTGATTTCAGGGACTATTAACACATCATTCAGAGGTAATTTGCTATTTTCTATATTCAATATTCCATTACCAATGCATGAGATTGACAAATGAGATCCATCTCCTATCATGACAGTGTCATTACCATTATATGTACTGTAGTTTTGAATCATACCAGGGTTACGAGGTAATGTGTCGTTGTAGCCGTATCTGGATACCATTCGAACCATAGGGTTCTTCAATGTGAACCGCTGCCAATGCAGTTGGTATTTCATCTGCCTGGTACGAGTTATCAAACCTATACCAACATCTGAGTGCTGTATGACTTGATTTCTTACAAATCTGACATTGTAGAGGTCCATTACTCATAGGCTTTGTAATCTGTGTTTGTCTATCACCATTTGAACTTTGTGGTGGATAAGACCTAACACTTTGATATCTCTGTGCAGGATTGGAATATGGTCTAAATCCTTGTCCAAAGTTAGACCAATTATCCTTGTTAACCTGACCTTGCTGAGTTGAATTCAGGTTATTCATTTTAATTTGTTGATTCCATCTTGCTTCTGTAAAATTATTTCCATAATCCCTTCTAATGAAAGACGACTCTCGCCATAGTTAGCTTCTCCTCGAAAATTTTCTCTTTGATTTCTGGAATTGACTCTCTGCTGACTTGTTCCGGTTCTTCTTTGCCCATAATAGGCCAGGTTAGTATTATACTCACTTACATAATATGTTTGTAATCGGGTTTCAAACCTTTCAAGTTGTGAAATAACCTCATCATATTCTGGCTGGGGCTTAAGACAATACATGGTTGTCCTGAAAGTTTCATATTCAGAACCTAGCCCTTCAAGTATGCCAAACATTCTTGTTATATCATCAACAAGCTTTCCAATTGCATTTAACTAATCACAGATGGTTTTGAACTCACAAAGGTATTCACTTAGTGATCTGTTTCTTTTCTTGCAAGCTTGAAGTTTTCCTCTTAACTCAAACTCCTTTGCAACAGATTTCTGTGTAAACCTATTCACGAGGGCCTGCCATACTTCGAGTGAGGTTTCTAAACCAATTATCAAACTTAGAATATTCTCTCGATCTTTGCTCCACTTATCCAGGATGATATGAGTTGATCGTTTTTTATCCAATCCAGATGATCGGATTCATTATTTCTCCGTCACGATCTGTATCATTTGAGTTGGAGGTAATGTTTCACCATTAATGAAGCCAATCGATCTTGGCTGAAATCTGTTGAATTGAGCTTGCCATAACAGAAAGTTCTCTTCATTCAACTTGATTGTAACGAAGTTAGCCATATTCACATGGATAGGGAAAGGATACTTCGCACTCTAGTTGCCATTCTTATATGCCAGAAACTTTGAAGAATCGAAGAAACAATCCAGTAAACTTTGAAGGTAAACTACCTAAGAAACACCAGAATCTTTATACTATCTTCCAGTAAGAACATGTCAGATCTATTATTCCCAGGCGATCAGCTCTGATACCATGAGAAGAAACCGAATATAGAACAAGATCTGTATAAGAAAGAGATTTAGATCTTGAACAATCAATGAAAAATACCTCAACTCAAATGTATTTCTTCTTCAGAACTTCTAGTTCATGCTTTACAGGACTTCACCATTCTCGGAATACAGAGGTGGAAGAGAAAGCTCAAGATGAATCAAGAAAAACCAGAGATTGAAAAATGAAGGTAAACTCTCACACTCCCTTCTCTCATTCTCTTATCCTTTTATACTAGTTCAGCTATTTCTGTTACAGACTTGTTACAACAGAATAACCAAGATAGAAGCATATAAGTAGTTCTTCTATCTGTGCAGCTCCTTTAATTTGCTTGATCAACTTCTATGTTTCAGGTTTTGTTGTCATGGATCGCCAGCTCATCAATTCACTTGGATCGCCAGCTCACGACCTTCCTCTGCTCCGGCTTCCTCATTTCCGGCCTCCTCTCGCCTCGTTACTTCATTAAGTTTGGCTCTTCTACTATCACCAACTCCTGTGTTCAACTGTTCTTTTAATATCTGTTTAATTCCTCTAACAACCAAAAGGCACTGCAAAACAAGGGAGGGAAGTTCTGTCATCGAAAGTCCTCCAAGGGATTCAGGTCTGACCCAAGGAGGTGATCTGCTCGGATTGTACGGTCATAAGGAGTAGCTGATCAGGTTGCTTCTTAAGGACAACTCCACTCGACGGTATGTGTTGGTAAGCAGAGGGTCCTCAGATAACCTACCGGAGGTCCTTTCCAATGACGACCGTCCGTTTTACCTTTTGTACATGAGCATTTTCCCCGAGAATAGCGAGATCAGTTGCAACAGAGTTTCTCGTCTATGGGCAGCAGAAGGATTTCTAACCAATCTAAAAGTAGTTGTCGTCTTTTCAATATTCTTGATAGAAAGTGCATCCATCCTGCGGAATTAAGAAGTGATTGAGAGCTCTCCACATTCCAAGTGGATGTCCATTTGCGAGAGATTTACGCTTCCTTTTCGATCATTTGGACCTATTAAGGATAACTAGTAGTGTGGCAGAAGAATCGGCCTAAAAGACACCTATCCGTCCAAGGAGGAATAGTCAGATTTGAATGAAGAGAAACTCTCTCAACTTCATTCTCTATTCGTGTTTAATCTCTCCTCATCCGATGCTTCGACAATGGGACTTCCGAGAATCCATTATTTCCATTCAAGTTTAAGCTTCTCAAGGTGTTGCATCTGACAGTTGCATTGTTCGAGCTAATCCTTCTCAAGTACTTGAGCTTAAGGATACCTTAATCGAAGAAATCCCAACCTCCATAGAAATGCTTACGCATCTAGAATTTTTAAATCTTAAACAAAGCTTGGTCATTGAATTACCTAAGGAGGTTGAAGGACTGGAAAGAATCATCACGAGAAAGACCCTCTTGATGGAGAGTTACGAGCTAATTGGCTTCAGGGCATTGTGCAGAGAGTCGGAGGACCCATGTGCCTAGAAAAGCTGTTTCGTGGAAGCAAACAGCCCATTGAAAGATCTTGGGAATCTAACAAATGTTAAGATGGTTGGGAATCACCAAGTTGATTTAGGAACAAGGTGAGTTGTTGTGCACTTCCCTTGAGAATTTAAAGTAGCTAAAGTCTCTCAATGTACATGCACTTTACAAGAACGAGATACTTGATCTCCATGGCTTATCCTTGCCTCCCAAGTATTTTAAACATCTCTACTTACATGGCTATTTGGAGAAGTTGCCAGGTTGGATATTGTCCAGTAAATGTTTGACAAAGATCTTATTAAGAATGAGTCACTTGGAGGAAGATCTCCTTGTAACCCTCGGAAAATTGCCAAAGCTACTAGAGCTGGAACTGCCTCTGGTTTATGATGGATAACAATTGGATTTCAAGAAAGGGCAGTTTCAAAGCTCAAGATCTTGCTTGAGGAATTAGAGGAGCTTAGATCAATGAATTTGGAGAAGGGAACAATCTTGTGTCTTGAAGACCTAACCATCGATCGCCATGAATGGTTGGAAAGGTTACATCGGCATCGAACACATCCCCACGATTCAAAAGTTAATGTTTTTTTGACTGTCTCATGAATTCTATGAGAAGGTACGAGTGGACCACAAGAAGGATGATTATCAAATTTTTGAACACATACCAGAATTATAATTTACACGATGGAGGGCTAGCCCTTGGAAAACCCGTACTTTCCTGCAGGTGAAGGATATGAAGGCTTCACAGGTGAACACTGAATGAGATCTCGCTCGTGTTTCAGAATGGTTGTACCAATGTAGAAATAAAAATGCTGCGTGACCAAGGATTTGTATTGCTGTTGTGTGTGCTGCTTGTTTCTAAATCTTGTTCGTGTTGTGGTGTTTTCATTTCTCATTGCCGCTTCGCTTCTACTTTTTAAGAGCACTTCTTGTTTATGAATCGAGATTTTCCTGCAAAAGAATCAGGAAAAGTAAGACCTGAAAACATAAATGCAACACCTTGGCTGGACTTAGGGAGTGACTCGCCTTAGGAGCTTTTTTGATTCAGCATTCACAAGAAGCTTTAGGCCCATAAGGCCCCTTGAGGAAAATTTGGGGTGTTTGGCAAGTTTTCCCAATGGGTCAAATCCATTTTCTTCATCTGAATCATCACCCCACCCAGCATACAGAAAAAAAAGAAATTATCCTCCTTGTTGTACTGTTGTCTGGATTTTGTGCATTATTTTGATTTTGTTTGTTGACGCTCTTATAAGCCCTTGAACTTGTCTGTTGAATTTGGTTTCATGCGTTAATCTAATGGAGCTTGTTTTGGCGTTCTGGGAGTTGGAGCTTGCTGGAAATTGCAGCAAGGGACAACTAGAGAAATAAGATTGTCCGAGTCATTTCCAGCTTGCATTGAGGAACTATGAGGAATTGAGCGAGTTGCTGGGTTCTGTGACCATTGCTAATGGAGGAGCGTTGCCCAACATTCACAAAACTCTGTTGCCGGAGAAGATGGGTGAAGGGAAGGGAGACATCGAGTCTACCTCTCAGGAGTTCTAGGGTGGTTTTTGTTTGTAGCTTGGGTCCTGTTTCGGAGATTTTTCCTTGGATGACTTCTAGTGCATAAGTTTGAAAATGGGTTTTTGAGCTTCTCTCTTGCTGGGAATATTCTGATTTCTTAGCAGGATGATGTTTGGATCAAATCAAAGGGTACCTTTTTTTTCGTGTTTTTGGATGTCAAGTAGACTGAAAATTCTATTCATGTGGTTGCATTACAGATGAGTGGATCTATTGATCTCGAACTTGGTTGGATGGTATCTTCATTGCTTGATGTGAATGTACACTAAATTGAGACTGAAACTAAAACTTGCAACTTGTCACATGTAATGTATCAACAGGAGATGGAGGTAAGAAGATCTAGTGACTCGTTGTTCAGATGCTGGTAACGTCCAGTACCGCTGAGAAAGTGGAGATTAGTTTCACCTGCCATGACTAGACCAGCAAGGGTGGTCCTGTACTTCACATTTTCACTGTGCACTTCTTCAATTCTTCCTTGGCTTGATGCTAATGGAAATATCATCCAATGACAATAAAACGAAGATTTTGTCTATGTCTACCTTCGAGCAAATTTCCAGGCTCTAATCTTTGATAAAGTAGATTTCTTGCCCATCTCAGCCAAGTGAGAAATGGACCAAGTCTAAGTAGGACAAGGGTTGTTGTCTACCAACACAAGCCATGGATAAATGCCCCCCTGCTTTATTTAGGGAACAACCTTCGATGATACAATACTGCACCTGAACTCCAAGACCCCTGGCGCCCCCCGCCAAAGTACAGAGCTAACCAAAAAAGAGGGGCATTTCCACCCTTCCATGGCAGTGTGATTATCGACTAAGACCGATGCCGACAATCGCCAGTAATGGTCCAACGATTGAGGATGATCAGTCAACAGCTGAGAATCATCTCAGTCATCCAACGGTTCATCAAGGACTCAACAATTTTGCCATGGTATTATTTGCTCGCGTTATTGTAGAAAGGCCCATAAAAGGGATCGGTATGGCCGTGCGAGTTACTAGAATGGAACAACCATCCGATTTGTGTTCAATTAGAAAAGGTTGGTTATTGTTTTGCCTATTAGTTTGGTATGGACAAGCTAAAATAAATCAAGCATCGAGATATTTTCAAAAACTCAATTGGATTTGAATTGGGAATCAAGCATCGAGATATTTTCAAAAACTCAATTGGATTTGAATTGGGAGAATTACCAAAAAAGTCCTAAACTTATTGCAATTGTGTCAATTCAGTCCTAAACTTTTTTTTTGGCCAATTTAGTCCTAAACCTTTTACTTTTGTTCCGATTCGAGTCCTTCCGCCGTAGGCGACGTGGCGGCCGCCGCACCGTGCGAGCTTTTTTTTTAATAATATTTGATTTTTTAAAATTTTTTCTTTTTTTCCTTTTTTTTTTCTTCCTCCCTCCTCCTTCCTTGGGCTTCGGCGACCGGCCGCTGGCCGGCCGCCGGACTAAGGCGATCCGGCGGGGCGAGGGGGCTCGTCGTCGCGTCTGGCGAGGGCTTCCCGCACCCCTCCGTCGCTGGGCGCGAGCTCGCCTCACGGTCATCGGGTGAGGCGAGCCCTGCGAATCCGGCGAGGGGGCTCGTCGTCGCGTCCCGGCGAGGGCTCGCCTCGCCCGGCGACCGCGAGGCGAGCTTCGTGCCAACGACGACGAGGCCCTCGCCGATTTGGCGAGGGCTCGACTCGCGGTCGCCGGGCGAGGCGAGCCCTCGCCGGATCGGAGAGAGGGGGCTTGCGTCGCGCGTCGGCGAGGGCTCGCCTCGCCCGGCGACCACGAGGCGAGCTCGCGCCCAGCGATTGCGAGGCCCCCTCGCCGGATCTTGTGGCATCCCATAAATTCAAAGCCAAGCCTTAAGGTGTGTTAAAGTCTTTAATTATGTGGTAGAATTTCCATGGCTTATGTTTTAGCCATTAGTCTTTTAATTTGATGATTTGTGCTTGTGATTGTGGAAATTTAAATTTAATAGATTAATAGTCTACGCTTGGCCATATGATTCATAAATTAAATCTCGATAATTAAAATGTCCCAAGACTTTGGCCAAGATGAAAATTGGAATTCAAGAATATTGAATTTCAAAAAAAGAAAAAAAGAAAAGGAAGGTTATTTTCGAAATGGGCCTTGGGCCCATTGGCCTAAGCTTGGTGGGCCAAGCTAGTTGGCCCATTAGAGCCCAAAAGAGGAATTCGACCAGCCCAAAGGGAGTGGCCGGATGGGCCTAAGCCCAAGCCCATTCAAATTCAAAATAAAAACCCATGAAGACAAGTGGCAAGACAAGTCCTCATGCATTGGTCCCTTTGAAAGGCAAGTAATCATGAGATTAAGGGGACATAAAAGGGATGAGGAGAGAGAGATGGCCGGTTACTTGCTCCATTTTTCGCCCAAGGAGAGAGAGAGAGAGAGAGGTGTGCGAGAGAGGAGGAGCGGCCGAGAGGAAGAGGAAGGGAGGAACCGCCGTGTGCCGCCGTGCCCCGCCGTTCGTCGTCGTTTGTCCATCCTAGAGGCAAGTGGAGTCCTTAACTTCTCTTGCATGTCTGTTTTGTTGGTTGCATGTTCGGTTTTAGGTGTGATTTGGGCGAAAAACCGAGGTAAGGGTTGGATGTGTTCAAGCTATGTGACTGTTTTCGTTTGGTTTGTGGTAGTCAGTATCTTAGTCGAGCTTGTATGTGTACTTGGAGTGCGATTTTGGCTTCGGTGTCTTCATGAAAGTTGAAGCTAACATCTTGTAGTATGACATACTCGAATTTCATGGAAAACGATGGTGATATGTGGGGTCAAAAGCTTTGTTATACGGAGACCTCAGATCTGCGAAATCTTCACTGACCTTTTGTTGATTTCTTGGTTGCATGTTGATTTCTGTTGGAGATCTCACCTTGTTGTTTTCTTGAAAGTTGTAGGAAACACATTAAGCTACAACATACTCAAATTTGAAGCAAAAAGAACAAGTATAGCTCGGTGAATCGGTTAGATCTTGAAAATGATGGTTCTGGTTAAGTATCTCGAGACACCCGAGACTTCATGGACTAAAATGGTGACCATAATCTGGTTATTTGGCCTAGATCTCTTCATGAAAATTGTAAAGGACACCTTGGTACATAACATACTCAATTTTCAGAAGAAACGAAAGAGAATTGATGGGTGAAAACTAAGAAATTCGGAGAAGTATGTTCTGGACGACGCGGTAGTGGTTCCAGAAGCTTCGTAGGGTTGTAGAAATTAATCTAAAAAGAATTTGGCTTAGATTTATTCATGATAAATGCACGAAAATGTGTTGGCTATCATGCTGTAAAATTTCGTAATTTTTGAAGGCCATATGAGTATTTTAATCGAATTTATTTGGAAACTGTGCAAGTCTGGCCATATCCGAATATAAGGTGCTATTTTGTAGAAATTGTGAAACTATGAGAAATTCAATTTGGCCATGAATTTTGTATGAAATTGTGATCCTATTGATTTTTTTAGTGATTGTTTGAATATTATGATTTTGGGAAAATCATAGATATTAAATTTAATATTTATTTATGAAAATAAATAAATATAATAAAATAATAAAATAATAATAAAATAATAAAATAATAATAAAATAAAATAAAATAGATTTTTATTTGGCCATGGATTCAACTTCATTTGTGTGGCACTTGTGTGATGAGGTCTTTGTACATGTATTAAATTGAAATGCATATGTGATTAAGCTTTGGCATGTGTATGACATGTGAATTGAAATGCAAGTGTGATTTGTTTGATGCCATGCCAATTGCCATGTTAAATTGAGATAAAAGGATAAATGTGGATGAGGAAGAGGTTGTGGTGGAGGATGATGTCGGTGGCCGAGTGGCATAATTCCGGAGATTCCCCAGGAGTGTCGGGATGCCCGGTGGTATACGGTACGTAATTCAGGGGAGGCCTGGTGGTATGTCGGTACATAATTCGGAAGCCCCTGTCGGAGGTCTTTGCCCGAAGGGGAATGCCTCGCGATGCTAGGATTTGGATGCGAGATGCCTGGCTAGAAGGGTAAAGGCCGAGGTCCGGGTTGTATCTTGGATACATGCCGGGAGGTTCCTCGTGATGCTAGTTGGGATGCGAGATGCCCGGAATGTGGGGGCGGATGCCCGGTTGTATCTTGGATACATGCCCGGAGGTTTTTTCGCATGGGATGCGAGTGTAAAATTGATGATGAGATTGATGAATGGGTGATGTGGTGATCAAAATTGAAAGATAAAGATGAAAATTAAACTATGACATGATGATATGCATGGCATTGTATGATGATGATGATGATGATGATGATGATGATGATGATGATATGTGATGTGATATGATGATCACCCATGATATGATATGCATGATGATATGCATGATGATGATGATGATGATGATATGTGATGTGATATGATGATCACCCATGATATGATATGCATGATGATGATGATGATGATGATGATGATGATGATGATGATGATGATATGTGATGTGATATGATGATCACCCATGACATGATATGCATGATGATATGCATGATAATGATGATGAGGATGATGATGATATGTGATGTGATATGATGATCACCTATGATATGATATGCATGATGATATGCATGGTAATGTTAATGATGATGATATATGATATGGCTCGAAGACATGTATGATGAAATGATGCGATGATGAGGATGTCATGTATGATGTAATGATGCCATGACATGTATGTTACAATGATGATACACATGAATGTGTTATGAATTGGTATGATGATGCATGATAGTATGCGCATGGCTTCAAGGTAAGTAATGCCGCAATGCATGTATGATTGCATGATCATTGAGTTGTTATTGGATTTCCTATCTCTGAGTGGTTGTCTCACCCCTTTTGCGACCAACATTTCAGATTAGTAGATGGTTTGAGCGGTTGGATATGACCGTGAGGAGGAGGATAGCAAAGGAGGAACTTTTGGACGCCGACACTAATCGATGGACTCTAAAGTATACGACTGTTGGGAGAGACGTCGGTCATCTTTTGAAATATAGCCAAGTATAGAAAAACTATGGCATTTTGATGTATCGACTAATGATGTCCATTAAGTTATGTAAACAAAAGTGTACGGCTTTTATCTATAAATGTTTAGTTGGTGTGCATCAATTTCTGAATGTAGGGAAGTGAATTGTTGGATATGCTTCCGTTATGTAAATTGCGCAAGGGACCGTTAATAAAAGATGTAAACCCCCATGGTGGTATGGACCCGCTACAATAGAAACGGTATCAGAGTGATATGTTAATAAAGAAAGAAAAAGCGAACTGTGGCGACCCAAATCGGATCGGGGGCCGTCGAGGGGTGTCACAGCCTTTGCTGGTATCAAAACTATGGTCCATTTGGAGTGATAAGGAGCCTCAGATGGAAATGAGGATAGAATGATGGACACCATAGGATACTAGCTTGAATGGTTGACTAACTTTGAACAACGGGTGATGAGTATTCACTCGTAGATCCCTAGTAGTTAATTTTGAGTTGTCTTTAGGTACCGCATTAACATGTATATGTTACTTATGTAGTAGTAGTAGTTGCTTTGGATAGAGACGGTGAGTCTCGATTATTCCCGAGGCAATGCTTGGTAACCGCAGAAAGTCATGGTGCGAGCTGGAAGTGCTCATCCATCGAGGGTGAAGCCTCGTCGCGCAAGGGCTGAACCCGAATGGAAGACATCCCGCAAGCATTGGCCAATATTGGAAATCGATGGAAAGGCAAGTGCAGCAACAACCCGGAGTGGAACGTCGCCCTCGTGGACCTGGTGGAACAATTCCTAAAGTTGAAACCACTTAAGTTTAGTGGGACGGGAAGTCCTGAGGAGGCGGAACAATGGATCGATGGAATGGAACGAATTTTCCGGTTGTTGGACTGCAGTGATGCTGAGAAAATAGTTTTGGCAGAGTACCACTGGAGGGAAATGCAAAGTTTTGGTGGAGAGCTTCGAGGGATACGATCTTTCCACCAGTACCGATGTGAACTGGAATGAGTTTGTTAGGGCTTTCAATAGGAAGCATTTCTCACGATTGTGCCAAGGATAGAAAGATCACTGAATTTGTTCAATTAGAACAAAGGAGCCGATAAAGTAGACCGCACGAGGCAAAATTTTCTGAATTGTCTAGGTATGCTCCTAGGTTGGTTGAGGATCGAGAGGAAAAGGCTAAGAGATTCCCGAAAGGATTAAGGACCGATATTAGAAAACAACTGGTGCCTTTGAATATAAGGGATTATAATGAGATTTATGAGAGGGCACAGTTGGTGGAGCAAGAGTTAGTGAGAGAGCAATTAGAATCTAAGAGGCAGATGACCTTTAATGATGTTCAAAGAGGTAAGAGACCCTATCCTAGTCAAGGTCCGACTTGGGAATTTAAGAAAAAGAGTAACTTTGGAAATTTTAGAAGAGTTTGGAATGGCCCGATTTTAGGAAGAGTACCCTACCAGGGTAATATTTGTCAGAGATGTGGTGGACAACATGGACCAGGACCCTGTAATGATCGATTGAAATGTTTTGGCTGTGGGCAGAGAGGTCACTTTAAGAAAGACTGTCCACAAAAGAGGTTGCAGCCGAATGTTAGCTCGGTGCGACAGGTACAACAAAGTACTGGTGGACCAAATCCACCAAGGAACCCACAGAGGCCACCACCACAAGGAAGGGTGTACGCGGTCACTCAAGAGGAAGCAAGAGCTTCCAAAAGTGTTATTGCAGGTATGATTTCGATAGGGGGATAAGAAGGTATATGCATTATTTGATGTGAGTGACATGCATTCATTTGTGTCCGAAAAATATAGATGATTGTGAGGAGTAGGAACAAATCTCTAGATATGCCTCTTCGTATTTCTACATCGCTGAAAGATATGCTGTTATCTACGTTGGCATGTGAGATATGTGAGATAACCCTAGGGGAATGAGATATGGGAATGGACTTGATAGTGATAGTTATGTATGACTTTGATGTCATTGTAAGTATGGACTAGCTCCGTAAGCAATGGACTAGGATGAATGATCTCCTGAGATAGTACTTGCCCGTGTGCTAAGGATAAAACCGTGAGGCTAAGAATGTGATAAGCCAAAGCGGATAATATCTCTAGAAGTTAATCCCTATTGAAACGAGACCCTTCAGTAGATGTGTAGTTTGGGTTCGAACCAGGCGAAAGCTGGTGTACCTGTAACGTCCCGGTTTGATGAGAGCGAGGAGTGGACGCCAAGGTCAGAGGACCTGAACAAGGAGCGGCTCCTGGCAGGCTTCTAGAATGGCAAAAGGGGACAGGAGTGAACCGAATTATGAACTGAACTAGAAAGGTAGTGTTTCTGGGATAATTTTGTCAGAGTGGCGAAGCGGAAGCATGGTTAAGCTTATAGAACTCTTGTTGTGAAAAAGAAAGATTGATCGATACGCTTGTGCATTGACTATAGGCAACCGAATCAGGTGACCATCAAGAATAAATGCCCATTACCCGAATTGATGACCTATTTGACCAATTGTAAGGAAGTTTGGTCTTTTCTAAAATTGACTTGAGGTCAGGATATCATCAGTTAAGGATTAAGAAAGAAGACATTCCTAAGACCGCATTTAGGACTCGCTATGGACACTACGAGTTCCTAGTTATGCTATTTGGATTGACGAATGCCTTAACTGCATTCATGGACTTAATGGATAGGATACTTAAGCCTTATTTGGATTAAATTGTGATTGTTTTCGTTTGATGATATCCTGGTATATTCTAAAGTACCTGAAGATCATGCGTAGCACCTAAGCGTAGTGTTGCAAGCAAGGCTTAAGAAGTGGATTACGAAGAGTGAGTTATGAATTTGAGGATTAGGTCATGATCATTTGAGCTAAGTAGTGACTTCCTATTTGAGGATTTCATTGGAAGTCTTGATGCATTACATGGAAGTATTTAGTATGTATAGATTGATATTGGAAGTCATGAGTTTGAGTGGTCATATGAGACATGAAATTATTTGAGGTTTATATGTCAGAATAATATGTTTAATTGATGATGGTCAACTTTTAAATTTAGGTGATGATCTCAATTTGAAAAAGGTTTGGTGGAATTAGTGAATATGATCATTTGTGGTTATAGTCTTTCCAAGGTGAAATGGTGGAAGTTCAAGTTGTGGATTTGATGAATGATTAGTCTAAGTGATGATCATTTAGGATGAGATATGAGATATATTCGGTGGAAACTAGACAAGTTTTCTTTTGGTGGATTGTCGATCTTTGAATTAAATAAGTCTTGGTGGACTATAGATATTTGAATCGAAGGAATGATGCTATATTTTAGGCTTGAATCGGTGTTGCGGTAAATGTATAGTGAATGTCTTTGCTGGACTGAACCAAATGAGTTATTAGTGGTGCTGATTTTGATGGTTCTAGGCTTGAATTGGTGGTGACGAAGGTATATGAATAATTCGGCTAAATGGTGCGTTCGATTGAGTCGAGAAGGTGGAATTCTTTAAATTTGAATCTCATTGATAGTTGCACTTAGGATAGAGCTTAAAGTAGATGTTTTCACAAAAGGAATTGAATATGAGATAGAAGAGGTGGATGGAATTATTAAAAGATTTTTATTGTGAACTGTTTTAGAAAATCTCTTGAATTTCATCAAAATTTATGAGTACTATGACACCGTGCCCAAATGTTTTAAGAAATGTTTTCTATTTCAAGGATTTATGAACTTTTTATAGAAAACATTCCAACCCATTGGAGTTGGGATTGAGATTGGAATTTTGCCAACGTATCGATTTAAATTTACTAAGGGTTTTGATGAAGTATTTTATTTCGCGCCGCGATGCAAGTGCGACTCGAGGTTTTACATGTGGATTCCGAAAAACATTTGAAATTTAAACGTGATCATGGATTTTATGGAATTGGTATCATGCTTTGATTTTGTGAATTGGTTTCAACGATATGAGATTTACCTATTTTCAAAGACTATTATTGTTATATTGTTTTGTCTTTGAAATTCCTATTTTGCATCATTTGATATCATGAGGTGGAATTTTCAAGAACTCAAAGGATTTTCCACATTGGTGATTTGAAAACGTTTTGACATGGAAATGACATATGATTTCAAAGCTTGCTGTTGTTGTTGAATGCTTTTGAAAACCTCAGTTTGTATTGTTTGATTTCATGAAGGAAGATTCTCAAGCATTCAAAAGAAATTTCATATGTGGTTATTGTTTTAAAATTGTTTTTGGTGTTGAGATAAATTAAGATGTGTTAAGAGCTTGCATCCTTAACTTTAGAGGAAGTATCAGCCCGATCTAGGACACATACTCGATCATGAAGCCATCAAAATTGATGAGAAAGTGAGGTACATCAAGGAGCCTGTGCAAGTATTGGATTGAAAGGAACAAATTCTCAGGACCAAGAGAATTCCATTGGTTAAGATATTATGGCGATATCATGATGTGGAGGGAGCCACATGGGAGAGTGTAAATGAGATGAGAGAAAGGTACTCTCACTTATTTCAAGAGACATAGGGAATGTCTAATTTCGAGGACGAAATTCTCTAAGGAGGGGAGAATTGTGGCATCCCAGAAATTCAAAGCCAAGCCTTAAGGTGTGTTAAAGTCTTTAATTATGTGGTAGAATTTCCATGGCTTATGTTTTAGCCATTAGTCTTTTAATTTGATGATTTGTGCTTGTGATTGTGGAAATTTAAATTTAATAGATTAATAGTCTACGCTTGGCCATATGATTCATAAATTAAATCTCGATAATTAAAATGTCCCAAGACTTTGGCCAAGATGAAAATTGGAATTCAAGAATATTTATAAAAAAAGAATTTCAAAAAAAAAAAAAAGGGAAAAGGAAGGTTATTTTCGAAATGGGCCTTGGGCCCATTAGCCTAAAGCTTGGTGGGCCAAGCTAGTCGGCCCATTAGAGCCCAAAAGAGGAATTCGACCAGCCCAAAGGGAGTGGCCGGATGGGCCTAAGCCCAAGCCCATTCAAATTCAAAATAAAAACCCATGAAGACAAGTGGCAAGACAAGTCCTCATGCATTGGTCCCTTTGAAAGGCAAGTAATCATGAGATTAAGGGGATATAAAAGGGATGAGGAGAGAGAGATGGCCGGTTACTTGCTCCATTTTTCGCCCAAGGAGAGAGAGAGAGAGAGAGAGGTGTGCGAGAGAGGAGGAGCGGCCGAGAGGAAGAGGAAGGGAGGAACCGCCGTGTGCCGCCGTGTCCCGCCGTTCGTCGTCGTTTGTCCATCCTAGAGGCAAGTGGAGTCCTTAACTTCTCTTGCATGTCTGTTTTGTTGGTTGCATGTTCGGTTTTAGGTGTGATTTGGGCGAAAAACCGAGGTAAGGGTTGGATGTGTTCAAGCTATGTGACTGTTTTCGTTTGGTTTGTGGTAGTCAGTATCTTAGTCGAGCTTGCATGTGTACTTGGAGTGCGATTTTGGCTTCGGTGTCTTCATGAAAGTTGAAGCTAACATCTTGTAGTATGACATACTCGAATTTCATGGAAAACGATGGTGATATGTGGGGTCAAAAGCTTTGTTATACGGAGACCTCAGATCTGCGAAATCTTCACTGACCTTTTGTTGATTTCTTGGTTGCATGTTGATTTCTGTTGGAGATCTCACCTTGTTGTTTTCTTGAAAGTTGTAGGAAACACATTAAGCTACAACATACTCAAATTTGAAGCAAAAAGAACAAGTATAGCTCGGTGAATCGGTTAGATCTTGAAAATGATGGTTCTGGTTAAGTATCTCGAGACACCCGAGACTTCATGGACTAAAATGGTGACCATAATCTGGTTATTTGGTCTAGATCTCTTCATGAAAATTGTAAAGGACACCTTGGTACATAACATACTCAATTTTCAGAAGAAACGAAAAGAGAATTGATGGGTGAAAACTAAGAAATTCGGAGAAGTATGTTCTGGACGACGGTAGTGGTTCCAGAAGCTTCGTAGGGTTGTAGAAATTAATCTAAAAAGAATTTGGCTTAGATTTCTTCATGATAAATGCACGAAAATGTGTTGGCTATCATGCTGTAAAATTTCGTAATTTTTGAAGGCCATATGAGTATTTTAATCGAATTTATTTGGAAACTGTGCAAGTCTGGCCATATCCGAATATAAGGTGCTATTTTGTAGAAATTGTGAAACTATGAGAAATTCAATTTGGCCATGAATTTTGTATGAAATTGTGATCCTATTGATTTTTTTAGTGATTGTTTGAATATTATGATTTTGGGAAAATCATAGATATTAAATTTAATATTTATTTATGAAAATAAATAAATATAATAAAATAATAAAATAATAATAAAATAATAAAATAATAATAAAATAAAATAAAATAGATTTTTATTTGGCCATGGATTCAACTTCATTTGTGTGGCACTTGTGTGATGAGGTCTTTGTACATGTATTAAATTGAAATGCATATGTGATTAAGCTTTGGCATGTGTATGACATGTGAATTGAAATGCAAGTGTGATTTGTTTGATGCCATGCCAATTGCCATGTTAAATTGAGATAAAAGGATAAATGTGGATGAGGAAGAGGTTGTGGTGGAGGATGATGTCTGGTGGCCGAGTGGCATAATTCGAGAGATTCCCGGGAGTGTCGGGATGCCGGTGGTATACGGTACGTAATTCCGTGGGAGGCCTGGTGGTATGTCGGTACATAATTCCGAAGCCCTCGGAGGTCTTTGCCCGAAGGGAAACCTCGCGATGCTAGGATTTGGATCTGAGATGCCGGCTAGAAGGGTAAAGGCCGAGGTCCGGTTGTATCTTGGATACATGCCCGGAGGTTCCTCGTGATGCTAGTTGGGATGCGAGATGCCCGGAATGTGGGGCCGGATGCCCGGTTTATCTTGGATACATGCCCGGAGGTTTTTCTCGCATGGGATGCGAGTGTAAAATTGATGATGAGATTGATGAATGGGTGATGTGGTGATCAAAATTGAAAGATAAAGATGAAAATTAAACTATGACATGATGATATGCATGGCATTGTATGATGATGATGATGATGATGATGATGATGATGATATGTGATGTGATATGATGATCACCCATGATATGATATGCATGATGATATGCATGATGATGATGATGATGATGATATGTGATGTGATATGATGATCACCCATGATATGATATGCATGATGATGATGATGATGATGATGATGATGATGATGGGTATGGACAAGCTAAAATAAATCAAGCATCGAGATATTTTCAAAAACTCAATTGGATTTGAATTCTTAAAAATTACTACTAGATAGCTGATATGCATTGAGTAGATGTGATCATAGGTTGGGCGGTCTATCGGGACAGAAGCATAAATGAGTAGGTTTGGACTCGCAATTCCCTTCTTGGTCTGCTCAAGCCCGGCACCATCTTATATTAAAGGATTAATAATTCGATTTCACATATAATCGGTCCACCCATGGATCGATCTGCACATAATTAGCACTGCTGCCGACTCTATTAAATTAGGTCCACCCCTCCAAAGGATTTCCCACGATTTGGGTTGCCTTTAGGGTCGCGGGGGGATGCCGCCTTGGTTTCAACCGCGGAGTGCTTAGCTCGACATTAGCTATCCGAGGCGGGATCATTCGGCTTGGGTCACGGACGAATCGACGTTTCGGATAATCAGTTTGTCTCTGATAAGTCTCTTGTGGTTCTGTCGTCGAATTGCCCGTCTCTGAGGGAAATTAAGTTTGGGCAATGTGGGTAAATTACTGGGAGGGGTATTGCTTCGTTGATGATGAACAGGCCTCACTTGCTCTCCTTGGCCCTGAATGACATGGAAGAGGGGGCGATTTTCTGTGAGGAGTTGGTGGATTCCTTTCATGACGCCGGGGGTTTTAGTAGTCTGGATTTCTCGGGCTCGTTTATCTGGATGGGTTGCTGATGTCTGTCGCGGAGGCAAACGTTACGCCACGGGACCTCTTTCTTTCGCATGCTCCGGGGTTTTCGTTCGACGGGATTCGGAATATCGTGCTAAAGCTCCGGGGTATCAAGGTCTTAGATTTGGAGGCAGTACATTTCCTTACAGATCCGCGACATGAGCATGATATGCAAAGATCTTCGCAGTCTGACCTGCATTAACATCAGTCACTGCTCCAATCTCACGATGACGAGATTGTATAACCTCATGAGACAATGTCCCTTCCTGCAGCTAATTGAAAGGGAGAAGACGAACCTAAGGAAGGATGATGCTAATGAAACTGATATCATGGTGAATTCTCAAGTGAGGTCTCTTTGGATACCTTCTAACCGTAAATTGACCAACGAATGCCTCAAGAAGATCGGGTGTCATGTGCCCAACTTGCAGTATCTTAATGTGGGCGATTGTTTGAAGATAACTGGGGACAGCATTTTGGATGTGCTGAAGAGCTGCCCTGAAATCAGTCATTTGGAGATCTGTGGTATAAAAAAGAAATGGAATCTATGCATCGACTTGGAACTTCCACGGTTAGAGGTCTTGCAAGCGGAAGGCTTGAAACTCAACAACGAGCAACTAGCGGCATTTATAAGTAGATGTTGCCATCTCAAGGATCTCAACTTAATGCACTGTGTGCATCTGTCGACCAAAGGGGTAGAAAAGGTGGTGAAGAATTGCAATACATCGAGGGAGATATATCTAATGAACTGCGATAATGTACGTGACGATTTTCCATTTTCAGATTGGATGTTGTCTATGAGGCCATCTTTGAGGAGAATAGTCCCACCTTGTGGATTAGTTTCATCCGAAATCCAAGACTTCTTCTTGCAGCGTGGGTTGTCTTGTCAATAATGATTGACTTCAAAGGGACAATTGATGAGGTAATTGTCTGCGAAGATGACAATGCCCGTGTATCTTTCTGTGGTAGAATGGTGTGTCGTTGTAGCTTCTTTCAATGTGGACCTCATTTTTATAGGACTTGCCATTATTCTGTAGATTGTTGTGGTTACTTGATACTTTGTCAATGGTTCAATAATCTCTTATTCATTGTACGGTCCAATACGCTTGATCTTTTCAAGTTTGTATTCAACCCTTTTATCGTTTTTAACAATTTTTGCGCCGCTTTTGTGATTTGGACAGTGGCTTTGTTTTCCACTTGTTTAATTTTTTGAAAAAGAAAAATAAGTTTTCTTTGGGGTGACTTTCGCTACTTCTTGAGCTTTGTTCTTGCTTCGTTGGTATCTCTAGCTTCCTAGACCTGTCATTTTCCTTGGGTCAATGACAGATTGTGTTCAGAGCAAGAAACGTGCCTGAATGTTTAAAGCTAGAATTGTAGGTTTGTTTGCCTGAATAATTCCCAAACTCATACCTAGTGCTCGTGGAAGCAAATTCAAAGGCATAACTCGTATAGAACTAGTCAGTTTAATGTTGGATACCCGTGTCTCTCTTAAACTACTCATAACTGTATCAAACTTCAGTTACTTTTCATTTTCTTCCTTCTATACATGTACTTGATATGTGCTTCGATGTTGTCAGTCTCGATAGATTGAAGCCATGAGCTTCAACTTCATACTTGGATGGCACATCATCATAATCTCTTATAATCGATTCGGAAGCTGAGGATTATGATTTTTGTTTGAGTGTACGGTGGCACTAGCAACGACACCACTAGATGGGCATTTCTACAAGGCATGAAGTTTGGATATCCACAAGTCCAGCTTGATATGTGTTCAGATAACTGATCTAATGGAAGCATATACTCATTGAAAAAATCAAAACGAATGGATTGGGCAGCTCTATGGAAGAAATTCATCGTCTGCATAATTTGGTAGGTGCGATCTTCAGGAAGTTTGGAATTCTTTGCTACGTCTTACTTGTAACCATGGTTTCACAATTAATGTAAGCTAGATGCTTCAGATGTGAGCACCTTTTGTGCTTCATTGTGCTCTTGTAAGTAATGAGTGGGCTTGGGCATGGCCAGAAAGGGCATTTCTCCATGCCCGGCCTCACACTTTGAGCATGTAAATTGCACACGATCCTGCCCTGAGCTTGGCGTAGAAACTTCATTTTCATCCTTTCATTCATTTGGTGAATGACTTTAAATCCCCACGTCTTTCCTGGATCTTACTTAGTGCGAGTGCTGGTCCACGCACATATCCAAATATTATTACACAGCATGAGTGGATTTAAGGATTGTGAGTTTTTAAAGAGGTAAAAAATTAGGTAGGTTTGAACCTACTCAACTTTATATGGATCATCCATTAAAAATTCTATACGGCTAAGTGAGGTTTGCAATTTTTCACAGTTGCCCTCTTTAATTCTACATATCTATAGACTATTTAATAAATATTGTGCGCACACATCAAATTCGACTCTATGAAACTTAGATGATTATTCTTAGCAAAATCCCGTGACGTCACATTGATTATCGTTAATCAAAGTCTGTCAAATATGATGCCTTATGCTGCCTTTTTTAGGGGATTCCATATAGGTTGGTGCTTTAATACTTAAAAGAAACCTAAGATGGACAATGGCTAGCGAATCCAATAGCAACTCTCTAAGTACAACTGGTTGATCAGACGTGAACTTGTGATTCTTACGCTACTCAAACATTTTCTGCAGTTTTTTGACTTCATCAGACCTTCCAATAGATTGATTGTTTCGCTCTTCTATCTGAAAGCTGCACTTCTCAAAGAGTTGTTGCCCATGTCCCATTCTCTGTTGGAATTGCGTTTGAATCTCTGTTGCAAGATGGCAAGAGAACGCTTTCTGAGCAAGTCAAGAGCTTTTGCAGGCCTTGCAAGATAAGATTTTGATTGATTTAGAATTTGATTTCTGCTTTTTGCCCAAGTGTTTTCAGTTGTCTAAGTAGCTGTTTGCTCCTTTTTCAAAAATACAAATTTCACACGGAGATTCAGCCATTGTTTCTCATGATGTTTTGAAGTCTGAATGATACTAAAGCAAGAAAGCTAATGAAGTAATTTTCTCACTAATATATAAAAAGACAAACGACCCCAAACCTCTAATCGTGTCGTGTTTGGCCAAAATCTACAACATATAACGATAGAATAGAAGAGAAAGAACGACTAATTTTCGATGAAGTAACAAATCCAGCCAACGCTGGAATCTCGGTCCGATGGGACTGCTGGTGCCGGGGTGCAGACTAAAGAAATGAAACCCTCCGGCTCGGGCAACTCCTTTGACAAAGTGAGATGACAATCTTGTGAAATAGCAAACTTGGGCTCCTTTCGCATGATTTGAAGCAAACTTGAAAGAAAAATCTCATGAGCTATATCCTTCCCTCATGTCGAATGTGTGTGATCGATCCCACCGCGTCACACGGTGGTGAGCAGCCGACTTCATCCCTTTGCCTTTTCTAATTAATCGGTTCTAACTCAAAGACGCTTCACTTCGAAAAAAATAAAGGCAAGCAAGTCATAATTCCACCACCAAGATTTGTATCAAGATTCTTGAGGCGCGATTTCAACAAGTAGACAAGAGGATCATCATGATCAAAATCCTGATTCATGGGAGGCAACGGAGGAGCCTCACCATGAGTCATAATGTTTATAACTCGTGGGTCACAATATCCTGAATCTCGAAAACACGTTTTTTCTTGAGGAGTTTTATTAACAAGTGATCTTATGACATATTAATAGTTTCAAGAAAAACAATTCTTTTTGATGATTTTTCATAGACATGTTAAATGTGAAGGTAGTTCCAAGTAAGCTCGAATTCGAGAAATAAGGTCAGAAGCAAGGTTACTCGGGTACCCTTTGAAATCATTCGCAAAAGAGGATGCGTTCGGGTCGATTACATGGATTGTATGGACAATACAAAGATCATGGTCCAACTGCAGCAAGTAGCAAAATGCGACAGATATGAAAGTAGAGGAAAATTGCACCAAGCCATACTTTTTTTGCGGATACCGATGTAGACAATGAATCTGCAAGAGAAGTTTAAGCGCGAAAATGACCTAGAATTGGAGCACCACTTCGCGAAAATAGGCAGGGGGAATTCCACCATTAAATGAATATAAGCCTATGAAATAACAACCCCAAAGAGAAGATGATTCATGTTAGGAGTGTACATTAGTCTTGGTTTAACTAGGAACCAGACCGGACCGAAACCGAACTTGGCTAGTCTTAGGTAACTATCATGACTTATTCCCATTTCCAAATTTTTAGAAACGAAAATAATCGATTCGATTTTCAATTCCTTGGGAGGAGTCGGACCAAACTTGCTTGGAGTGAAGCTTTTAAGCAAACTAGTGGAAGATGCATAAACTTGGGCTGGGGCTTGCATTTCGAGCTGCCCTTCTCTTTGAGAGAGAGGGGAAGTTTTTGAGTCTAAGAGAGAACCTTCTAGATTCATTAGAAATTAAGAAAAATATTATCAAAAACTCTAAATTTTGCTCATCACACATCAATAGTCCAAACTCTTTTCGTGTTACCAAAAATCCTAAATGTATACTGGTGTGAGTAAAATACCCTGCGTTTTTTCATCAAAAATCTCAAACTTTGCCCACATTGCTAAATATAACATGCACTTACATTGTCACAATGGTATGCTTGGCTCCATTAAGCCGAACTTCACTGGGTCCATCGGGATAAGTCGATATTCAGAAGAAACGACATTGTACCAAAGTGTACTGTAACTCTTAACAGCTTATTAAACAGCGTTATTCCAGGTACTTCTTTTCCTTACCAGTAACTGTGTTCAAAGTTCAAACATCGAACTCCTTGGGCACATATTTCAAGCACACTAGAGATAAACTAGCAACTTCTCCAAGCACACATAACCAAAGCAAAAATAGGTGGATAAGAGGCCGCAATGCATTGCAACGGCCAAGAGACCGAGCCACCATCTCATAAACACGTGTTATGCAGACAGTAAGACCATAAACGATTCAAGAACAAGGTCCAATTACCCCTAACAGAAGATTGATCTCGAGTAAGAAACGGCGACCTCAGTTTTTGCAAGGGAAAAACGACTAATGCCACAGCACAAAAGTTGGCTTTGACTAAGTACCTCTTTTCACTCAAAGGCCCATTGGTTCTCCCTTCGAAGCTCTTCCTCTTCCTCGGGCGTGAATTCATTCTTGATACCGAACGTCTCCCTTATCTCCTCGGGTGTCTTCCCCTTAATACTGTCATCCACAGTCTGGCAGGTGAGATCCAGCAAGCCCTTGATGTTCAGATAATTGGCCGCCTATGACATATCAAGCGAAACACCTCAGAGCACACGGATAAGTATTGCTGTCCTTAACGAGACGAGACTTTAAATCAACTTCGCAAGTTCATGAATTAAACTATGATGGTGCTGCTGAAATAGTCAAACCTCCGCATTCGCAAAAACAAGAGCCCCAAGTCATAAAGTCATTATCGTTTAAGAATGCAACTGAGATGAGTTCCAAAAAATGGTACTGAAATCTTCAAAAGCCACATGAAACAGAGAATCATCCACCACACTAATCAGCAAAATCAACATCAAACTCTCACACTAGCCGACAAACGCCTAGACAAGGCAAAAAACGAGATCACCGCACAAATCTCCCACGAAACCCTAACTCTACGCGAGATTCCGCAACCGAAGAGTGGGTAAGGGAAAGACCACTGACCAGGACGAGATCGAAGAGAGTGGCGCGGTCGACCTTGACGAACTCAGCATCCCAGGCCTTGAGGTCGTCGCCGGCGACGGAGGAGTCGCGATCGGTGTCAACGACGTGCATCTTGCAGTAGTCGATGACCTTGGAGAGGATCCTGCTGGTGACGTTGTGGAGGGGGATGCCGTCGTCGGGGAAGTCTTTTTCCTTGAACATCTGATCAATGGTACGGGACTGCAGAGCCACCGCCTCCTCCACCTCGAAGGACTCTCCGTCCGAGCTCTTGAGGATGATCTTGTCAATCGACGACATGGTTTCTCTGCACAGATTTTCTCGAGATAGGAAGAAAGACGATTCAATAGCAGCGTAACCCCGACGGCCTGGGGAATGTCTTGGAAGATTTCCCCGGTCAGGACGGGTCCCTCTATTGATTTTTATTACCCAACCCAAATCCGACTTTGACTAATTCTCCCGTTTGACAAGTCTAATTTTGACGGGATTCAAAATTCAGTTCTTATTTATAATTTGATCATTGCAGTCACTCATATCATAACGTGAAAATCAGTTAGCCGATTATAATTTTAAATATTTAAGTTGTTAGATAAAAATTTAATTAAAAATATGATTTATTATAAGCAGTGCTATTTTCACTACACTTACCAATATACCCTCCTCTTTCCCACTCTCTTCAATTAATTATTTTTTCTGTTATCAGGCTAACCCATTTCTTTTCTTATCATGCTAACCCACGAAACTACTTTTTATTTCTATCGTCTCTCTTATCTAATCAGCTTCATGCAGTAATTGGGCAATTATGTTCATTTTCCTTGCGATACACTGAAGGACCCTGGTGGTGTGAGCGTTGCTGATTGTACTATTGAATGAGCTCTTTCTTTTGGTTATTGATGCAGACGCGGAGGAGTGGTTCCAGTTGGTTGTATCTTGTTATTCAATAGGTGCAACATACAGATCAAATGTGCCAAAACCAGATCAAACTCAGGGAGAAAATGCTCTTGCTTGATTTCTTTCGAAAGCAGAGTCATATTGACTTGTCAAATGCTTTAAATCATCTGCAGATGTTGCTGTCAAAGTTAATAATCTTTTTCAGGTTAGTGTGCCAATGACTTCAATGAAGAGGATTGGGACTTCGTATTGTCCGTGACAAGGTTTTGAATTCAATCAGTAGTTGTAATGATGAAGTATGTTGTAGAGAATGTAATAGCATGAAGCACTGAATTTTATTTGTATCTCAATTGGGCAGTGTTGTTTTTTAGCTGGCATTTCAATTGTAACTCGACCCAGATTGACCCAACCCGACCCACGTTTTCGTTTGGGTCATATGCTATTCGGGTCAAATAGAACACACACCTTGGTCAGGTCAAGTTGGGTTGGGTCAAGTTGCATGGAAACCCAACTCAACTCCATCCATTGACACCCCTAACTCTAGGTATAAATATGATTATAACACAACTGGTTTTTGAATAACTATTGGGGAAAAAGTGATGCAAAATATTAAATTATGTCCTTTTTTTTATGTCTATTGTGACTTACTTATTCTAAACCATTTTCTTAATATAAAAATCTCAAACTTGCACATGTTTGACAAATTTGTGGATGATGGTAGGCAAATGATGATGATAAGATGCCCACATGACTTAAATAAAATAAAAATAATGTTGTTTTGACTGCAAAATCATATTATGAAATCATAATTGACAATAAATGTGTCATATTGATACAAATTTGGGGTTTTTAATATTGCAAAAGAAAGTTTGGAATAGATGTGTTACAATGGGTATAGTTAGGGTTTTTAACAGGATGGATCACTGTTTTGAAATATCTAAATCTTAATTAGCTAGTTTGAAAGAACAATTTGATTATTTTTGTTCAATTATATTTTTTTTAATTAGCAATTTATATTATAAGAAATACAACTTATATAATAGACTTTTAAATTCGTGGTCTATATATTAATCGTCAATGATAAAAGTAATAGATTTCCCTCATTTAATAACACAATGCAATATTGTACTACTATACACAGATTATGCAAAATAGTTATCTGCATCCTGGATGAAACATTATCATTTGCTTTTCTCTTATAAGATGGTAGGGCAACTTTTGGCCCATCAAGCCCGATTAAATGTGAACTGGGCCGAATATTTAATATAATTATATGTCTTGTAGGTTACAAGTGGGCTTGGGCATGGCCAGTCGGGCCATATCTCCGAGCCCAGCCTAACCTTCTTCGAGCATAGAAATTTCTCGCGACCCTGCCGTAAGCTTGCCATAGAAATTTTATGTTCATCCTTTCATTCATTAGGTGAAGGATTCAAATCCCCACAAGTCGTCTTAGATCTTACTTAGTTCGAGTGAAGGTCCGCGAACATATTGTGGGAGTTTACTATGACAAAAGTGGAAAAATTTGTCTAGAAAGTCCTCAACTTATTACATTTTTTATCAATTTAGTCGTTAACTTTTAATTTTGTTAATTTAATCATAAACATTTTTCACTTTTGCAAATTAAGTGACTTAGCGATGACATGGATAATTTAATAATATATTTGAGAGAGAGAGAGAGAGAGAGAGAGAGAGAGAGAGAGAAGAAAATATTAAAACAATTTGAAAAAATATTAAAATATGATTTCAACATTAGCACCGAGCATGCTACATAGGACGACTGGTGTTCATATTAGTGATTTCGTGCCAAAATTGGCCGCATGAACTCATTTGATAAAATATGAAAATTTTTAAGACTCAATTACTAAAATTAAAAAGTTTAAAACTGAGTCAGAAAAAAAAATGCAATAGGGTGGTGACTTTTTGAATAATTTTCTAGGCAAAAAGTTAGATAGATGTAAACCTACTCAACTTTGCATTAGCCTTCAAGTAGAAAATGGACACGTCTAAATTGAGTTTGCATCTCACCGTACTAGCTCACTCTACTTTAACATTTCTGTAGACAATCCAACACATCATATGCGCACACATAGGAACTAAATCCTAATTTTTAAGAAAACGCCAAGGACTATGCCGATTTTCAAAAGATCTAGAAAGCTGATATGATGAGGTCATGGCTGAATTACTTGAAGATATGCAAGATGGTCACAACGGCTAGCAAATCTAACAGTGACGCTCTAAAGAGTAAAGGCTACTGGTTTTTCAGACATGAAATTCGCCATTCTTATACAATGGCTTCATGAATTTATCTGATATGCAGGCTCGTATACATGGCTCCATTTTTTGTGGCTGGAAAGGCTGCATATCTCCCAATTCAAACTCAGAAGACAGATGGGGAGTTCACCTGAGACACAGAATGGGATTGGGTCAGGACTTCAAAGCAGTCAGCATTAGTCTCGTTTGGTTAAAACCAAATGCGCCTAAGTTTGTTCTCATTGACTGGCCAGGCCTCCTCGGTAGGCTGCAAAGCTTTGATAGGATAAAGAAAAGGAGCTTGTGACGATGGAAGGTCGTGTTTTACGCAAACTGGAAGATGAATCAGAAGGTCGTCTAGCCTTCGATGGCTACTTTCCAAAGCAAATGTGGGGGCATTTTCTGCAGTTTTTTGGCTTCATCAGCCCTGCTAGTGGCTGGTCTTCTTGACTTGCTTGGATCTTGAAAGCTGCACCTCTTAAAGAGTTGTTGAAACTGTTCCAGTCTCTGCTGCAATTGCGTTTGAATCTCCATTGCAAGATCGCGAGAGAACACTTGCTGAGCTAAGATAAAAAGCTTTTGCAGACCTTGAAAAATCTTTGTTTAACTTGTATTGGTGACAGTTACTCGTGCGCTGGTCCTCCTGCATTAATTCGTTTGCAGTGAAAGATATTTACTTTTCGAAAAACAAATTGACAATATAAGCATCACTAGATTTGGCAATTTAATTCAGTAAAATTATGTTAAAATCAGCTCGCGAAATTTGCTTAGGCAATGATATAATCCTAGTGTATTTGTATTTATTTGTCTGTTTGAAAATAATTTTGTTTTTCACTTTTTTTTTTCTTCAGATTACAGCTTACATATTTTAACTTTTATATAATCCAAAGCACCCTGAAACCTTCCGAAATCACAATTTTAGCTACATAGATTCACAAATGTAATTTTTACAATATTAGAGTATTCGAATGATACTTCAAATTTTTTTGGGGAAGCTGAAAAGGTAATTTTCTTGCTAAAAAGTTAGAGACAAATGACCCTAAATCTCTAATCGTAATGTGTCTGGTGAAATTCTACCACTTACAAGGATAGAAAAGAAAGAAATGGCCTTTACCAAAAAAAAAAAAAAAAAAAGAGAGAAAGAGAGAGAAATGGGTAATTTTGGTAGAGTGACAAAGTGATATGATGATCCCATTTCTTTGTGAAATAGCCAACTAGGGTTCCTTTCCCGTGATATGAAGCAAACTACAGTAAGATAAGATATAAAGCTTGTCTTTGGCAGACTTTTCCACAAATTAAGCTAGAATAATATCAATTCGTCACTTGAGAGAAGCTTTGTATCTGGCTTCAAGCAACACATATTTCATCTGATTGGGCCATGTTTTTGAGTCAATCCTCATATTATTATAAACCGGTACACATCAATTACTGAGACAAACGCAATGAAATGGCACGATAAAAATTACTATCCCGAGAGCAATGCAATGAGATTGGTTTACACAAGATGACTCACAAGAATATCCAAAAATGAAATAGTAAACAAAAGGAGCCCATGGGCTTTCCCAAGTGTTCCTCATGCTCCTTTCCTCATTTCGTTGAGAAACTGAGTCCCCCTTTGCACACAAGATAAAAAAAAAAAAAGGCAGCGGCGATTGAGAGGCACCGGCTTGTTCATGAATTATTTGAAATCTTTGATACATTTATAGATTCATTTGTGACTTAAGATCGTATCACCCCTCTTTTAGATGGAAATGATTGGACTCCTTTGCTAGATTTAAGCTTTATGGTCTCCGGCCTCCATTGCTTAGTCATTAGTGCATGGACCAATAAAGGGAGTCCTTTTTTATGGGGTCAAAATAAAGCTTTTTCATTCATAAACGAGCACTGCTAGAACATGACATATATGTTTCTGAACATAAAATATTCAAAAAGAGGCTTAGGTGGTTTAGAACTAGATTGGCACCAAATAAAAAGTTTTAAAACTAAATTGATATCAATAAAAATTTTATTGACATCAAGTAAATTGGCTAAACATTAATAAAAGATTTACTAAACTAAATGCAAACGATCTAAGACACTTTTGAACTTTTCCAAACATATTCACTAGGAGATGGTAAGATATTCTTTTGACACTTTTCCTAGTGGTAAAGTTAGCCATTCTCACTAGGAGATGGCAAGATATTCTTGTTGCGGGCAATAGCGGCCCAGTTTGCACAGCGATTAGTATTGCGAGGGCAATGGACTTGCTTAACTGTCTTCAGCTGGGCCAGCAAGTCCTGGCACTGGGCCCACGGGCTTGGAGTTTGGCCCGTGACCATTTCCACCGCAGATAAGCTATCAGTTTACACACCCGTGCACAGATCACTTGAGTTGCACCCCAGATCATCTACTCCCAGCAAGTACCGCAAAGGCGCAAACCCTCCCTGGTAGGGCTTCAGTTTGCAAAAGGTTGGTAACTCTACTTCTCAAGTTAGGGCTAAAAATATATCCATTCAATCACATAAAAAGCATTTTACACTCTTGTTTAGTTTTTGGTCCAATGCAGTTTCATTGCATGTGAAGAGATGTACGTACATTAAGGTGGTTTTCCTCACAATTCGTTTGCTTCATGATGATCAATGATTTGAAAAATATTTTCCAAAAAATAATTATTTGTGCTGTTAAGAAAAATTAGTTAACGGAAAATATTTTCATTATGAACAATAATTTATGTCTAAATATTTTTGTTAGTAATGAACATATTTTTTCATTAGTTCTTTTTTGTAAGTGGCACAAGTGATTATCTCCTAAAATCATTTATTGTGAAACAAACGTATCTGGACAACCATCACGGCCATTGCAGCCTTCAATTCAACTTTCAAAATCATCAAAGGCATATTTCTTGTTTAGTACCAAACAAACATGTGTACTTATCCCTTTTCAGCAGATTTCGTTAGTTGCCATCGCAGATGGAAAATAAATGAGATTAAGTAAAAATCGTAATCCCATGGCATGATCACCAATTCAGATCAAATTTATTTAATTTTCGATAGCAATTGTCAAGAAATATGGATCTACCACATAGTTTGCCAAAGATGAAAAGCTGCAGCCAAGGAATTTTTTTAGTGTCTACTCTCTTTAGATATCTATGCCGAATGGAACTGTGATCAGTTCAATCAACTCTTAAAAACTAAGAGACTTGGAAGTTTTTCTGTAAACCAGTAGATCACATAAAGCTGCTAGTAATAGACGACCTTGCCCTGAGGTCGAAGATCAAGAGGCTGCTGAAAAAGAGGCAATATGTGCTTGTCTTAAACGACGCGTGGAGCGAGGATTTGCTCAACTCGATCAAAAACTTATTCGTAGGAGCAAGCGGGTGGTTGATCATCACCGCACGAAATGAAGCCATAGCGAACACCTTTGCTACGAACTTGGAAGGTCACGTCTACAAGATGGATCTCCTCTCTCTGCAGCAGAGCTTGATTGAATGTTTTCCGTGTCGACCATTTCTTAAAGAGCTTTAAATGCAAAATTTAAAAGGTAAGACTTGCATTGATTACTTGTCAATCTTCTTGATTGTGGTGAATTATGATTTTTTACATCTATGTTATTTGTTGATTATTGGGTATATCATATATTAGCACTGTTTTTGTCGTAGGTTTTTCTTCTTCTTCTTCTTCTTCTTCTTCTTCTTCTTCTTCTTTTAAATCAAAGTTTGAGGCTGAAATGATCATCAGCTATGTTTAATTATAATAATTTAAATTAGATGATGAGAAAACACTCTCGAAGATATAATTGTTTAGAAATCTACTATTACATTATTTGATGTTTCGCCAAGTATGCATATCTGTTTTTTATAATTCGCATATATACTTTTATTTCCTTTCGTTCTTCTTTTCCTTCCAAACTGAAGAAAATACAACACTACTCTTGATCTTTTCGAGTTTGTTTACTACCCTTCTATGGTTTTTAACTTTTTTTGGGCCGCTTTTGGATTAACAACAGATTGTATTCACAACAAGAAATGAGCCTGAATGTTTAAAGCTAAAACTGCAGGTTTGTTTGCCTCACTTTCTTCCTTCTATACATGTACTTGATATGTGCTTCGGTGTTGGCGGTTTTGATAGATTGAATCCAAAAACCTTCAACTTCATACTTGGATGGCAAATCATCTTAAACTCTTATAATGGATTTGGAAGCTGAGGATTATGATTTGTTTTAGTGTACAGTGGCACCAGCAATGACACCACTAGATGGGCATTTGTACAAGGCATGAAGTTTAGATATCCACAAATCCAGCTCGATATGTGTTCAGATAGTTGACCTAATGGAAGCATATACTCATTCAAAATCAAAACGAATGGAATCAGCAACTCTACGGAAGAAATTCGTTGTTAGCTTGATTTGGTAGGCAATTTCTTCACCAGGTTTGGAATGCTTTGCTATGTCTTTCTTATATATAAACATGGTTTCGCAATTATTTTGGGATGTCTTCAAATGTGAGCACCTTTTGTGCGTCATTGTGCAGAGGGTAAATTTTAATGTGATACTGTTGTGGATATTGCTTTGGTTGAATAGTAAAAGCGATGAATTTGCCTGATTTAATAACATGAACAATTTGATTATATATATGTATGCATGAATAGTTTGCAATTACTTTTTTAAGGTGAGCCTATGCGTAGCATAGTTACATCACCTAGTATTCAAAGATAATCCCACGTTTCTAAATCCATAGGAGACATCTCTCTCTCTATACCTTGGACACGCTTGGCTTAATTGATTTGATCGTAAAATCTGTTTGCATTCTTGATCAACTTTCGATGTTTTTCATTTTTCATTTAAGAAGCGACGATAAGCTCCCTGATTCTGTAGATTTTGGGTGAGAAGGTAAGTAATCCCTGCTCTGGTCATCATCGTGCTTCGAGTGAATCCTTGAGTTTGGCCGATGAAGTTTTCAATCTTGCGACCCACTTCTGTTGGCTGCGATGAAAATATTTCCATGCATCCTGTCAAAAACAGCTATTGAAGCTGCCGCTGCCTCGAATGAAACATTGACATTTGCTCATCCTTTGTTAGATGGTTGGGCACAACTTTAGGCCTGTCAAAGCCCGACCAAATGCGAACTTGACCATTTGAGCCCAAGTTCATATTTCGAACATGAAGATGTGTAATTGATTTGGAAGGTTCTTACAAAGTGTACACTTGATGCATTTATAACTAACTATTGACAATTACAGAGAGGGTTACTAAGCCATTAACCACGCTCTACGTGACTCCTAATATTCAGCAACACTAATCTACAAAGTAGTTACATTTGAGATTGTCAACTCCATTACCTTGATGGTTACATCGCCGCTACTTTGATGGTTGCTTGATTGTTGCATCGACTCTATCACCTTGACCATTACATGCTTGTGTCAACGATCTCATCAAATGGTGATGGGTCTCATTGATAACTTGTGATGTCTGTTGTTGATAATTTCACTGATACATTGTCGATTTCCTTTGACTTTTTGACTATTCTAGTTGTTGATAACTCCTCTAATGACCAACTTTTTTTACATTCTGTCACTTGTCAATAATAATAATAATAATAATAATAATAATAATAATAATAATAATAATAATAATAATAAATATTGGTTATTTTTTGGTGTTTCTACTTGATAAGCTCAACAACTATAGTTCAGCTGCGAAGAACTCATCGCTAGAGGAGAACATTGTTGATTATGTTCGTTCTGCATCAGCGGACCTGAGGGAGGTTAAGAATTCACTAGAGCGCGATCAATTCGAATGACAAAAAGCCTCGGAACCAGAATGCAAGTACTGGGAGATAAGTTGAACCGGCTTTGCTTTAAGATTTTCTAGTGCTTTGACATGTACACGCGGGCGACTGAATTTTAAATCGCCGGCCAACCACCTCGGTGGTAAATGCTAATCAGCTAGATAAATAAATAATCGCGAGGACTAAATTCAAGATTATCCTTCAAGAGAGGTGGGAAAGAAAAGAACAGAAGAAGAAGAACACCTCAATTGGCCGAGACGCCACTTCCCAAAAGAGAGACCGCCTATTGACTCTCCAAAATTAGGACTAAGGGAGCTTCCGGGTGGGCCGAAGACACTCCGTCGCTCATATGCGACCGCCTTTCTTATTGTCTATCGGGTCTTCGAACGTGAACTCATTCAATTAATCCCGCACCTCGCCTTCAACGACCGGTTAAAAATACGCACTAGATTTTAAATCCCCAAAGAGACTAATAAGGGACCCGTTCTTGATTGGAAAAAAGAAAAGAAAATTTTCAAATAAAGAAGGAACACTTATCTCGATGCAAACACAAACATCTATGACAAATATTAATTAGAAACGCATATTCAACCTAAATGTGGTTTATGATTGTCGCAAAGTTTCACTCAAATCTCTTTTTGGGTTTTTTCTTATTTAAATGAAAACTAAGCTATATGTCCTGCAGTTTAACTAAAAGACCTAATTATAATAACAAACAATTTATATATGTAACCCCTAAATGACATACGATTAATGACATGGCACATGTTATGACATGGCATGCAATGATTACATGGCGGGCATGACCCAAAGTACATGATATGCATGTAATATTTTTTGTGTTTTTCATGAAAATTCGAAATTGGAAAATAACCAAAATAAATTGCTTAGTTCTAGGTATTATCCAATTCAATTTGAGGAATAAACTACACCAAATCCCAATTTAAAGGAAAATTATCTCTAACTAGATAGTGTCTACCCTAACATGCAATCTATTTTAGAACATAAAATCTACTTAACATGCAATATTATCTAAAAATCTAACCTAATATGTCAAAGAATCTCTTTGTTATTTTTTAGAAAAGGTAAACAATCAAAGTAAGATATGCATTTGAACACTCAAGATATGCTCAACCACCAAAAGATATTATCTACAATTCAAGTAAGAAAACAATATAACTCAACCTGAAATTTTGTCATGGATAAAATCGATATGCCTTAAAGGTCATGATATTAATTTGAAACCTTAAAGCTAAAGTTGAGCACGTCGTTAACACCGATCGCGACTACTCCGTCGCCGGCGACGACCTCAAGGCCTGGGATGCTGAGTTCGTCAAGGTCCACCAGGCCACTCTCTTCGATCTCATCCTGGTCAGTGGTCTTTCCCTTACCCACTCTTCGGTTGTGGAATCTCGCGTAGAGTTTGGGTTTCGTGGGAGATTTTGTGCGGTGATATTGTTTTTTCGCCTTGTCTAGGCGTTTCTCGGCTAGTGTGAGAGTTTGATGTTGATTTTGCTGATTAGTGTGGTGGATGATTCTCTGTTTCATGTGGCTTTTGTACCAATTTTTGGAAATCATCTCAGTTGCATTCTTAAGCGATAATGACTTCAAGACTTGGGGTTCTTGCTTTGTGAATGCGGAGGTTTGCCTATTTCTGCAGCACCATCATAGTTTAATTCATGAACTTGCGAAGTTGATTCAAAGTCTCGTCTCGTTAAGGACTGCAATACTTATCCGTGTGCTCTGTGGTGTTTCGCTTGATATGTCATAGGCGGCCAATTATCTGAACATCAAGGGCTTGCTGGATCTCACCTGCCAGACTCTGGCTGGCAAGATTAAGGGGAAGACATCCGAGGAGATCCGAAAGACGTTCGGTATCAAGAAAGATTTCACGCCCGTGGAAGAGGAAGATATTCGAGGTCCTCGGCTCCCTCCCTCATGTCCGAATACAAATACAAATAAACTAACCCCTTTCTTTCCGCAAACTACAGTTCTTCATTGCCGATCGGGCATGGACTTCTTCCGCAATGCCAAGGCCGTGCGCCTCCGGAGCTGCGACGGCCAGTACGTCGTTGCTGTGGTTGATGAGGTCGTCATCCTTCACGATGGGGAGACGCGACTAGGAGAAAGCACCTGGCAGGAGGAGACCAGACGACAAGACAGCACCAGGTGGTCTGTCGAGTTCATCGACAACTCCAATTCCTTCCTCCGCCTCAAGAGCTGCAACGGCAAGTACCTCGCTGCCTCCGACCAGCCCTCCCTCTTCGGCATGACTGGCTGCAAGGTCCTCCTTTCACTCCCTTCCCTCCTGGACTCCTCCCTCGAGTTGGAGCCCGTGATGGAGGGAACACACGTCAAGCTCCGAACCCACTATGGCACCTTCCTCCGCGCCAACCGCGACCACCCCATGTATCCCAACTCTATCACCCACGACATTCCCCACCGCACTACCACCCTCTGGGATGTCGAGGTCGTAGAGAGAGAAGAAGAAGGGACTGCTACCAATATTGATGATAAAGCATCAAAAGAAGGATCCTCTTCCAATAGTGACGATAAAGCATCTTCTGTCACCAAAAAGCATCACGAAACAGGGGAAGGAAGTTCTGTTACCAAAAGTCCTTCAGGGGATTCAGGTTTGATTCGAGAAGGTGATTGGGTCGGATATCGCTATCATTTTTGGGAGCTGAAGAGACGGCTTTTGGACAACTCCGGAAGGAAGAATATGTTGGTAAGGGGAGGGCCGGGGACAACGGCCTTGGTCAGGGAGGTGTGTGCAGATGTCCGGGAGCATTTTGATACCATCGCCTGGATTAGCATTCCACAGGAAAATGATTCTGCGTTGATCCGCGAAGAAATATTTCTGCAACTTATTTATGAGAGGGCCGCCTTACCCGAAAACTTTGACATGAATACTTGGATGTTGAAGGACCATGACTTCTCCTTACAGCAAAAGGCAAGATGCCTCGTTGTGGTCGATAATTTAGACCATCCAAAAACTTGGGAAAAGTTCAAAGAAATCTCGTGTACAGTCGAGACATGCCAAGTGATCTTCATAGCCAAGCGTGATATGGATTCATCGTACAGCCAAATCAAAGAGCATGGCTACAAATTTGAATCTTATGAACTGAAGGGTCTATTGTATCTGCCACGGGCACACTATTTAAAGAATTTCCTGGAAAAGAGTTTTCCTCCTCCATGGAAGCGACTTTGCGAACATTTTGTTAGCAAGTGTAAGAGACTGCCTACGGCAATCGTTTGTGTCTTGCACAACCGGGAAAAACAGAGGCGGTACTGCCCATCTTATACAATAAAGGATGAATGGGAGGTGAGGATCCCCTCGGATAACCTCTGTGATGAATTTCACGTTATCCAACAAGTGTTGAATATCCTTCTTACTGAGGAACTCTTCTGGTTTTTGTACTTGAGCATTTTACCTGAGAATAGGCCGCTCAGTTGTAAGACAGTTTCTCGTTTATGGGCTGCGGAAGAATTCCCAACCGATCCAGAAAAAGCAGAGCCCTTTTTCGAGTCTCTTCTTTCGAAAAAGTGCATCCTTCCGGTGGAAAAAAGAAGTGGAGTTCTCTCCACATTCCAAGTGGACAAGCGTGTGCGAGAGATTATTGTTTACTTGTTCGATCTTTGCGAATCAGTAATCAATACTAGTCTGGACAGCACCAAATGGCCTGAAGGGGTAAGATTCCGATCTGTCCGGGGAACAATCAGCGCCTTGAATGAAGAAAAAACCTTCCCACTTTCTTTGATATTCATCGATGTCTCCTCCGATGAGGATAAGCCAACAACTTCCAAAGCATTGCCATTGGAGACTTCCGATACTTCATTGTTTGATTTAAAGCATTCCAAGGTGTTGGATCTGACAGGTGCACGTTTCCAGATCATTCCAGATGTGCTGTTCGAGCTAACCAATGTGCGGTACTTGAGCTTAAGGAATTCGTCAATCGAAGTAATCCCAAGTTCGACTGGAAAGCTTACAGATCTAGAATTTTTGGATGCTAAACATAGCTTGGTTACTGAATTGCCTAAGGAGGTTGCAAAACTCAAAAAAATTCGTCACATCCTGATTTATCATCACAAGAGAGACCCCCTGATGGAGAGTTACAACCTAATTGGCTTCAAGACATTATGCAGTGTCGGAGGTTTCATAAACCTAGAAGTGCTCTGTTTTGTGGAAGCAGACGAAAGAATATTGGAAGATCTGGGGAATCTGACAAAATTAATGCGGTTGGGAATCACCAAGTTGAGAAAGAAACATGGTGAGTTGTTGTGCACTTCCCTTGGGAAGTTAAAGGAGCTAAAGTCCCTCAATTTACATGCGCTTGACAAGGACGAGATACTTGATCTCCATTACCGAACTTCACCTCCTGAGTCCAAGTCTCAAACTTCACCTCCCAAGTCTCTTAAACATCTCTACTTGCATGGCCATTTGGAGAAGTTGCCGGATTGGATATTGTCCCCCAATGATTTGACAAAAATCATATTAAGATGGAGTCAGTTGGAGGAAGATCCCCTTGCAACCTTTGGAGAATTGCCTGAGCTAGTAGAGCTGGAACTGCGTCGGGCTTATGATGGAGAAAAATTGGATTTCAAGAAAGGTAAGTTTCCGAAGCTCAAGATTTTACTGCTTGAGGAATTAGAGGGGCTCAGATCAATGAGTTTGGAGAAGGGAACAATGCCGAGCCTTGAAAACTTAACCATCTGCCGCTGTCAATGGTTGGAAAGTGTACCCTTTGGCATCGAAGACATTGGCATCCAAAAGCTCACGTTTTTTGATATGTCTCATGAATTCTACGAGAAGGTACGAGAGGACCACGAGAAGAATAATTATCAAATTTTTGAGCACATATCAGAAGTCTATTTCAGACGATGGAGGGCCGGCCACTGGGAAACCCATCAGGTGGATAGCACTAATGAAGAGGTGGAAAACACAGATGGAATCCGTCTAGAAAAATTCTATTCGTTGAAGTAGATCGAAAACTCCCGCTTGACCGTGGATTTTGTGTCGCTGTTGAGTGTACTGCCAGTTTCTAAAATCTTGTTCATGAGTTTCGTTCGTCTAAATTTTCCTATGCATGTTTAAATGTTGTGGCTGTTTCGATTTCTCATGGCCGCTCCACTTCTAATATTTAAGAGCATATTTCACTTCTAATTTTTAAGAGTATTTTCTTATTCATGAATCGAGATTTTCCTCTTCTAATATCGAAGGGTGTGACCTTAGAATATCTTTGTGACTCAAGAAGTGACTCACTTTCGTAATTTAACATTTGCATTCCCATCCTAAAAAGTACCTTTGCACCCAAAGGGGCATATTGTGAGTCAACTTTAATTTTAACAAATACAATCTAGAAACACACTCCCTTTGTACAATTTGGTGCAATCCTACTCCTTTCACCATCCAAGAAGCTGATCAAGAGCTGTACTTTGTTAGAACCTATTTACGTATATGGTCCGGACCATCACTCCTTGATCTCGTTAGAACGGATCACTACAATCGATGTTCTTGAATATTGCAAGGAACCAGAAGAGTGGAGAATGGCAAGTTGTTCATGAATGGAGAATGTTCGGCAAAAATTTGGGTATGGATAGAAATTAGCATGCTAATATGCTATGAATAAATATCAGTAAAAAGTTATGGTAGCTTGATTCAATATCAAATGGTGAATCATCTTTTCTGCTCTCTCTACTCCTTCGATGGTATGAGATTTGACCTCAAAATTCATTCGTATACTTCCATATATTCTAAAAATAGAGATTGGTGTTTCGCAATTTTAGTATGAGAGTACCAATTTTAGTATGCCAGTGATTTGGCACATGGAAGTAACCTTTTCAGCGTTTTGGTCTATATAATCATGTTATTTTTACATGATATTCAACTCATGGCGACATTTGTGTTAGGAATTTTTCTCGCTCAATATTTGCTCTCCTCGAATTGTTGACTTGAGACACTGGAAATTATCATGCTTGAATCAATCAATGATTCTAACCAAACGTCATAGTTCTTGAGCTCCAACTTGATAGACAATTGTACACTAAGAGAGGAACAAGAACTTGAAGATTGAATTCGAAAAATTGATGAAATGATTTCACTAATGACAACACAAATCATTCTTAAGGGAAGAGTAAGTGTTTGATTGGCAAAGGTAAATAAATAACTGAAATGAGTGGAAATAAATTGCAGGAGTGATTAGAAATAGATTGTAAGGAAATAAAGAGCACTGAAAGAAGTACATATTGTTCTTCAGGAATTTATGCCGGTCTATTCCCCTCTAGTTCTCCATTTTATAATTGTTTCCGTCCATAATTGCCCCCAAAAACATCGTCGATCCTTCGAGCAACCGTCTTCAACCTTATCAATTGCGAATGCCGCGCCGTCAATGATCACTTGACTAACTTCCTGTCATTGCGAGGGCACGCGACTGATCCGTTTTGAACATTTGGACTAAATGCTGATCCACCTTGAGCTGACTCTGTAACGAGCCTTATCTCTGAGCTCGGTCAATAGCCGGAGTAAAATTTTCAGTGCCGAAAGAAACATATTTAAACATTATAACTTTTTCTTTAACATACAAGTTAGGGATTCAAGCATGTCTTAAGCACATGATATTGTTTCTTATCTTCACTATAATTAAATAAATAATGTTTTATTTTTACTACATGACCCAAAAACTACTTTCTTTTTCCCGGTGCGTATGAGCTACGCTGTTTTTCCCTTTAGATAGTACTTGATCGATCTAAACTAATTGATAATACATGCATCTAATAGATGTAGGTTTTATTTATAAAATCAATCAGTGGAGGAGGCCTTATCCTTAAGAAAAACGATTCATTTTTCATAGAACACCCTAGTTTCTGGAAAGATTGAGGATTGTAAGGTCCCGAAGAAAAAGAATTCAGATTTACAAATTCTGATTTATTCCATCGATGGCCACTACGAATAGACACCTCACCATTGCCAACAAGGAGTTTACGTCGCCCACACTTTTTGGTGATGCTAGAAACTATGCCTTGGATTCAAAAGACCTTCAATGATCCTTCCTAGTGTTTTAGCTAAAGAATCCAGTTTTGCAACGACAATTTTCGGTACCGTCAATGATCATTTTCATACGCGTACACCATCATTAGTGATAACTCATGAGTGAAGGTACCGATGAAATGATGCATGATGACAAGAACAATGATACTTCTATTTTCATTAGTCCTAAAGACCTTCAAAAACATTTACTTGACTCAAGTCCTAAGCCACCATGAAATGCCATTCCCTTAAGTGTTTGTTCACCTATTTGTCACACCTAGTTTCTTATATTTGCTAATAGAGGAATCATTGACATCTACAAAGCTAATTTACCATCTGCACCTTATCAAAGTATATATTAGTGCCAAAGATAGTTTTGGTATCATCAAAATTACATATGGATGTTTTCCCGAGATAACTCACTTGGAATATGGGCCAAATTCTTTGTGGTCAACAAACTCAAGAAGATCTCTCCCGTTTGATATAGGACTTGAGATATCACAAATTCTCTCGTGGAAAGAACTGGCTTCATTATCTTGCCCATCTATATCATCTAGCAAAACTCCTCTTATATGAGGTGTGGCCTCGTCCATTCCTAAACCCTCTCCTATCCCGGAAGCATGCTTGTAGTGACAACTTGTCTAATCCTTGTCAATTGGGTTTACACCTTGTCTATCTAACAACCACACATCTATTGGAGTAGGTCCGAATCTGATACCATCTTTCATGACCTGGTTTGTTACACGTTGGCTAAGACCCCAAACAAGTTTCTTTGTAAATACACAAGGTGATGGTCATTCACAGGCACATGTTGATTTATGAATCACTCAACATAGTCTTTCACAACTAATGTGAGACTTGCAATGTCACAAACTCACATACCATATTACAATCTACACAATATTTCTAGTAATTACTCATTAACTTTCTATTGACACTTTTCCACTTGATAGATATCTATCGGCGATCTGTTAATTTGAACTACCTTGCCGAAAGCATTTTGGTCTTGTTTGGTTCCACGACAAAAAATCCTCATGTAAATTTCCTATTCCAAGTTATATGATTAAGTGGAATAAGATTTCTATTCAATTGTTTGGATTGCCAACAAAATGTGGTCTTCTATGAAAGAGTACTTCTAATTGGCAGTTTGGATTTGTGGTCGGCAACTGTCAGCAGGAATTGACGACCAATAACAGTAGGGACTAAGTGACCGGCGGGGGCAACCCCGTACAAATGGTGCTGGGCGATGCCAGTGATGGATATGGGCTTTTGATATTTGTGTGGTGGTGTAATGTAGAATTGAAATAGTAAAACTAGCTATTGTTAAGGGAAAAGTACACCAAAGGTTCAAAATCTTTCATATATAGCTGAGTTTAGTGCCACAATTTTTCGAATACTCATTTGAGCTCCTTAACTTTCGAAATTCATTTAATTCAGTTATATATTTAAGAATTTGCTTTACAGAATAGCTGAAGTGGCATTATTTAAAAACGCAACAATGATTTTATCATTAAAATAATGCCATGTCCCCAATTCAAACGGTCCAAGTAGTTAGAGTCACTCCAATGAACGAAATTTGAAAGTTAGGAGCTTAAATAAGCAATTGAAAAATTGTGGTACTAACCTAACTGCTGCACAACAAATTTGGAATCCTAGTGTGCTTTTTCTTATTATTAGTCGATCTAATTGCACACTTTATGAGAAAATTTATATGTCATGTGGAATCTAATTGACATTCTTATTTTCCTTGACTGCGTTGAACCAAATGCAAGAATTTGATTTCTCTCAAAACGCTAGATAAGAAGTTTAAGATTGTAATGAATTTGTTGGTGTCGGTAATTGGATCAAAAGCAGAATGTTGATACAAAGGTGGCGTGAATTGAGCCTTGCACTTACGCTGATATTTGGGCCCGGACATTTTCTCAACTTTTGGCGTCCAACTTACAATTTCCCATTTCCTCTATTTTGTCCTTCCCTTTTTCTCCCTATCTTCTTCATTCTTATATGATGTGCACAGTGATGCCTAACGCCTCAAATTTGATCACAACCCAAAGATGGTGGCCATGGAATTGCTTCGTTGGTTGTTTCTAGCGATGTTTGAGGCAGTCAAAGGATTAGTTCCAGGTCGAGGTGAAGGTTCATTACCCGTGGCATTGTAGTTGGTGGTGCCTATAGATTCTTGATGGCGGTTCCAAGCGATGGTCGATGGTGGCAGGGTCTTGGATGGTTGACGGTAGAAGATGATGATGGCAATGAGGGGCTACGAAAAAAAGGAAAATTCTATGGTGGCTGGAATTTTTTTAATTTGTTTTTGATTGAAGGTGACTGGATGACGAACGAGATGGTGATGACGAGGTGGCGGCGGTTCTACGACATATGGTGGCTAGCATTAGCGGTGGCACGGTGGTGGCAACACGTGGATGATGTTTACAAAGAAGATACGTTGCAGTAAAGGATGGTCCGCCATGGGAGAGTGTAGAAATTAATTTCTGTTTTAAAAAATATATATAGTCATTCTCCTTACTTTTCAATTTAAAGAAGATATTTTCTTGAAAAACGAATTTTTTAGCATCATCACAAACTCTCTTGACACATGGAAATTTTGCGGATAGTCGGCTAAGTAGCACCGACACTGATATGCGACATACGACACAACACAACACGACATGATACGCTGACACGTTGTTTATAAAAAAAACAAAGAATTCCGACATGTTGGGACACGTTGTATATTAAAAATATATATTTTATATATACATAATAAATTATCATTTAATAAAATTAATTTGAATCAAATTCATAAATAAATAATTAAAAAAACTTAGAATGAATATATACTAAAAGCATTAATCCGCCATTTATTAATATCATTCATTGTCTCAATTTGACAAATTCAACTCTATTTCAATAATTCATAAAGCTTGGAGAAAAAACAAGCGATCCATATTTTGGACTCGCATATTAGATATGTTGGAAGAGGAGAAAAAAACTTAAGGGATGAATTGTGTATCACGGGAAGTTGGAGTAAAAAAAACAAAGAAGAGAGACTAGGTTTTTTTTTTCTTCATTTATTATTTTTATTATTGTGTTTTATTTTTTCACATATATATATTTTGATATTTCATTTATTGAATTTTTAAAATTGACATCGATATCGAAATCACGTGTCGAAAACTTGTATATTAGAATTCCGACTTGAGTGTCGAGAAAGTTGACCGGGTGTCAGATTTTCCGACACGTGTCGAAGAGTGTCGAAGAGTGTTGAACACGTCTCGAAGTGTTCGACATGACACGAAAGCTCTTGAAAAGTGTCGGTGCTTCATAGGTGATTGGTTTGGTACACTGCTCTTTTTTATTAAAAATTAAAGCATGGAAGCAATTTATTTTTAAACCAAGTTTTTTTTTTCTTTTTTAACTTCTATAGATTTTAGATTGTTTTACCTATGCAAAATTTGATGTTAAAACTTACTTATTGTGTATGCATATGTTAGTGGACGCTATTTAAAAGATTTTTGGACATGGCAGTTCACATTTCCAAACCAGATTACACGATTAATTTTGCAGGACAATACTATCTTTTAATAGCGAACCGCTCACTGTTACTTAAAAAGACTGATACAACTTGATAAAAGTTCATCATCATCTTCCTACTATTATTCTAACTTCTTATTGTTAAAAATATTACTACATTAATGATTGATTAATCGTATGTTTTGAAGAGAATACCGTGTTTTACAAATGAACAACTCTATTTTTAATGACGAGCCAAAGCAAAACTGGGGGCTTTTAGCTAGTTTTCATGGTTAAGGAGTTTTGGAGAAAAATCACACACATCTATTAAGTCAAATAAGGAACGCAATGAAATCTTAAATCTTTCAATTGATGCAATTAATCGAATGTTTTTAGTCCAAAATCTATTAAGTTTTCAGTTCTATATTTTTGATAATGTAATTTGATCTTCCAATCTCCATGAACGAATCAAAATATCCCAAGAAGTAGCAAAGAATCACATTCATCCAAATTTTTATTGAAAAGAAGATCAAAAATGGCTTTAGAGTCCAAGTAAATCAATAATAATCTTCGATAAAACCTAGCTTTTGTGCATATCTGAGGCTGGGGCACAATGCCTATAAATCCGCTTGAACACAATTATAATTTATATATACCGACGAACGTAGCAGATTTCTCACCCATGTTCGAAGGTGATAAAAATCATTTACCTCCCCCATCTAGATCATTCTTATCAGGTCAAGCTTTTTTTTTTTTTTTTGGGGGTCAAAATATCAAGTTAAGCTTAAAGTATCTTATTTAGTTGAACTATTATCAACAAGTACCATCCATGATCTTACAAATTATTTTTCAACACCAGTATGAAAGTTAGCGTGTTATTTGGCACCTTGTGACAAACGAAAATAATAATATCAAAAACTAAAACAAACAATTTGAATGATGTGACCTATCCTATTTTGAGCATGTCACAGATGGTTCTTTTTGTGGAATTAATTCGACATAACAAAAAAGAGTATCAAGTGATCTACATATAATAAATGGCTTCTCTGTAATGATTGTTGCTCGGAAAGGGACTTCCTACATGGTATTTAAAAGAGAGGGATAATAAGAACAATCAAGAAAATCAAAGTCTAGAATAGGATTTAAAAAAATAAATAATTTCTCTTCTAATCTTGTATGGTTTCCACATAGCACTTTATCTTACATCAGATTACATCGCCATATCCACCAAGGTGTAAATTTTTTTTTCACACAAGCAGATTTGACCCAAACTTCTGCTTTTGCTCTTTGAAAGCCTCTCTCTCTCTTCGCTGGCTGTGCAGTGCCGGTCCCCTTCCTAATGTGAGCGACAGCAAGATGAGAGGAGAGAGCATAAATAAAAGAGGAAGGGAGAGGGGCCAAAAGAGCCCAAGGAAGAAGGGTTCCTCCTTCACTATCAAGCCACCTCCAATTATTAAAAGGTCTCTCCCCCGAAATCCCCATCTAGAATCCCCGTCTAGGGATTTCGTCTCTCCCCCAAAATCCCCATCGTGAAAGATTGGTCTGTATCAATACTTGTTCGGAGAAATGGCCAGCTAGGCCATTTCCATCGATGACTACATCCTCTCCTCTCTCTCTCTTATCCAACCAGAGGCGGGGAAAATGGATCCCACCTCAGTGGTGGTTGCTCTGGGGCAGCCGATTCCTGCTGCATGGGAAAAATGGCAAGAAGAATTGTACCACGCTGCATCTGCTAAAAATGAATTTGACAACCTCAAGGAATTGATCCAGCAGATCGGGGATTTCCTCGCAAAAGCCTACTCAAAGGAGGTCATCGATGAGGAGCTCAAAAGGGGCAACGAGAGGATGTGGAAATTTCTCTATCTCTCAAGACGCTATCGAGGACATGAATCGACGTAAATCCAAGAAGAAATGGAGAGCTCTTGATTCCTACCTTTGCCACAGATACGGAGGCCGAACTTTTGCAGAGGAATCAAGATTTATCAAAGATACGCTGCGGCAATACGAAGAAAATCTTGGGAGATATGGTCCCACAGATGCTCATTTTAGATTATCCGGCAACTAATGGGTATCAAAGAGCTGATGGACCAACTGGTCCAATGGCTAACAAAGAACCCTCCGCAGTTGAAAGTGATTTTCGTGCACAGGGCGCAAGGAGTAGGCAAGACTAGTCTATTGGGCGCCATGCTTTGTGACCAAAGGGTAAGCCGTCTCTTCGAATACTGTGTATGGATCGAGGATTTAAGATCCTGTGAGTTTGCCGACAAAATAGGGGAAGCGCTCATGAAAGCAAATGCAACGATGTGGAATTTGATCATGGAGGGGGTGAACGAACAACGAACGTCGGTTAAACTTGAAGACGCTTTTGAACGCAGGCCATCCGAAAACTTCAGCTGGGCTCTCGTCTTGGATGATGCAGGCAAAGATGATGTGTTCAGTTTCCTCCAGATTAAATTAATTGAAACTCATCCGAGCGTGCTCATCACAACTCGTGACAAGAGCCTAAAATCTTGCTCCAAGCTTTATCTACATAGTCCAAACTATTTTATCCACAACTTCGAGCATGTTTTCCTTTCTAAGAATGATTCTCGTTCTCTATTTCGCCAAAATATTTCCCCCTCGGATATCTCTCAACCTAGAGCGTATGTTAAAAAGATGTCAAGGATTGTCACGATTCTGGCGACATGTAGGCATTTGAAAGATAATAAAGATGACGATGTTGCAGGTGACTCTGATGCTGTTTGATGGAAAAAATTGAGTGACAGGCTTGAGGAAGAACTACTATCCAATGGGCATAAAGTTGGCCCAAATGGAAAAATAATTACTCTGCGCATAGACCACCTTATGTCCGTGCTTATATTTTTTACTTGAGCATCTTCCCGTTAGATCGTCCCATAAGGTGCTCCACAATGATGCGATTATGGATGGCAGAAGAGTTCACTAAGCATGATCCAATATGGGAAAATCCATGACAACTCTACAAAAAATATTAAAACATCATGTAACTTGGGGAAAGAAAACAAGTTATGGGAGAGTCAAAACCTACCGCGTTCACAACCTTCAGCATCAACTCATTATTTCCCATTCAAAATATGTAGAAATCGCGATGATTCTTACCCTTGGAAGAAGGATTGTCTGAGAATGTACGGTACCTTTCCTTTCACAAACCTATACGTGAAATAGATAAGTCAAACGACTTCGCTCTCTACATTTCTTCGAAGAGGTGTACCCAAAATCCTTGAAAAAATTGTTGGAGAAGGTTGAGAGGCTTAAGATGCTACATATTCAAATATATTTGATCAAGAAAGAAGAAAATCAAGTTTTTTTGAATTCTTTTCCTAAAAAATTCTCTAGTCGAGAAATCTTAGGTACCTAAGTTTAAGGGTACTAACATAGGAAAATTCCATCGAGTATAAAAGATCTTGCACAACTGGAGAATTTGGATCTGAAAGATACCCTTGTACATGAGCTACCTAAAGACGCCATATGTTAGTATACAGGTCCCATCAGCATTAAGACAATTGAGATCATTGCAAAAACTATGCATGATAGAGCTAAAATTAGTGAGGAGAAAGAAAATACTTGTGCAAGATCTTTTATGCCCGACGGGTATCTTTGAGATCTAAGGTCTTTGAGATCTAGGGTCTCTAGTTGTGCAAAATCTTTTATGCCTGACAGAATTTTCCTTATGTTGGTACCCTTAAATTTAGGTACCTAAAATTTCTTGACTGAAGAATCTTTTTGGGTAAAGAATTCAAAAAAGTTAGCTTTTCTTCCTTCTCGATCAAATATTTTTGAATATGTAACACCTTAAGCCTCTCAACCTTCTCCAATAGTTCTTTCAAGGATTTTGGATACACCTCTTTGAAGAAATGTAAGGAGGAAGACGTTTAACCGATGTAGTTCTTTCAATGATTTTGGGTACACCTCTTTGAAGAAATGTAAGGAGTGAAGACGTTTAACCGATGTGCTTTTATCTATTTCACGTATAGGTTTGTGAAAGAAAAGGTATTGTACATTCTCAGCTTTCTTCCTTCTATACATGTACTTGATTTGTGCTTTAGTGTTGGAAGAAAAAAAAACCTTTTTTGCTTTTTTTTTAATATTAATATTATTTTTTAATTATTTTTTTGTCTTTTCCCTATTTTGTCTTGTCTACTGCACGTCCCCCTCGACAACTCCTCTGCATACCCGAAGCCAACATTTGCTTTCTTTTTCTCTTCTCTTTTTTTTTTTTTTTTTTTTATTACTTTTTGCTGCACTTTTTTTTTTCTCTTGCCTTTTCTTTTGTTTTTTTATTTGTCCCTTCCCTGTGCCCATCTTCTTCCTCGACGACTCCTTCCGAATTGGTCTCCCTTGCCGAACCATAACCAAAATAAAACCACGTTCGACGAGCCCTCACCAACGTTTGGGACCACCGCCAGACCACCATCCGGCGTCGGTCGTTCAGTCCGACCGACGCCGGCCACAGCCGTTGACTGAGACATGGCTCGGCCCCCACCGAGGTTAGCCGAGGAGACAAAACTCGGCCGAACGACCGGGCACCATTCGAGATAGCCCTAATACTGACATCCTTTAACACCTGCCGGTGCCATCACCGGTAACCTTCCCTTTCCTCGCACCTTCCATGACCAACCCACAAAAAAACAAAGAAAATATATGCAGACCTGGTCTAGACAGAACGTCGAACACCTGGGTGCGCCGACTAAAAGCAAACAAAAACTCAACTGGGAGATAAATCAACAGTCAAGGCAAAAGCAACAACCAAGCAAAGTCTAAAACAACAAAATCGCAGCTCACCGGTATCGGAGACTTGCGCGGGCCGGAGAAACGCGAGCTCCGGTCCGGTGAGCTAAAAAAATCAGAGTGAAAGGAGGGCGTTTGCGCGGTCAGGTGACGGGTCCTACTCGGCTCGATGACGGCGGCCTGAGGCAGGTTTGAGATGGCACGAACTGTGGCCGACCACCCTGGTGTCGTCAAGACGAGATCATCGGGTTAAAGGGTATTGAACTCGAAAGGAGACTTATTGGATGTAACATCCCAGGCCCCACCGTGTGATATTATCCGCTTTGGACACTAAGTCCTCACGGTTTTAAAACGCGTCACACATATTAAGGAACCCAAGCCTTATAAAGGCTTCCAGGAACCCCTCCCTAAGCGATGTGGGACAAGAGGGAGAGGAATCCCTTCCCCTTCCCTTGCGCGCGTCCGAGGACCGGAGGTGCGGACGCACCGCCATCCCTCCTCCCCGCGCACCGCCGCTCGGGTCGTCACACTCTCCCCCCTTGGGAGCACAGGGTCCTCGCTGTGGCCCCACACGCTGTCGGGAGTCGGCTCTGATACCATTTGTAACATCCCGAGCCCCACCGTGTGATATTGTCCGCTTTGGACACTAAGTCCTCACGGTTTTAAACGCGTCACACATATTAAGGAACCCAAGCCTTATAAAGGCTTCCAGGAACCCCTCCCTAAGCGATGTGGGACAAGAGGGAGAGGAATCCCTTCCCCTTCCCTTGCGCGCGTCCGAGGACCGGAGGCGCGGACGCATCGCCATCCCTCCTCCCCGCGCACCGCCGCTCGGGTCGTCACATTGGAAGAATGGATGCCGAGAGGCGAGGTCACGGGCGCGGCCGAGCTTCTTTCCCGCTCTCTTCTCTCAATTTCTCGCTTTGCTCTCACTCACGACGCTCTGTCTCTCAAGCTTCAAGCTTTCTCCTGGTTCGGTCTCTCTCCCTCTCCCTCTCTCTCTCTCTCTCTCTCTCTCTCTCTATCTCCCCCCCGGTTAGCTCCCTATCTGCCCAAAACCAACAGCCTCCCTCTCTCTCTATCTCCCCTCCGGTTAGCTTCCTATCTGCCCAAAACCAACAGCCCTCTCGCTTTTAAGCTTGGCCAGCAAGGCATGGCTCTTGCCACCGCCAGCTGCCTATCCGGCCTAACTCCGACCCTAGAATCATGCTGCGCGATCCGCTGCCTCCTTTGCTCCCTCGTGATCCCTCTCTCCTCTGGCTCGTACTTTGCTTTTTCTTCTTTTTAAGAGAGCATGAGGGAGAGAGAGGAAGAAGAAAAGAAGATTGGGCCGGTGAAGAAAAGGAAAGGAAAAAAAAAAAGGGCTGGGCCAGGCCTAAGCCAATGGAAATGGATAAAGAGAAAAAGAAAGGAAGCCGGGCCGAGTTTTTTTTTTTTTTCTCAATTTTCGATTTTTTTAAGAATTAATTATTATTATTATTTTTTAAATCTTTAGATTTAATAATTTGTGATAGTTATGTAAATGCTCCTAATGTCTACGCATAATGGATTTTAATAAAAACATACACGATGCATTTTAATGAAGGAACTTTACTCTTTACTTCTTTTTTTTTTTTTAGTAACTAATTCTTAATTTTGTATGCGATTGAATCATAAATAAAATGATAAAATTTAGGTGTCAACAACGTGTCAAGTCTTGTTTGTATCGATTTTTTCATCTGTGTTGAGTTGGCTATAAATCTTCTCGCAAGTGTCGAACAGATGCACTCTTATCTTATCAGCAATTGTTTCCCCTAATTGTGTGAAAAAACACCTTATTCTTCATGAACTCAATGATTTGTTTGTTTTAGCACTAGTTGGTGTCGGCAGTGGCAGTGACCGCACTTGATACATAACTTTAAAAAAGAAGAAAAAAAAATGTACCCGTTAACAAGTGCCTCAAAGGGCATTAACTAAAACTGTTGAAATTAAAAATAACGCATATAAACACATGAGAAGGAGACATATTTCACAAAACACAATTAATTTGTTTCGACAAGTGCGTTGGGGTTTTCTTTGACATTTTCGAAAAGCAAAATCTCCTAGAAATTTTTAGTTAGATCAACATTAAAGACACTTTAATAATTTGAACAAGAACATTTCTCTTTGGTAATTTTTAAATGGACTTTGATGAACAAAACTGGGTTTTGGAATTGGAGGCCAAGGCTTATCGGTGGTGTCCGTTCTTGATTAATGTGTGACCAAATCCAATCTTTTCAAAAGGATTTCCCCAAGTCTTGCAATGTTTTTAAATTGCCAACAAGTATTCTGTTACGTAACACTCAAATCATATTTCATCGAATTAGTGGTTAAGGAACTTTGGTGATTAGTATTGTAGAACACGCTTAGTGTAAATTGGAATTGGTGACACTGTCGATTGTTTAACGAATATCACATTGAATCCAAATTTCGATGGATGCCTTCTTTGATGCATCCAATTAGATTAACGGGTGTTATTTCATGGGCTTGAAATTTGTACTCTAAAGATGAAAGTCTATCTCGTTCAGCCCACACCAAGCCCGACCTTCGATGCCAAACGTCCAAATTTCAAAGACCGTGCATAGCCTAGACAACTACGATACGGTAAATCCTAGCGAGGAAGGGGCCACCAAGCCGAAGCAGCGCATAACTGACGATGGCGGAGCAACCGCCTTGGGAAGACCTGCCCGCATTGTGCTGGGAGGAGGTCCTCCGCCGCTTGGTCTCCGCCGATGACCTCGAGTCCGTCTCCTCCGTCTGCAAGCGATTGCTACACATCTCCAGCACCGTCCGCAGCAGCCTCTCCATCAACAACCTACAGACCCCGCGCTGCGTCGGCTCCCTCCTCCAGCGCTTCACGTCCCTCAAGTCCATCGACCTCAGCTCGTTCCATGGCGACCTGTCCTCCGTCCTCCTCCAGATCGCGCAGTTCCCGTTGCCCCTCGACCACCTCGACCTCTCCAACCAGGAGTCCCTCCGCTTCGGTGGGTTGCGCGAGATGGGGTCCAAGTTCGGGGCTTTGAGGGTCTTGGTGCTGTCCCGTATTGGATTGCTGGGGGATGCCGACTTGGTTTCGATCGCGGAGTGCTTTCCCAAGCTCGAAGAGCTCGACATTAGCCACCCGGGGCAGAGTGATTCGGCTCGGGTCACGGACGACGGTATCTCGGACCCATCGCGGAAGCTGCAGAGGCTGTCGCGAATCGACCTTTCGCGTAATCGGTCTCTCTGATCAGTCTCTTGTGGTTCTGTCGGTGAATTTCCCGTCTCTGAAGGAAATTAAGCTTGGGGGATGTGGCTCAATTATTGGGAGAGGTATTGCTTCGTTGATAGTGAACAGGCCTCACTTGGTCTCCTGGCCCTGAATTATATGAGACTGGAGGCGATTTTATGTGAGGAGTTGGTGGACTCCTTTGGTCATGCCAGGGGTTTTATTAGTCTGGATTTCTTGGGCTCGTTTATCTGGGATGGGTTGCTGATGACTCATACTTTTGCGCGCTCTGGGGTTTTCCTTCGACAGGATTCGGATGATCATGCTATGTCACCAGGACATCGAGGTCTTAGATTTGGAGGCAGTACATTTCCTCACAGATCACGACATGAGGGTGATATGTAAAGATCTTCGCAGTCTGACCCACATTAACATCAGTCACTGCTCCAATCTCACGATGACAACATTGTATAGCCTCATGACACAATGTCCCTTCCTGAAGGCAATCAAAATGGGGAAGACAAATCTAAGGGAGGATGATGCTAATGGAACTGATATCGTGGTGAATTCTCAAGTGAGGTCTCTTAGCATGCCTTCTAATCGTAAATTGACCGACAAACGCCTCAAGAAGATCGGGCGTATGTGCGCCAGCTTGCAGTATCTTGATGTAAGCAAGTGTTCGCGTGTGCTGAAGAGCTGCCTGGAAATCAGGCATTTGAAGATCTGTGGTTTGAAAAACATAAGGAATCTATGCATTGACTTTGAACTCCCACGCTTAGAGGTCTTGCAAGCAGAAGGCTTGAAACTCAACGAAGAGCAACTAGTGGCATTTATAAGTAGATGTTGCCATCTCAAGAATTTCAACTTAATGGACTGTGTGCATCTGTCGAATGAAGGGGTAAAAAAGGTGGTGAAGAATTGCAATACATTGAGGGAGATAAATCTATGGAACTGCAATAATGTAGATGACGATTTCCCATTTTTAAAATGGATGGTGTCTATGAGGCCATCTTTGAGGAGAATAGTCCCACCTCACGGATTAGTTTCATCCGAAATCCAAGACTTCTTCTTGTAGCATGGGTTGTCTTGTCGGGGATGATTGACTTCAAAGGGACAATTGACGAGGTAATTGTCTACGAAGATGACACTGCCCGTGTATCTTTCTGTGGTAGAATGGTGTGTTGTCATAGCTTCTTTCAATGCGGACCTCATTTTTATAGGACTTGCCATTATTCTGTAGATTGTTGTGGTTACTTGATACTTTATCAACAGTTCAATAATCTCTTATTCATTGTACTGTCCAATGCTCGTCTTTTCGAGTTTGTATTCTACCCTTTTATTGTTTTTAACTATTTTTTGGGCTTTTTGTGATCTTGACTGTAGCTTTGTTTTCCACCTGTTTCATTTTTTGAAAAAGAAAAAAGAAGTTTTCTTTGGGATGACTTTTGCTACTTCTTGAGCTTTGTTCTTGCTTCCTTGGTATCTCTAGCTTCCTAGACCTGTCATTTTCGTTGGGTCAATAACAGATTGTGGTCAGAACAATAAATGTGCTTGAATGTTTAAAGCTAAAAGTGTAGTTTTGTTTGCCTGAATAATTCCCAAACTCATATCAAGCTTTTTTTTTTACAAACAAAGATGATGTTACATCTCACTTTTTGCCCGGTGCTCGTGGAAGCAAATTCGAAAGCATTATAGAACTAGTCAGGTTAATGTTGGATACCTGTATCTGTCTTAAACTACTCATAACTATCACACTTCAGTTACTTTTCACTTTCTTCTTTCTATACATGTACTTGATTTGTGCTTCAGTGTTGGCAGTCTTGATAGATTGAATCCAAGAGCCTTCAACTTCATAGTTGGACGGCACATCATCTTAATCTCTTATAATTGATTTGGAAGTTGTGGATTATGATTTTTGTTTTGGTGTAGAATGGCACCAGAAAAGGCACCACTAGATGGGCATTTCTACAAGGCATGAAGTTTGGACATCCACAGGTCCAGCTCAATATGTGTTCAGATAGTTAATCTCATGGAAGCATATACTCATTCAAAGTCAAAATGAATGAATCAGCAGCTCTACGGAAGAAATTCATTGTTTGCTTGATTTGGCAGTGTTGACACCTAAATTTTTGCCTAATCATTTAGTAATTAGTTGCATATAAAAAAAAAAAAAAAAAAAAAGCAAGTAAAATTGCATTTCATGTAGTTGCATTTGCATCGGTACCAAAACACAACCAAACGTAGCGGCTCGCGGTCGATTACATGCACAAAAGGTGGTCTCTCTCTTGCTGATCTGAAAATACACAATGAAAGGAAGAAGAAAGAAGAGTTCTTCACGTCCATTGTCTCTTCCTCATTAATGCATGCACATGCGTGGATAAAATAGGGAGAACGTGAAAATTCTGGAGAAGCCGCAAGCGTGGAGAAACCAAAGAAAAATTCTCCACTGCACGAGAATTCCGGAGAAGGTCTGCAAGAAGATGGGCTCACAATTTTATAATATTCTCTCCTTCTTGGAGAGCAAATCGGCTGGAGAAGAAAGAAGTTCCTGCACGTCCATTGTCTCTCACTCATTAATGCATGCACATGCATGCGCAAGAATTCGGCGGACGTGAGGAACGAGGCAAAATGAGCCCATGATATATTATATAATATGCTCTCTCTCTCTCTCTCAAGTGTGGGTTGTCAAGAGAAGTAAACGAGCAATTTGCTGAAGGAGGAAGCAAATAATAAACAAGAAAAGTCACAAATTGTGGCTATCCTATAGAAGGGAGGGACAAGTAGCCGTATAAGAAGCCCCAAGCGCGCAGAAGAAAGAAGAATCCATGGACGTGCATTTTCTTCCCCTCATTAATGCATGCACATGCACACATGAATGGGGACGTGAAAATTCCACAGACGCATGCAAAAGATGGGCTGACATTTTATAATACTTTCCTTCCTAGAGATCAGGCGGTGGCCACCATATTTGAAAAAAAAGAAACAAACTTGAACAAGCAAAGGAAAGTTGCGGCTGCTCCTGTTCACCTGTTGCCTATAAATAAGCAAGGAAAGAAGGGGGGGAAGAACGAAAATTCACTGGAGAGGTTCGTGAGAGCTATTAAAAAGAGAGAGCCCGTAGAGAGACACACGAGGGGGGAGAGGTTTTATGAGAGATTAAGAAAGGAAGAGATGCTCGTTAGAGAGAACCAAGAAAAAATGAAGTCGGGGGAAGTGAAAAGAGAGAGGAGGAGAACGAAAAATTCATTTGAGAGGTCGTGAGGGGAGCGAAAAGAAAAATTTTCATTGTGAAAGGCTTCCCTTTCGTTCAAACGAAGTGAAGGGAAGAGAGTAAGGGAGTGTGTCAGAGAAAAACCAAAAAAGAAAATATGAAGTCGGGGGGAGGAGATTAAAAAAAAAGAGAAAAAGCAAAAGAGAGACTGCAGAGAAGTGAGACGTGAGAGAGAGACGAGAAAAGAAGTGACCCAACAGCACAAAAAGAAGAAAAAGAAAAAAAAAAGCAAAGACAAGACCCCTCTTGTTCATCTTCTCCAGGGAGTTCTTCGCCGCTGGATTTCCACCGGTTTACGCTACTCCGCCGCGTCCGCGCCGCTGCGTCGCCGGTGCACCAGCAGCCGAGCCACCGCACCGCCGGCAGCCCCGTGCGAGCACCACCCACGAGCTCGCACCGCCATTCGTCGCGCCTGCTGTGGCCGTGACGACCAGCGGCTCCGATCCGCTTCAGCGTCCTCCATTCCTCCGCAGCTCCGTCACGCGCCGGAGCCCCTGATCACCGTTGCCGGCCTCAACCCGAAGACCCGACCCGCTCGCCTCCACCCGCAGCGACGCCCTCTCGCCTCCGCTGCTGCCGTCGCTCGCCTCCATCGCGCCCGCCAGCCTCCTCACTTTGCAACTCGCCCCGGTCCACCTGTCACCAGCACCGCCGTTCGTCGCCCTTGTTGCGGCCGCGATGAGCCCAGCGCCCTTTCTGCCCGCGCGCCCGACACGAACCCGACCTGCCGACGCCCGCAATCGTCGCCGAGCTCACGAGCCCACTTCTCGACGTGCCGGTTACCGCCCTTCGCACGCCCGACGCTGCCCGACCAAACCCCTGCCGCCCCTACTCGGCCTCTTGCCGTTCACCCGCTTCTCGCCCCTCTGTCGCGCCACGCCCATCGCCGCGCCGTCGCACCTCCGCCCGACGCCGCACCTCCGTTCACGCATCCCGCCATCACCATCGCCGCTGGCGTCCCCCTCGTCGCGCCCCCCGTCTCCGGTTGACGAACCACCACCGCGACAACCCACCACCACAGCCACCTTCCTTATCCGCGCCGAGCCTCCATTGTGGTCTACAAAGTACCGCTCGTTAAGGCAAATTTGGAAAAAATTCAAATTAGGTAGGTTTATTATATTTTATTAGGTAGAATTATTTCATTATGTTTTTTAATATTTCGTCCCTTTGTTTGAATTAGTCCTTAATACATGTTTGAAAATCCCGACATATCGCCTAATTCGCAACCGCACAATGATTTTTTATTTCATCTATAAGGCTTTAGATGGAATAATTAATCACGGGAATAAAATTGATACTTTGATCTTTAAGGCTTAAGATCAATTTATTAATTTTATTAGTGAAACAACCATGGAGGATTTGGTATCTTTTAATTGGTTTGTTTATCTCAAAAATACAAAAGAAAATTTGCATTTGCATTTCATGTAGGTTAGAATTAGGTTTGTTTCATGTTTTATGGTTTGCATATTAAGAATAGGCATTTTATTTCGAATATAAAAAAAAAATCAAATCGATCAATTTAGGTTGCTAGTTTTAACTTAGGTTTCATGTTTAATTACTTGGCAATTTTTAAGAAATTAATCCAAAACATAAAAAAATTGCAGGTTAGATCAGGGCTAAGGTTAGCGTATTTAGCTATTTCGTTTTAAAAAAAAATGCATTTAGGATATTAGTTTTTTTTTAGAATTGCACGTGTCAATTTAGAATAGGATTTTTGATTTTAAATTTTTACAACAGAAAAATCCCAAGAAAAATTAATTAATTTAGGATACTAGTTTTTGTAGGTTGCATAATAGGTTTTTCAAAAATGCATGTTTTAGAAGAAATAACATGTCCCTTTAATTTTCACTCTAGTAGTTTTTTTAATTACAAATTTTCCTAAAAAAAAATCATCATGCATTTTAGAATAGAATTGCATGTCTCATTTTAAGTTTAGATCAATTTGCATCTTAGGTTAGAAATTGCTAGATTAAAATAACGTCTTAGTTTAAATTAGGATTTAGCATGACTTAATCCTAAGTTTAAATTGGATGGAATTTTAATTTAGCTAGGTATTTTTTGCATTTTTTCTTAATTTCGCATATCATGAAAAATACAAAACACAATCTTCAGCAAGTTCGGAATGCTTTGCTGTGTCTTATATGTAAACATGGTTTTGGAATTATTTTGAATGTAAGGTCGATGCTTGGGATGTGAGCACCTTTTGTGTATCATTGTGCAGATAGCAAATTTGAATGTGATAGTGTTGTGATATTGCTTTGGTTGAATAGTAAAAGTGATGAATCTTGTAGGTAATGAGTGGGCTTGGGCATGGCCGGTTAGGGCATTTCTTTGTGCTCAGCCTTACACTTCGAGCATAGAAATTTCATGCGATCCTGCCTTGAGCTAGGCATATAAACTTCATGTTCATCGTGTTATTCATATAGGGAAGGATATAAATCCCCACGACTGTCCTGGATCTTACTTAGTGCGAGTGCCAGTCCATGCACATATCCAAATGTTATTACTCAATGCGGGTGGATTAACAGATTGCAAGCTTTTATTGAGCCAAGTTACATAGGCCTCCATTAACAAATGGACCAGTCTAAATTGAGTTTGCATTTAAAGAAATCAAGATGGACATAACGGCTGGCGAATCTAATAGCAACGCTCCAAAGACAACAGGTTGTTGTGAACTTGCAATATTGACTTCAAGAATTTGTGTGATATATGGATTGTGCCTGGTTGCACTTTGTGGCTGGCAAGGTTGCATATATCCTGATTTAAACCCAGAAGACAGATGGGGAATTCGCCTCAGCTGCAGCATGGAATTTGGTCTTTCTGCAGAGGACTTTAATGCAGTCGGCATCGTCTTGTTTGGTTGAAACCAAATGCGCCTAAGATTGCTTTCATTGACTGGTCAGTCCTTCTAAGTAGGTTGCAAACCTTTGATAGGTAAACAGAGCTGCGTCGATGGAATTTGTGTCTTATGCAAGCTGGAAGATGAACAAGAAGTCCATTTGTTCTTCCATCGCTCCTTTGAAAGCAAATTTGGGAGCATTTTCTGCAGTTCTTTTGGCTTCATCAGACCTGCTGGTGGCTGGTCTGCCTAGCATGCTTGTTGCCAATGTCCCGTTCTCTGTTGGAATTGCGTTCGAATCTCTATTGCGGGATTTCAAGAGAACACTTTCTGAGCAAGTTAAAAGCTTTTACTGACCTTGGAAGATCCGATCTGGATTGATCGAGTTTTCATTTTTGGTTGCAGTTGTCTAAGTAGCTCTTTGCTGCTTTACCTGTATTGATGACACATAGTAGTGGGCTGCTCCTCCCACATTACTTGGTTATGCAATACTAGATATTTACTCTTCGGACAGAAATCAAATTGACAATAGAAGCATCACTAGGTTTGGCAATTTGGTATAGTTATATCATGTTAACTCAGCCTGCCAGGTTTCCTTGAGCTTTAATTGCTAGTGTGTACGTACTCTATTTGTCCGTTTGAAACTACTTTCGCTCTTTGCCTTTTTATTTTATTCTTCATATTTCCAGCATACACATTTTAACTTTCATTTATTCTACAGCACCTAAAACCTTGTAAAAGCACAAATATTGATACTTAGATTCACACATTATTTCTTATGATATTTGAAATTTGAATGATACTTTAATTTTTTAGCTAGAAAGCTGAAAAATTAATTTTCTCGCTAAAATATAAAAGAGACAAACGACTTCGAATCTCTAATCATATTATGTTTGGCCAAATTCTACAACTTACAATGATAGAATAGAAAGAGAAAACAGCTAATTGTTAGTAAAATAACAAATCCAGCCAACGCTGGAATGTTGTTGCAGTGGGACTGCTGGTGTTGGGGTAGGGACTAGAGAAAGTGATATGATAATCCCATTTCCTTACGGCCGACGTCATCCCTTTGTCTTTGTCCATTAACGGCAAGGAGTGATGGAGGGAGAGACACGTATATAAAGAAGAGTCATTTACTAAGGTGAGCGTTGTATTTTGGGTCCAGGTGATCATGGGTTCTGATTCAAAGACACTTCGCTTCGATTCGTAAAAATAATAAAGGCAGGCGAGTGATTACTTCCAACAACAGTGATTTCTCTCAAAGGTTCTTGAGGTTCAATTCGACATGAAGATCAGAGGAACATCATGATATGAGTCTACACTTGTAGGAGGTACGGGATGAGGCGAGGGATGAGCCTTACCGACCTATCATTTTCATAAAGTAATGATCCAATTTACATCATCAAATGAAAGAATTAAGTAAAAGTACAATGATTCCAAAAATGACAAACAATATACTTTCACCCAATTTAAAAGGCAAATTTAATGAGAAGACAAGGTTTAATTTTGTTGTCTGCCCATATTAAAGTAATGTGGTTAATGATATAAGGGATTTGATAGAATTGACTTTGATAGTACAATAAATGGTTCTATCCCCACCGAGAGGGTGCGTTTGATTCATTATTTTGAAAATCATTGAGAAAATACAAAATAGTTTAGCCTAAAAGACTTTAGGCAAATGCAAAGATCGTTTGGTAAACTATGCTTTGAGAAGCAATTTTGAGAGAAATGCCGTTTGGTAGAAAACACATTTGAAAAGCTCTTTGAGTGATTAATATTAGTTTTTTTTTAATTTCATTTTTTAAAATTGATAAAAAATAATGTATGCAACTTTTTAAGTATAAATTTTGACAATAATACTAAAAAGATCAAATACATATATAATTTTTTTAAAGACCAAACCCTTCATGAGAATTTTTTAATTTTTATTTTCTTAAAATTGAAAAAAAAAATAATGTATGCAACTTTTTAAATATAAATTTTGACAATAATGCTAAAAAAAATCAAATACATATATATTGGTGAGCATCGGGAATAACTAGTGAATTACAACCCAAACTTCATTCTGGTCATGGATAGATCACCCATGTGGGATTGAAATGTCATAGAATGGATCAATTGTATTTTTTTTTTAAGAGGACCAAATCCTTCATCGAAATTTTTAATTTTTATTTTTTTTTTAAAAATTAAAAAATTAATGTATGCAAAATTTTTAAATATAAATAAATAATGCTAAAAAATCAAAAATATATATATATATAATATATAATTTTTTTTAAAAGACCAAACCCTTCATTAGAATTTTTTAATTTTTATTTTTAAAATTGAAAAAAAAATAATGTATGCAACTTTTTAAATATAAATTTTGACAATAATGCTAAAAAAATTCAAATAAATATATATAATTTTTTTTTTAAAAGATCAAATCCTTCATCAAAATTTTTTTAATTTTTTTTTTTAAAAATTGAAAAAAAACAATGTATGTAACTTTTTTAATATAAATTTGAAAATAATGCTAAAAAATCAAATACATACATACATACATACATACACATATTTTTTTAAAAAAAAAAGACCAAACCCTTTGTCAGAATTTTTTTTTACTTTTTTATTTTTTTTAAATTGAAAAAAAAATAATGTATGCAACTTTTTAAATATAAATTTTGACAATTATGCATAAAAAAATCAAATGTATAAATAATTTTTTAAAAAGGCCAAATATACTTAATTTTTTTAGCATTTATATAATTTTGATTTTTTTAGTATTATTTTGGCATTTACAAAAATAATAACAAGGGCAAAATAAGAAATTTAAAGAATGAGTGATGATAGTTTTGGAAAAAAAAAAAAGTTTCAGTATTTGGCCAAATACTAAAAAAGCTCAAAGCTAAATCCTACTAGCATTAGGCTTTCACCTTAAATCTTGACTTTTACTTAAAAGCCTACTTTAAAATTGTTGTCGAAAATCTAGCTAAAGATTTTAAGGGGTTTTGGGAATTTGAAAGTTTATTGGAAAATCTTTGAACCAAACGCGTTCAGCCTTTTGAAAGCCAATTGGGAAAATGCGAAGCAGTTTAGCCTAAATGATTTTAGGCAAATGCAAAGACCGATTAATAAATTATGCTTTGAGAAGTAATTTTGAGAAAATGCCGTTTGATAAAAAATACATTTGAAAAGCTCTTTGGGCAATTAATATTAGTTTTTTTTTAATTTTATTTGTTTAAAGTTGAAAAAAATAATGTATACAACTTTTTAAATATAAATTTTGACAATAATACTAAAAAAATCAAATACATAATATAATTTTTTTTATAAAAGGACCAAACCCTTCATAGGAATTTTTTATTTTTATTTGCTTAAAATTGAAAAAAAAAATGATGTATGCAAATTTTTAAATATAAATTTTCAGAATAATGCTAAAAAATCAAATACATATATATTTTAAAAAAATGACCAAATCCTTTGTGGAAATTTTTTAATTTTTATTTGTGTAAAATTGAAAAAAAAAATAATGTATGCAACTTTTTAAATATAAATTTGAAAATAATGCTAAAAAATCATAATATATATATTAAAAGACCAAACCATTCATTAGAATTTTTAAATTTTTAATTGTTTAAAATTGAAAAAAAAAAATGTATGCAAATTTTTAAATATAAATTCTGACAATAATACTAAAAAAATCAAATAAATATATATTTTAAAAAAAAGACCAAATCCTTTGTTGAAATTTTTTAATTTTTTTTTTAATTTGAGAAAAATAATATATGCATATTTTTAAATATAAAATTGAAAATAATGCTAAGAAATCAAATACATATATATATATATATATTATATAATTTATTTTTAAAAGACCAAACCCTTTGTTGAAATTTTTAAATTTTTATTTTTTTAAAATTGAAAAAAAAATAATGTATGCAAATTTTTAAATATAAATTTTGACAATAATGCTAAAAAAATAAAAATATATAATTTTTAAAAAAAGACCAAAATATATTTAATTTTTTTAGCATTTATATATTTGATTTTTTTAGCATTATTTTGGCATTTTAGAAAAATAATAATGAGGGAAAATCAGAAATTTGAAGAATAAGTGAGGATAGTTTTGGAAGAAAAAAAATAAGATTAAGCATTTGGTCAAATGCTGAAAGCTCAAAACTAGTCTCTACTAGCATTGAGCTTTCAACCATCCCAATACTGACTTTCACTTGAAAGCTACTTCAAAATGGATGCCAAATAGTTCGACATTCCCCCAAAAGGCTTTGGAGGCTAAAAGCCCATTAAAAATGCTAAACTAAACACACCACCAGTGGGGGCAACCTAGTACCAACATGCTAGGCAATGCCAGAGATGGATCTGGGCTTTTGATATTTGTGTGGTGGTGGAATGTAGAATTGAAATAGTAAAACTAGCTATTGTTAAGGGAAAAGTACACTAGAGGTTCAAAATCTTTCGTATATAGTTGAGTTTAGTGCCACAATTTTTTGATCACTCATTTGAGCTCCTTTAACTTTCGAAATTCATTTAGTTAAGTTATATATTTAAATTTGCTTTACAGAATAGCTGAAGTGGCATTATTTAAAAACGTGACAACGAGTTTATCATTAAAATAATGCCATGTCCCAAATTCAAACGATCCAAGTAGTCAGAGTCACTCCAATGAACAAAATTTGAAAGTTAGGAGCTTAAATAAGCAATTGAAAAATTGTGGTACTAACCTTGATTGATGCACAATAGATTTGGAACCTCTAGTGTGCTTTTCCTTATTATTAGGCGATCTAATTGCACACTTTATGAGAAAATTTATATGTCATGTGGAATCTAATTGACATTCTTATTTTCCTTGACTGCGTTGAACTAAATGCAGGAATTTGATTTTTCTCAAAACGCTAGATAAGAAGTTTAAGATTGTAATGAATTTGTTGGTGTTAGTAATTGGATCAAAAGCAGAATGTTTGATACAAAGGCGGCGTGAATTGAGCCTCGCACTCACGCTGATATTTGGGCCCGGAAATTTTCTCAACTTTTGGCATCCAACTTACAAATTCCCATTTCCTCTATTTTGTCCTTCCCTTTTTCTCCTTCGTTCTTATATGATGTGCACAGCGATGCCTAACGCCTCAAATCTGATCACAACCCAAAGATGATGGCCATGGAATTGCTTCGTTGGTTGTTTCTAGCGATGTTTGAGGCAGTCAAAGGATTAGTTCCAGGTTGAGGTGAAGGTTCATTATCCGTGGCATTGTAGTTGATGGTGGCTAAGGATTCTTGATGGCGGTTCCAAGCGATGGTCGATGGTGGCAGGGTCTTGAATGGTTGACAGTAGAAGATGATGATGGCAATGAGAGGGGCTACGAAGAAAAGGAAAATTCTATGGTGGCTGGAATTTTTTTATTTCATTTTTGATTGAAGGTGACTGTGGATGACGAAGGAGATGGTGATGACGAGGTGGCGGCAATGGTTCAACGACATATGGTGGCTAGCATTAGCGGTGGCACGGCGGTGGCAACTAGCAACGCGTGAATGATGTTTACGAAGAAGATACGCTGTGTAGTAAAGGATGGTGCGCCACGGGAGAGTGTAGAAATTAATTTCCGTTTTTTTTTTTTTTTTTTAAATTAGTCATTCTCCTTACTTTTCAATTTAAAGAACATATAAACGAATTTTTTAGCATCATCTCAAACCCTCTTGACACATGGAAATTTTGTGGGTGGTTGGTTTGGTAGAGACTCCTGCCACCAACAAACAAAAACACATTGTTATTTTTTATTAAAAATTAAAGCATGGAAGCATTTTATTTTTAAACCAAGTTTTTTTTTTTTTTTTTTGAACTTCTATAGATTTTAGATTGTTTTACCTATGCAAAATTTGATGTTAAAACTTACTTATTTTGCATGCATATGTTAGTGGACGCTATTTAAAAGATTTTTGGACATGATGGTTCACATTTCCAAACCAGATTACACAATTAATTTTATAGGACAATACTATCTTTTAATAGCTAACCGCTCACTGTTACTTAAAAAGACTGATACAACTTGATAAAAGTTCATCATCATCTTCCTAGTATTATTTTAACTTCTTATTGTTAAAAATATTACTACATTAATGATTGATTAATTGTATGTTTTGATGAGAATACTGTGTTTTACAAATGAACAACTCTATTTTTAATGACAAGCCAAAGCAAAACAAGGGGCTCTTAGCTAGTTTTCATGATTAAGAAGTTTTGGAGAAAAATCGCACACATCTATTAAGTCTTATATAAGTAATGCAATGAAATCTTAAATCTTTCAACTGATGCAATTAATCAAATGTTTTTAGTCCAAAACCTTTATTTATATACAACTAAGTCTAAATTTTTTCAGTTCTATATATTTGATAATGTAATTTGATCTTCCAATCTCCATGAACGAATCAAGATATATCCCAAGAAGTAGCAAAGAATCACATTCATCCAAATTTTTATTGAAAAGAAGATCCAAAATGGCTTTAGAGTCCAAGTAAATCAATAATAATCTCCGATAAAACCTAGCTTTTGTGCCTATCTGAGGTCGGGCCACAATGCCCATATATCCACTTGAACACAATTATAATTTATATATACCGACGAACGCAGCAAATTTCTCACCCATGTTTGAAGGTGATAAAAATCATTTATCTCCCCTATCTAGATCATTCTTATTAGGTTAAGCTTTTTTTTTTTTTTTTTTTTTTGGGGGGGGGGGGGGTCGAAATATCAGGTTAAGCTTAAAGTATCTTATTTAGTTGAACTATTATCAACAAGTACCATCAATGATCTTACAATTTTTTTTTCAATACCAGTATGAAAGTAAGCGTGTTATTTGGCACCTTGCGACAAACAAAAATAATAATATCAAAAGCTAAAACAAACAATTTGAATGATGTGACCTATCCTATTTTGAGCATGTCACAGATGATTCTTTTTATGGAATTAATTCGACATAACAAAAAAAAATATCAATTGATCTACATATAATAAATGACTTCTATGTAATGACTTTGCTTGGGAAGGGACTTCCGACATGGTATTTAAAAGAGAGGGATAATAAGAACAATCAAGAAAATCAAAGTCTAGAATAGGATTTAAAAAATAAATAGTTTCTCTTCTAATCTTGGATGGTTTCCATATAGCACTTTATCTTACATTAAATTACATGGCCATATCCACCAAGGTGTAAAAAAAAAAAAAAAAATTCACACAAGCAGATTTGACCCAAACTTCTGCTTTTGCCCTTTGAAAGCCCTCTCTCTCTCTCTCTCTCTCTCTCTCTCTCTCTCTCTCTCTCTCTTCGCTGGTTGTGCAGTGCTGGTACCCTTCCTAATGCGAGCGACATCGAGATGAGAGGAGAGAGCATAAATAAAGAGGAAGGGAGGGGGGCCAAAAGAGCCCAAGGAAGAAGGTTTTTCCTTCACTATCAAGCCACCTCCAATTAATAAAAAGTCTCTCCCCCGAAATCCCCATCTAGGGATTTTGTCTCCCCCAAAATCCCCATCGTGAAAGATTCTTCTGTATCAATACTTGCTTGGAGAAATGGCTCAGCTAGGTCATTTCCATCGGTGACTACATCCTATCCCTCTCTCGCTCTGATCCAACCATAGGAGGGGAAAATGGATCCCACCTCAGTGTTGGGTGGTTTGGGGCCGCTGATTCCTGCGTATGGGAAGAATGGCAAAAAGAATTGAAACTCGTTAAATCTGCTGAAGATGAACTTGACGACCTCACTAAGCAGATCGAAGATCTTCTCGCGAAAGCCTACTCAAAGGAGGTCATCGATGAAAAGCTCAAAATGGGCATGGAAATTTCTCTATGACTCTCAAGACGCTATCAAGGACATGAAGCGACATAATTCCGAGGGGAGGTGGAGAGGTTTTAATTTCTACCTTCGACACAAATACAAAGACGAAACTTTTGCAGAGAAATCAAGATATATCAAAAAAACGCTAAAGACATACGAAGATAATCTTGGGAGAACCGGTCCCATATGAGCTCATTTTAGATTACCCGGCAACCAAGCCCATTCCCGCTCGGCCGGACGTTGGGTCATTGGTCAATGCCTTAAGTGAGAAGACAGATGCATTAGTGGGTATCAAAGAGCCGATGGACCAGCTGGTCCAATGGCTAACAAAGAGAACTCCGTCAAAAGTGATTTTCGTCCACGGGGCACAAGGAGTAGGCAAGACTAGTCTCATGGGTGCCGTGCTTCGTGACCAAAGGGTAAGTCTTCGCTTCCAATATTGTGTATGGATCGATGATTTAAGATCCTGTGAGTTTGCCGACAAAGCACTCATGAAAGCAAATGCAACGATGTGGAATTTGACCGAGGAGGGGGTGAACAAAGAAGAAGACTCGATTAAACTCGAAGACGCTTTCCAACAAAGGTTTAGCTGGGTTCTTGTCTTGGATGATGCAGGTAAAGAGGATGTGTTCATTTTTCTCTAGAATAAATTAAATGAAACTGGTCCGAGCGTGCTCATCACAACTCGTGACAAGAGCCTATCTCGCTCCATGTCCGGGCTACAGAGTCCAAAATATTTTATCCATGGCTTTGAGCTTGTTTTCCTTTCTGAGAATGATTCTCGTTCTCTATTTCACCGAAATATTTCCCGTCAGGATATCTATGAACCTGATTTTGAGTGTATGTTAAGAAGATGCCAAGGATTGTCACTCACGATTCTGGCGATGTGTAGGCATTTGAAAGATAATAACGATGATGATGTTGCAGGTGACTCTATGCTGTTCGATGGAAAAAATTGAGTTATGGGATTGAGGAAAAACTGCTATCCAGACGGTACAAAGTTGGCTCATATGGAAAAACGATAACTCTGCGCATGGACCACCTTCTCGATGTTCGTGCTTATATTTTTTACTTGAGCATCTTCCCGTTAGATCGTCCCATAAGGTGCTCCACCATGATGCGGCTATGGATGGTAGAAGGATTTACTAAGCATGATCCAGTCTCGGAAAATCCAAGGACAACTCTGCAAAAGCTATTAGAATGTCATGTAATTTGGGGAAAGAAAACAGGTTATGGGAGGGTCAAAACCTGCCGCATTCACAACCTTAAGCATCAACTCATTATTTCCAATTCGAAAGATGAAGGGATCGCGATGATTGTTACTCGCCTGGAAGAAGGATGGCCTGATAATGTACGGTACCTATCCTTTCACAAACCTATGCTGGAATAAATAAGAACACATCAGTCAAACGACTTCGCTCCCTACATTTCTTCGAAGAGGTGTACCCAAAATCCTTGAAAGAACTATTGAAGAAGGTTGAGAGGCTTAAGGTGCTACATATTCAAAGACATTTGACCAAGGAGGAAGAAAATCATGTTTCTTTGAATTCTTTTCCTAAAAAGATTCTTCAGTCGAAAAATCTTAGGTACCTAAGTTTAAGGGGTACCAACATAAGGAAAGTTCCGTCCGGCATAAAAGATCTTGCACATCTGGAGACCTTGGATCTCAAAGATACCCTAATGCATGAACTACCAAATAATATTTTGAAGCTAACAAAACTTCGCCATATGTTAGTATACAGGTGTGATGGAAGTCCGAATGTAGGTAGTAACCCAAAGCTTAGTGTGAAGGTCCCATCAGCATTATGACACTTGAGATCATTGCAAAAACTATGCATGATAGAGCTAAAATCAGTGAGGGGAGAGAAATGGGAAAGAAAACGGTTGCTAAAAGAACTCGGGACACTGGTAGATTTACAAAGGCTAGGTATCTCAAAGCTGAGAAGTGAAGATGTAGAGCATCTTTGCTCTTCCATTGCAAAGTTGACAAAACTAGAAGCACTACATTTTATTGTTGAAGATGGGGAGGAATTGGATCTTTAGAGGGATTTGAGAGGAATGAACATTGTTGGTGTTTGCGGAAGCGTGTGTTTAATGTGTGTGCAAGGGTGTGTTTTGTATGTGAATTATCAAGAGAGCAAAAGAACTAAGAACAAAGTGGGCAAGAGCAAAGTAATAATAAAAATGTGTAAAAGAGAGTGGAAGAATAAAAGTACAACAAAAGAAAGCTTTTTTATTTTATTTATTTAGTTGTAATACAAAGGAAGGGGAGGAGCTTATTATCTTTTGTTGGTCTTCTACACTCTCCCCTTTCCTATTTATAGGGTGCTTCACCAACTAAGTACAACATTCTAGATTTATGTAGAAATTCTAGATTGTAGTTTAGCCATTCTTCTTCTAGAGAATTCTACATTTGTGTTTCTACACTTTTCTTTGCCACTAAGCTAGATTTTCTTTTTTTTAAAGGATTTTTTCTTGTCTTTTCTAGCTAATATCAACCTTGAAGTTTCTAGAAATTAGATCAATAATTCAACAAACACAAATACCTTCAGCGGGTTCACCTGACAGGATCTTTGCTATTTCTTAAGGTGCCTAATCCCACTAAAATGAGTGATTATAGGCCTATTTTCTTGCTGCAACATAATATGCAGGTTCGTATTACTTCCATTATAGCTAAAAGATCGGGAGCTGATCTTCTTGATTCTGTTTGCCTCGATCAAACTACTTTCATTAGTGGAAGGAGGATAGTATGCTCGAAGATTGATAGCACTTCTTCTTCTTTTTTGACACTTTGAATAGCTACTCAAATGTTTTTTTTTTTTTTTTTTTTTTTGGTAAAGACGATATACGAAATGTTTTTTGGTGCAAAACTCAATTATAGTATAAAAAAAAATCAAGTACAATGATATATGAATCACAAGATTTTAATATCCTTGATGATCGATGGAAAGTCGAATGCTCAAATATGAAAAGACAAAAATTAAAGAAATACGTATGAACTTATCTCACTTATGTTGTTGTGCCATTTTTTTCCTTTCTTTTTTTGGGTCGAAATGTAGTTGTGCCATTAACCAGGGCAACATCTTCTCGCAAATGTAGTTTTATGGATCGATTCGGACCTGTCTCAAGGAGAAGAGGATAAATAATCATCCAAGTCCAGACATGGCACATCTCTATCACAAGTATGCTTTTCTATCATAGTACAAACAAATAATGACATAGCTTTTTTAGGACATTTGCTAGAATAACAGCCAAGAGCTGCATCACTCTTCGCCAAATACAAAGCTTCTAGCTAAAGAGAAATCGCAAAATTCATCCAAAATTGAGAAGAGGGAAGACAAATCTCTATAACCTGTTATGACTTTAACACAACTTTACCATAGGTCTGGATATCGAAACCAAAACCTTAAAAAAAAAAAATAATGCGCTTAAATCAATTTTAAGAAATTTGCACAAATCATCCAAGAGCCGCATCCCTTTTCGCTATTCCCACCCCAATTCACATTATTACACTTAAAATTTGTGCACGTACGTTATAATATCTTACAAGGTGGGTTTCATGGTGAGAAGTCTCTCGAGCAATGTCAGGAAGAGTGCAGAGAAGCAATTTAAGCGGAGAAGGCCATGGGAAAAGAAAAATAAGAGCAGTTACCGCAACAATGGCGAACCAGATGAGAGCAATCCCAGGAACGAGACATTTGTGCTGGGGAAAATTATCAAAAAAGCCCTAAACTTACTATATTTTGATAATTTCGTACTAAATATTTAAATTTTGTTAATTAAGTCATAAACTTTTTTTATGGTTTTTAATTGAGTTTATCCAATCAATTTAGCTAGAAATCATTGATATATACACTAGCTATCTTACATGATATAGTTGGTAAAAACATGAACAATTTTTAATAATATATGAATATTTTTTGAAATTTTTATTATCTTTTTTTTCTTTTTCTATTATTTTCATTTTCCCCCAACGGCCATCACCAGATCGTGTTGATGCCAGACTTGTTGGGTTTGAGCTTTGCTTTTTCTTTATGCAGCCTTTGTAGGTAAGACTAAATCCACCTTCCCAAATTGAAGAAAGGTATGCAACCTCCATTGAGAATAGAGATTCGTAAGATATTACCTTTTCTTTTTGTCGCCTAAATCCAATTGATCGCATAGTAAAAATCGCATTTGAGACTTCGCACTTCTTAATGTGCATCCCAATTGTTTTACCATTTATCCAAGGAGTTAATTGTTGGTTGATATTATTTAAGATTACTTTAGAAGCTAGATAAAGGCAAATGTTCATATATGGCATGAGCTTAGAACTGGTATATATGAAAGAGGAGTTCTTATTTATAGAAACTTTTATCCTCTTGTCAATTTCCTTTAGTTGATCGAGCCTGACTCGATCATTAATCATCGTAACGTTGGACTCAAACATGAACTTGAACAGTTTATTGTACAACAAGACATTTTATCAAAAGAGCTCTCATGTATAAATATGGAGAAATGAATTAAACATATTTGATACAACTTTCTTGTAATAACTTTTATTGTGAAAATATGTGCTGTGGCTTTTATAAGATCTAGTACAAATTGTTGTGACCTCTTTTTCGGCGCCCCTGATTAGGGCGGGCCTATAGATGCTAATGGTTTGGTTAGATCTATTAGGCTTAGCCTAGGCACTCCCAAGCCCATCAATTCACAACTTAAAGGTTTATTATTATTTTTACCTATAAGTAGATGAGTCACCACTAATCAATTTGGGGTGAGTCGATTAGAAATCCAAGCGAAATATTAGAAGGAATATTTGCTCCTACGCAACCATAAAAACTAAGTTCAAGGACTGAATTACATTAGTTAATCACTAAAACCTTTTTGATCCCTAATCTTGTTTAACCCGGACTGAGCATATCCAAGAAAGACACAAGTGGTTGCCTTGGGGACTCTTTTTCTCTTAATTGCAATATGAATAGAATGAAGAACGATAAATCCTCGTCCAAGAAGAATTGACTTCTTTATGGAAGAGAATCATAAGAAAGTTGGATTGGTGAGAATTCGACAAAGAAAGAATCGACGAACATTTTTCTATTTTTGATTTTTGGCTCTCTTCCTATTCTATTGATCAGAAGCATCCAGCAGCCTCACGCCGATTTCAAATTCGATTTGAAGTGAAAAAAAGGAGAATGTCCTACTTCGATCCAGCAACTTGTTACGAGTTGATAGGTTTGGAACCCTTTTTCTTTTCTTTGCTGATTCCTCTCAATCAAATATGCCATGTTGCACTAAGTTACTTACGGATGTATGCATGCAGTCCGGGAACACTTTGGGGTGAAGACCCATCCAAAGAAGTAGGATCAATAGTTCAACATTTAGGCCGTAACATTTAGCAACAAAAAAATCTTTAACCCAACAAGTGCTCTCCGAACCAAGCTAGATAGTCTCCTATCAGTAGGCTCACCAACCAACCTAGACTTTGATTCTTATTATTCATATTGGAAGACTTTGGATTTTCAAAGGATTTTCCATGCATTTTGCGGAGGGAAAAACATTTTTTTGGTCTTTTCTATTCTTTTTAAACATAAAAAGCATTTTTTTTTTTGGATTTTTGATATTTTCTTGAAAATATAAATCATTTTTTGGCTTTTATTTTTTATTTTTTTGGATCTTTTAGGAAAATATGGGATTTTTTTTTGAAAATAAACTACCATTTATTACTAAAATATTATTTTTTATTATAATATAATGTTATATATTTAAAAAACGCCCCGGGTTGGGACCAACCTGGTTCGTTGAAATCGGCGGACCGGGTTGGGCTCGCCGCCCAATATACCCCTTTTAAAAAAAAACAAAGCCCGAACGAAATGAAAACAGGCCGGCCCAAGGATCAGCTGGTCCAAACCCGGCCCGCTACGCCCAAAAACACTACCCGGTTTGCGACCCACGTCCGACCCGGTTCACGACCCGAACGGGCAAAACCCTAGCTCGAGGTGTCCCGCGCCGGACCCGGCTCCGCTAACACCGCGGCCCCCCTACGCGACTCGACGGCGGCGACAAACGGTGTAACCCAGCCGCCCGCTTTCTCGGTGCCACCGCAACCTACCCAGACCAACGTCTCGTCCTAGCCAACCGTCGCCGCAGACCATTGCCGCCGATCACCGAGGCTCCAACTGCGACCACCAACTCTCTCGAGCAAATTGTCGAGCACCGAGATGGACGGCCTATTTATAGGCGAGGGGAAGGCCGGTTGACGGAGGTCCGCCGGTCCTTCGCACACCGAACGGCGTCCGCCTGCCGAACCGGCGTCCCATCCGTCGAGGCGGCTCTAGCTAGGCCGCCTCATATTGAAGACGCGTCCCCTCCGCCTGCTGCGTCGTACGTCACTGTCTCGTCCTCCATTCCGGCGTCGCGCGTGTCCGGCCTCCGGCGCGTGCTGGTCATCCGAACGGGGAAGAAGACAACCTGAGGAAGAAGACAAGCAGGAGAAGGGGGCCGGACCTGGGGAAGGGCCGGGCTGGGCCCTGGGGGCCCGTGCGGGGATAAAAAGGAAAAGGGGAAGGGGCTGGGCTCGAAGGCCCAGCCGGCCCATCCCCCTTGGGCTACTGCTTCTTTTTGTTTTTATTATTTTTCTTTTTTGGTTATTATTATTTTATTTTTTTGGTAAGATTATTATTATTATTTATTATCCGAAAAAAAGTGAAACAAAAAGAAAATAAAGATTAATGGATGTAAATAAGAAATAAGCCCTAATTTAAAATACCTAAACGAAATTTAGGTGTCAACACAAATACCTCCAAAGTTATAGTTGAGAAGTTGCCTCACCTATATCAACTTTAGAACTTACCAATTACCAAACACACAAGTTACATATTATCAACTTTAGAACTTATCAATTGCCAAACACACAAGTTACATATCTTCTTAATGCGGTTGCAGCATAACAAATACACTACATTTCAAATGTAGTTGCATCCAATTAGCTCTAAACTCGTCAAATTCTGTTGATATCAACCTATTTACTTAATCATGTATAATCGTGTCATAAATGGGTTTAAAAAATAAGGTGCACACAACACATTTATTATTCATGTGTAGACGAGTTTATCTGTTTACGATACATATACAATGAATTTTATACGGAACATTCTTTAACTAATTGTTGTGTTTGGAATTTATCAACTTTACGTCAGAAGAATCTAGAAATTACATACACTCCTTGCGATGACTAAAAGACAACGGCGACTGGGGTTCGAACTGAATGCTTAACAGATACCCATGTGATCGCCCCTTGAGCAAGGGGCGGGGTCGCCGTCTTATTCCTTGTGAAGTCAATGCTGAAACTCGCTGTCTCGTTCGCCTTCGTGAACTCTAGATTACTCGGGTACACGCCAATTGAGTTGAGACCCGTGATGGGGTCGATAACCACCCTGTAAGACGAGTTAGCAGGTCCGACGTTCCTCACCTTCCTCGTCACGTTAAACTTCGTCACCGAACTGTCAAAACTCAAGCTGATCGATGGATAGTTGAGCTGGTAGTGCTCGAGCATGTGACCTTTTCTTTAACTATGAGCTCGATTTCGGAGTCGGTGTAGTTGAGCCCACAAAGGTAAGGAATGTAATCTTGCGGTTCGATGTCGTAAATGAGACCCGGGTCAACAGCCTTTGATGGGTTGACATGTCCTGCGCCAGTGGTGAATATGTTTGCTGGATTGAGCGACTGGTCCAAGATGGGTTGGCCCTCCGTGCTGGAGGTGGAGGCAGTGGTAATGATGGCGGACTTGATGGCCGCTGGAGACCAGTCGGGGTATGCGCTCTTGAGCAGTGCCGCCACACCACTGAGGTGGGGGCAGGACATGGAGGTCCCGGAGATCACGTTGAATGAGTGCTTATCGTCCGTAGAATTGTCTAAACTAACTGGCCAGGCGGCGAGAATGTTCACACCCAGGCCGATGATGTCCAGTTTGAGGATGCCCTGGCTTTGGTAGTTGGGGCCACGGGAAGAGAAGGATGCTACAACCGGGGCGACCGATCTCCCGATGTCAGTGCCTTTGAATAGGATCGTGGCCTTTGGCGCTGAGGTGGTGCTTAGGTAGCTCTTGATCTCTCTCCCCGCGTCATATCCCACATGGACAGCGGGTAGGACATGCTTATCGGCAAGGGTGGTGGCTCCCTCCAGAGGACTGTTCACGAGGATCATGGCCGCACCACCTGCATCCTTGACCTCTTTACCTTTGTCGACTCGTGCAACACCGCTGCCTACGGAGCACACGACCACTTTTCCTTTGAGGTCCGAGCGGTCTTTTAGTGATCCGGGAAAGCAAAAGGCCGAGGAGTTTTCTCCGTTTCGTGCTGGATCAACCAGGGGAAGTAGCGTTGAATCGAAGTCTTGCGGTTGGTACAAGGTCTGCCCATCGAACTCCTTCCCGTTCCCCAGCCGCGCCGTGGCTTTTATCCTGCGGTCTATGGTTCTGGCTCCCACGTTGAGAAGCCACGGTGACTCGTTTGACAACGAGTAGTTGTATGGCCCCATATTCCCCGCGGAGCTGCTCACGAAGATGCCCTTTTGGATGGCGGCAAATGAACCTTTTGCAATCGCATCCTGGAAGAACGGATAGGAATCTCCTCCAACAGAGAGGGAAATCACATCGACACCGTCCTCGATGGCCGCATCCAACCCAGCTAATATGTCGGCCTCAAGGCACCCCCTAATACCGCAAACCTGGTAGATTGCCAAATGCGCAAGAGGCGCTATGCCTGCGGCCGTGTGTTAAAACTCATAAAAACAACAATCAAAACAGAAAAATTTCTGTTTTTGAGAGAGAGAGAAACGTAGAGAAACAGAACACAAACTTGCATACGTCTGTTCTCTAGAAAACTGTCAAGTGTGCTGAGATAGACTGTCCCTCTGTTCCCGGACTGACTTTTATTCGAGTACGTTGTCTAGTGATGTATGACATAGGCCTGGCTGGGGGCCCTGTCATTCAGGAGTTCATTTCTGTGCACGTTCGTCGGGATGGAGCGATGCGAGGGATGTTGCCGCCGCCACCGCCTGATGCACCGGGTTGGGTGTGAGACCCGCGCGCGATGAGTAGGAGCCGGATCTTTTTGATGTAGATAGCCGACACTTTTGATGGGGGGTTTATGCTCGTATGATGTTGAGGGTCGAGTTTATGCTCGTATGATGTTGAGGGTCGAGAGTTTCTTTTTGAGGTTTTAGGCTGGACGTGGCTGAGTTCTAGCCTTTCCTTTTTGTTGTACCGACCCGAAGGGAATCCCATCATGTTATATATGTATGTAAGTAAAGTGTCGTGACTTGTTTATAAAATTATGGTGATTAGTGGTGTGTATTTGTTTCATGGTTGGTAGGGGGAGAGACGATGATGTTTTAATTTGCTTCCGCATAATGAGTCGCGCTGGGACCGTTTGTTTTAAAAAAAAAAAAAAATGTGTCTGCGAATTAGGACACTTCTTCGAAGGAAAGAAAGAAGATAATAAAGTGTAACATCGGCGCTGGTGACGATCCGCGAAGGGTTCGGGGTGTCACAGGAATCTGTTTTGCAATCTCTCGATATCTTATACAACTTCGAATTTTATATTAATACGCGAGAAAATAACGTAATCTTCCTAATTTGTATTGAAAAATTAAGCACTTATAATAAATAAATACATGAACTTTTTGACTAAACGAAAAATTAAGGATCCACTGGGCTAATTATAATAAATAAAATTATAAGGCAAATAATTAGCAACAAAATGGGTTTAACCCACCCCACGGTGGTTGAGATGGTTTGTGCCTCACCCCTCAACCGACAAGGTAGGGGTTCGAAACTTCTCACCCCCATTGCGCGACTCACCTGCGACCCGTGGGAGGTGGGTCCCTGCGGGTCGCCCCGGGTTTACGTCACCAACTGCCAGCTGTACAGCGGTTGCTTGGTCACAAAAAAAAAAAAAAAAACAAACAAAAACAAACAAACATGAGTCTAATATTAGTCTTGTTCCCACGGCTACTACATGAAACTACTCATTTAAGCAAACATAACTCCTCCTACAAAAGAGAAATTAGGCGAGCCAATCCATGTAATACACAAGAATTTGGTGGCGACGAACACCACCCGTCCATCGGACAGTGCGAGAGGGAGCCGATAAGGGAGAGAAGCAAGTGAGGAAGAGGAACGACAAAGGAGGAGTGCCGTGCGTGTTTGAGAGAATCAAGAGAAAAAACGTCATGTGATTGCGGGAGTAAGAATATAAATTGGGGGAAATAAAAAGATTTTGGACCTCTACTTACAAAACCGGTCAAGGAAGCGATTCCAAAATCGGTTCGGAAACCTGTTTTTGAGTGGGTAATTACTCGGAATCTGTTCCCGAATCGGTTTAAACCGGTTCTGAATTTTAGGAACCGGTTCCTGGATTGGTTTCAACAGAAACTAGTTCCCGACCCTGTTTTCCAGGTGCGACAGTCCGGTTCTTGGGTATGCCCAATCCGGTTGCACACCCCTACCCACAACGACAACGTTCAAAGAGCCATTTATGTTGAATTTCTACATCTAATCCACCTCAAACGAGTTGCTTCCCTCATACGCTACCACATCAACAATTTCCTAGAGATATCTAAGGAAATCTAAAAGAAAATAGATTTGTCACATGCATAACAATTTAAAATTCTTTCATAACACAAAAATAAGTTTGGGATAGCTATGTCTTGGGCATACCAATTTATGATTTTTTATGGCACAAAAATTAGTTTTAAATAAATGTGTTATGAGGTTTTGATTTATGATTTTCGGTGATATTACCCTTTATATCGGACCCCCAATAGTTAGTTAAAAACATTGATTTGGACGAGGCCAATTGCACGTTCGAGTCACATCTCACTCAAAGTAATCTAGAGGCTCAAACCTGCTCCTCCTTGAAGTAGAGTCCTATTTGATGCACGGGTTCCATCCTAATTCTGAGATTTGTCAAATTAGGTCGAATATTAATATTACTTAAGAAAATTCTGAATAGGTATTTCAAACCTAGAAAAGCTCTATGACCTCCTTAAGCTTGCTCAAGTACATACAAACGTATGATGTGTGCGTATGTACGAGAGCAATACCAATACATAACACACTAGTGTCTCGTATACACATGCTTTGTTGACTCCTCTAGATCATGATGTTCAATTAATTCTCTTTTCTCCTTCACTTTTCTTGCCCATCTCTGGTTGTGGTATGGCCAATCTTAAAGGTTGTGCTTACCAATATAACCACCAGAATACTGCATTTTTTTTTCTTTTTCTTTTTTGCTAAAGATAGAATGCTAGAGTTCAGTCATTCCATTCCATGCATTCTCTCAATCGAATGAGTACAAAATTTTACCCCAAACCTTTATACCTATCATAAAGTTATACCAAACTAATTTTTGAGTCAACAAAAACATCAAACCGGTATGCCCGTAACAAATTTATCGAAAATCGATGTGCATTTTCATGTAGACTTATCATGTCAATTGAGTTATTGTTATGTATTGTTCAACTCAGCAATTTCATGGTAAAATTTGACAAAAGTTAACAAAGGGTAAACATATAACAAATGCATTAATTTTAAGGTTTTTGATAACCCAAAAAATAATTTGAAGTAAATTTGTTGTAGGTGTACCAATTTGAGATTTTTTTGTTACTTAAGTTCAAAGTAAATTTGTTATATAGATATACCAACTTGAGATTTTTTATTATATTAAACAAACAAACAAACAAAAAACTCTGATTTCATTGCAATCAATTATTTTGTAATGCAATTTGCTGCTGGCACTCAAAGCAAACTCAATAGAATCCAAATGATGCAAACTATATACTAAGTCGGCTAGAGGTGGGCCTGGACTTGCAACTCATTTTGTCAACCCACCACTATGGCTGCCAAATGGATGGGTTGGGTTGGGTTTAAGTCGGATCGAAAATGGTCCAACCCATATCAACCAATTTAATCCGTTTTGATTTATTTTTATGTAGTGTAAATTTTTTAACCCATACCTGACCCAACCCATGTCTAATCCATACTCGACCTTACTAACATATTTCCATATTTAGCCAAATTTAGGAAAACTTACTATTGTGACTTTTTTTAAAGATTGTATTGCTAAAATACTTCCAAATCTATGAAAGGTTATTTCTTATGATTTTTTTTATAAATGATATTGCTAAAACTCATTCATTAAATACAAATTTAATGGACAATTTTTACAATTCTTTTTTAAAATTGAGGCTCTCTTTTTTTCGTTAAAAATATTTTTACAAAGTCATGTTGTCAAAAAATAGCAATATTTTTTTTATATTTACTTGAAATTTGAAAATAAATTAAAAAAAATTGAAAATCAGATTGCATTCCTTTTAATATTTTTTTATTTTTTTAAAATCGAATTTCTAATTATTTTAATTTTAGAAAATCGATTTTTCTATTATTTTTCCTTTTCCTTTTCCTTTGTCGATCACCAGCCCAGAGTGACGACCAAAGGAGCTGAACCTTGCGGCCTCAAGTGAGGCTCCATCTCGCTAGATTCGGTGAGCTCGAGCTCGTTGGAGCTCGCCGCCCGGCAAAGCGAGCTCGAGGCTCGCCGAATCAACGAGGCTCAAGCCTCGCCGATCCTCATCGGGTCTTAGCCTCGGCATTAGCGAGCTCGAGCTTGCCAAGCTTTGCTGGATCGGCAATGCTCAAGCCTCAACAATCCTTAGCCAAGTCTCAGCCTTGTCAAAGCCAGATCGGCGAGGCTCAAGCCTCACCAAATTCGAGCTCGCAAAAGCTCACCCAAGCTCGACAAAGCTTGATTCTCACTAGATCGACGAGGCTTGAACCTCGTGAGTTGTTAGTGAGGTCTTGGCCTCACCCAATTGGTGAGCTCGAGCTCACCTGGCCGGCTGTCACTATCACCAACCACTAGTGAAGGAAATGGAAGAAGGAAGAAAAAAGAAAAATAAATAAAAGGAAAGAAAAGAAGAATAAAAAATAACTTCGATTTTTTAAAAATAATTTTATAAGAGGAAGCGAGAGTGTGGGTAAACCTAATGGGGGTGAGTTAATGAGTTGAAAATGGATTTAAACTCAACTCATTTAAGATAATTTATTTTAGCTTTTCAGTTTATAACTCATTTAAAATAATTTTTTCAAAATTGAGCGACTCATATATCACCATTCTGACGCCCCTTGTACATCCCGAATCACCAATCCCGGTCATGGTCAGTAATAACCGACACGCGTGGCAGCCCCGCGTTACCCCGGCGACTTGAACGAAATATAAAAAGACAAAGAAAATCGAGACCAAGCCAAGACCAGAAAAGTAAAGAACACCGGAACAGATCGTTCGAAAAGACCAAAAAAGTTAAAAAAACACCGGAACAGATCGTTCGAAAAGACCCTCGCGAATTCTACTTTCCATAATTGAGACATTTTTCTCTCCGGGTCCCTCTAGCATGACGGTACGTTTTGCTAACGGTGGAAGGAGCCAAAACGAAACTTTTCTTTCTCCAGCACAAGCATGTGGAAACTTGCACAAGCATGGGAAAATGTGTGGTAGAGAGTTCACCGTTTGTTTCATAAGGTAGCGGTATTATTAGCTAGTCATTTCCCTTTCCAATTCCCATCACCAATGCCGCAACAGAACAGTCTGCAATGGAACTCTACCTCTTCCTCTTCCTCTTCCTCTTCCTCTTCCTCATCTCCCTCCTCTTCCTCAAACCCTTCCTCCTCCCATCTAAACCCAGGAACCTCCCCCCCGGCCCGGCTGGCCTCCCCTTCCTTGGCTCGCTTCTCCAGCTTGGTGCCCGGCCCCATGAATCCCTCTTCAACATGGCCAGGCGCCACGGCCCGGTCATGACCCTCCGCCTCGGCTTGGTGACCAGCGTCGTCGCCTCGTCCCCGGAGGCCGCCCGGGAGACCCTCCAGAAGCACGATGAGAACTTCTCCGGACCGGGCAGTCCCCGACGTGATCACCGCGCAGCCGAACCCGGAGTTCACCCTCGCATGGGTCCCGGGCGACCAGCGGTGGCGGGCACGGCGCCGCGTGTGCAGCACCCAGATGTTCACCGCCCAGCGCCTGGACGCCCTCCAGCACCTGCGCCACCAGAAGGTCCACCAACTCGTCACCCACATCAAGAAATCCTGCGAGCCGGGCAGAGAGGTCGACATAGGCCAATTGGCCTTCGCCACGACTTTGAACCTCATGTCGAGCACCATGTTCTCGATTGACATCGTCGACCCGGAATTCCAAACGGCTCAGGAGTTCAAGGACCTAGTGTGGAGGATCATGGAGGATGCCGGGAAGCCGAACCCGTCCGACTATTTCCCTGCGATCAGGCGGTTCGATCTGCTAGGCGTGAAGCGGCACATCCAGCCGGCCTACATGAGGTTGCACGAGATATTCGACGAGATCATCGACAAGCGTTTGAAAGAAAGGGCGACGGGCTCGCCGGGATCGTCGAAGAGCGGCGATTTCTTGGATGTGCTTCTGGATCAGTGCGAAGAAGAGGGCTCCGATTTTACCCGGCAAAGCATCAAGCCATTGATCCTGGTAAGCGTAGATCGAAACTTAATAGTTAATGAAGTAGAGATCTTTACTAAATAGAAGTATGTACTCATCAGGGCTCCCATATCCAATTATCAGAAAATCAGGTAAAACAGGTATCGTCAGTTTTCAAAAAAAAATTCCGTTATTTCTCCATTATATGAGGCAAATTGGGTTTTACTATGCCTTTAACTCCACCGCAAAACATTAGCCATCCGAATCGAAGTTAAAGAGGGTATTTCTGCTCAGGGAAAGGGCTTTTTCAGCTTGCTAACTAGGGTTGGCAGCTAAATTCAGTCTTCGAGACCCCATAACATAACATAAGAAAGTCATGGAGTACATAAGCCCCCCAACGCTACTTTAATAGGTAACGATATTTTGTCATCTATTAGCTATTCCATGCCTTTCTCCCTCCATGCTTATTTATCAATCTATATACATAAACTTTTGTTTCTGGTGATGAGATAACTTATTGCTAGTGGATTCGAATCAAATTTTGACTGGATACAGAGCAAGCTATTGTTGCCTCGTATATATATTCTAACCAATCGTACACTCAATTATATTTTGCTATATCACTCACTAACTCAATTTCAACGAATATTGTCCCGCACATCTTGCAAAGTAAAGAGAACTTGGCCATTTTCTTTTTTAAAGTTGAGGTAAGTACTGATTTTCCTCTAAATCGCGAGACTAATTGTCCAAGTGGGCCATTTTGCGAAATGTGCTTACTAGATCACCGTAATTCGTGAGTACTCTTAAACAATCTCCATCAACAACCGCATATGGTAATATTTATGCATGGAGAGAATCTTCCAGTTTTTACTTTTGGGTTATGATTGATAATGATAAAACGATGCGATCAGTTTAGATTCATGAATTTATTTTTTTCTATGATAAAGCAAACCCTAAAATTTAGCGCGGTTAGATGATAATCAAAATGGTAAATTTTGTTTTAACATAGTACCAATGTCCAAAACATAATTTCTGCTAATTGCATTTTCCCTGGTCATAATAAACTTTGAGGGGTCGTTGAATATCTTATAATGCATACGAGGAAGCGACAACCATTTAAGAAATAGCAGCGTGGCAATCTTCCTGATTCATGTTGCCTCTTTCATCTGTTAATTATAAGATTATGATCTTCAACACTTGTATTAAATTAATCAGCAGGTGAGAGTTGCCTGGCATGTCTAATTACAGTATTAGATATCATTAGATATCATTAGATATATTTTTTAAAATATATATATATATATATATATATATATATATATATATATTAGGTAAACTGCCACAGAGATCTTGTATTAGTAAAACTAATTAGAACCTGACATCTTTGAAGCCCTTGTTCATGAAAAAGTTATTAGAAATGGACTATATTAGAGTCAATTAGTTGTTAGCACCAACCAATTTCTCATGAGGCGGGTAGAATTTTGAAAGACAGTGAACATTCAAGATGGATTGTCAATGTACTTAACGCAGGATCTATTCATCGCCGGAAGCGACACATCTGCTCTTACGACGGAATGGGCGATGGCGGAACTCCTCCACAATCCGAGCCTCCTCCAAAGGTCAAGAGACGAGCTTGTCACTGCCATCGGCATCGAGAGGCCGGTTCAAGAATCGGACACTCACCACCTCCCCTATCTCCAAGCAATCGTCAAGGAGACGCTCCGTCTCCACCCGGCGGCGCCTCTCCTCCTCCCTTACAGATCCAAGAACGATGCAGAGGTGTGCGGGTACGTCATCCCGAAAGGCATGCAAGTCCTGGTGAACGCATGGGCCATAGGGCGGGACCCGAGCTATTGGGAAGACCCATTGTCGTTTACCCCCGAGCGGTTCCTGGGGTCGAACGTGGATTACAAAGGCAGGGATTTCGAGTATATCCCGTTCGGTGCAGGCCGGAGGATCTGCCCCGGATTGCCGCTCGCTGTCCGGATGGTTCATCTCATGGTGGCTTCGCTGGTTCAATCGTTTAATTGGAAACTTCCTGAGGGAATGGCGCCCGAGAGTTTGGATATGCAAGAGCAATTTGGTGTTACATTGAGAAAGGCCATACCTTTAAGAGCAATTCCTAGTTTGGTTTGAAAAGGAAGTTGTTGTGATTGATCCTTGACGACTTGATTTGGCATTTCGAAGGGATTTTTAAGAACTGTTTTTTGCTTCCAAAGCTTCAATCAACTATGATTCACTTGTTTAAAGTTCATTTATAGTCTACCACGCCACTTAGTATGTGACAGATTTTACGCCTTCATGTTAAAGACGTGAAAACTCCCGAGAGCAAGATCGGAAACAGTGGAAAAAAAATGTGTTTTTGAAGAGGAAATTGAGCTGCGGGAAACTTGAAAGGAATGGAAATTAATGTACGGGAAGCGTATGCTGTGGGAAGTTAAGCATCGTTGAAAGTAAAAGCAAGAAATCAAACTGGAACCGAGCAGCAGTTGCAGGAAATCGAAAGATGTTTATATACATTCGAGTGGAAACACTAGATAATGCCCTACACGAGTATTCGTAAGCAACATTGCGAAAAGAAAGCTTGGAACAAAAAATGAAATTGAAAACTATAGATGTGTGAAAACCAAATACGACATGAAATGTAAAAGGACACATTTATCAGAAACACAAAAATAACGAGATTGATAGAGTCTATCGATACCTAAATAAGACAGGAAATATCCCTAGAGTTATTTATAAATTCCTAGTTTTCTCTCCTCGGGACTCACTTTACACACCCGAAAAGATTTTCTCCCGAGCAGCTGCTTTGACTTCATCTCCATCTCCAAAACCACCAGAGCCCACCTACAAAATTCATCAACTGTCGGACTCCTAACCAATCTATCTAGTAAATAGGTTAGTGATGATTCCAAAATAATAACAAAGTACAATAAAAAAATCAAGTCATGATTAGTCAGATTCGAAGGCGTTTGCGCAAAACGAAAAGGGTCACCTCGTTAGGAGACTATTTGTGTTCACCCAGCAATCCCTTAGCTATCTCAAGTCCCCAATTTGAGCCGGTCACAACAGTCTTATCCAAGGCTGAACGGATCCTTATTCTTATACTCTACTTGGGCAATTCCTCCTCCTTCCAACTACTTCCACAATCTCCTCCATGCATGTGTCACAGGCTAGCAGTTCCTTAGCTACAGAACAACCCGTGCAGCACCTGGTGAACCAAGAACACCATTGGGCATGGTACAGTTCAATAACAAATATGCTACTTGCCATCATGTTCTTAGGAACAACTATAGAAAGAATTCTTACCTGGTGTTCTTCGCTCACCAGTCAAGAAACTGTCAGCCCATAACACATGTCTGAACTCTAACTATTATCACGATCTTCCCACTTCGCCCTGCGGTTTTGGCATCGCCTGTCACCATCTCAGCTCATTATGCATATCCTCCCAGACAATACCTCTGTTAAAACTCATAAAAACAACAATCAAAACAGAAAAATTTCTGTTTTTGAGAGAGAAAAAAGATAAAAAAAAACAGAGCACTTCATACGTCTTGTGCTTGAGAAAAAAAACTGTCGAGTACAACCACTAAATACAAAACAAAAACTGCTCACGTACATGCAACACATAACTGCACACAAACGTGCTATTAACTTCCTAGAAAATAGCAAAAACACTAAATACGTAACTAAATGAACTTGGCTGTTTTTTTTAACAAAAATAGAGTAAAACAGAGCAGAAAATAGCAGAAAACAGAGTAAAAAAAAAGAACAAAACAGAAAACAGCAACTGAGACATTATAATCCAACAAACTCCTCCTTGGATCAGTTGCTGCTACATACTCCAATTTTCTTTCTTAATACTTCAAATCTTCCAGCTTGAAGTGGTTTTGTGAACATATCTCGCAAGCTGATCTTCAGATCTGCAATAGACCAACTTAACTTCGCCACTTTGTTGCACCTCACGCAGAAAGAAAAATTTGACTTTGAAATGCTTGGTTTTGCCATGGAAAACTGGATTCTGTGATATTGCTAAAGCAGCCTGATTATCCACATTAACTTCAATACAATCACTAGAATTCAACCATAGATCCTTCATTATCTTCTTCAGCCATAAAGCTTGATTTGCAGCTGTAGTAGCTGCTATAAACTCAACCTCTGCAGTAGACTGAGCTACAATTTCTTGCTTTTTAGAACACCAGGAGAAACAAGCAGAACCAAGACTGAAACAATACCCTGATGTACTTTTCATGTCATCCACTCGAACCAGCCCAAATCACTATCAGAAAATCCTTGCAAATTAAACTTCCGACATTTCTTAAACTTCATACCAAAGAACAATGTTCCTTTGAGATATCTCAAGACCCTTTTGCTGCAATCAAATGTAATTGACTAGGACTACTCATAAACCCGGATAAAACACTCACGGAAAATAGAATATCTGGTCCGGTTGCTGTAAGATACATGAGACACCCAATCGACTTCTATACATAGAAGCATCTACGCATCTGCTCCATCATTCTTCGCAGCTTTTCTTTAGCAGCCATAGGAGTGCTTACACTTCGACAATCTTCCATCCGAAACTTCTTTAGAATTTCTTTCATGTATTTTTTCCTACGATGAAGATCTCATATGAAGCCCGTTTGACTTCCAAACCCAAAAAATAAGCCATCTTTCCCAAGTCTCGACATCTCAAAACTGCAAATAGATCTTGCTTCACCTTCTCTATCAATTCCATATCATTCCCCGTCACTAATAGATCATCTACATAAAGTGATAGAATTACAACACTGTGATTCACCTTCTTGACATAAAGAGTGAACTCACTTAAGCTTTTTACAAAGCCAAAATCCTGCAAATATCGATCTATCTTCCCATACCAAGCTCTTGGAGCCTGCTTCAGTCCATATAGAGCTTTCTTCAACCCGTATACACTCTCTTCTTGCCCTTTGATACCGAAGCCTTCAGGTTGTTCAACAAAATCTCCTCCTCAAGCTCTCCATTTAGAAATGCAGACTTGACATTTAACTGAAATATAGGCCACCCTTCTCTCGCTGCAATAGCTAAAAGTAGCCTTATTGTATCAAGTCGTACAAACAGAGCAAATGTTTCAGAATAGTCTACTCCCCATATTTGTGCATAGCCTTTCACCACCAGTCTAGCTTTGTATTTATTAACAGAACCATCAGGATTAAGTTTTGTTCTAAACACCCACTTAACCCCAATTACATTCTTATCAGATGGTCTGTCAACAAGCTCCCATGTGTGGTTTTTCTGGATCATTGCAATCTCCTCCCCGCATTGCCGCAATCCACCTTTGATCCTCCTTAGCTTCCATAAAGTTAGATGGTTCGAGCATTGCCACATTGCTTCTTTCATAGATTTCAGCAAGTGACCTTGTGCCTCTCACCGGTAAATCATCCACACTGTCTTCCAATCCATCTATAACTTCATCAACCTCTACATCTATTGCAGTTGTTTTTCGAACTGCCGCTTTTCTCGCACTCTTTCCTTTCATCCAATTCCACTCATCTTCCTCTAGAAAAACAACATCTCCGCATTACACCTTTCCCGTCATAGGGTGAAAACTCGTAAGCCTTTGATTGAAGACTATACCCGATGAAGATTCCAAGCTCAGCTCTTTTATCCAACTTGTCCCTCTTGACCTCAGGAACATGAGTGTAACACAAACACCCAAAAACCTTCAAATTTTTCACATAAGGTTTAACACCATACCAGACTTCAAAAGGTGTTGACCTCTCTAAGGCCTTTGTGGGCAACTGTTCAACAGAACACCGGCAAGATTAGCTGCTTCAAATTTCCCCAGAATTTCTTAGGCAACATCTTCTCCGCATCATACATCTGGCCATCTCCATAATACTTCTGTTTTTCCTCTCACCGACCCCATTTTGTTGAGGTGAATAGGGAGCAGTGAATTGCTGCACATTCCCCGCTTGCTCACAATTCAACTTAAACTTGTGAGCAAGATACTCGTAACCATTATCAGACCCGAGCATTTTAATTTTCTTCCCACTCGATTGTCAACTAAGGCTTTAAACTTCACAAACACATCAGCAACTTCAGACTTGGCTCGCAGAAAATGAATCCAACTCATCCTAGTCATATCATCGTGAAGGTAATGAAATACCGCTACCATTGAGAGAAGACTAGACATAGGTCCACATAAATCTGTGTGGACTAATTGCAGCTTCTCACGTGCTCTCCAAACCCTCCTCCTTTGAAAGGAAATCTAACTTGCTTGCCAAGAAGACAAGTTCTGCACCGTGGAAATTCCTCCTCCAAACTTGGCAAGTCATCTCCGCTAAGCTATTTCTCTCCGCATAAACGACAAGCTCTTCCGTGAACATGCCCAAGTCTTTTATGCCATATCTCTGCATTTTCTTCTTTGCACTTTAAAGCCATTTGTTGCATCTCTTGTGGCTTGAACATGAAACTCTTGTCCTCCATTGGAATTCTTAGCACTTCTTTGCTATCCGCATTATTAATAAGACATTCCTTCCCTTCGAACTTCACTTTATAGCCCTTTTCAACTAATTGACCAACACTTAACAGATTATGGTCAATATTTGGCACAAAGAGAACATCACCGATCGCTTCACCTCCCGATTTCCTTCAATAGCCACCGTACCCTTCCCTTGCACTTCAATATATTGTCCGTTGCCAATTTCGACTGGACCCGATCGAATTGTCTAGACTCCTAAACAGCTTCGAATTGCCACTCATATGATTGGTACAGCCACTATCCACCAGCCATGCATCATTCCCAACAAAAGATTCAGAAAAAGAAGCTACAAACAAGTGCTCTTCCTCGTTTCATTTACTGCTACCGGGCCTTTCCCCGCTTGCTGGTAATTTTTTTCTTTGCAGATGGCTTCCATGTGACCCAACTTGTGACATCTCGCCTGCATCTAGCATCAGGCTTTCTCCAACATCTAAAAAACGATGATTAGTTCCACCACAAAGATTGACAAGGCTTTTGTTCATCTTCCATTTGCTAGACCCACCATAATTTCCTTCTTTTGCTACAAACTTGGAGTCACCACCATTTTTCCGGACTGAATCCATTTCTTCCTTTGCCTCCATCATTTGATTTCACTCTAGCTTGTAGCGCACCTCTACAAAGTCTTTCTTCTCATCGCCTCCGTGCTCCCGTACCGCAGAGCATTTAACAATTCCGCAAGCTTTATATCAGCCTAAGTCTCTTGTATTTTCCGAGACGCTATGGTGGCTTCGAACTTCTCGGGAAGAGACATCAGGATCTTCCGAACAAGCCTTTCATCCTTCAAGTCGGTCCCTAAAACTCTGATTTTTTCAGCTATCCCAACCAACCTATCGAGTACTCCTTCACCGACTCGAATCATTCATCCGTTGTCTCTCAAACTCCTCAAGAGATTCAGCACCTTCATGCCTCTTATCTTCTCATCTCCCTCGTATTCATCCTTCAAGAAATCCCATATTGCCTTTGCAGAATCACATCTCATGATCCTTGTGAAGATAGTGGGTGAAACAAAAACAGCGTACGACATGACTTTGCCTTGGCCTTTCTTGTGATTCTCTCTTTATGGTACTTTATCTCGATTCAAGGTCGGATTGTCCGGAAGTGGAGCAACCTCATAATCATCCTCCACAGCCTCCCATAAATCATGACCCTCCAAGAATGCCGTCATCTTGACAGCCCAAGCCTGATAATTTTCCCCAAAAAAGACTGGAGTTGCCATTGCGAGAATCCACTCGATCCCGCTCCATCAGCTTTTTCTTTGCAAATCGGAAGCAATCTTCACTCAATTACCCTCACTTCACAGTCCCTTAAGATCCCACAAATGCTCTGATACCAATGTTAAAACTCATAAAAACAACAATCAAAACAGAAAAATTTCTATTTTTGAGAGAGAGAGAAACGTAGAGAAACAGAACACAAACTTGCATACGTCTGTTCTCTAGAAAACTGTCAAGTACAGAACAACTTAAAACAAAGCAAAAACTGCTCACGTACGTACAACACATAACTGCACACAAACGTGCTATTAACTTCCTAGAAAATAGCAAAAACACTAAATAAATAACTAAATTGAACTTGACTGTTTTTTAATAAAAAAAAAGAGTAAAACAGAGCATAAAACAGAGCAGAAAACAGAGTAAAAAAAAAAAGAACAAAACAGAAAACAGCAACTTGAGACATTATAATCCAACACCGTGCTTTTGGCATTACCGAGTGCGCTGGCATTCTTCACAAAAGCACCCGCAGCTGTGCTGGCAGTGTGTGTGCCATGGCCCACACCATCAGTTGGCGGATTGATCCCGCCGTAAGCGAAGGACCTCGCACCGATGAGATTGTTGTTGCAGGATGTGTCGTTGAAGACGCACTTGCCCTTCCATTTGGCCGGGGGCGGTGGCAACCCCTCGCCGCTGAAGGAAGAGTGCTGGGGAGATATCCCTGAGTCCAGTACTCCGATGATCACGCCCTTGCCGAAGTTGGAGTCCTTCCAGAGCCCAACTTCTTGGCGCAATCCCAAGAACTCGGGGGTGCGAGTTGTGTGTAGAGAGAGCACCCTCTCCGGACGCACGTACAAAACACCGTCCCTGTCCCGAATGGCTTTAGCTTCCTCCGAGGTCAATTTGGCCGCGAACCCGGATAACGCATGTCGGTATGAGTGAACCATTCTTTGCTCTTGGTTAGAGCTGGTTGCTGTGGTAGGTAAAAATGACCGGTATAAAGCATCCAAATCCTCTGAAGTAGCAAAATGTTTGTCCGTTGGCTTTCGTACTTGGATTATATAAGTTGACAACGAGCCACCCGAATCAGCTACTGCAATGGCAGTATTAGCAGGGAAGATGCTTAGAATGCAAATGAGACCAAGAATGAAAATCGTCAAGGTGGTCGCAGACAATCTGCATTTCTGGTCTTTCATTTCGAAGTTGCAAAAGAAAGAGAGAAGCTTTTTGCTTCTATTTTCTGTGTTAGATAGTTGAACTTGGAGCACATATATGTATAGGAGAAGCAAAATGAAGGAATGGCGTTGGTCTCATACCCTCCAGAAGCGAACAATGGTTTTTTTTTTTCTTTTGAAGGAAAGGATCATTAGTCTTTTTTATTTCCGAAAATGCACATGCATTTCCCTGTAAGAATTGAATGCATAAGACCAATTATTACGGTCAAGAACTGATGCGTGATGGGGGTGAGTTGGATGCACCCGCATCAAGAACAGGGCACCGTCCATGCAAATTCTCTAAAATAGACTAATTCATTAAAGGAAATATAAATATGCAGATTTAACGTGCTACAACGAGACGCACTCTAAATAAATTACTTTCCTCAAATCAGCTTCTAAAGGAAAGGATCCTTAGTGATTTAATTTCTAACATGCATATGCATTTCCACATAAGAATCGATTAAGACCTATTATAATCCTCAAGGACAGGGCACCGTCCATACAAATTTTCTAAAATAGACTAATTCATTATATAAAATATAAATATGCAGAGTTAACATGCTCTACAGAGATGCACTCTAAATAAATTACTTTACTCAAAGGAGCTTTCTAAAGGAAAGGATCCTTAGTGATTTAATTCCTAACACGCATATGCATTTCCATGTAAGAATTGATAAAGACCTATTATAATCCTTAAGGACAGGGCACCGTCCATACAAATTTTCTAAGATAGACTAAATCATTAAAGGAAATATAAATATGCAGATTTAACATGCTATACAGAGACGCACTTTAAATAAATTACTTTACTCAAATGAGCTTCCAAAGGAAAGGATCCTTAGTGATTTAATTCCTAACATGCATATGCATTTCCATGTAAGATTTGAGTTAGACCTCCTATAATCCTCAAGAAATTAAAAAATAACAAAAATGCGAAAAATATTATATATTATTAAAAATTGTTCATGTTAATGCCGGTGGTGCTACGTAAGACGGTCAGCCTTCACATTAGTGATTTTCGGCTAAAATTGTTTGACTTAATTAGCAAAACATAAAAAGATTTATGACTCAATTGGTGAAATTAAAAAGTTTAAAACCGAATTGGTAAAAGTGTAATATATTTAAAACTTTTTAGATAGCTTTCCCCTTTTTAATTGAACCAATGTTGTTTTCAACCTTTGAATGAAAATTCAATTAAGTCCTCCCACCGATATCATGTTTAAAATTTCTGATGTGGTGATTTACTCATCGCTACCATCCTACGGGTCATGATTAGTTATCTAATCTCGATAACTTTTCAAAAGACGACCTTGTTTTGTTTAAATTACTAAATTTTCTCTTTTGTTTTTTTTGTTTTTGTTTTTCTTTTCTTCCCTTCCGTTTTTTTTTTTGGTTACACCTTATCTCTTTTCTCTTTTTCTCGAGTCTTTATTTTACACTTGTATAGACTGAAGCCCAATTTGTTTTGCAGAAAATACAACAACTTTTCAAAAATATTTTTCAAGAAGTCCATGTTCAAGAACACAATAATATTTTTCAATGTTTAACTAAAACTTGATAATGAACTGAAAAATATATTCCCTAGTTTGATATGAAAAATCCAATTTGATTATTCCAAATAGAAATACACTATTTGGGTGTTAGTAACGTGCGCATAAGGGACTGGAGATCTAAGTACGGGCACCATAGTCTTGGGTCTAGCCTTGATCAACCTCGACCTGGGCACCAAGGGTTGGGGCACTAGCACCTAGGTGTTAGGCCCACCCTTGATGGACTGGGGCGCGAGTGCCAGGGTACCAACCCCAGCTTCAATGGACGAGAACATAAGCATCGGGGTTCTAGGCCCAGCTTCAATGGACTCGAGCATGGACACTGGGGTCTCGAGCCTTGGTCTCAATAGACCTTGGCTTGAGCACTAAGGACTTGAGCCCGAGCAACAAAAACCTAGGCATGACATTTGTGAACCTCGGCTTGGGTGTTCGGTATGCAAGTTTGGGTACTCTCGTGCTTAGCCTTTGGGCTTAGCCTTAATGACTTGAGCCTAGGCACTAGAGCCTTGGGCACATTCACCAAGGTCCCATGCTGATCCTCAATGGACTCGAGCATAGGCACTGGGGATTGGTGATGGGCATCGAGGTCATGGGCCCCACCTTAATGGTCCCGGCTTGAGTGCTAAATAGCTGGTCTTAGATGTTGAGGCCTATGAACCAACATTAGGTTTTCATTTTCAAGTGTAGAATTGTAGGTTTAAGCGTTAATATCTAGTTATATTTTGGGAATGATTTTTGATTTTTAAAGAGGAAATCATTTTCTTAAATTTAAGCATAGGTTTTTGTTGATGATGGCTTATTTTTCTAAGAGAACTAAATGTCGGAAAATTCAAAAATCGTTTTGTCAAAAAGTATATTGCATGAAAAAAAACAATCCTTAAGTTAATATGAAGAGCGCATTTGGGACATGTGGTCGAGTCCTTCACTTTCTCGACGAAATGAGGACAGGGGCATGAGGAACTTGGCACGAAAAATACAAACTAATAAGTCTGCCTGACTAGTCATTAATTAATTGTCTTGATCTTTTATTATTGGGTAAGTCTCGGTCCTTGTAATGTCATCCAAAAATATAACATAGATAGAACCTTAGGATGGTGAGATTCTATCTAAGGTTAAGAATCAACAATGGCCTTATAAAATTTTGTAGTAGGTATTGATATAGAAATTGAATATTAATCAAATTAATTAATGAATCGTAAAAGCAACACAACTATAGCAAAATTTCATTCTAAAAAATAGAATTAAGTTGGAAAACAGCTTTTGTTTCTGGATGTTGTTATCAGTCGTATTTTTGGTTAGCCCATTCAACAATTCTCGACATTTCAGTTGTTTTTCCCGGAATGCAGCCAACACTTCATTGACCATGCAAAATTTCTTGCAATTGTGAAGTGCAAATTAATATTTGTATCTTGGAAATGTTTAAGTTTGCTTTTTCAACATCAGTCACGAGAACAGTTATTAGAGTCAGCCAGATTATATCTCTAATGAATTTTAAAGACCTTAAATGAGTTTTAATTTGTTGCTCACTGGTCATAACAAATCTTTTGGGACATTTATTTTATGTTGACCTAGGTTGAAGATAGTTAATAAGTTTGCAAATTCAGTTCTAAGCTTATTGTATGAAAAATTCAATTATGAACTTTTAATTAAATCAACGCCGTTCTCAATCTTTAAGTGAAATTCAATCAAGTCCTTTTGCCCAAATCTTCACTTGCAATTTCTGACATAGTAATCCACTCATCGTCAGTTATCTTACGAGTCACAATTAGCGATCTAATTTGGGCCACTTTTCACGAGATGACCCCATTTTGTTTAAGCACTGCATGGTAACATTCTTGTTTGTTTGTTCTTTTGTTCTTTAGAATATAAAAAGAGCATAAATTCGTCCGATGATGTCAGTTAATTTTTTATATTCACCGGAATATAAAAGTGACTGGGGAATGGATTTAGAACAGAAACAAGAAATAGAAAAAAAGTAGCTTTTTGTTCCTATAATAATTTATAGAAATGAGTCAATTTCTTTCCTTTTTATTTCTTTTCTTTTCTTTTCTTCTTCTTCCTCACCACCCCAGCTATCTGCTACCCCCACATGTTGCGAATCTCCGTAGCGATTATTTGTTTAATTTTCTAACTATCCTATTTGCGAAAAAGAAAATGAATCTCTTAATGCAACATTTATCACCGACCCATTCCATTCTAAGATTTCCTTTCTCTTAGATTCTGTCATATATATGAGATTTGTTAAGTAACATTATTGAAAGGTTTTCAAAGGGATGAATCGCTATATTTCCTGTCTTTGCCATTTATTCTTAATATGAAATTCTGGTGATCCAGGCGGGAAAAGATCAGAGAAAGTTGGTCAGGAAATCCTCCCCATTAGGCGTAGACTAAAAACTATTACTTGGTCATTTCTCCTTTTAAAATATAAAAGGTGGAGAAGGGTGACTAGAAGTCTAGAACGAAGATTATCTACCCTAATATAGTCCACCCTTTGCATTGTGACTTCCGATATGTGGTCTTTCGACGCGAGGGCAAATCCCATGAGAAAGAAGGAGAAGGATCTGCTCAGCAAATTCAAGGGCTCCTTGGCTCAAGGCGGACCTTCACTAGTACGTGGCGTTCTCCCTGACAACTGGAAGGATCTGCTCTACGATATTTCGATCGATATTTGGCTGCGTTAGAAGATACGAAGATAGATTATACGCGTTAACAATGGACGTCTGAACTACTTAGGTAGTTGGGCAACTTCAGCCGAGATCCATTCAGGTCTCGGCGGAAGCCTTCTCTGAAACACTTCGCAAACGCCCAGACGCCCTTAAGAGACGAGAAGGAGTATCTGCTCCCAGTATTGAGGATAAAACATCGGAGGAAGAAGGATCTGCCACCAAAAGGCACTGCAAAACAAGGGAGGAAAGTTCTGTCATCGAAAGTCCTCCAAGGGATTCAGGTCTGACCCAAGGAGGTGATCTGCTCGGATTGTACGGTCATAAGGAGTAGCTGATCAGGTTGCTTCTTAAGGACAACTCCACTCGACGGTATGTGTTGGTAAGCAGAGGGTTCTCAGATAACCTACCGGAGGTCCTTTCCAATGACGACCGTCCGTTTTGCCTTTTGTACATGAGCATTTTCCCCGAGAATAGCGAGATCAGTTGCAACAGAGTTTCTCGTCTATTGGCAGCAGAAGGATTTCTAACCAATCTAAAAGTAGTTGTCGTCTTTTCAATATTCTTGATAGAAAGTGCATCCATCCCACGGAATTAAGAAGTGATTGAGAGCTCTCCACATTCCAAGTGGATGTCCATTTGCGAGAGATTTCTGCTTCCTTTTCCGATCATTTGGACCTATTAAGGATAACTAGTAGTGTGGGCAGCACCAACTGGCCTAAAAGACACCTATCCGTCCAAGGAGGAACAGTCAGATTTGAATGAAGAGAAACTCTCTCAACTTCATTCTCTATTCGTGTTTAATCTCTCCTCATCCGATGCTTCGACAATGGGGACTTCCAAGAATCCATTATTTCCATTCAAGTTTAAGCTTCTCAAGGTGTTGCATCTGACAGTTGCATTGTTCGAGCTAATCCTTCTCAAGTACTTGAGCTTAAGGATACCTTAATCGAAGAAATCCCAGCCTCCATAGAAATGCTTACGCATCTAGAATTTTTAAATCTTAAACAAAGCTTGGTCATTGAATTACCTAAGGAGGTTGAAGGACTGGAAATAATCATCACGAGAAAGACCCCCTTGATGGAGAGTTACGAGCTAATTGGCTTCAAGGCATTGTGCAAAGAGTCGGAGGACCCATGTGCCTAGAAAAGCTCTGTTTCGTGGAAGCAGACAGCCCATTGAAAGATCTTGGGAATCTAACAAATATTAAGATGGTTGGGAATCACCAAGTTGATTTAGGAACAAGGTGAGTTGTTGTGCACTTCCCTTGAGAATTTAAAGTAGCTAAAGTCTCTCAATGTACATGCACTTTACAAGAACGAGATACTTGATCTCCATGGCTTATCCTTGCCTCCCAAGTATTTTAAACATCTCTACTTACATGGCTATTTGGAGAAGTTGCCAGGTTGGATATTGTCCAAGTAAATGTTTGACAAAGATCTTATTAAGAATGAGTCACTTGGAGGAAGATCTCCTTGTAACCCTCGGAAAATTGCCAAAGCTACTAGAGCTGGAACTGCCTCTGGTTTATGATGGATAACAATTGGATTTCAAGAAAGGGCAGTTTCCAAAGCTCAAGATCTTGCTTGAGGAATTAGAGGAGCTCAGATCAATGAATTTGGAGAAGGGAACAATGCTGTGTCTTAAAGACCTAACCATCAGTCGCCATGAATGGTTGGAAAGGTTACATCTGGCATCGAACACATCCCCACGATTCAAAAGTTAATGTTTTTTTGACTTGTCTCATGAATTCTATGAGAAGGTACGAGTGGACCACAAGAAGGATGATTATCAAATTTTTGAACACATACCAGAATTATAATTTACACGATGGAGGGCCAGCCCTTGGAAAACCCATACTTTCCCGCAGGTGAAGGATATGAAGGCTTCACAGGTGAACACTGAATGAGATCTCGCTCGTGTTTCAGAATGGTTGTACCAATGTAGAAATAAAAATGATGCGTGACCATGGATTTTGTATTGCTGTTGTGTGTGCTGCTTGTTTCTAAATCCTGTTCGTGTTGTGGTGTTTTCATTTCTCATTGCCGCTTCGCTTCTACTTTTTAAGAGCACTTCTTGTTTATGAATCGAGATTTTCCTGCAGAAGAATCAGGAAAAGTAAGACCTGAAAACATAATTGCAACACCTTGGCTGGACTTAAGGAGTGACTCGCCTTAGGAGCTTTTTTGATTCAGCATTCACAAGAAGCTTTAGGCCCATAAGGCCCCTCCTTGAGGAAAATTTGGGGTGTTTGGCAAGTTTTCCCAATGGGTCAAATCCATTTTCTTCATCTGAATCATCACCCCACCTAGCATACAAAAAAAAAAAAAAAAAGAAATTATCCTCCTTGTTGTACTGTTGTCTGGATTTTGTGCATTATTTTGATTTTGTTTGTTGACGCTCTTTCAAGCCCTTGAACTTGTCTGTTGAATTTGGTTTCATGCGTTAGTCTAATGGAGCTTGTTTTGGGGTTCTAGGAGTTGGAACTTGCTGGAAATTGCTGCGAGGGACAACTAGAAAAACAGGATTGTCCCGAGTCATTTCCAGCTTGCATTGAGGAACTATGAGGAATTGAGCGAGTTCTTGGGTTCTGTGACCATTGCTAATGGAGGAGTGTTGCCCAACATTCACAAAACTCTGTTGCCGGAGAAGATGGGTGAAGGGAAGGGAGACATTGAGTCTGCCTCTCAGGAGTTCTAGGGTGGTTTTTGTTTGTAGCTTGTGTCCTGTATCAGAGATTTTTCCATGGATGACTTCTAGTGCACATGTTTGAAAATGGGTTTTTGAGCTTCTCTCTTGCTGGGAATATTCTGATATCTTATCAGGATGATGTTTGGATCAAATCAAAGGGTACCTTTTTGTTCGTGTTTTTGGATGTCAAGTAGACTGAAAATTCTATTCATGTGGTTGCATTACAGATGAGTGGATCTATTGATCTTGAACTTGGTCGGATGGTATCTTCACTGCTTGATGTGAATGTACACAAAATTGAGACTGAAACTTAAACTTGCAACTCGTCACATGTAATGTATCCACAGGAGATGGAGGTAAGAAGATCTAGTGACTCATTGTTCAGATGCTGGTAATGTCCAGTACCGCTGAGAAAGTGGAGATTAGTTTCACCTGTCATGCCTAGACCAACAAGGGTGGTCCTGTACTTGACATTTTCACTATGCACTTCTTCAATTCTTCCTTGGCTTGATGCTAATGGAAACATCATCCAATGACAATAAAACGGAGATTTTATCTATGTCTACCGTCGAGCAAATTTCTACGCTCTAATCTTTGATAAAGTAGATTTCTTGCCCATCCCAGCCAAGTGAGAAATGGACCAAGTCTAAGTAGGACAAGGGTTGTTGTCTACCAACACAAGCCATGGATAAATGCCCCCTGCTTTATTTAGGGAACAACCTTCGATGATATAATCCTGCACCTGAACTCCAAGGCCCCTGGCTTCCCCGCCAAAGTACAGAGCTAACCAAAAAAGAGGGGCATTTCCACCCTTCCATTGCAGTGTGATTATCGACTAAGACCAGATGCCTGACAATCAGCCTGTAATGATCCAACGATTGAGGATGATCAGTCAACAGCCGAGAATCATCTCAGTCATCCAACGGTTCATCAAGGACTCAACAATTTTGCCAAGGTATTATTTGCTCGTATTATTGTAGAAAGGCCCATAAAAGGGATCGGTATGGCCATGCGAGTTACTAGAATGTAACAACCATCCGATTTGTGTTCAATTAGAAAATGTTGGTTATTATTTTGCCTATTAGTTTGGTATGGACAAGCTAAAATAAATCAAGCATCGAGATATTTTCAAGAACTCAATTGGATTTGAATTCTTAAAAATTACTACTAGATAGCTGATATGCAATGAGTAGATGTGATCATAGGTTGGGCGGTCTATCGGGGCAGAAGCATAAATGAGTAGGTTTGGACTCGCAATTCCCTTCTTGGTCTGCTCAAGCCCGGCACCATCTTATATTAAAGGATTAATAATTCGATTTCACATATAATCGGTCCACCCATGGATCGATCTGCACATAATTAGCACTGCTGCCGACTCTATTAAATTAGGTCCACCCCTCCAAAGGATTTCCCACGATTTGGGTTGCCTTTAGGGTCGCGGGGGATGCCGCCTTGGTTTCAACCGCGGAGTGCTTAGCTCGACATTAGACTATCCGAGGCGGGATCATTCGGCTTGGGTCACGGACGAATCGACGTTTCGGATAATCAGTTTGTCTCTGATAAGTCTCTTGTGGTTCTGTCGTCGAATTGCCCGTCTCTGAGGGAAATTAAGTTTGGGCAATGTGGGTAAATTACTGGGAGGGGTATTGCTTCGTTGATGATGAACAGGCCTCACTTGCTCTCCTTGGCCCTGAATGACATGGAAGAGGGGGCGATTTTCTGTGAGGAGTTGGTGGATTCCTTTCATGACGCCGGGGGTTTTAGTAGTCTGGATTTCTCGGGCTCATTTATCTGGATGGGTTGCTGATGTCTGTCGCGGAGGCAAACGTTCCGCTACGGGACCTCTTTCTTTCGCATGCTCCGGGGTTTTCGTTCGACGGGATTCGGAATATCGTGCTAAAGCTCCGGGGTATCAAGGTCTTAGATTTGGAGGCAGTACATTTCCTTACAGATCCGCGACACGAGCATGATATGCAAAGATCTTCGCAGTCTGACCTGCATTAACACCAGTCACTGCTCCAATCTCACGATGACGAGATTGTATAACCTCATGAGACAATGTCCCTTCCTGCAGCTAATTGAAAGGGAGAAGACGAACCTAAGGAAGGATGATGCTAATGAAACTGATATCATGGTGAATTCTCAAGTGAGGTCTCTTTGGATACCTTCTAACCGTAAATTGACCAACGAATGCCTCAAGAAGATCGGGTGTCATGTGCCCAACTTGCAGTATCTTAATGTGGGCGATTGTTTGAAGATAACTGGGGACAGCATTTTGGATGTGCTGAAGAGCTGCCCTGAAATCAGTCATTTGGAGATCTGTGGTATAAAAAAGATATGGAATCTACGCATCGACTTGGAACTTCCACGGTTAGAGGTCTTGCAAGCGGAAGGCTTGAAACTCAACAACGAGCAACTAGCGGCATTTATAAGTAGATGTTGCCATCTCAAGGATCTCAACTTAATGCACTGTGTGCATCTGTCGACCAAAGGGGTAGAAAAGGTGGTGAAGAATTGCAATACATCGAGGGAGATAGATCTAATGAACTGCGATAATGTACGTGACGATTTTCCATTTTCAGATTGGATGTTGTCTATGAGGCCATCTTTGAGGAGAATAGTCCCACCTTGTGGATTAGTTTCATCCGAAATCCAAGACTTCTTCTTGCAGCGTGGGTTGTCTTGTCAATAATGATTGACTTCAAAGGGACAATTGATGAGGTAATTGTCTGCGAAGATGACAATGCCCGTGTATCTTTCTGTGGTAGAATGGTGTGTCGTTGTAGCTTCTTTCAATGTGGACCTCATTTTTATAGTACTTGCCATTATTCTGTAGATTGTTGTGGTTACTTGATACTTTGTCAATGATTCAATAATCTCTCATTCATTGTACGGTCCAATACTCTTGATCTTTTCAAGTTTGTATTCAACCCTTTTATCGTTTTTAACAATTTTTGCGCCGCTTTTGTGATTTTGACTGTGGCTTTGTTTTCCACTTGTTTCATTTTTTGAAAAAGAAAAATAAGTTTTCTTTGGGGTGACTTTCGCTACTTCTTGAGCTTTGTTCTTGCTTCGTTGGTATCTCTAGCTTCCTAGGGCGTTTAGTAACGATTCTGTTCCCGGAGCTGATTCTCGATCGAACCGATTCTTTTTTATTCGTTCGGAATCGATTCTAAGCATTTTAAGTTTTCGTCCAAAATTTCGATTCGGAATAGAATTGCGTTTGGTACCGTATTCATTAATTCTGTTCCAAATCAATTTCTTTTAATTTTTAAATAATTTTTTTACTTTTTTCCTTTGTTTTCTTTTCTTCTTTTCTTTTTTTCATTTTTTCATTTTTTTCTTTTCATTTTCCTTTTTTTCTTTTCATTTTTTCATTTTTTTCATTTTTTTCTTTTCATTTTCCTTTTTTTCTTTTCTTTTTCTTTTTTTCCTTTTTCTTTTCTTTTTCTCACCTTCTCCTTCTTCTTCCGGCCGGCCGGACCGGCGACGGCCGTACGCGAGGGCCGGCGACCTCACCGTAGCGTCGCCGCCCTCGGCGAGGCCGCCCTCGTCGGCCGAGCCTCGCCCGCGCACCCTCGCGGCCGACGGGCGAGGCTCGCCTAGCCCGCCGAGGCTCGGCCGAGCCGGATCCACCCGGGCGAGGCCGAGCCCCCCGGGGCGAGCCGACCTCGTCGGGGTTGGGCGAGGCACCGGAGCCAGCCCCGGCGGGCGGGCGAGCCTCGCCGGTGGCCGGGCGAGCCTCGCGCCGGGCGGGCGAGCCTCGCTCGGCCACCGGTGGGCCGGGCGTCGCGAGGCTCGCCCGGCCCTCGCCGATCCGGCGAGGCCTCGCCCGGCCGGCGAGGCCCCCCGGCCACCGGCGAGCCTCGGCCTCGCCGGATCCGGGGAGGCCGAGCCTCGCCGGTGGCTGGCCAAGCCTCCGCGAGCTCGCCGGTGGGCCGGGCTTGCCTCCGGCGGAGCTCGCCGGACCTCGCCCGGTCCGGGCGAGCCTCCGGCGAGCTCGCCGGACCGGGGGCGCGGTGGCAGCGCGGCAGTGGCGGCGCGGCGGGCGGCGGCCGGCGCCGGCGACGTGGGCGGTGGACGGCGGTGGCGGATGGCGGACGGTGGCAAGCGGGCGACGGTGGGACGGCGGTCGTGAGATGGCCGAAGGGAAGAAGAAAATTTATTGATTTTGATTCTCAAATTGATTCTCGGAACAAGAATCAACTATTTTTTTATTTTTGATTCTGTTCCCAATCTGTTCCGGGGAACAAATTTGTTCCCGGAACAAAAATTTTACCAAACGCGATTCAGGCCTAAACCGATTAGGAACAAAGAATCGATTTGGCAATTTGTTTGGATGGTTACCAAACAGGCCCCCAGACCTGTCATTTTCCTTGGATCAATGACAGATTGTGTTCAGAGCAAGAAACGTGCCTGAATGTTTAAAGCTAGAATTGTAGGTTTGTTTGCCTGAATAATTCCCAAACTCATACCTAGTGCTCGTGGAAGCAAATTCAAAGGCATAACTCGTATAGAACTAGTCAGTTTAATGTTGGATACCCGTGTCTCTCTTAAACTACTCATAACTGTATCAAACTTCAGTTACTTTTCATTTTCTTCCTTCTATACATGTACTTGATATGTGCTTCGATGTTGGCAGTCTCGATAGATTGAAGCCATGAGCTTCAACTTCATACTTGGATGGCACGTCATCATAATCTCTTATAATCGATTCGGAAGCTGAGGATTATGATTTTTGTTTGAGTGTACGGTGGCACTAGCAACGACACCACTAGATGGGCATTTCTAAAAGGCATGAAGTTTGGATATCCACAAGTCCAGCTTGATATGTGTTCAGATAACTGATCTAATGGAAGCATATACTCATTGAAAAAATCAAAACGAATGGATTGGGCAGCTCTATGGAAGAAATTTATCGTCTGCGTAATTTGGTAGGTGTGATCTTCAGGAAGTTTGGAATTCTTTGCTACGTCTTACTTGTAACCATGGTTTCACAATTAATGTAAGCTAGATGCTTCAGATGTGAGCACCTTTTGTGCTTCATTGTGCTCTTGTAGGTAATGAGTGGGCTTGGGCATGGCCAGAAAGGGCATTTCTCCATGCCCGGCCTCACACTTCGAGCATGTAAATTGCACGCGATCCTGCCCTGAGCTTGGCATAGAAACTTCATTTTCATCCTTTCATTCATTTGGTGATGGCTTTAAATCCCCACGTCTGTCCTGGATCTTACTTAGTACAAGTACCGGTCCACGCACATATCCAAATATTATTACACAACACGAGTGGATTTAAGGATTGCTAGTTTTTAAAGAGGTAAAAACTTGGGTAGGTTTGAACCTACTCAACTTTATATGGATCATCCATTAAAAGTTCTATACGGCTAAGTGAGGTTTGCAATTTTTCACAGTTGCCCTCTTTAATTCTACATATCTATAGACTATTTAATAAATATTGTGCGCACACATCAAATTCGACTCTATAAAACTTAGATGATTTTTCTTAGCAAAATCCCGTGACGTCACATTGATTATCGTTAATCAAAGTCTGTCAAATATGATGCCTTATGCTGCCTTTTTTAGGGGATTCCATATAGGTTGGTGCTTTAATACTTAAAAGAAACCTAAGATGGACAATGGCTAGCGAATCCAATAGCAACTCTCTAAGTACAACTGGTTGATCAGACGTGAACTTGTGATTCTTACGCTACTCAACCATTTTCTGCAGTTTTTTTGACTTCATCAGACCATCCAATAGATTGATTGTTTCGCTCTTCTATCTGAAAGCTGCACTTCTCAAAGAGTTGTTGCCCATGTCCCGTTCTCTGTTGGAATTGCGTTTGAATCTCTGTTGCAAGATGGCAAGAGAACGCTTTCTCAGCAAGTCAAGAGCTTTTGCAGGCCTTGCAAGATAAGATTTTGATTGATTTAGAATTTGATTTCTGCTTTTTGCCCAAGTGTTTTCAGTTGTCTAAGTAGCTGTTTGCTCCTTTTTCAAAAATACAAATTTCACACGGAGATTCAGCCATTGTTTGTAATGATGTTTTGAAGTCTGAATGATACTAAAGCAAGAAAGCTAATGAAGTAATTTTCTCACTAATATATAAAAAAGACAAACGACCCCAAACCTCTAATCGTGTCGTGTCTGGCCAAAATCTACAACATATAACGATAGAATAGAAGAGAAAGAACAACTAATTTTCGATGAAGTAACAAATCCAGCCAACGCTGGAATCTCGGTCCGATGGGACTGCTGGTGCCGGGGTGCAGACTAAAGAAATGAAACCCTCCGGCTCGGGCAACTCCTTTGACAAAGTGAGATGACAATCCCATTTCTTTGTGAAATAGCAAACTTGGGCTCCTTTCGCATGATTTGAAGCAAACTTGAAAGAAAAATCTCATGAGCTATATCCTTCCCTCATGTCGAATGTGTGTGATCGATCCCACCGCGTCACACGGTGATGAGCCGCTGACTTCATCCCTTTGCCTTTTTCTAATTAATCGGTTCTAACTCAAAGACGCTTCACTTCGAAAAAAATAAAGGCAAGCAAGTCATAATTCCACCACCAACATTTGTGTCAAGATTCTTGAGGCGTGATTTCAACAGGTGGACAAGAGGATCATCATGATCTAAATCCTGATTCGTGGGAGGCAAGGGATGAGCCTCACCACGAGTCATAACGTTTATAACTCATGGGTTGCGGTATCCTGAATCTTGAAGTCACCTTTTTTCTTGAGGGGTTTTATTAACAAGTGATATTGTGGCACTCGTTAGTTTATTTACATCAAAGACATTAATAATTTCAAGAAAAACAATTCTTTTTTATGACTTTCCAATAGACGTATTAAATGTAAAGGTAGTTCCAAGTAAGCCCGAATTTGAGTAATAAGGTCAGAAGCAGGGTTACCAGGGTACTCTTTGAAATCACTAGTAAAAGAGGATGCGTTCGGGTCGATTACATGGATTGTATGGATAATACAAAGATCATAGTCCAACTGCAGTAAGTAGTAAAATGCGACAGATATGAAAGTAGAGAAAAATTGCACCGAGCCATACTTTTTTTTCGGATACTGACGTAGACAATGAATCTGCAAGAGAAGTTTAAGCGCGAAAATGACCCAGAATTGGAGCACCTCTTCGCGAAAATAGGCAGGGGGGAATTCCACCATTAAATGAATATAAGCCTATGAAATAACAACCCCAAAGAAAAGATGATTCATGTTAGGAGTGTACATTAGTCTTGGTTTAACTAGGAACCGGACCAGACCGAAACCGAACTGGCTAGTCTTAGGTAACTACCACGACTTATTTCCATTTCCAAATTTTTAGAAACGAAAATAATCGATTCAATTTTCGATTCCTTGGGAGGAGTCGGACCGAACTCGCCTGGAGTGAAGCTTTTAAGCAAACTAGTGGAAGATGCATAAACTTGGGCTGGGGCTTGCATTTTGAGCTGCCCTTCTCTTTGAGAGAGAGGGGAAGTTTTTGAGTCTAAGAGATAACCTTCTAGATTCATTAAAAATTAGGAAAAATATTATCGAAAACTCTAAATTTTGCTCATCACACATCAATATTCCAAACTCCTTTCATGTTACCAAAATTCCTAAATGTATACTGGTGTGAGTAAAATACCCTGCGTTTTTTCATCAAAAACCTCCAAACTTTGCCCACGTTGCTAAATATAACATGCACTTACATTGTCACAATGTTATGCTTGGCTCCATTAAGTTGAACTTCACTGGGTCCATCGGGATAAGTCGATATTCAGAAGAAACGACATTGTACCAAAGTGTACTGTAACTCTAATAGCTTATTAAACAGCGTTATTCCATGAGGACCGCTGAAGGTACTTCTTTTCCTTACCAGTAACTGTGTTCAAAGTTCAAACATCGAACTCCTTGGGCACATATTTCAAGCACACTAGAGATAAACTAGCAACTTTTCCAAGCACACTAGAGATAACCAAAGCAAAAATAGGTGGATAAGAGGCCGCAATGCATTGCAACGGCCAAGAGACCGAGCCACCATCTCATAAACACGTGTTATGCAGACAGTAAGACCATAAACGATTCAAGAACAAGGTCCAATTACCCCTAACGGAAGATTCATCTCGAGCAAGAAACAGCGACCCCAGTTTCCGCAAGGGAAAAATGACTAATGCCACGGCACAAAAGTTTGCTTTGACTAAGTACCTCTTTTCACTCAAAGGCCCATTGGTTCTCCCTTCGAACCTCTTCCTCTTCCTCGGGCGTGAATTCATTCTTGATACCGAACATCTCCCTTACCTCCTCGGGTGTCTTCCCCTTAGTCATGTCACGCACAGTCTGGGTGGTGAGATCCAGCAAGCCCTTGATGGCCAGATAATTGGCCGCCTATGACATATCAAGCGAAACACCACAGAGCACACGGATAAGTATTGCAGTCCTTAACGAGACGAGACTTTAAATCAACTTCGCAAGTTCATGAATTAAACTACGATGGTGCTGCTGAAATAGTCAAACCTCCGCATTCACAAAGCAAGAACCCCAAGTCATAAAGTCATTATCGCTTAAGAATGCAACTGGGATGAGTTCCTAAAAAATGGTACTGAAATCTTCAAAAGCACATGAAACAGAGAATCATCCACCGCAATAATCAGCAAAATCAACATCAAACTCTCACACCAGCCGAGAAACGCCTAGACAAGGCGAAAAAACAATATCACCGCACAAAATCTCCCACGAAACCCAAACTCTACGCGAGATTCCACAACCGAAGAGTGGGTAAGGGAAAGACCACTGACCAGGATGAGATCGAAGAAAGTCCCTTGGTCGACCTTGACGAACTCAGCATCCCAGGCCTTGAGGTCGTCGCCGGCGACGGAGGAGTCGCGATCGGTGTCAACGACGTGCATCTTGCAGTAGTCAATGACCTTGGAGAGGATCCTGCTGGTGACGTTGTGGAGGGGGATGCCGTCGTCGGGGAAGTCTTTTTCCTTGAACATCTGATCAATGGTACGGGACTGCATGGCCACCGCCTCCTCCACCTCGAAGGACTCTCCGTCCGAGCTCTTGAGGATGATCTTGTCAATCGACGACATGTTTTCTCTGCACAGATTTTCTCGAGATAGGAAGAAAGACGATTCAATAGCAGCGTAACCCCGACGGCCTGGGGGAATGTCTTGGAAGACTCCCCCGGTCAGGACGGGTTCCTCTATTGATTTTTATTCCCCGACCCAAATCCGACTGATCAATTCTCCCGATTGACAAGTCTAATTTTGACGAGACTCAAAATCCAGTTCATATTTATAATTTGGTCATTGCAGTCACTCATATCATAACGTGAAAATCAATTAGCCCATTATAATTTTAAATATTTAAGTTGTTAGATAAAAATTTAGCTAAAAAATATTAATTAATTATAAGCAGTGCTATTTTCACAACACTTACCAATATTCCCTCCTCTTTCCCACTATCTTCAACTAATTATTTTTTCTGTTATCAGGCTAACCCACGAAACTACTTTTTATTTCTACCATCTCTCTTATCTAATCAGCTTCATGCAGTTATTGGACAATTATGTTCATTTTCATTGCGGTACACTGAAGGACCCTGGTGGTGTGAGTGTAAAATATGGGTTTTGACCAAGTCAAAAAAAAAAAGGTAGAAGCTTAGCAGAGAGAGAGAGAGGAATCGAGAGTTTTCGGGAGAGGGAAAAGAGGGAGAGAGAGAGAGAGAGAAGACAGAAATAAAAGAAAAAAGGAAAAAGAAAAGAAAAAGGAAGAGATAAAAGGGAAAGAGAGAAAGAAAAATGAGGAGAGAGAGAAATGGAGAGCACAGAGAGCTCTCACTTAAAGAAAGGAAGAGACAGAGAAGAAGAAGAAGAAGAAGAAGAAGAAGAAGAAGAAGAAGAAGAAGAAGGTTTCGTGTGTTCTTGTCATGGGAGTCTCGCCAAGCCGCGTTAACTATGTAACGCAACGCCCGATAAACGCTCGCCCATTCGTTCAATTGGAGTAATTTCGGACCTAGGGCTTGAAATTCGGAATTTTGGGAAAATCGAGCGGCGAAATATGATTTTTGAGTCGTTGAGCTGCATATTTTTGTAGAAATGGTACTTTGGGATGTTGTGAAGTTATAGCATCTTACGGATCGTAATTTGAGCTTGTGGTTTGTCCGGAACGGAATTTTGAAGTTGGGGGCGCATTCTGATACTATAGCGAACAGTAAGCTTCGAGTTGTTTTTTTGTTGTTTTCGGTACTGTTTTAGGGTGGCTGAGTTGGAGTTATTGTTGTACATTAAGAGAGCTTTCTAAAGACTATAAGACGGCTTGAAACGGAATTTTGTGGAGGAAGTTATGGCGCGACAAAGTTGGCGCATGGGCTGCGCCTTGCGAGAAATTGATGGGTTTTTGATAAATGCGAGTTTTCGTGGCGCATAGGTGTCGTTTTATCAACAAATAGGCTTAGTATAGACAAATCGTTATGCGAATATCTTTTTTACTCGGCCTTTTGATAATGTTTTTCCGTTAATTATTAGGGATCCGAGTGCGTTGGTTCGAGTGAGCGTCGTAGTTGATTTTTGATTTTCCCAGGTGAGTGGTGCTATCTCTTCTAAGAATTTATAAGCTCATGTTTTTAAAATGACAAATTATTGATATTTTATTAGTTATGAATAAGCATATTTGTTGCATAAAATCTGGATCGGGCATTTACTGCATTTTGATATTTAAGAATAGCGTGAGAACTTTTTGGTGGAAATATATATTCTGTTTGATAAACAGAATTGAGAAATATTACATGTTTTAAGTTTGTGAAACATTTTTATGAAGATCTCGGCTTTGAGATGGTTTATGGAAGGCTATATGAATATTGAATTGTGATAAGCTTTTTGAAATGTATTTGATTTGAAATTGATTTATTGAGACGGGTCTTGAAATTATTTGAGAATGTTTTATGAAAAGTCTTTTTGGCGGATAAGTTGAGTTGCGAAATCTTTTCGTGATATATGAAATGTTTTATGGATTTGGTTTGAAAATTATGGATTGTGTTGTTTTGGATTAATGTGGATGCTCAATATCGCGCCCAGCAAGGGGCTTGTGGGTATGCGCATACTATTCTAGGATATCCTTGTGGGCCGAGCCACCGGCTAATAATAGGTGGAGACATTGCCAATGGGGGAATCTTGGTCGCCTCGTCACCAGGCGTTGTATCTTGGTCGCCTCGTCACCAGGCGTTGTATCGTGACCATGGTTTGATATTGAGCAGCAGATTGGTCAATGGGGTGGACCATTGGCATGTGATATGAGTTGGGTCAATGGAATGGACCATCGACGTGTAATTTGAGATTAGTCGATGGAATGGACCATCGACGTGCAATTTGATATTAGTCATTAGAATGGACCATCGACGTGTAATTTGAGATTAGTCGTTGGATGGACCATCGACGTGTAATTTCATTAGATTATCGATGTGTGGTTTGATGAGATTAATCAATGGAATAGACCATTGATATATGTTTTATGAGATTGGCCAATGGTCTATGGGTTAGACCATTGGCATTTGCGTATTATTATCTTGAATACTTTTGCTTTGAACATATTGTGTTAAAGTAAGAAATGTTATATTTTGGCCTTGAAGGTTTGTTATATTTCTGGGTTTGGTGTGGTATGAGATTAACCAATGGAATGGACCATTGGCATGTGAATTAATGAGATTGATCAGTGGATTAGACCATTGATGTTTATTTCGATGTTATTATGAAATGATTATTTTTGCTATAAATATAGCTATGTTGAAGCGTATGTAACTTATTCTTTTTATTGTATGTTTTGTTATATCCTGGATTTGAGTTAACAGAATTGCGGTTTGGTTTTGTAAATATGCATATGAGTGCTCGATCCGCTTAGAAGAGATGCACTACTCACTGAGCCGTAGTTGCTCACCCCTAGGTACGAGAGCGATATAGATGTGAGGACTTTTAAGTGTTGGATTTTGGGAGCTCTGAGGCTGCGTCCTTTGAGTAGAAGGACGGCCATGTCATCCCCCATTCTTGATGGTTTTGGGGTGTGACAGTGAGCGTTGCTGATTTTACTATTGAATGAGCTCTTTCTTTTGGTTATTGATGCAGACGCGGAGGAGTGGTTCCAGTTGGTTGTATCTTGTTATTCAATAGGTGCAACATACATATCAAATGTGCCAAAACTAGATCAAACTCAGGGAGAAAATGCTCTTGCTTGATTTCTTTCGAAAGCAGAGTCATATTGACTTGTCAAATGCTTTAAATCATCTGCAGATGTTGCTATCAAAGTTAATAATCTTTTCAGGTTATTGTGCCAATGACTTCAATGAAGAGGATTGGGACTTCGTATTGTCCGTGACAAGGTTTTGAATTCAATCAGTAGTTGTAATGATGAAGTATGTTGTAGAGAATGTAATAGCATGAAGCACTGAATTTTATTTGTATCTCAATCGGGTAGTGTTGTTTTTTAGCTGGCATTTCAATTGTAAAACCCAGATTGACCCAACCCAACCCGCATTTTCGTTTGGGTCATATGCTATTCGGGTCAAAGAAAACACACACCTTAGTCAGGTCGAGTCGGGTCAAGTCAAGTTGCATGGAAACCAAACTCAACTCCATCCATTGACACCCCTAACTCCAAGTATAAATATGATTATGACACAACTGGTTTTTGAATAACTATTGGGGAAAAAGTGATGCAAAATACTAAAATATGTCTATTGTGACATACTTATTCTAAACCATTTTCTTAATATAAAAATCTCAAACTTGCACATGTTTGACAAATTTGTGGATGATGGTAGGCAAATGATGATGATAAGATGCCCACATGACTTAAATAAAATAAAAATAATGTTGTTTTGACTGCAAAATCATATTATGAAATCATAATTGACAATAATTGTGTCATATTGATTCAAATTTGGGGTTTGTAATATTGCAAAGGAAAGTTTAGAATAGATGTGTTGCAATGGGTATAGTTAGGGTTTTTAACAGGATGGGTCGCTGTTTTGAAATATCCAAATCTTAATTAGCTAGTTTGAAAGAACAATTTGATTATTTTCGGTCAATTGTATTTTTTTAATTAGCAATTTATATTATAAGAAATACAAATTATATAATAGAATTTTAAATTCGTGGTCTATATATTAATCGTCAATGATAAAAGTAATAGATTTCGCTCATTTTATAACACGATGCAATTTTGTACTACTATACTCAGATTATGCAAAATAGTTATCTGCTTCCTGGATGAAACATTATCATTTGCTTTTCTCTTATAAGATGGTAGGGCAACTTTTGGCCCATCAAGCCCGACCAAATGTGAACTGGGCCGAAGATTTAATATAATTATATGTCTTGTAGGTTACGAGTGGGCTTGACCAAATGCGAACTGGACCAAATATGCGCACACATAGGAACTAAATCCTATTTTCTTTTAAAAACGCCAAGGACTATGCCGATTTTCAAAAGATCTAGAAAGCTGATATGATGAGGTCATGGCTGAATTACTTGAAGATATGCAAGATGGACACAACGGCTAGCAAATCTAACAGTGACGCTCTAAAGAATAAAGACTACTGGTTTTTCAGACATGAAATTCGCCATTGTTACACAATGGCTTCATGAATTTGTCTGATATGCAGGCTCGTATACATGGCTCCATTTTTTGTGGCTGGAAAGGCTGCATATCTCCCAATTCAAACTCAGAAGACAGATGGGGAGTTCACCTGAGACACCGAATGGGATTGGGTCAGGACTTCAAAGCAGTCAGCATTAGTCTCGTTTGGTTAAAACCAAATGCGCCTAAGTTTGCTCTCATTGACGGACCAGGCCTCCTCGGTAGGCTGCAAACCTTTGATAGGATAAAGAAATGGAGCTTGTGATGATGGAAGGTCGTGTTTTACGCAAACTGGAAGATGAATCAGAAGGTCGTCTAGCCTTCGATGGCTACTTTCCAAAGCAAATGTGGGGGCATTTTCTGCAGTTTTTTGGCTTCATCAGACCTGCTAGTGGCTGGTCTTCTTGACTTGCTTGGATCTTGAAAGCTGCACCTCTTAAAGAGTTGTTGAAACTGTCCCGGTCTCTGCTGCAATAGCGTTTGAATCTCCATTGCAAGATCGCGAGAGAACACTTGCTGAGCTAAGATAAAAAGCTTTTGCAGCCCTCGAAAAATCTTTGTTTAACTTGTATTGGTGACTCCAGTGGCCACCCTTCCAACATGAAAGAGGGAAGTGGGGGGTTCGAATCCCCACCTTCTCGGAGGTTGGGGTGGGGACAATTTAGTTTCAAGAGTGGGTTTCGACTCTCACGCCCTACAAGGAGCAGAAAGCAAAAGTCCGAGAGTGAGTGTTAGAGTAGAAATAGAGTAGGACCGACCAAAAAAAAAAAAAAGACTTGTATTGGTGACAATTACTCGTGCACTGGTCCTCTTACAATAATTCATTTGCAGTGAAAGATATTTACTATTTGAAAAACAAATTGACAATATAAGCATCACTAGATTTGGCAATTGAGGCTCCGTTTGTTTTACGAAAAATGACTTCCAGAAAAATATTTTCCAAAATTTCCGGTGTTCATTTCACGGAAAATGAATTAGTCAAAGAAAATATTTTCCATCATTGGAAAAAACAACCTTTAAAAGTGAGGAAAATATTTTCCATTTTTCAAGAAGTGAAAAACATTTTCCAACTTTCACCTTACTTCTTTTCACCAACACATTTTCGTTTTATTTTTATGCTTTCTTTTTTTTTTTTTCTTTTTTTTAAAAATCGAGTTTTTTTTCCATTTCTTTTTTTTCTTTCCTTTTCATCTTCTTCCATAGCCTTAGCCGGTAACCAGCCACAACAGCAGCTAGCGACTAGCCTCGAGCCAACTCGAGCCTCGCCCTAGACCAACGAGGCTTCGCCTAGCCCGATCTGGGGAAGCCGAGCTCACTAGAGGTTCGCCATGCTCTAGCGAGCCATGAGCTCGCCGAATCTGCGGCGGCGAGCTCGTGCTCCCAATCCAGTGCAAGCCCGAGCTCCGCCGTCAAATCCGGTGAGCTCGCGACTTCGTCGAGCCCGGTGAACCTCGCAAGCTCGGGCGAGATCGACCGAGCCTCAAGCTCGTTGGATTTGGTGACCGCGTCTTGGTCAGCCGCCGGGCAGCCGAGCATCATCGTAGAGGGGTGAGCGCGGTTCCGGTAGAACCGGAACCGAGAACCGAACCGGAGGTTCCGGTTCGATTCCCGGTTCTTAAAGGACCGGCCCCGTTCCCGGTTCCATTTTTCCGGAACCGGCAATTGGTTCCCGTTCCGGTTCCTATTAGAACCGGAACCGGAACCAATGCGGCACCGTAACCGGAACCGGTTCGGAACCGGTTAGGGCTCCAAAGGATACCCCCTCCCCGCTCGCTCCCCCTCCCTCGCTCAAAGACCGAGACTCCCTTTCTATTTTCTAATCCCTACTCAGATTTTAGATCCGGAACTCATGCCGCCGTCGCCTCAAGGCCGCGGCCACCCGACGCCGCCGGACGCGGCCGCGACGCGTCCTTCGCGAACCCTCGTCGCTCGACGCCCGTCGTTGCCGTGCTTTCCGCTCTGCCCGTCACCGACGCCGCTCGACTCTCGCCGCCGGACGCCGCTTGTGACATCCCGAAATTCGAGTCCTCCGAGGAATGAATGGATGTGAATTTCGTCAATGCATTGTTGGTTGATCTCACTTCCGGAATTGATCACTCTTGGAGATATCGACCTTAAGGGGAAAGGCTAATGAGGACAGAACTCGCACGACTAAAGGACTCGACTGGGAAAACGACTTGACCGTGAGATTTACGTGAGGACGATCCTATAGATAGGTAGGCCGATTCTAAGGATGACTAAAAGTCGATTCGCGGACAGAACATAATGGAACGACGGGTGATTCCGCATCGTTATCGAATCCACGAACGACCTATGTCGATCCTCGTAATCGTGTACTTTGAAATAAGAATCTATCCCCGTAATTTCATGCGATCAAGGACGTCCATGCATCGAGATGTCTTGAACGTGATTTGATACGAGTCGGTCACGCGTGAATCCTCAAAGCCACTCGTCGATCGAGTTGTAACCGAAATGGCATTTGGCGAAATTGACATGGCAAGAGAACTTATGATTGGACTTCGAATTATCGGGAATGTCCAGGACGGACTTTGGATGAAGCTACATCAAACAATCGACAGAGCCAGTTAAGCCGAGCAATTGGAAAAGGGATTTTCGGACCGAGGAAGCGAGCCCGTGAGATCGTGGGCCGGGATAAGCCAGTGTGGGCCCTAGGCCCAAAGTTGGACAGCCACCTTAATGGGCCTAAGTCAAGCAAATAAGCCCATTGGGCCAAACCTACTATTTATCTTCTAAGCCCATGGTCCAACTTTGAGCCCAATCAAGCCCAACCAATTTCCAAGCCCACTCTTATTCATGGCCAAGCCCATTTCTTAGGCCCATCCACCAATTTCAGCCCAAGGTCAGATTTGTAATTTGTGCAAGGTGAAATGACCAAAATACCCCTAGTGGTAGGGAGAAAAGGCTAGAGAAGAGAGAGAAAATGATGATGGCTTGGCATGGGGACTTGAAGCAAGCATTTATGGGGGTCTTGACAGCCCTCACTTCACTCTCTCTCCCCCCATTCGGCCTCCAAACCGGACGAGCTCCTCTCTTCCTCGTTTTCCCTCTCCTTCAGTTTCTGCTCCAGCTGACCCTTCGTCAAAGAATCGAGTCAAAAGTGGTCTTCCCGGATGAATCAGCCAACGAGTTACATATCAACGTGACCGGGAGAGACATACCGTTCCAACGAGCCTGATTTCGTCCCGAACGGAGCCTCCGGCCGGCCTGGGAGCCACCGTGAAGGAACCGGTCGCTGGTCCGTCGGTCCGCCTGCAGCCTGCTCTGTTTCGGGTTTTCTTGCTGTTTCGCCCTATTCCGACCGTTCCTTTGTCCATCCCAACCTCCTACAAGATCCCCAAGACCCCCGGGAGCCACCGGTTGCCAACCACCCGCTTGCCGGAGCTCCGATCGGCCCGTTTTCGCCATTGAAGCTACTGGTTTCTTCTCTGCAGTTCAGCCAAGATCAGAAGCAGAAGACAGCAAGGTTTTGGAGACCTTGTGGCCCGTTTTCAAGCCCTTTCCGGCCTCCGTTGGTGTCGCCGCTTTGGGGTTTATCGACCGCCTTGGTGTCGTGGTCGCCGCGGAACTCACCGGCGCGCAAAACCGTGAGTTTATCCTCTAATTCTTGCTTAGTGAGTTAATGACGCTTAAGGGGTGTTTAGATTAGTCTAATTAGGTTTAGGTGGTTAGATTAGATTATTTTAATGTAAATTAGATTAGTTGTATGATTAGCTTAATGGATGTTTAATTAGGGCTAATTGTATGATTAAATTAGTGTAATCTTGTTTAAGCCCTAATTAATTATTTTTAATTAATTAATTATTTCGAATTTATAAATATTATTTTATTAAATTATATTATTATAATATAATATTTAATTATTTAATTTTCGAAATTAAATTTAATTATTTAATAATTTCGAAAATTATGCTAGGGATGGCGGTCGTTAAATTTGTACTGATCGCAAAGATGCGGTCGGTTTGTGTTAATTGTATGTTTAAATTGAGAAATTGAGTGATTGATGATTATGATTAATAATTCCAAAATGTGGAATTGAGTGATATTGATGAAGTTGTGGTATTTAACTTGAAAATACCCGGTGTTGGCTTTTAGCACCGTAATTGATTTGTATGACTAGTTTGAATCGATTGGATTGATTGATTGATTGAATTGAGGTATGAGTTGGTTTATTATTGAATTATCAGCTTTGGCGAGCAATTGGTTTATATATGTATAAGCTTGTATGAGCATCATTGTCGGCTTGTGAAAGACTGTATGTCACTTGTGAGAGCAATGATCATTTATCAGCCTTATGAGAGCAATGATCGTTTATCGCTTGTGAGAGCAACGATCCATATATCAGCCAGGCGAGCTATCATCTATGCATATATCGCTTGTACGAGCTACCATCTATATCAACTTGTGAAAGCATTGCATCCATTTCAGCTTGTGCGAGCCGTAATTGTATTGATGGATGAATAGATGGTATGGTTTAATAGATGATATGAATTGATAGATGTGTGGATCGTATGATATCAATTGGATTGACTGAATTGATAGACCGATGGGTATGTCGGTAGTTTCAGCTTTGTGTGAGCCGTGATTTATTAATGGATGGATAGATGGTATGAATTGATAGATGATATGAATTGATATATGGTATGAATTTATCGACGTATGAATTGCAATCGACGTGCAGGAAAGGGACTGAGGCGAGGTAAGTCCTCTATTCTATTTGTGTGGCTAGAGCGTTCCGAGGCGTATTTTCTCCTAATTGAGTTTTAGAGGGTAGGACTCGGCGAGACGTAGTCTCATCCCGGTTGTGGGATAATATTTCAGGTCCCTAGATGACGGTCGTGGAGGACCGGAAGTCCGGAGTTCGGAAGGTGGAGGCTGAAGAATCGGCGAACGTGTCTGACAAGTTGGTCATAGGACAGTTCCCTAGTTGTTGAGCCTATCTATTTTGTAGACCATCCAGTGTTGTATATAAACCTATGTGTTTATAGAAAGCTTGTTTGGTTGTGATTGATTGCCTGCTTTTCTATCCCAAGTTAAATGTTGTCGGGATTTGTTTCGCTTCCGCATGCATAATAAAAATTGAATGGGTCAGCGACGTGTCCTGGGAAGTCGCATTTGTATCGACCAGAGTGAGATGTTAGCGCGCTCGGAGGATCGGGGCGTGACACCGCTCGCCTTCAAGGCCGCCATCGCCGGACGCCGCTGGACGCCAGTTGTTGACGCCACTCGCGCGAACCCTCGCCGCTCAACGCCAGTCGCTGCCGTGCTCTGCCTCTGCCCGTCGCTGACGCCGCTCTGACTCTTGCCCGCCACGACTACCCGACGCCGGCAAATCTGAGCCGAGCTAGTCTCCGCTCGTGACCCACCGCCTCTGCTCGCGCCAGAAGCCCAACATGCCAAAAAGCATAAGCCTGTCATTTATTATTTCTTTTCTTGTTCGTTTCACGTTTGTTGGAATTGGGACTTGCTTGGTTGCGGATTTCAATGGTTTTTGATGCAAAAGCTGAGATGATCGAGTCCCTCACCATGATATAATTTTAAGAATCGAATGACTGTCTCTTCCTTTCTTTTGGGTTCGTTACTGTTCCATAGATTCTCTTATTGTTGCTGATAAGGCACGATTCTTCTATCCCATGTACACCTGTTATTTCTGTGAGTCCAGATTACTTACCTGTTCACCCGTTTATGACTTAGAGGACTTGCAGGCTTTCTCAAACGTAAATTTTTTTTGCAGGTAAATCACTGTGTTTCTAGATTCCAGCCCTATTGACTGGGAAGGTGGTTGTTGTTGTCTCCGGTCAACTAAGCCGCGTCCACCCAAGTGTTTAATAATGCAATTAAGTGCAATTTTCTGATCTGAGCAAAGTGGTCTGCTGAAAAGCACGATGAATATCAGAAATATCTTTTGCGAATTACCTTCTCTTCCTCAGACTATTGTAGCAATAACTGAGGAATCTGGGCTCGTCCCTTGTTCAAATGGAGAGGTGCGTGTTCTTTCTCTGTCAGAAGTCCCAAGTTTGTCTCCGACTTGCAGTCATAACTAATTTCACATGAAGTCGAACATCATATCTTTTTCTTTTATTGTTTTCATAGCTCGAGAAGTATATTTATGGCGTGATTTTGATGTTAGAGGATCATTCATGAAACTCTGTTTTGCTAAAACTCTTGCCTATGGGGAAGCAGGAAATGGTGGGTGAACAACTCGTAACCTCATGGAAATACTTATGGAAAATCACCAACTTCAATAGCTTAAGTTCGTCAGGTACTACTCTCAAGTATTCACGGTTGGCGACCACGACCGGTAAACATTGTTTCATTTTCAGCGGTTGTAAAATGATGTATCTACTTAGGCGGTTGGCTTGATTCGAAAGCAGGCGCTTGTTGATCTACCCAAAAGGCAATAGAACCAACTCTTTGGCACTATATTTGAGTGTTGCCGATCTTGCGGGACTTCCGAGATGGATGGTCTAGATTTGCACTGTTCAAATTGACTCTCGGTTAATCAGATAAATCCTGGTTCTTCAAAGAGAAAGGGTATGAATTGTCTACTCCGTGGCCTCCTTTTCCCCGGCTAGATGGTTCTTTTATTTAATCTTGCCGTTAATATATTTCTGAAAGGATGATAAGCGATGATCTGAGTTCTTTTGTTGGTTCATGTAAGATGTATAAAATCCAAGTAATAGGAAACATGTGATTTTGTCACTCTACCCCTCTTTAGAGACCAGCATTAGTTTTGGAGTGAATATTCACCATGTTGAAAGTGGGGCGAGTGTAGATTTGAAGCTGAAGAAATCAAGGACCAAATTGATGTTTTGCTGAAGTAAATTAGAACATTCTAGTGCTGTGTTTTGAATCTTTTATTCAAACATGTTTCAACTTTACTCCAGTTGTTTGATCTACTGCCGAATGTCGCTCCTGCATAACATGGTAAATGTCTATATTATTATATGCACACTCTATTTATGATCTACATCCTTCACAACCACTAAACTCCCGCTAATCTTGCAGAGACAGAACACATTTTCACTGCTAGAGAGAGCGATTGGGTTTCACATCCTTTATCCTTACCTGTTGCTCGGTTATTTACCATGACTTTGACCATTGGTTCAGCTTTGCATGTTAATTATCCTAGTCAATAGAGGGGACAATTATGATGATTAAAGACTATGGTAAGGATTCTTTCCCGATTGAAGTTTTTTCACGTTTCAGAAACTATCTACGTGTTAAGAGAGAACTTCAGCACCTCCAAGATGAAGTTCTTGAAATTTGACATCCCACTAATGGCTTTGATGCTACTTTGCTAGTAACTATGTTCAAGAAGATGTTATTCGGCGCCTTTGCATGTCAAAGGAGACAAAGATTGTGCTTACATCATTCTACCGCTCCAATCTACGTTTTTCTGAGTTTGTCGTTTTCTTTTGTTCTAAAGATTGGATTAGGTTTTTTGTGTTCATAGGGATATTTAAGTGCTTGAAAACAGAAATATGCACCAGCATGATTTTTGGTAGATTTGCTCCTAATATGAACCTGCTATTAACAGGTTAAGCATAGCAGAACTTTTTCAGAGACTTACAAAAAGGATTTCCATGTTTTGATAAAAACATATGGTTTGAGAAGAAAGATTGGTGACAACCAGCATCTTGACTGTGCTGAAGATTCCGATAATATGCGTGTACATTATAATTCAAATCTGAAAATGAAGAAAAAAAAAAAAGAACCTGTTGGAACCTGGAACCGATCCTGGAACCTGTGACAGGGTAAGTTCCAGGTTCTTGGTTCTAACGGGTAGGTTCCAGGTTCCAAATTTTTTGGAACCTGTACCCAAGGGTAGGTTCCAGGTTCCAGACGGAATCGAACCAGAACCTAGAACCGCCACCCCTAATCATCGCCTGCGGCGGCGGCAAAGGAAGGAGGAGGAAGAAGGAGGAGGAAGGAGGAAGGAAATGAAAAAGGAAAAAAGAAAAAGAAAAAGAAAGAAAAAATAATAAATAATAAAAATTTCGATTTTTTAAAATACAAATAATTAAAAATATCATTTAAAAAATAAAAAAATAAAACTAATGTTTGGTCATTTAAAAACATTAAATTCATTTTTTTGATAATTTTTCCCAAACAATTAAATTAGCTAACAAACGTTGGAAAATATTTTTCACTAAAGTTTCACTTTCAAATTTCGAACACTCGAAGTATATAGTCATTTCCAAGAAAATAACTTCCTGGAAAATATTTTCCGAAAATGTGATATTTTCCACAAAATAAACAAACAACTAATGAACGGTGGAAAATTTTTCCACTCAAAGTTCTGCTTTCAGCCGAACACTGGAAAATATAGTCATTTTCCAAGAAAATAACTTCCTAGAAAATATTTTCTGAAAACGTGGTATTTTCCACGTAACGAACGAACCCATGTAAGCCCAACTCGATAAAGAACAAACTCGCCCAAAACCAAATCACACTAAGCTAAGCCAAAGCTCACTTAAGACTGTTCAAGCCCAAAGTTCATTAAACCTAATTAAGCCCATCTTGAAGGACAACTATACTAAGCCAATTATGGATCAAGCCTTAAACCCACTCAAATTCTATTTCCAATATAAAGTCCATCCTATATATATATATATATATATATATATATATATATATATATATATATATATATATATATATATATATATATATATATAGCAAGCCTCAAGCTTTCTTACCTTGTTCCCGTGGTTACAAAGTAAGTTTGTTTCCAAATACATCTAGCATAATTTATATAGGGTTACCAACTTACATGATAGTTAGTTAACAATTTCTTGTAATACAGATATCAATACTTCCTAAAGTGCGGATTACTACCTTAGTGGATGACTTGATGCTTTAGTTTCCGTATCTTTCAATACATGTAATTTTCAGTTTATATAATACAAGTTCATACCACTTTCATAATTGGTTTTTGTTTCTGTATACTCTTACTTTACATCTTATATATTGCTTTTGCTCTTTACATTAGTGGATGACTTGATATTTTAGTTTTTGTATCTTTCAATACATGTAATTTTCAGTTTATATAATATAAATTCATACCACCTTCATGGTTGGTTTTTGTTTCTGCATACTTTTACTTTACATCTTATATGTTGCTTTTGCTCTTTACATTATTTTCAATTCTCGAGACTTTATTTAGTTCTTACACAATTTTATACTCTTAGGTTAATTCATGCACTCATTGTTCTCAATATTCTTAGTTTGTTAATCTATTTATACTTACCTGTTCTCTCATATAGTACTTCGATCATAACCCATTTATGGTATCAGAGTCAGTGGGAAAGTATAGATAGTCTTTGTAAGAACATACTCATAGATTGAAAGCCATTCGTTGGCATCCTTTTTGTTTCTACAGAGTGGTCCAGGCCATAAGTCCTTAGAGGCAGTGAGACCGTCGGTTTAGCTCTGTAACGATTCTGAAGAAGGAATAGTTCTGATCTCAAGTATGAGCTTACTTAGAAGATCTACATCTTCCTCTAGTTCTCTATCACAAATGGACTCAGATCCAAGTCCTATACATAAAGAAGAAGTAAGAATAGAAGATTTCGACAAATTTATAGAAAATTGGGAAATTCCTAAAATACAGATTAAGGAAATATACAAACAATCAAAATTAAATTTTTTCAAAAAATCAGATTATGTCATAGCTACTGAAGAAAGAGATATTCATCTTTCTAATTCTTATGAAAAAATATATCTTTTGAATCAAGAGTCTATCAAGAAACATAAACAAAAATACAATTATATTCATATAGGATTAGTCCAAGTAGGAATCAAACCTTTTACAAAAGAAGGGTTTAATACTTCAATTCTCTTAGTTTTACAAGATTTATGTCTCTTGAACTATGATGAATCTATTCTCGGAACTGTAGAGACAAGTCTCTGCAAAGGACCAATACATTTTGAATGTTATCCCAATTTCTCAGTATCTCTTAAGGATAAAAATATTTTTAGAGCCCTCACACTCTAAATCAAAGCACATAATTACAAAATAGCAGATGGATCTATTCCTTTAACTCTTGTCTATATGATCCATTATAAGGCCATGGCCTCCGTCTTTGGAGAAAATGCTTTTAAACATAGTCCAAAAGGAGACACACTTCTTCTCCAAACTGACATTCCTAGAGCAAATACAACAATTCCTAGATCTATTAATTGGAATTAAGTCACTCTACCGAAACAATGGGAATTGGAAAACCAAATTCTCCAAGAAGTTGTTCAAAATACAAATCCGACTAATGTCACTCAACATCCAAAAGGAAGAGTGACCATTAGGTTTCCTAGAAGGTCTTTTGATTCAAGATCTAGTCTTTCATTTAATACATCTTATTCAAGGTCGATAGATCTTAATCTAGATCTTAATCCTAATCTTCCACCTATAATCACCATTCCTCCCAGTAAGCATAGAGATACTTCCACACGTGGTATATCTTATTCACGAGACACCACTTGAACCAGAAATCAGTGATCAGGGATTTCTAGGCCAGTTTACCAACAAAACTAGCTTGAACCAGTCCTAGAAAATACATATTCTCCTTATCATTCTCCAACTTATTCACAAATGATAAATGCAGAGATTAATGCTTTAAAAAAACAATTTGAACCAAACATGGCATTCCTTAATAAAGAATTTAATTTTGAAAACAACAAACAAATCAGAGAATGATTCTTCAAAACCTATGCTGATAAAGCAAAAGACATCAGGCAAAAATATTACGACTACATATATATGAAGTCCATATATTTTTCTTTGATTGGTTAGAAGAACAATTCCTTGAACCAAAAGAAATAGTTGTTTTAGATCATCATTATAAGTGGAAACTTGATGATAGTGAAATCATAAAATCCAATCATCCACCCCCTAGGAGGATAAAAATACAACATGGAGAAAGCGAGGTAACAGCTACTCCTTTTAGGGTTTCAGACAAAGGAGATTCCCTTTACACTTACAAGGTTATTGAACAAAACAATTATACAAATCAACATCTAGTAACCATAGGAAAACAGTTAAATATGATAGAATCTATTATCCAAAATCCTACTCAACTTATCACACCACACGTCAACACACTTAAGAAACCTATTTTTAAGGATTTTCAATTTCCAAAAAAACCTTAGTCCAGAATTTGCCAAGGTCATAGAACAAAAGAAAAAACTTTTAGGGAAATTAAAACTAGACTCTACTCCTATACTAGTCACTCATAAATTACAAGGACTAATTATTAGGGACACTCGAGATCAACCCACTATTAATATTTTGACAAAACTCTCTAGTGACTCTGATAATGAATCAGTTGTTGAGGTAAATGGATTTAATTGAAGACAACCCCAAAAACTTTATTATAGTAGAGCTACCCCACCCGACATCGCTCAAGAAGAATTATCGCAAAAAATACAGAATAAACACTCTCCAGATGCCATTTATGAATGGAATATAGATGGTGAAGTTGAAAGTAATATTATGAATATTTTAAATAATCTGGTAATGCTTGCTAATGCCTACAAAACACAGCAAGATGTTTCTGATCATGTTGTTGCTAATCTTTTAGTAGCTGGATTTACTGGACAACTAAAAGGTTTGTGGGATAATTATTTAATAGATGAACAAAGAATACAAATCCTAACTGCCTATAAAATAGACACCTTTGGGCAACGCATGGATGATGATCAAGGACATCTCATCCAGGATGCAGTGAATACTCTTATTTACTCCATTTCACAACACTTCATAGAAGACCCTTCACATATTAAAGATAGGAATCAAGATCTCCTATCAAACATGCGGTGCAAATCCTCAAGGAAATTTAGATAATACAAAGAACTTTTCCTTCAAAGGGTTCTCATTAGACCAAATTGCAACCAACTCTTTTAGAAAGAAAAATTCTTAGTAGGTTTACCCTGAATAATAGGTAACAAGTTAGGGATAGAATTAGAGAATAATACAGTGGTCAAATACCTTATGATTTACTTTCTTATGGAGAAATAATCTCCTATGTCTATAGACAATGAACCCAAATGTGTAATAAAATCAAATTACAAAAACAACTCAAAAAAGAGCAATCTCTCACCAACAGAAGTCTAGGAGACTTTTATGCCCAATACGACCCCTCTTATAATGAAAAAAAAAACCCAAAATGTAAAGGAACTTGCCATCCTGAGAAAGAAACAAAGAAACACCACAACAAACCTCTACCTCATAGAAATAAAAGAAGACACCAAAATAGACCTCAGACTAATAAGAAAATTTTTAAAGACATCAAATATTATTCTAGCGATAGAAAATGTCATTTTTCAAAATATTGTAGGATTAATAAAAGATTGAATGAACTTTCTTTAGATGATAATACTCTATACCAATTACACAATATTCTTATAGAAAATGGTGACACTTCTTCCGATGAACTTCTTGAAGAAGAAGGTCTTCAGGTTAATGAAATAAAAACCTCTTCAGAATCAGATTATGAAGACACCTTTCCAAACAAATCTATTCCTAAAATTAATATGTTGACAAAAGAAGAAGAATTTCTTCTCAGCACTGCTGATAAAATAACCGATCCTGAAGCCAAAAAGAATACTTATATAGACTACACTCTTCTATGAATATTACTGCTAAGCTCAATACTTCCTGCAATCTTAAAGACATTTTGAATAGAAACAAAAAAAACCCCAGTCCAGACCTATAAATATTAATGATCTCTAAAATGAAATAAAATAACAAATATTAGAAATACAAGCCTTGAAAGCAAACTAATTAGAAATGAAACAAGAAATTTTTTATATAAAGTCTCTTGCCCTAAAAGGAAAGACAAAATTAGAAGATCAAAATAAAATCACTAATACTGCCGATACTTCTTACCCTGCCTTTCTTATGTTATTAACAAAAATAACCTATAGGAAATGGATAATAAACATAATGATAAAAATTAATAACAAATTCATTATTGAAACAACAACACTCTTTGATATAGTGGCAGATCTTAACCGCATCAAAGAAGGCCTTATTCCAACTAGATATTTTGATAAAACTTCCAAATCCTTAAAATTAGCATCCGGAGACAAATTAAATATCAAATACAAATTGCCAGAAGTCTTAATCATAAAAGATCAAATGTCTTACAAAACATATTTCCTTTTAATCAAAAATATAAGACAACAGGTAATTCTCGAAACACCTTTCATACAATTAATACAACATTTTACGATTACTAATGAAGGAATCGAAACTCATACTTTAAATAAAAAAATCACCTTTAACTTCATTACAAAACCACAGAAAAGAAGCTTACATATTTTACAAGAACATTCCATTTCAGAAATAAATTGCCTTATAAAAGACAAAGAAACCAGCTTGAATTCTTAAAAGAAGATTTAGAATTCTTATAAAATCAAACATCATTAAAAAGATAGCTTCCCTACAAAAACACATAGAAAAAACTATATGCTCTACTTTACCCAATGCATTTTGGGAAAGAAAGAAGCATATTGTTGATTTATCTTAAGAACAAGTTTTTTTTTTTTTTATACCCAAGGAACCCCGTACAACCGGCAACTGGCAATTAAACCCTGGGGCGACGCTAGCGGAGGACCCATCACCCCGACGTCACGTTAAGATCCCATGCGTCCCGCGGGATTTGAACCCCTTCGTCTTAGGTAAACTTCATATGGACTTTTATCCAACTAGGCCTCCGCAGGCGGTGATTAAAAGATTTTTCAGAAAGCAAAATACCTACAAAAGCTCGCCCCACACAAATGAACCAAGAAGTTTTGAAATTTTGCCAAACATAAATACAAGACCTCTTAAATAAATAAAAAAAAAACTCATAAGAAAGAGCCAATCACCATTGTCACGCCCCGATCTTCGGGCACGCACCCATCCCTCACTTGGTCGATATAATAGCGATGCCTCATGGCGCATCACCAACCCATTCTTTTTAATATGCATGCAGAAGCATATAATTAATCCCTAGACAATAAAACAATGGGATAAAAAAATAGGGCTATATTTCTCGAACATGAAAAATCACAACCAAACTTTTATACTATATAAACCACATAATATATATTACAATACTATTAACAAGCCCGATCTGTCACACATCAGATCCCAACTTAGGGTTTGCAAAATAGGATAGGATCTCAGTCCTCATCCGGGTCGTACTCTGGGTCATTCTCGAGATCCTTTTTGGACTCCTCCTCCAGTTCCTCACTAGGGTCTTCCTCTTCAGGTTCTTGCTCCTCTAGTTCCTCCTCCTCAGGTTCCTCCTCCCAATTCTCCTCTAGGTATATCTCTTATTGATCGACCTCTTCTTCTGGCATACTCTAGCTGGAATCTACTATTGATTGCTTGGGAGAGTCGGTGTCACTCTCGAGCTTAGGATCTCTAGCATCAGTTACTGCTCCATCCTTGGGATTTGTCGTTCCTTCCCCGAACAATTCCTCTAAAACGAACAAAGGTACATCGCCTTCTGGCATGAGACCTTCCCTTCACCTATCATGATACTCACGGTACCACAACCGATATTCATGGGACCTCAAGTCATCTTTACCTATGTCAACCCAGACGATCAACTTAATTAGGATGTACTCTAGTCCTTTTGGGTGAGGGTGTATTGGGAAGTGAGTTTCTATCTCAGTGACTTTTTTCGGGTATACCAAAGTGCATGGGAGGAAGAGCAGATGGAGGTGCTACCATCTAAGGGCCTGAAATGTTGTCTCACAATCAGGATGAGACTACGTCTCAGCGAGTTCTACCCCCTAAGACTCGATTAGGACGTCAATACACTCTAAAGGCTGCCTAAGCACAACACGAGTCAAATGATTTACCTTGGCATCAGTTCCTTCCTACAAGTCAGTATATACATCAAATATACACTATCGCATCACTCAAACAAATCAAATTATCGATCAATTGACTTAGTCAATTGCATGTCAAACATACCATTTCTCGGTCATTTTAATCCATACTATTCATTTTTCCCAATGGTATACATCTAGTCATCGACCCACGTGTATTCTCTAAGGCGACATACTTCGTCACCGAACCACGTGCATTCTCAAAGGCAACATGTCTAATCACTAAGCCCCGTGCATTCTCTAAGGCGATGTACTTAATCACCAAGTCACGTGCATTCTCAAAAGCGATATATCAAATCACCGAGCTACGTGCATTCTTTAAGGTGACTAATCACCGAGCCACATGCTATCCACAGGTGATTTATTTAATCTGCGAGTCACGTGCAATCTCCAGGATGACACTCTAGGTCTCCGAACCACGTATTACGACTCTCGTTCTCATTACTTTATATTAAATTCATAGGTCACGTGCATTCTCCAAGACGGCCTTCTTGATCTCCGAGCCACGTAATACAACATTCTTTCCTATCACTTTATATATAGCCTATCAAAACATTATTGGCACTATAGACCCGCACTCGGTCAATTTCCAATCAATTTCTGAAATTGAATAACTTAGGAATAAAATCCTAAAATCATATTTATTCAATTTAGCATAAATCAACGCTCAAATAAATAAACGAACTGCTCCACAATAATTAACATAAAATTCTGGTTGACGACTATTCCTGCCTAATTTTTTGGAAAATAATTAATTAATTAAATAATTACGAAAATTATTAAATAAATATAATAAATCCAATTTAGGCCTGTAATGCCTAATTGAAGCCAAGACGAGTTCGGAAAATTACCGAGACTCGTTCAATAAATAATAGGGCTTGTGTACTTGCTAATTACACTAACTATTTACCTAACATGCATAGATAAATCCCTAATTTAATTATTCTAATATAATCTATCCACTTAATTGCACTTAATTAAATCTAATCAACCCTTAAGCATCATTAGTATACTAATAAAGGATTAGTGAGCAAAATCACTTGTTTAACAATCCATTCGGATCGAAATGTCGTGAACATTGCGTGGGACGTTTTTCTCCAAAGCGGGCCTAAGATCCGAGGCTGGAACACCTCTAAAGTGGGCCTAAAAGGTAGCTGAAAACCCATAAAAACCTGATCTGTTTTAGCTACAAAAATAGAAGCAAACAAGGCCAAGATGGGTGGCAAGGCTCAAGGATGGAGAACGGTGTGGTTTCAGTCTAAATGGGGACTCCGGTGGGCTTCCTCAGCCACTTGTAGCGCTGAACAGAGAGCTGGACAGTGGGACAAAGCAGCTGGACAGGCACGACTGGGCGGAGAGGGGCAGACGGCGCTCGCAGCCTAGCGCGTGTGGAGGTGGATGGCGGCAAGTGGCGCGACTCCGACATGGGGCGACTACAGCTGGTGGCGTCTGTTGACTCTTATGCTTGCTGGTGGCGCACGAAAATGAAGGGGAATGGGAGGTTTGGCCGGCCAAAGGAAGAAGATGAGGGAGCGAGAGAAGTGGAGGGCCCCTTGGCCTTATTTTCCACATTTTTGTCCCCTCCCCCAAGCTTGTCCATCAAGCCAAAGTTCCTTGGCTGTCAATGAGCCACCAACATACTCCTCACAATTCATGAAATGGTCCATTTGGCTAGGGGGATAGGGAGCTACGAATTTGTGAGTATTTGGTTTCAATTGGACTCATCAACTTACTTGATTTAATTTCAATTGGCCATAACAAATTCAATTGATACCTCAATAATCAAATTAACATTTTCCCTCACCCTTGTATCCATCTTGCATCCCAAATTTGTAATAAAAACAATCACTGGCTTTTTCTGCACAAAAACAGTCATAAACCGATTTTTTCCCAAAAAGTTTCAGTTGGCAGAAAATATTCTGAGACTGAGTCATGAGTCCTAGAATTTATTATGACATAAAAGAATCTTTAATTTCTGAAATCAGACTCAAATTGGCGATTAATTTCACTACGACGCGTTTTTAGCGTAACCTTGGTTACTGAGTAGTTTTCAGAGATTTTTAAGATAAATGACTCGCGGTCGATTTTCTTCAAGTCAAAATCAACCCACTCAACTCAATGGCGACTCTCGATTGTCGTGAAAATTTTGAGAATTTAAATACGGACACAGGGTACTAAAAACGTGAAGAATCAATCTAAGGCCAATTGATGAGAATTTTCCAATTTAGTGGTGTCACCACGATTAGCCACACATCTCAGTCAAAAAAACCTATCTATGATCTCAAATCGATTTTTAACTATACTGTAATGAACTCTAAAGATGAGCACAGTCGATAAGTCGATGCCTGGTCAAATTCTCAAGTATTTTGCCTTAAAATTCCTTAATAGCTTCCCTAGATAGTCTAGTTATCTTGAGAGTGATCGGCCCGAGAACAGCCCTATAGGTGCGTCAATAAAATACCCGATTTATTCAAGTAGAAAACATGATTGAAAATTTAGGATGTCACAACCATGGAGCTGTTCTGCTTTCTATGTCAATAAAAACGCTGAACTAGAAAGAGGAGTTCCCAAACTAGTTTTTAATTATAAACCTTTAAATATAGCCCTTAGAATGATAAGACATCCAATACCCAATAAAAAAAACTTATTGAACAGATTATGTAGATCAAAAATATTTTCAAAATTTGACATGAAGTCAAGATTTTGGCAAATATAAATCAGTAAAAATGATAAATATAAGACAGCATTTACTATAGCTTTTACTGTCCCTTTTGGCCAATACAAATGGAATGATATGACATTCGATCTCAAGAATGCCCCTTCAGAATTTCAGAGAATCATGAATGAAATCTTCAATCCTTATTCAGAATATATTATAGTTTACATAGATGATGGTCTAGTTTTCTCCTCTAATATAGAACAACATTTCAAATATCTTTTAACTTTCATAAAAATAATCATACAAAATGGTTTAGTAGTTTCTACTACTAAAATTGCACTCTTTTATACCAGGATCAGGTTTCTAGGTCATTACATCCATTTGGGCACCATAACTCCCATAGAAAGATCAATCTCATTTACTGACAAATTTCCAGATGAGATTAAAGACAAAACTCAATTACAAAGATTTTTAGGTAGCCTCAATTATATTATAGATTTCTTTCCCAATATAAATATTTTTTGCAAACCTTTACATCAAAGGTTACGAAAGGATCCTCCGCCATGAACTTCTGTCCATATAGACATCGTCAAACAAATAAAGATTCATGTAAAAGAAATATTATGCCTACACTTAACTGACCCATTTGCTTTCAAAATAGTAGAAACAAATGCTTCAAAATTAAGATACGGTGGCATTTTCAAACAAGTTAATAATGACAAAGAAAAAGTTGTTCAGTTTATCTCAAAATATTGGAATTCCACCCAACAAAACTATTCGACAATCAAAAAAGAAATATAGCAATTCCATCTATATCAAAAATTCCAAGGAAATTTATTGAATCAAAAATTTCTCTTGAGAATTGATTGCAAATCAGCCAATGACATTTTACAAAAAGAAGTATTAAACATTGCATCAAAACAAATTTTTGCCAAATGGCAAGCCATAGTTTTAGTATTTGACTTTGACATTGAATTTATAAATAGTTCTTCAAATTCATTACCTGATTTTCTCACAAGAGAATTTTTACAGGGGATACCATCATGCCAAGACCCAAAAAAGACAAAGGCAAAGCCATTGCCGAAACCTCCAATGCACCACCAAAGCCAACAGACTTGACACTTATTATATCATGGCTCCAAATGGTAGAAAACAATCATTCTTACAACATCAAATACCAAATACACCTTCAAAAGAAGAACCCACACCAGCCCTAACCCAGCTAGCTGTCATACCACCCAAAGAGACACTAGAATTACTTGCTTAATCTTAAAAAAAAAAAATAGTAAATAAAGAGTCATGTAGTGCCATTGAGGTAAACAACAATCATTTCCTGCTTGCTACACAAAAACAAGCGGAATACAAAAAAATTTCAAATGAGGTGGTCATTAGGCCACAGGCAACCCCTCATTCTCAAAAATCAAAGTTTTTCCTCCAAAACATCTTTTTCAAAAAATATTGACTGTGGAAGATAGATTCTTCGATGAAAATCCAATCAAATTCGCAAAACACATCTTTCCAAAAAATTAATATTTTAAACCACACAATACAAATAAAACAATTGCGTATTATGAGCAAATTCTAATAGAGACAGAATCAACAAAATTCACTCATTTTGCTAATAAAAATAATTTAGAAAACATTATATACTCTATTATATCCATCAGTAAAGTCATACACCCCTCACACTGGGAAGCCTCATCTCATACATCCAAAAAATCCCAAACCAGACTTACCCAAAGCCTACCATACTCCTCTTCGTATACATATTGGGACTACCAACAAACTTGGTGGAATGTCTTCTTTAGACAAAATACAAATTTTCAACACACTTGGCTAGTATTCTTCAAAGACATTTTTCCAAGATAAAACCTATCCAACTGATTTGACTCGTGCTGGGATCCCTTTGGTCCTTTGGATGTAATACTACACCCTACAGTCAAACAAGGATACCAAATATTTTGTGAATACTTTGTACTAACACCACATGATACAAGATTCCCATGCCTTATGCATTTTTTCATAATAGTCAAAATCTTATTAGTAACAGCTTGGGAATTTGAATACAATACATCTATCAAACTTGGTATATCCATACTTGCCCGAAAATATAAAACAAAATGGTGATATGAATTCAAATACCATGAACAAGAGTCTGAAGCTACGGTTAAAACTTGGCTAAATAGCCAGAAAACCTAGATAATTACAGTCCTATCAAATACATCATTTTTATAGGAAAAATCCATAGCAAATGTAGCACTTGCTGCAGTTCAGAGCAGGGAGGAATACTGTAGTGTCCTCAGAACAATGCTCTCAGAAGCGGAAGAATTACAATGTAGATCTTCCAAATCATAAGGCAGTTAAGACGGATCCTCATAGTCACATCACAGTAGAAACACCAATGAAGACGACTGCTGCGAGATTAGCCTAGATAGAAATTAAAGATAGGAGATCACATGCCAACACTGGTGCAGCGGCGTAAAGGCTATACACCGTAGCAAGATAGGCATATAATGTTCACTCAGTACTGTTCACTATAGCACTTTCACTGTAGCATTTTCACTGTAGCACCTCTTATAAATACACCCTCTTGACACAGAAGAAGGGGAACTCGAAATTTTTCAAATCTCACTTCTCTCTTCTTCCTCCTCACCCTCTTGTAAACCCTCATCCTTTCAAACCTCAAGCTTTCTTACCTTGTATCCCTAGTTACAAAGTAAATTTGTTTCCAAATACATCTAGCATAGTTTATACAGGGTTGCCAACTTACATGGTAGTTGGTTAACCATTTCTTGTAATACAGATATCAATACTCCCTGGAGTGCAGATTACCGCCCTAGTAGATGACTTGATACTATAGTTTTTATATCTTTCAATACATGTAATTTTCAGTTTATATAATACAAGTTCATACCATCTTCATGGTTGGTTTTTGTTTCTGCATATTCTTATTTTACATCTTATATATTGCTTTTGTTCGACACGCGGACTCCTTAAGTGCCATAACTTTACCCAAATGGATACTTAAGTCTTTATAACTTACAAAAGGTACACTTAAGTGCCAAAATCGGAGTAAAAGGGATCACTGGAGTGCCAATCCGGTCAAAATGCTAATGTGGCATTTTTCCGGCAAACCAATCCCAAACGATGCCGTTTTGTACGCTCACGTGGCCAAATAATGCAAAAACGGCGTCATTTTGGGCCGACGTGGTAAAAAATAATAAAAAAATTAATTTAATTTAATTTAATTTAATTTTAAATTTAGTTAAAATATTAACAAATAATAATTTAAAAATTAAATTTAGTAAAAATATTTAAAAAATAAAAAAATAAAAAGGAAAGGGGGAGCCATTGGGATCGCCCTCGGCCGCCCGCCGCAGCTCCGCGTCCCGGAAGGGCCGGCAAAAGGCAAGGGGAGGGTCGGTCGGGTCGTCGGGCCTGGCCGGGGCGGCCGCCCTAGTTGACCGAGCCCGCCCCAATCGGGCGAGGGTCGCAGCCCCTCCCTCAAATTCGGTGAGGGTCGGGCCCTCGCCGGATCCGGGCGAGAGCCGCGAGCCCTCGCGACCGGCCACAAATTTGGGGAGGGTCGCGACCTCGCCCGGCCGCACAGGGCCGCCGCCCGCTAGGGCGACCCGTGTGGGCGGTGGCCCTGGCCCGGCCGGGCGAGGGCTCGCGAGTCCTCGCCGCCGTCGGCCCTCCCCGCCCGTTGCCGGCCTCTTCCCGGCGGCGGGCTAAGAGCCGATCCCTTAGCTATCTCCCCCCCCCCCCCCCACCTTTCCTTTTTTTAAAATTTTTTTAATTTTTTTAAATTTTAAATTATTATTTTTTAAATATTTTAACTAAATTTAATTTATTTTATTTTATTTTATTTTTTCCCACGTCGGCTCAAAACGACGTTGCTTTTGCATTATTTGGCCACGTCAACATGCAAAACGGCATCATTTTGGGTGCGCTTCGCCAAAAAAATGCCACGTCAGCGTTTTGGCCAGACTTTAGCCGAAATGGCACTCAAGTGATCCGTTTTTTTTTCGAATGTGGCACTTAAGTGCGAAATTTATGGCACTTAAGTATCCTTTGAGACAAAGTTATAAGACTCAGCTGTCCTTTCTTTTCGCTCCATTCTTTACATTATTTTCAATTCTCAAGACTTTATTTAGTTCTTACACAGTTTTATACTCTTATGTTAATTCATGTACTCACTGTTCTCAATATTCTTACTTTGTTAATCTATCTTTACTTACCTGTTCTCTCATATAGTATTCCAATCCTAACCCCTTTATGGTATATATATACACATATATCCAATCTACTATTGACCAAACATCCACATAATTTAAGATGACATCTCCGAATGACCATGATTCAGCCGAAACCGTTCATATACCACCTCGGAACTACCATTGACCGCCTTCGGAATACCACTGCCATGTCCATTCACTGGCCTTCCAAGATAAGGGCCCCCGATACTGCAGAATGTACTCAATATGTTAAGAATCACCGAAGCCAATCCAAGCACCTGAAAGTACATTATTAGAAATTCGGCAACATGCATATCCGTTACTCTTGCTGGTTTTGCTCGCCAATAATCACCCTTGTTAAAGGACTGAAACAAAACTGTGATTGATAATTGGATCAGAAGCTTTGGTTGTCATTGAGGATCGGAGTCACGGCCAGCGAAAAGATCCAACTTTCAGCAATGAACCCGAGCAGAGCAGAGCAGAGCATGTTCGTCACCCTTTCGAAACTATAGTTGACGGTGACAAGCGATGATCAGCCGTGTTCAAGACAGATGGAAGACGTCGGGGACTGGTTTTCGGGAGGATTTCTCACGTGCTCTAGAAAAGGTCCCTCTCAGCTCTGTATTGGCCAGCGACTGGAGGTGCGTCGGTCGGGGATGGTGAACGGCAAACAGCGGTGTCATGCGGTGGCTAACCTGGGAGAGGCAACTTCTAAAGAGGATTTCTTCTCAATTTTCTCTCTGGAAATAAATGGCGGATTCACCCAAGTGCTCGTAAGAACCTCGACCAATAAAAGAGGGATAGTTTCTTCTTTTACACGCGCTACTGCCCCTCTAAAATGGGAACAAGAATCCGTGTTATTTTTTCCTTTAGGGTTTTATGTGGTCGCATCAAGTGGCGCGGAGCGTGAATTTAGATAACTTCAATTTTACGTGTCAAGTATCATGCACTAAATGATTTACCGGTTCCATAGATTGAGATTTCCTTAATCAAATTGAAAACTGCTAAAGTTACCGTCCTTAAATCAAATGTCTAAAAAAGGAAATATGAAACTAATGAAATTCTGATTTATTGGTCGAAGGTTGGACCAAAAATTCAACATTTGGCCTTTTTTCTTATGAAAATTCCAAACTTAAAAGCCTAATTCTACACACCTAACTAAATTGACATCTACATGCAATTTTTTTATTTCTTTTGTTACTTTTGACCTGATTTTTTGGGTTTGACTACCCAAAAAATCAACTCTTGTCCTTTACCAAAAAAAAAAAATCAACTCTTGTCTAATTGAAAAAACGATGCGTAATTACTAATGAAATGCAATACTCCTAATTTTTACATGCAATTGAGATACTACGGACATTACACTAATTTGTTTGTCAAGAAATAAGACTCGCCACAATTGGAGATCTTGAATCACAAATTTTCTTACTTAGACCGTTAAGAAAGTTCGGATGTCGACAATTTGCAAAAGTTTTAAATTTGGTAGTGGTACGGCATGATTGGTTTTTGCAAGAAACTATAGAAGAATGCGCCTGACATAAGCAAGGGGATCATGATGATACCATATAATTTGATTATAGTCAGGGACACAATGTTGAAAAATACCTTATTTATTATACATTCTCTTTTGGTGCAACTGGCGTGTAAATTTTTTTTTCAAATTATATGAAAATGCGCCTGTACTTAAATTGGTATAATTTAACGAGTGTTTTTCATCAACTTTCTCAATTAAATTTTCTTTTTATATTTTAACAAAAATTAGATTTTTTGAACTTTTCTTCTTTTAAAAATCGGGCCAAGGCCAACCATGGACAAGCCCCGGCATGGGCCGACAAAATAATGTGCCGACCCTGCCATGCTGAGGCCGAGCATGCCCAAGCAAGGTCCGGTGCCCAGCCTTAGGTTTTTTGTTTTTTTGGTCGGGGCCCAGCCTTAGTTAAATCGTTGGCGTAAAGAAAGAAAGTCCCAAAAAAAAAAAAAAAAGTAAGATTATTCAAAAGAAGACAAAAGCCGCAATACACGCTAGACGTATAACAAATTGTTCTCAAATTAACAGGACAAACTTTTGGTGGTGTTTAACAGAGCCACTTAAACCAATTCAATCTTAAATTTTTAGTGATGTATAAAAAACTATTCGCGCATTTAGTATTTACTTAGAGTTTATTTTGATTGTTGTTGACCAAGCAGGATAACGACGACCAATTCAATTCTAAATTTACCAGACAATAATCAATTCAATTTTAAATTTTGGTAATTTAGTTATAAACATTTTAATAATTTATCAACGTAATTCTTGAACCACAATTAGTTGGGAATGGTTGGCGTGGCCGATGACCGTCTTATACGGCATAACAGACGCAAACATAAATGATTTTTACAATTTTTTTTTTTTGAAGTAGATGGTAATTTTTGATGAATTCATTGCAAAGTAGACCTTCCCTTCATCAAATTTGGTCCAACACAAATCTAAGACCAAATTGCTTGTGACTTTTATGTCTCGAATGTCATCTTCTTCGGTGTTTTGAGGCAATGAAAAAGCCATCGAAAGGGATGGAGATCACATTGCTTACAAACAAAACCAAGTAATCTGAGACTTGCGCCTGCACATATTGCTTTGATTCGAACAAGACTCTAGTTGTGGACAGAATGAGTGTAGAAATACCCAGACACGTGGAAGCGGAGAGACAAAAATGCGAAGCAGTTTTAAATCATGTTGAACTGGGATTTCAACGTAATTCCAAGGTGGACACCAACCTTAAAAGTTCTCCCTTTACAAAGTAGCTTGGATCTGGCGTGGTTATTTTCAAGATACGCGAGCATATCTTCAAAGATCCCTTTTTCTATAATAGGATGCGAACCATCAATGCAATGCTTGTAGAAAATTTTAATTCTACTACAATAAACTTCACATCTTCGAAGATTTGATTACTAATGACAAGCTTAAACTTTCCACGAGTTTCCAGCCCACTTCAATAATATTTTGCAAAAGGCTACTCCCCACAACTTGAGAATCCAATTTAATTGATCATTCGATCTGCAAATTTATCTGTTAGCGTCACACAGACCGGAGTATATTGCTGATCCTCAAGCACGTTCACGTCCTATATGCTGTTTCTTCTTGAAGTGGCTTTACCTTTTCTCAAGTTTGAGAAGTCAAAGGACCTCAAATCTCTAATTTCTCCAGAAATTTCAACTGAAACTTTGTATTTCAAAACCACGAATGATCTAAGTTCTCATGCTATACATATTGGAATCTCAAGAAGAATTTCAGTTGGTCACCTGGAAGATATTTTCAGCTTCAGTTTAGACATCATTCTCTTGCACAAGAAACTCCGCTAGCTCGTGGCCGTCTGTACCACATCTGAATGACCGAAATGTGGTTGGACGCAAGCAAGCCAAAAGCATGATCAATGAAAACTGCCTCTGTTATTACCTTCGATTATGACAACACTTAGGTATCATAAAGTTTTGAACTTGTATTATCATTGATTCATTCCAACATGTTGCCAAAGAACTCCACTAAAAAGTCACATTAAATTCACTCAAAAATGAAAAGTACATAGAAAAACTGGTCCACAACACTCTTCTGCCCAGATTTTTAGCTAAACAAATTATCTTTGTTGATTGTAATATCCAGGGCAAAATCATTACAGAGACCAGGTTTGGCGTCAGAAGTTCGATATGCCAAAAACAAGAAGTAGATGAACTAACAAGGAAGAAAAAAAAAAAGTGCAGCATATGGCAGGAGGAAATGGTTAATTAGGGTATTGGGTCAATGTGGAAAATAGAAACCATGTAAATGTCAGTAGCACTAGCAGGTACTAAGCCATAGGAAATAGGTGTAAGCCCTTTCTATCAAAAGCTGCTCAAATCCCAAGCCAGATGTGTCTTTGCATACCTCACGACCACCTTTTAGTCTTCCCACACCGTATGCTTATGGACAGTGATTTTCCTTGAGACCGATTGTCTTAGTGATAAAAGTACAGAAAGTCATCAATTACCATCCCAGCCAGGGAGACTTTAATACAAAATCTCTTTCATGAGCTGCTTCTGCCTTTCGGCGATCTCCAATCTGTCTCTGCCTTTGTTCCCAGCCTAGTCTCCTCTGTCCGGTGAGTTCCAAGCAACACCAGTGAGCCTCTTCGCAACGTTCCAGCTCCGACGAGGCCCCAGCGCGCTGGTATGGGCGAAGCTCTCCATAGGTCATCTCACCACCTCAAGCGAGTTCACAGTCCTGGCCAATCTCGTGCGGCCAGTCCAGACGCAAAATCAGCCCCTCGGGTGCAAGGATTTGCAAGTTCAGCAATTTCCTACAGTGCTTGCACGTCTGCAAGAGAAAACATCCGCGAACTCTCTCTCCCCGTAGCTTCATCGCCTCACATCACTCACCACTTCCGACCCAGGTTTGGAAGAATTCCAATAAGATTCGATCCTTTCGTATTAATTGCGAAGTGGAGTGCAGGGCTGAAGACAATACCGACAGAAGAAAAGTCAAAGAAGTCCAGCAGTGCACAAAAACAGTCGGAACATGGTAGGCTTTCAAAGGAATAAGATCTGGGCAAATGGCAGCAATGTTAAGGAACAGCCGAGGAGTGCACTACAGGTTTGTACGAGCACGAAATGATAAGAATATAAGGTAAGCCTTAATTTTAACATCTGAATTATCGGTTTGCGAGGTAAGTAACCAGTTGTAGACAAATTCAAGCTTGTAACCCTTGACTTGGACATAATGTGGTCAATGGCTGGCTTGAGTTTAAATTTAAAGCAAATGAAACTGTTTCACACGAACGCAAATAGCGAAAACAGCGAGAGATTAGAGAGTTCTGAACAAGAATCGTCATGATGCCTTAGGATTAGCAATATTCAAGAGGAAATACACACATATACTAGTACACCGAGCATCACCCAATCATAATCATCGCAAGGAGCAATTCCTTGACAAGCTTTGTTTAAGGTCACTCATACCTTTTATAAGAATTTTTTATCCGGCTTTCACACGGATCAAACCGGACATTGGAAGTGGTAGAGGCATGACTCATTGTTGGCTTTACAAATTTATTCCTGAGGACTTTGTTTGAGGAAATTATATAAAAAGAAAAATCATAAACCTATTGCAATAGTATCAATTCAGTTTTGAAATTTTTTTTTTTTTGGCCAAATAATTTCTAAATGTTTTGCATATATATCAATTCAGTCCATCCGGCCTCATTATTTCCCACCATTAAATCTAACTTTTCGCTAGGATGATAAACATATCATGTAAAACCTATAACAAAGTCATGGACAATTTAAAAATTCAAAGTAAGGACTTTATACTCTAGCAATAGCATTTAGGAAGCTAAAATTAAAAGAATTTAACGTATGATAAACGTACCTTACTATATTGATAAAAGTTACAAAGGTAAGGAATGGATAGGAGTGTTAGGAGCACAAAAGTAAGAGAAGAAGACACGAATTTCCGATACCTTAACTCAGGAGGGAGCCAAAATCTGATTTCATTGACATATGTAGTTAAATCCACCTTCAGTAAAAAGTTTAAGGTAATGGATTGTGGATCTATTAGGATATATTAATTATTTCACATCATATCAATTTTCCGATATGGAACTTATCTAAAACAATTCGTGTGCATCTCATTGAGAAAGGAAGAATGAAATGCTCATCATCGTTAATGAATTTGCGGGACAAACTAATATATATGGACAATCCACGTCTTTGGTTATCAGGAGCCCACTCTGCACAAATAAATGGAGAGAGAAGACTTACAAGGGTACAAAATCTAGGTAACACATTGATTGATGCTAGCTCCTGATATAGACGCAGGGCCCAATGTTTCTGGCTACTCCGAATCGGCACTCGATGTTTCTGGTGCTTTCCAATCGGTGTGTAGCGTGGCCCACTCTGGATAATTAGGCAACCTTTCCAGGGACATGCAATCCATGATACGAAAATGCTTCAAACATTGTAAGTGACCGAGACCCTCAATGCCCCGTAGCACTTGGCAGCGGTGTAGATGAAAAAGTTCGAGCTTTGTCAACTTTGATAGTTGAGGTAATCCATCTAATGACTTACAGCTGAAAATCTTTAGTAACACCAAGGATTCCAACTCCCCCAGACCTTGTATCTCCACCAGACTTCCCAATTCAGACAGATACAAAGTTTCTAGATTCTTCAAGCGTGATAGATTAGGGATTCTCTCAAGGGATGGACAGACTTTTATGAACAATTCCCTCAACTTCTCCAAGTGTTCAAGCACCGCAAGATGTGCCATTGAGCATCTAGAAATGGAGAGACTTGACAGGTTCCCGAAGTTGGAAAACTGCTGCGGTGGCAATAAACCCGTGAGATGCAAGGTTGACAAACTAGATGGAAGCCGGTGGATGGATTCTACAATCTTCCAAGGGGACAGAATTTCCTCTGACTGGTGAGGAGCCTTGCGATTATACATATGAAAGGACAAGTCCAAGTGATCTAAAGTAACTAAGTTAGAGAGGTCTGGGATGATTTCACAATGATAAGCACTAAGGATAAGGCTTATCAAACTCGAGGGAAGCTGTGGCACTATTCGAAGCTCTCTGCATTTCTTCAACACAAGTACTTTAAGGCAAGCGAGGCAACTGATCGTGGAAGGCAAACCAGAAATACGAGTACTAGAGAAGTCCAAGATCCTCAAGCAGGATAGTCCGCCAATTGCATTTGGGATTTCACCCGTAAGATTCCGACAACCTTGGACACGTAACTCTTCTAGGTGAGAGAGATGAGCAATCGTGGCAGGCAAGCTAGAAATATAAGTATTAGAGAAGTCCAAGATCCTCAAGCAGGATAGTCCCCCAATCGCATTTGGGATTTTGGTCGTAAGTTTCTGACAACCGTGGACATGTAACTCTTCCAGGTGAGAGAGATCAGCGATTGTGGCAGGCAAACCAGAAATCTGAGTACTAGAGAAGTCCAAGATCCTCAAGCGGGATAGTCCACCAATTGCATCCGGTATTTGGCTCAAACTCCTACAATCTTGGACACGTAACTCTTCTAGGTGAGAGAGATGAGCGATTGTGGCAGGCATATTAGAAATACCAGTTCTAGAGAAGTCCAAGATCCTCAAGCGGGATAGTCCCCCAATTGCATCTGGTATTTGGCTCCGTAGATTCCAACAACCTTGGACACGTAACTCTTCTAAGTGAGAGAGATGAGCGATTGCGGCAGGCATATCAGAAATACCAGTTCCAGAGAAGTCCAAGATCCTCAAGCGGGATAGTCCCCCAATTGCATCTGGTATTTGGCTCCATAGATTCCAACAACCTTGGACACGTAACTCTTCTAGGTGAGAGAGATGAGCGATCGTGTCAGGCATACCAGAAATACCAGTTCTAGAGAAGTCCAAGATCCTCAAGCTAGATAGTCTACCAATTGCATTTGGGATTTCACCAATAAGATCCATACAATCCGAGACATGTAACTCTTCCAGGTGAGAGAGATGAGCGATTGCGGCAGGCAAATCAGAAATACAAGTACTAGAGCAATCCAAGATCCTTAAGCGGGATAATCCCTCAATTGCATCTGGTATTTGTCTATGTAGGTACCGACCACCTTGGACACGTAACTCTTCTAGGTGAGAGAGATCAGCGATCGTGGCAGGCAAACCAAAAAAACAACTACCAGATAAGTCCAAGATCCTCAAGCGAGATAGTCCCCCAATTGCATTTGGTATGTGGCTCCATAGATTCCTACAACCTTGGACATGTAACTCTTTTAGGTGAGAGAAATGAGTGATCGTGGCAGGCATATCAGAAATACCAGTTCTAGAGAAGTCCAAGATCCTCAAGCGAGATAGTCTACCAATTGCATCTGGGATTTTACCCATAAGATCCCCACAATCCGAGACATGTAACTCTTCTAGGTGTGAGAGATGAGCGATCGTGGCAGGCAAACCAGAAATACGAGTATTAGAAAAGTCCAAGATCCTTAAGCGGGATAGTCTCCCAATTGCATTTGGAATTTCACTCGTAAGATCCCTACAATCTCGAACATATAACTCTTCCAGGTGAGAGAGATGAGTGATTGTGTCTGGCAAACCAGAAATACGAGTACATGACAAGTTCAAGATCTGCAAATGGAAAAGATTCCCAATAGCTTTTGGGACTTCACCTGATAGATCCAGACACTCTGGACAATGTAACTCTTCGAGCATCTCTAGCTGTCCAATTGCGTTTGGTAACCTTTTTAACTTTGTATGTCCCATCTTGATGGTTTTGAGTTTCTTCAGATTTCCAATGGAATTAGGGAGATTATCTATCCCTGAGAATGACAAATCCAACTTGACCAATGATACTAAGCCCCAGAAAGAGTGTGGGAGCTTCTTTATCCCCTCACATCCTTTTACAGAGGAACATGTACTTTTTGCTAATCCTCCGATAGAGTTCGAGAGTTTGTTATTTCCCTTGCAATAATTGACACTGAAGCTTGACAAAGATTTCAAATTCCCAAAACTTTCTGTGAGTGTGACCAATTTGGAAGATCCGGAGAAGATGAACTCTGTCAAAGATTTTAAAGAACCAACCTCTTTAGGCAACTCCTCAACAGACTCACATCCATCCATATTCAGAGTTTTTAAGAGCTGTAGCTTACTAATGGAGCAATCAACCTTAATTAACTTGGAGCAGCCAGCAAGTATCAATATCTCCAAGTCCAGGAAGTCAGACAAGTCAGGTGTCCTTGTTAAGCATTTGCAGTTTCTCAGGTCCAAAACTTTCAGCTTTTTTGCCATCTGCACAAGTATGCGTCTTAGAACAAAAATCCATAGCCAAAAGACTAGAGTATCCTTGCTATGAAAACACAAAAAAGGTATAATTCCCAAATCACCCACAAACCCCAGATACCAACACGCTAAGTTTTTCTCCACCCACTGCCACTGCACACCACCTCCGACCACAATCTTAAACCAAACCCCCACCCCCCCCCAACCTCTCTCTCTCTCTCTCAAGTGTAATGTAAAGCCAACATAATAGTCAGAGATATAAAGTGATGGATTAAAAAATTGTTAAAAAATCAATGCAATTTCTAGAAAATCTAGCGTGCATAAGATATTTGTAGAATAGGTAATTGCAGAATAGCCTACATGCATACTCACACTTGCACGTAAACAATCAAAATTAACAAAAATGAATGATGCAAAGTGACGTTGATATAAAAGGTGAGATTGATTTTGGGTATCCTACCTTCAACTTAATAGGAGCATCCATTTCAAGTTGAAAAATTGAAGATCACAAGAGGTGACTAAATGGCAATTGTTAGCGGGGAGGGTACCTAATCGAGCTAAATTGATTTCACACAATATTTATAGCTCAAAAATTGACCTAAAATTAATTTTAGAAATGGGAAAAGGCACTCCATTACATTTTTTCTTCACCCTGAATCTATACCATAGATGTCTCTGAAATTTGATTTGAAACTGTAGTTAAAAACTAGATTCGATGTGATACTCCAGCCTTCGCTCATTAACTCAAGTTAATTACAAAAGTATAGATAATTTCATTTTCATTTATTTGACAGTTCATTAATGCAATTATAAAGAAAACTATTAAACTAGGTTAGTAAGCCCCTTGAATAAAGTCTCATGATGGTCAAGCTCGCCTTAATTTAAATCATCAACTTAGCTATTCCAACTAAACTTATGATCCTTTACGCCATTCTAGTGTTACCAATCTCAAACTTAATTCCAATTAATTTTTGTATTACTAAGCTTGACTCACAACTTTTATAGCGATGCAGATCATATCTGATGCATATTGATGCAAAACGGCTACCTTATTGGAGTACACCAATTCCAAATCCTAAGCAACTTTCATAACAACCATTAAATCAAGGTTATAAACCACATGAAGCATTTTTATATGTGGGATATAATTGGGTTTTTCTTTGATTCATGCAAAACATATTCTAAACTTAGATAAGATGGGGAGTGCATGCAACCTTCATGTCAATCGCATGAGGTAATGATACAAAGAAGTAGAATATACGTCTTGCTTCTATCATTGCGAATGACGTGATGATAGAAAGAAGTATATAGAGTAAGTCATATCATACCTTCATTTGGCTCCATCCATTCCAGCCATCTCCAATATTGCTATCCGAAAGGTCGAGCATGACCAAATTACTGAAGTGAAAGTTATTTGCTTGGAAAGCTGTTCCCCATGTTTCCCCAGAAAACCTGTCTAGGTTAGGTGGAAGATTCTCGAAGATGCCATCCAAGCCTTTCACTCGAAGGAACTTTAATTTTGATGTAGCAGCTAATTCTTCAGCCGTATGGATGCTGCTCCAGCCACCACTGGAACTCCGGCTTAGTGCTTCCAGACCTTGATTTCTCTGCCATTAGAGACTCAAGATTAATTAAGCATACAGTTGAAGATATCTTATAAATCATTTGTCCATTTCCCATTTTATACTATTCAAGAAAAATAATAAGCATGTTAATTGCAATCTTCATAGTTTTTTGTTTTTTTCTCTAATTTTGTTTGAAAGTAAGTTAAAAACTCTTCATACCGCTAGTTTCTTCTGACTTTGTTCGGATTGCTCGTGAAACGGGCTTTGCTGTTTCAGAACTTACCAGAAAACTATGTACTGTTCTACGGAATCTAGAAAAATCTATCTGGTCTCTCTCCACCAATTTAAAAGGCCTTTTGACCCAGGTGTTTGAGAGAGCTCTCACTAAAGACAAATGGGAAGTTAAACAAAGCTAACAATAAAATAAATGCAAAAATGCAAGAGGTTTCTCATTCCAAATAAAAATTATGGGACATAATCTTCAATTTTACCTCTTTTCTCTCCCACAGCATTGCTACAGCACACTCATGAATCCACACCCTACTACATTTGTGAGGATATTCTTCAACTATGATGTTTCTTCCTAGATCTCGCAATTGGTCATGCATCCAAAATTTATCATCTCTATTTTTTATCAAGGACCGTTGGAGGAGGACACTAACTGCACTCTGACAATCACCCCACATAATGGCTGGATACGTTTGGTCCTCGTTGGTGAAAAAGCACGCGATATCCAAAAATACTTCTTTTTCCTCGTCCTTCAGTCCTTCATAACTTATCATTAATACATCGCGAACAACCTTCAAAGGACCTTTATTTAACTGCATCAACTCATCTTTCCATTCTCCAATTTCATGACGGAAACGAAGAATTGAACCTATCTCCATGACAGCCAAGGGAAGCATTCCCACTCTACGGACAATTTTCTCTGCAAGGTGCTCATATCCTTCGACAGGAGAGTCTCTTCTGAACACATGCTCACAAAACAACTGAAGTGCTTGACCAAATTCCATTTCATGAACTTCATTTAGAACCACTTCACTAAATGATTCCACTTCAGTCTTCAAGATACTTTCATCCCTAGTTGTGATAATGATCCTGCTACCCGAACCAAACCAATTAGATTTTCCGGCTAACTTTTGGAGTTGCTCTTTCTTGTCTAGATCATCAAGAACAATGAGGACCTTTCTAGTCCTACATACTCTCTTGATCTGATCCATCCCATCACCTATGTCTTTGATTTGGATAGTATCCCTAGAACCAATAAGATTCGATAATAAATTTTTCTGCAAGTTTACAAGACCATCAAGACTATGTTGGGAAGATTCTCGAATATTTTGGAGGAAACTAACACCGTCAAACTGAAGAAGTAATTTGTTGAACACAACCTTCGCAAGTATTGTTTTACCAATACCGCCCATTCCATGTATCCCAACTAAACGCACACCACCAGAGTCAACATCCAAGTTATCCATCATCACTTTTATCTGACCATGATCTTCAACCAAATGTTCAGGCACATCCACACTTTTGCTGGTAAGCTTACGGGAAACCTCTTTAAGGACCAATTCAATTAGTTCTCCGCAGCTGCAGCAAAGCAGGAAATAATTTTTTCATCAAAGACATGAAAGAAAATGGTATAAATTTCTTCCAAATATGATGATCTCTGGGTCTCTGGGGACCATATGGTCAAATAAGACAACCATTTCAGTTCACTATGGATGGAAATTAACCGTTATAGTAAGCTGATATGTACGTTGGAATTTCATGAAAAGCCACTCAATTTGATGTATTGGAGATGCTTTAGACAATGCATGAGCTGATTGATTAGAAGTAGACGTTCTTGATGGAATGGATGGAGTAAGATTCACAGAACTTAAGAAGGCAATATTTTTTCATAATGCTTGGATCGACAAACTAACATGCAGTGACATAAAATCCGAAGTGCTTGTATTATTGAGCTAATTTATAGGATTGTGTCGATATAGGAGTTGGATCCTGAGATAAAACAAAAATAAATTCAGGCTATAGAACAAAATACAAAGAAGCGCAACAGATATTCTTTATAGGTAAAACAGTTTTATTATTTTTTTAAGTGAACAAGTTTTATTTTTGGCAAAAAAAAAAAAAAGTGAACAGATTTTATTTGGTAAGGTCTCACTAGACCTATAGGAATATTGCATAGAAGAACCTAATTTTTCTTTTTTTTTGCCTTCGTATCAAAAATTCGAAAATACATTTAATAAACAAAAATTAGCTGATATGAAGCCATATAAATATTCCCCTTGAATTATGCATCCGTTACATTATTTTCCCTTACGTATCCTCCCTTGAATACTACAACTAGATAAATCTTCCTTCTTTTATGGGCAAAAGTGGAATTCGGGAAAGAATCTAAACTGAATATTCCTCTCATAAATGGTGTTAAATGGCGTGGGATAGTTGTGAAACAAATTCGAAAGGTTGGCGATCCTTTTGATAGGTTTAAAAGGTTAATATAAACTTGGAAACTGTTAAAAAGGTCTAGATTTACTTTGGCACTTGGCCTTTAAGTAATAATCATATCAGATACTTTCTCCTAAATCTTCATACCTATTTATCATTTTTTCCATATTTAACTTTTTAATATTATTTCTTAATAAAATTACATTAATCCTGAGGTTACTGGTGGAAATTTTTCTTCTTATGTATTTTATTTTTATTTTTTTTATTTATGCAAGGTACAAAAATATAGAAACAAAATATATAACAAATAAATAAATAGAATTCAAAGACACGATCTTCTTTATGGTTGAAGGGCCCATTTCAAGGTGGAAAAAACATGGCATCAAGTTGTTGCAAACTTTGTTACCTTTAAATGACGATCTACTTGTTCGAAGCGGCACAAATTAATCTATAAGCAATGATTTACATTTTCGGGCGGTTCAAATTCGCTTCAATAGTTAATTTCTATTCTTGGCTCGAAGGAATTGCTACAAGGAATGAAATTTTCCCTAATATTTAAAACTTAACGTTTTTTTTGCACATATTCCATTTATCATTCAATGGGAGACTCTTGGAGGATGTTGTCTAATTTTTCGCAATGTTTATATGCTTAAATTTGATATCATAGTCATTCCCTCTATACATAAATTTATGAGTCATCAATTTCGTTTCACTTCAGGAAATACTGCATTATTCTGGACTAACCCTTTTGCACCACCTTTTATGCCCTGCTATGGAGACAATTGAAATAATTATTTCAAAGCACCTTTTATTATCGCTCTATAGCATAAAATGCACTCAAAAACAACTTTCAATCTCTAACATCATTGAAAAAATCTACAGAAGCTCGTGCACTATGTCTCCTCAATAAGAAAGAATGATAGCTGCGTAACGTAAACAAACGACAAAAATGGAGACTTAAATGGCCAAGAGAGTTTAAAAAAAATTACCTCATGTATCTCATGTGGGTTCTAAACTTCAACGAACTCCTTCCGATCTTACGACCACTTAAATCAATTTCCTAGAACAATTTAAATCACACTTTTTCTCTATTTATTGAAATGCCTTTTTTTTTTTTTCTATTCTTTAGTAGTATCCTAAACAATAACACTCTGTTTGAAAAGCAAGATTCAGAGTGGAAAGAATTGTCGTGGAAGGAATGATCGGGTGCTGAATGTGAAGAGGTAGAGAAAATGCAGACGCTGATAAGGTAAAATGAATTCTGCTGGACCAGGCAATTCTGTTCCTCGCAGAGGTGTGAAGAAAGCAGTGGAAAAATTCACACTTTTTTCTCTTATTTTCAAATAAACTCATTTCCAAATAAAGTCTCAAAAAAGTAATAGAAAATGACAAATTGTGAAAGGATCATATAGTAATTATTCAATGCCAATTTAAATTCTTCAATTTTCATAGAAGAATGAGATGTCCATTGGCAACCTTCAATATACGTCGTTCGAAAAACAATTTTTATCGACTGTAGCCAAGCAATGAACATCAAAGAAACCAAAACACGAAGAAATAAATATGCCGATTTTCATTTTTCATTCTTCATTTTTCATGTCCCTACACTATCTTCACCTCTGTTTCTACGACTCCACCAACCCGAAGAGCTTCACCTTAAATTTATTTGCCTTATTTTTCTTCACCCACTTTAAGAAATTCTTCCAAACAAAGCGTAAGAATCTATTTGAGTGTCCTCGAGTGTTTTGTGCAAAAGTGTGCATTACATACCGTGACTATGAAATTCTATGGTGCTAAAGTTCAATTCAATGACTTATTAACTCATAACATAGAAGGTAAGCTCCAGTTAATCAAAATAGCAGCATTACCCGTTACAGTTCAGGTTGAACCCCGTTATGTCCGCAACCTCTCTTAGAGCCTTTTCCCATTCCTCCACTTCATTGCCAAATTTACTCGTGTGCCTATCTAGGGCACTTCTGTACAAAGTGCTTTCAAGCTTAAGATCATCAACCTCCACATCGTAGAAAATGGGCAGAATTATTTTTTCCCCATATGAGTTTGACGAGCATTTTAACATGTGGGCCAATTCACGGAGACACCACCAACTAGAAGCATAGTTCTTAGATAAGATAGGTATGAAGATATTGCAGTCGTCGAGTGCCTGTGGAAGCCCTTCATTAGTTCCATCACCAGAGCTCACCACGTCATCATCCCGAAAAACCGAAATTTGGTTTTGAACCAAGTTCTTGTAAAGGACATCAACAATGCTATAAGAACTGTCTAGTCCACTAAAACTCAGGAACACCTGGCACTTAGGTGCTTTGCGGGAAAGCCAAGTTGACCCTGAGACATCCTGCAACCTCTCCAGGACAGTGCAACCACAATTATCCAATTCCAAGCTTTCTAACCCCTTGATGCCCTCAATCGCTTTTATTTTTGGACAAGCTTCTAGCTCAATGTGCTGTAGCTTATCCGACTTTGATAAGTTGGGTAAACTTTCTATTCTATAACAGTTAGAGATACGAAAGTACAACAAGGATTTCCATTCTGACAAACCTTGAATCCCAAGCAGCCTATCCAATCTGTTTAGATCCAAGCGCTGTAGGTTCTTCAAGCCTGACGGAAGATATATTCTCTCGACGAACTTGCATTTACTTAGTTTCAATTCTGTCAAATTTATTAGCTGTTCATAGATAGAGAAGTATGGCATTGGATATTCAATGACACATAGAACCGACAAATTTTTGGAAAGAGGTGGTAGTTCCCTGATGCCTCTGCATTTCAAGGTTGACAAGTTACATGGAAGCGGATGGATCGGTTGCTTTTCTAGTGAAACGTTCATCGGGTCAGGTTCCTCTCTTGGAATGGTTACTTTAGATAATTCCAGATAACCTAAACTAACGAGGCTTGAGAGGTTAGGGATAGATGGGAACTCACGTGCTTGAATGTGAAGGCATGTTAAACTTGAGGGAAGCTCATGTAATTCTTGAAAATCACTTGAACCCAATCCAAGACTCTGGAGACGAGAGAGACAACCTAGCACTGTGGGGAATCTTGATACACGAGTATAGGATAAGTCCAATATCTTCAAATGGGATAGCTTCCCAATTTCTTCCAGGTTTTCATCTGTCAGATCCCAACATTTTTTGGCATGTAACTCTTCAAGTATCTCCACCAGTCCAATCGTATGAGGAAACTTTCTTATCATTGTATAGCTTACTCTTATCACTTTTAATTTCTTCAAATCTTCAATGGAATCCGGCAATTCAACAATTCCTGACATTGATAAATCCAACTCAACCAACATTTTCATTTTTCCAAGAGAGCATGGAAGCTTCTCTATCCCCACACACCAACATAAAGAGAAATGTGTAACTTTCACTAACCCTCCAATATAGCTTGGAAGTTGGCTGATTCCAAGGTGCTCATCTAATATCAAACTCGACAAAGATTCTAGATTGCCGAATGTCTCTGAAAGTTTGAAGTGTCGAAAAGTTTGGGGCATAATAACCTTTGTCAAAGATCGTAGGAAACCAACTTCTTTGGGGAACTCCCCAAGCAACCTGCATCCCTTGATATTCAAAGTTGTTAGGTGCTTTAGCTTACCAATGGAGCGGTCAATTGTGGTTAGCTCAACACACCCAGCAAGAATTAGCTTCTCTAAAGACATGAAATTAGAGAACTCAGGTGTCTTTTTCAACCTTACGCAACCCGTCAGATCTAGAACCTTCAATCTATCCATCTGCAGAAAAAAAAAAAAAAAAAAAAAAAAATCTCAGTGAAAAAATAAATGAGAAACATCAGCATGTGTCATAATATTACTAATAAGGTTATTATCCATAAGTCATTATTTAGGATAATCTAGGTAATTTGAATTTCCCAAGTATTTTTTGGGGATGATGCAGATAACTCTCTTACTTTAAATTTTTAAAATAATCTCCGACCTGAGCTTTTTTTATGGAGTTAGGTCCCTATTAGGAGTCAAATTTATACCCCAGTAAAAACCAAGAACTGTCCCACCTTTTACTTCACAAGCTTTATTTCCAAACACCCTCCGTTCGCTTCTTAGAACAATATTCCATAATCAAAAGGACAAAGTATCCTTGCTACGGAAACACAAAAAATTCTTAATTTCCAAATCAACCACAAGCCCCAAAAACCAACACCCCTAGTTTTTCTCCACCCACCGCCATTGACGACCAGCACACCACCTCGACCACAATCTTCATTATCACCGCATTCAACCCCTCTGTGTGAGATCTAATTTGATACAATGTAAAGCTTGAGCCTTCGCTCATCAACTCAGGTAAAATAGAAAAGTAAAAGTAATGGAATTTTCATTTATTTAAAGTTCATTAACGTAATCATAAACATAATATAGGCAACCAACGGCTAAAGTACACCGCGAATGCCAAAACTTGGCACGGATAGATACTTAAAGTGCCAAAACTTCCAAAATGTACACTCAAATATCACTTTTTTTGAAAACTGGGACACTTGAATCCCAACATTGACGAGAGTAGCTAGAAATCAGACATGGCTTATTTTTAATAATATAAACGGCCTACGTGGCTCGCCGAAATGCTTACTCAACAATGAACGTGCAAAATGACCTTGTTTTGCCCCCAAATTAATTTATTTAATATAAATATAAATAAATTTAAATATAAATTATTAAAAAAAAAAGAGGGACACAGCAACGTTCGGCGAGTGCTGTGGAGGCCCTCGCTGAAGTGGTGACTTCCTCTCTTTTTTTTAAAAAAAATTATTTTGATTAATATTTATATTAAAAATTAATTTTGGGGACTTATAGCACCACGTGGACAGTTCTTGTTTAAAAAAATTCCCACATGGATAGATTTTTCGAAAAAAAAATTGCTAGTAAAGAAAAAGTCACCAAAAAGTGCCACATCAGTAGTTTGGCCGGAATTTCTTGCTGTTGACATTGAAGTGTTCCATTCTTCTCCAATTTTGATATTTAAGTGTATCTTTTGGAATTTTTGACACTTAAGTGTCCACCCGTGCCAAAGTTTTGGCACTTGCGGTGTCCAACACTTGGCAAGCAGCAATTAAATTAGGCTAGTGAGCTGCTTGAATCAAGTATTATGAAGCTCAAGCTCACCTTGATTCAAATAATCAACTTAAGTTTTCCAAATAACCTTGTGATCATTCACTCGGTTCAAGTTAAATGTAACCAATCTCAAACTTTAGTACAGTTGACTTTTCTATTACTCAACTTGACTGAAACTTAGCGTCTTTCAAATCTTTTTTGATCCATATGAAGCAAAGTGGCACTTACATTTATTGGAATACACCACTTTTAAAGACTAAGCAAGAGCTAAGAAACCAAGGTTATAAACCACATGAAGCATTTTTTTTTATGTGGGACATAATTGTGTTTTACTTTGATAAAACAAAGAAAGATTTAGGATCTACTTATGCAAAATATATTCTACACTTAGATAAAATGAGGACTGCATCTAACCATTATGTCGAATGTATGTGGTAATTATACAAAGAAGTAAAATGTATATCTTACTTCTATCATCACGAATGAGGTAATGACAAGAAAGAAGTATATCGAGTAAGCCATATCATACCTTCATTTGGCTCCACCCACCCCAGTCATCTTCAATATTGCTATCCGAAAGGTCAAGCACGACCAAATTACTAAGGTGAAAGTTTTTTGCCTGGAAAGTCATTTCCCATGTTTGCCAAGAAAGCCATTTTAGCTTTGAAAGAACATTCATGAAGTCCCCGGAAAAACCCGAACCTTTCACTCGAAGGAACCGTAGTTTCGGTAGAGCAACTAATTCTCCATCTGCAAAGTTGTGGCTGCAGTCACTGGAAGTCAGGCTTAGTGCTTCTACATCTCCATTTCCCTGCCAACAGATGCTCAAGATTAATTGAGTACACGACACGCAACAATCTCACGGACCTATAAAGAAAGGAAGTATACGAACACTGGTGGCAATATCTCCAACGGGGAACCTACCATGGCACACTCTTTTTCCCAGCAACTAGACTTCTATGTTTTCTTTCACACCATTAACGAAACTTTTCAGCTTCCAATTAAAGATATCATCTAAATCATTTATTTGTTTGCTACTTTCCATTGTTCAAGAAATATGATTATCATATCAATTCCAATCTTCATAGTTTTTTGTTTCACTGTGTTTGAAAGTAAATATAAATTTCTAACCGGATAGCGCGTGAAAGTGTGCTTTATTGTCCCAGAATTTTCATAAAGCTATTTTCCATTCTATAGAACCTACAAAACTAAGCTAACTATTAAGAAGACTGTTTGGTCTTGCTCCACCAATATACAAGACCTATGATTGAGAGAGAGCTATCACAACTAAAAAGGACAAACGGTAATTAAACAAAGCTAACTATAAAATAAAAGAAAAAAAATTCAATAAGTGTCTCCTTCAAAATAAGAATCTTCCATTTTACCTCTTTTCTCTTCAGTAGTTCTACAGCATCCTCATGTTTCCACACCCTACTAAATTTGGGAATATGTTTTCCAAGGACGATGTGCCTTCCCAAATCTCGAACTTGGTCATGCATCCAAAACTTATTATCTCTAATTTTAATCAAGGACCGTAGAAGAAGAACACGAATTGCACTGCCAGGTTGGTACTTAAGATCATCCCACATAATAATTGGATATGTTTGGTCCTCGTTGGTAAAGAAGCAAGCAATATCCAAAAATACTTCTTTCGGCTTTTTTTCCAGTCCTTCATAACTGATCATTAATACATTTCCAACATCCTCAAAAGGACCTTCATCTAACTTCTGCAACGTCTCTTCCAATAGCTTTTTCGTAACACCATGTGGCTCTAGGGCTAAGCCTAGCTCATAAAGATAAGAACCTACTACCTCGATAGCCAAAGGAAGCTTGGCCACTTTAAGAACAATATTTTGTGAGAGGGCATCATCATCTTTTGTAGAAGAGTTATTTCTAAAAGCATGCTTACAAAACAACCGAAGTGCTTGATCGAATTCCATATCATGAACTTCATAATCCACAATTTTTTTGGTTTGATTTAGGACCTCTTTACTAGATGATTCACCTTGAGTCTTCACGATAAATTTGTTCCTAGTTGTGATAATGATCCTGCTACCAGAACCAAACCAATCAGATTTTCCAGCAAGCTTTTCGAGTTGCCCTTCCTTGTCTAGATCATCAAGAACAAGGAGGACTTTTTTAGTTTTACAGACTGCCTTGATCCGATACATCCCATCTCCAATGTCTTTAATTTGGTCAGCCAGCATAGAACTACCAACATCTGTTAATAACTGTTTCTGCAAGGTTACGAGACCATCAAGACCATGTTCTGATGATTTTCGAACATCATTGAGGAAACTAACACGTTCAAAGAGAGAAGACAACCTCTTGAACACAATCTTCGCAAGTGTTGTTTTACCGATACCACCTAGTCCATGTATCCCAACGAAACGTACACCACCAAAATTAAGATCCAACTTTTCTATTATGGCTTTTATTTGACGATGATCTTCAACCAAATTTCCAGGCAAATCCACATGTTGGCCATTAAGCTTACGCAAAACCTCTGTAACAATCAATTCAATTTCTTTTCCTTGGCTGCAGCAAAGCAGGAAGAAATTGTTTCAATTGAAAGCAAGAAAGAAAAGGGTATAAATAATGCCTTACCGCTTGGCACCATATGGTTAAATAAGTAATCAAGTGTTATAATCAGTTGATGCGTACGTATAAATTTGATGGAATCATGTCACACATCAGTTTGACGAACATAAGACATTTTAACAATGCAAGAGCCGATATGAAGGAGAAATTCTTCATGGGATGAAATAAATTAGATTCATAAAACTGGACAAGGTAATTTTGTTTCCCTAATGCTTAGATCGACTAACTAAAATAACGCAGTGAGATAAAATCCAAAAAGGATTGAGCTATATTTACATGTTTGTGGCTATAGAGGTTGATTCCTAAGATAAAACAAATATCAAGAGAAATATTGTCAATTCAGTCATAAACCTTTCCATTGTGACAAGTCCTAATCTTTTAATGATTTATCCATTTAGTCCTAAACATTTTGATGGTTTGCCAATGTAGTCTTTTGGGCCAATTTTTGCTGGAAATCATTGACATGGATAGCAGTCATTCTACGTGGTGTGGCGTGGTGTGGCCAACGTTGATGTGAACAATTTTTGCATTTTTTTTTAAATTTTTCTCGAATTTTCCTTTTTATTTTTTTTCCTTTTCTTTTTCTTCCACTTGTGGCCAGTACTCGGCCCATGGCTAATGACTAACCACAGGCAAGGACAACAACTGGCTACAACCAAAAAGGGGAAAAAAGGAAAGAAGGAAAAATTCAGAAATTTTTAGAAAATGCAAAAATTATCCATGTTAGCATTAGCATGCCACGTAAGATGGTTGATGACCAGCGAGCATCCACATTAGCAATTTCCGGCCAATTTTGGCGAAAGGTTGGCAAATCGTTAAAATTCTTTTGACTAAATTGACATGATTGAAAGATTTATGATTAAATTGGTCACCGTATAATAAGTTTAGGATTTTTTGGACAATTATCCTTAAATCCATGGCTCTAGCAAAGCAAGAAAGATGGTGTTTCAGTCAAAAACATTTAAGAAGAGGATATAAGTTTCTTTCATATATGATAAGCTCTGGCTCTCTATGGGCATATGGTTGAATGAATTGACCATTACAATTACCACATATGAAAATTAAGCGTTATAATCAGTTGATATGCAAGTTGAAATCTAAATCTCATGCAATATTACTCAACATGAAGAATTTGATACCCTTAGATAATGCACTCAAAATATACCTTTGCTATGCTGTGGGAAAACAAAAACAGAGTAACCACAGTTTTGCATCTATTATTGTAGAAGAGAAACTCTACTTTTATTTTTTTTATCTACTCCCAATAGTAAAGGTGATGATGGCTTGAAAGTAGACACATGACATCCCATCTCGCTAAAAATATCCCTCTTCATAAATATACCACTACTTTAATTGATAAAGATATCCCTCTAATAACCATCTCTCCTCATAAACATTTTTCACTTGACACTCTGCCCCGTCTCTAGCCGTCTTTTGCTCAACCGCATAACCTACTAACGTACGGTAGAATTTTATCTTTGCTTTCGGTATGTTTATGTTTATTTTACCTATGCATATTCCATAAACCCCAACAAAGAGGAGTGGAGAGAGACTAGGGCTCTGCAAGGAGAGGGAAATGAGGGAGATGAGAGAGAGCATGTATCGGAGACAGCGAGTGAGAAGTTCGGAGAGTTAGTGGCGTGTGATTTGAGGTGAGAAATGAGAGTCGAGTGGAAGTGCGGAGAAGTGGCTTGCAGAGGGAGAGGAGAGGAGGAAGAGGAGGAGGAGGACATTTGCCTGAGGCGATGGAGGTTTTTCACGATGCGGATTATGTCGGTGTCCATCAAGGGCGATGGCGGCCATTGAAGTGCGAGCTGCTTCTTTTGAGTCGTGTTGTCTATGCTAGGAATGGGAGGGAGAAAGTGATTAACTTATTAGAAAAGCGAAAAGTGAAAGAAGAGTCATTCCAAAAAGTGTTTTTGCCTTTTTAGATTTAGGAATTCATTTTCCTTATTTTATGCGTGAATATTTTCATTAATAAAAAAGTATTTTCGGTTAACTAGTCATTTTTTTTTAACGAACCAAACAAGTGAAAATTCGAAAACTAATTTCTGAAAAATACTTCCACTCAAACAAACACACTATATATGCAAATTACATGCAATCAAAGGGCACTACAAGGACAAACTTAAATGGGCTTTGCCAGCATAGCAGTATTTGGACTATTGTGAGAATAACAGTTTGTTATGAGTCACAAATTTTGAAAGAGTGAACCCCACAATAATTTATAATTATTTTTTATTTAATATTTTACGGTCCAGAATAGACTGTTATTCTCATAATAAATTAAAGACCGTCATTCAATCATTTCTTAAATTAAATCCAATTGGGTTCTTCCGTTAAGGAAACGTTATAAAAGTGAGATATTGATTTTTCCATTTTATCAAGTGAGCTTTTTACTTTTCAGCCAGAAAAAGTTAAAATATTAGCCACACCCTTTCCTTTTTAATCAATTCATAAATGGGAATGAAACATTCATCATCATGATATTATTGGAAGCGTCGGAAGTAATCGGTAACTTCATTAATAATATTATATAAATCAAAGAGCTCCTACTTGATCTTAATTACTTTTTTCTGGCCTATGATATCCTCATTTAGTTATTTCATAAGTATTCTATCAACCGATAAGTCCCTTAATAAATTATTCTATTTTATCTGTCATGTATTTCAATTTTAAAGTTTGAATCTTTTCTATTCTCGCAAACAAATTTACTAAAAAAATGTTCAAATTAAGAAATAATTTCTCTTTCCATATATAGGTGTTCAAGTTCTTCATATCACGTCAATAAACTAATAATTCTACTATTTCATTTTCTGCATACATTCACTGCATGTCCATATGCACTCTTTCTAGTAAAAGTCATGTCTCGGGTAAATCTTAATAATGCATTCTTCCTAATGATTCGACAATTTAACACGAGTTTGTAAATGTACAAAAGTTTGTGATTACCATGGGAGGGGACAAATACATAAAATTGTGTGATTTCTACTACACTTATTGTGAAAATATGACTAAGTAAAAAGTATGATCAAGTAAAAAGTTCGTCTACCCTTCAGGTCACATTGGGAAAACGGGACATGAATTGAAAAATGCCTTGTTGGGTTGTTTGTTGTGATTTTAAAAAAGAATCAGCCATATTCTATTTTTTGCTGTGGGTTTTGGGTGCTGAATCTAGCTTTCATTAAAATGTAATGCAAATCTTAAATAAATGCCCCAATGCATCCAATAAAATGTAATATCGTGCTTATCAACCATAAGAAGTCAAGGAAATTTACCGTTTTCCTTTAAGTTCCAGTCCCATCATACTTCCAACCACTTTAAGGGCTCCTGTCCACTGCTCCAATTCTTCGGGCTTACGGTGTTCTTTCTGCTTGTGCTTGAGTATGTCATCCTTGTACAAATTGGATATGAGTTTCACATCATTAGGCTCCACATCATAGAAAATGGGGATTATCTCTCTCTTCCCATCTGATTTTGAATGACACTCTACCATGCAGGCAACTTCGCGGAGGCACCATGAACGGGAGGCGAATTTTTGAGAAAAGATAGGTATGTAGATCTGAGACTCATCAACTGCCTTCAAAACTTCACTAATTTCTTTACCCTTTTTGAGTTCTTCACTATCAAGGAAAACGCATATTCCGGCATCTCTCATTCTGTGGTAAAGATTATCAGTGAAGGTTAAGCGAATGTCGCCTCCACAGAAACTCAAAAACACGTCGTACTGGTATGCTGGCTTAGTTTCCATGCTCAGGATTGCCTCCGTGCTCCTCTTCCTCTTCATTTGGTCAGCTGTGTCAGAATCCTGCCAGTAGTTATGGACTTCAACCCAATGAGACTTGGAAATAGGACCGATTGCATCAATCATTTATGTGTGCAAGTTTCTCTCTTGCACCTCAATGTCTGTCAAGATATGTAAGTATACTCGGCAAGTAGATTACGTACTTAGAGTTCGCATTAATAGTTCACACTACTAAGCTTGGGAGGATATTCTTCCAGAATAATGTATTTTGTAAAATCTCATACTTGGTCGTGCATTTCAAAACCTATTATGTCTAATGTTGTCAAGGACCTAAGAAAGAAAACACTAATTTCAAAGTGAGGATAGTAACTACAATCGTCTCACATGGTTACCGGATATGTGTGGTGCTATTCGTCAAAAAGCACGCTACCAGAAATCAAAGGGATGGCAAACCTTACCTTGTGCTCTATTCCCAGTGAATCAAGCCCCTCATTCTCTTCTCCAGACTCATGGTCCGTTCTTGAGGTTGACTCCGAGTCCCTCCTTAACGCCTCATTCTCTTCTGCAGACGCATCATCCGTTCTTGAGGCTGATTCCGAGTCCCTCCATTTCGTGAGTTGTCTCAAAACCCTGCCAAAAATAACAAACTTTTGACCTGATCGAGACTGAAAAATACGAACATAAATCGAACAAGCAGGCTGAACTGCATCAAACATGTAAAGCAGCAAACTTTCCTCCCTTTTTTTTTTTTTTTTGAGGGGAGAAAGAAAGGGGGGGGCGCCTTGTCTGTCAACAAGAGGTTGAACAGAAGTCGAATTAGAGCACTTACATTCCTCCTACAATCAAAGCAAGGATGATGATTAGAGCCAGGCTTCCGCTGAAGTCCATCTGTGGGCCGATCCTCTCAGCTGTATCCACCCACGGAAGAGAACCACGCTTCTGTGAAAAGAGCTAATTGGGTGGTTCAGTGAAGGAAGATCGACCCTCTCAAGGTGAAGACAGGGAGGCGGACAGAAACAGAGAGGAGTCAACAATGCAGGGCAAGGGCAAAAGTCCTCCTGTGGGGAATAATTATAGCCCAAACTCACCAGGTCATGCGCGACGCACGTGGTCCACCATTGGTAGAATTAAACAACAGATAGTTGAAGATTAAAAAAGGGAATATTCCACAACCAAAAAAAAAGGGGGGGCAGGGCAAAATTGAAATTTCGGGAGATTTAACAGAATATTGAATTTTTCAAAAGGTTAGAGGGACATTGGCTGGATTTGTCTTGAATTTAAAAGTACGTCTTTTTCCTACCCGTAAGTAAATAGTGAAAGGTTCAGTTTTTTCTTCTTCCGACCTATTCATGCTTTTCACAGTGACTTGGCCAAAAAAGAATTACAGGAGCTACAGCTGTGCCTAACCTGCTTTGGTTTCATTCCCATTTGTTTTTATGCTTCTCTGTCCTCCTCCCAGCACCAAAAGTCGAACTTGCCTTTTCCTTTCGCAAAATAACGGTAAAGGGGGTCTCAACAAAACCGAAAGAATTTTGACTAGTGTGGATCCGAGGGTTGAAAAACAAACGTCAAGATAAGCCTTCATTTTTTTTTTTTTTATAACACGATGCAATTAGCTATGATTAGTATTTAAAAAAGGGCTCTTAGCCAGGCCCATAGACGCTGCATGTTCAGCTGTCCAATGGCATCACCGAACTTTCTCATTGCTGATGAGGAGTCCAACCTAGTTTCCTTTTGATTCCTTTAAATTTCACAATCGAATCAGATGGAGCCCATATCTTTAATCATTATAAAAATTGTCTACGTCAACACCGGTCATCTACATGGCCCGTTTGGTATCCGTGTCAGCAATTTCCTATCAAAATTAACTGGAATGACTAAATTGGCTAATTATAAAAATGTTTAGGATAAAATCAGCCGAATTGAAAAGTTTATAATTAAATTTGTATCATACAATAGGTTTATAATTTTTTTTGGTAATTTTCCCATTTGGCTTTTGTGGCACATTAGTTTAGCGTGTATTTCTTGGTAAGTTCAGGCCTTTGCAATAAACATATTTACTAATATCTGCAAGATATATTTAATCAAATTGTACTGCAAGGACAAAATTAATGTAGCCCTAGTTCTTCCATTAAGTAAACACCATATATGTACAAAGTAAAAGTAAACTCATAGAGGTTTTTAGCAAGATTATTGCTTCTTTGTTTATGCCAACAAATATTTCTAGTCATACGCCAAGACTATTTTCTTTATTGCTACTTTGTACAAAAACTTTCTAAGGGTCCATTTGTTTCACGGAAAATGGGTCATTTCTAGAAAACATTTTCCCATAAGTCATTTTCCAGGAAAATAACAATATTTTCCGGTGTTTGGCTAAAACTTGAAAATGTTTAGGAAAATGTTAAAATGTTTTCTGTTGTTCGGTAAGAAAAATATTTTCTAAGACTTCACCACTTATGCATGCATCACTTATTGACCTATAAATCAGTATATAAAGCACATATTTCTCATGAAAGAGACCAAATGAATCTTCACTAGGCTTGTCTACTATGAAGGAGTTAGCTCTTAATCCAGAAAAATTAGGGTTGTATTGTAAGAATGTATTACCTTACTTTGTCTGTGTCAATGTGGATGTCTAGCTTAATCAATTTCCCTTTGTAGGTCACACAACAGGACTTGCAAGACACATTTCAGCCTCCATTTCAGAGTTGCATTCAACAAGGGAAAGGAAGCTGCTTAATGTACGCCTACAACAAAGTATCAACTTGATATGAACAAAGATTGATGAGAATTTAGATATGCAACCAATTGGACACTACAAGTTACCATAACATCTGTTTGTTCTTTCCTCTTCCTTTTCCCACCTGTTTCTTCATCTCTTCATCCTCGCCTCTTTCCACTGCAGCAAGATTCTTAGATATCTGTAACATTATCAAGTTTAAAGTGGGAAATATATCATCTTCAAAGAAATATGATTTAACTATAAGGAAATTGTCGACTTAGACTTTGTCGACTTAAAAGATAAAAGTGTAGTGAAATAGGATCTGTTTCATTGTCATTTGAGCAGTACTTAAAGTAGCTAATATAGATTAAGGACAATGTCTTTCTGATGAATTATTAGTTTTGAAGGAAGAAGTTCAAGTACGGGATGAACATTCAATTGTTTGATGCAACTAGAATGTTGCAATGGAATTCCCATCTTTATGCTTGAACCTTTTGGCATTGGCACGAGTCCAAACTGTGATACGGTGGAAGCCTCCCTAGATGGGCTGTTACCGACATACCAAGACATTGAATTGATAGAACTTATGTATTAATCATGCAAACGAGTATAGTTGCTAAAATATCCACCAATTCTTGAAATGTTAAAGTGAAAAGACATAGATAATTGGCCCAACATCTGAATCCCACTATCAAACTGAATGACTGCCAGAAAGGTCATAATATGTCGAGCAGACACTCTTGAAACAGCAAAAAAATGCAGCAAGGAACTAAGATAAAAAAAAAAAAAAAATGCCAGAAGTATGAAATCCAGCACAGTTCCATCCATGAGAGACTAATTTTCTAAAGCACATTCAAGATTGTCTACATGCGCAAGCCATTCAGAAAACCAAATAGAAACTTCATGAACCTGATTCACCAAGACTATCCCTTGTCCTTTAAAAAGAGTATCACAAGCAGTGAAAGGTCTTGGATCATCTCACAAGCCTGCAACAGCAAACAGGATTCAATCCACGATTGATTGCTCCAACAGAATACGTCATTCCCAACATTTAATCAAAAAATAAAAAGGAAAAAGTCCACAAGAAAAACAGGAAGGCCGACACGAACAAACGGGTCCATTCACCCAAGTGAAGACTACGTCCTGAACCACAAAATTAAAACTCTGCAGTAAAATCTTGAAGTCTCTCACGAGTGAGCTTTCAACAAGTCGTGCTAAGATCACAGGAACAAGTCACTCATCCTGTCTAAAGGGTCGCTGCCTTTTCTCTTGACCAGTAAAAGAGACTATGTTGCACCTCTTAAAGGTTATCATCCAGGAACAACATTTTCGGCATATGCATCCCGAAGACACAACTTATTATCTCCATAATGCATGCAAGGCAAGTACCACTATGCAAAGTCGAATGAACAATACTATTGAAAAGAAGATCAGATGAACAGACAGAGAGATACTAATTCTAAACACAGCGGATATGAGAATCATCACATCTGGAAGAGGCGAAAAGAGCAGAGCTGGCGAAGCAGGCAAACTGGTTCTAATCTCGCTTCACGAAGCTCCTGTCTCGATCTTCCATCTCCAAAAGAAAAGGAAAAAAGGAAAACGAAAACGATGCCTTCGAAACTACAAAATGACCATTCACACCAGTCCATCTTCCGATTCGAATCCCCGAAAGCACCTCGAAGAACGAGATGCGGATGAAGTACAAACTGTGCATGCGTCGCTTGAAGACAACTACTCGTGGGAGAGTATAAACTGACCAGCAGTGAAGGAGGAGGAGGACGAGATCAGAAACCCAGGGCTTCGTGAGGGCGGAGATCCAGCACCGTATGAGGGGATGCTCTGCCGCTGCCGATCGTCGGTGTCGAAGGAGGAGGAGATGAGATCAGAAACCCTAGGTTTCGTGAGAAAGAGGGCAGAAAGGAAAGAAGCAGCGCAACAGAAGATTGCATTCTCTCTTCCCAGAGGAATAGAAGGAGATTAAGAGAGTGAGGTCCTACACACTCATACTCTCTCCTTTCCTTTCTGGTTGACTCCTCCTTTTCTCGGTCTCCATGAAATTCCCCGGCTATTGCGCAAATCAAGGTTGGGGAAAAGACATCGACTTTTTTGTTTGAAAGCTTCTCCGTGAAATTCCCCGTATAAAAACCCAACATATATATACGATGCCCAACAAAATTTGCCAACTTTTTTCCTCTCGCGCTGAGGTGAAGAAAAATTCGACACTTTCTATTCCAAAGCTATCACAGATTGACGTCCGACATCAACTTTGCTTCAACTGAAGCTCAGAGATTAGTTTTTAATTTTAACAGCGGAAATTTACATAAATTAGTACTCTTCATTGTTTGAATATGTACATGGCCTTCCTTATGAACTATGTCCCCCTCCTTGGGTCACGAGCATTTGGTGCACTTGGGTTTATGTGTTGCTTGAAACTTTTTTTTTTTTTTGCCAGTCATACTCTATTTCTACTCTATACTCACTCTCAGACTTTTGCCCTACCTCTTGCAGGGCGTGGGAGTCGAAACCCACTCCTGAAACTTACGTGTCCCCACCCATCTCTCTGAAAAGGTGGAGATTTGAATCCATCACCTTCCCCATTCATGTTGGAAGGGTGGCCACTGGAGCGAGCGAATTCCAGGTTTTTGCTTGAAACTTTTACTTCTACAACTTTCGCAGAATTCATCCATTTCGATCACGAGTCATTAATCAGTGTAAGACTTAATCATACAGAATCTGCATGTCATTAATGCTGAGCTTTTGATTGCTTTTTAGGATTCATAGTCAACAGGTCGTAATGCAAATTAGGAGAAATTCCTACCATCATATTTCATATGTACAGTTAATTTTACTAACAAGTAAAGTTTTGTTTGCAGATGAGTATGCCTCCATCAAGCAAGATTTAAGTATATAGGTGGACAGTTCCTACTATAAGCTCTTCTTATTTACTTGCACCTTAAATTAATGATTTTAGATTTTTTTTTCTTCCAGTAGACTCGAAGAACAAAAAAATGCCATTGTTGAAAGACCGAAAGATTTCTTAACATCCTCACTTAGATAGTCATTTGCTCTTCTCGGAACTAAGAATTTACTTATAAACATGCAAGCGATCTTCATCGAGATTTTTGCAGCTCTCATCACGCCCTTCACCATAAGTTCGCAAACAACACGAAGTAATAGTGGAACGACAATCATCAATTTCGCATTTCCAACAATAGGATTTCTTGTTGTTTAAATAAAAGTCAACTCAATCACACAAAATTCTTAAATCAAGTGATTTATCATGGTTATCTATGGTATGTTCCTTGCTAGCATAACTACAAATCCCGATTACCAACAACTTTTCAAGGAGGTGAAACAAATCATCAAGTTCATGCACGAAGCAACTTATTTGAGACTTAGGGACTTGTTTATTCAATCACTCATGTTTATTGAAAATCTTTTGAAAATTAATGTTGCAAACGAAAACCATCAATGAATAACACCCCCATGACTCGACCAGTCTATGGTGATGGGAGTGGAGTCGGGGAGGATATTGTCAAGTTGATTTCGTGACGGAATTGGATCATCTTTACATCTCGTTTTTTCCTTTGCATCATAAAATGTTTGTACAATATGCGAGATGGATGTTTGAGGTTTACCCTCTGCGTTATGTGTTTTCGCTCCACTTTCATAAAAATTTTATTGATCACTTTCTCTTTTATAGCAACATTTACATTAATGCTGCGTTTAAGGTTGTCATTTTAATTTTGAAAGGTCACATGTCTGGGTTTGAAGCAGTACTTCATCTATAAGTAGAAAATCCCTTTTGATGACCCTAAAATTAAAGATACATGGGAATTACAAGGGAAATCCCACAATAAAACAACAACAGATGCTCAGGCAGACCTGATCACGTATATAGTCCCACGTAAGTGGACCCATAGGCACCCTGAGACGAGGAAGGGTGTAGTAAGCAACGAAATGACATTTACAATGAGATGTAAATTATGGAGATTGATTTGTTGTGATGATCAATCAAACCGTTGGAGATTTGAATGAATCAATCTGGGATTAGACTTGATATATATATATATATATTTCTATTCATTATTTCCTTTTATTGTTTATTCATTGTATTATAAGTACATGTAAATAATACAATTGAATTAGTACAAAACACAAAAAGATATTTCTGTAACTCTTTCTTTTTTTCATGTCATAATATTGGAGCTCACGTTCCCGGTTTAGCTTTCTCAAATCCTGTCTTGATTGCCTCCTATTTTTGTTATCTAATCCTTGTTGTTGAAGAAAAATACTAATATGCAACATCAGGTTAACGTCTTTGATATATGGTGTGTTTGGTTCAACGTTTTGAAAGCTTATTGGAAAAATGCAAAAACAGTTTAGCCTAAAGGACTTTAGGCAAATGCAAAGGTCATTTGAAAAATTATGTTTTGAGAAGCAACTTTGAGAAAAATGTCGTTTGGTATAAAACACATTTGAAAAGCTTTTTTAGGTGATTAATATTCATTTTTTTTAATTTTATTTGTTTAAAGTTGGAAAAAAAAATAATGTATGCAACTTTTTAAATATTAATTTTGACAATAATACTAAAAAAAATCAAATACATAATATATTTTTTTTAAAAGGACCAAACCCTTCATTGGAATTTTTTTATTTTTTATTTACTTAAAATTGAAAAAAAAAAGGTGTATGCAACTTTTTAAATATAAATTTTCAGAATAATGCTAAAAAAATCAAATACATATAGATATATATATATATATATATTAAAAAAAAGACCAAATCCTTCGTGGAAATTTTTTAATTTTTATTTGTGTAAAATTGAAAAAATAATGTTTTCATTTTAAATATAAATTTGAAAATAATGCTAAAAAATCAAATATATATACTTTTAAAAGACCAAACCATTCATCAGAATTTTTAAATTTTTAATTGTTTAAAATTGAAAAAAAAAATAATGTATGCAAATTTTTAAATATAAATTCTGAAAATAATACTAAAAAAATCAATACATATATATTTTTTAAAAAAGACCAAATCCTTCATCGAATTTTTTTAATTTTAATTTTTAAAAATTTTGAAAAAAATAATATATGTGACTTTTTAAATATAAATTTGAAAATATTGCTAAGAAATCAAATAAATATATATAATTTTTTTTAAAAAGACCAAACCCTTTGTTGAAATTTTTTATTTTTTATTTGTTTAAAATTGAAAAAATAATGTATGCAACTTATTAAATATAAATTTTGACAATAATGCTAAAAAAATCAAATATATATGCTAAAAAATCAAATATATAATTTTTTTAAAAGACCAAAATATATTTAATTTTTTAGATTTATATATTTGATCTTTTTAGCATTATTTTGGCATTTAAAAAAAATAATGAGGGTAAAATCAAAAATTTGAAGAATGAGTGAGGATAGTTTTGGAAGAAAAAATAAGTTTCAGCATTTGGTTAAATGCTGAAAACTTAGCTAGTCTCTACTAGTATTTGGCTTTTAGCATTCTCAATGCTGACTTTCACTTAAAAGCTACTTTAAAATAGTTGCCAAACAGTTCAGTATTCTCTCAAAGAGCTTTGGAGGCTAAAAGTCCATTGGAAATACTAAACCAAACACACCACCAGCGAGGGCAACCCCGTACCAACGGTGGTGGGCGATGCCAGTGATGGATCTTGGCTTTTAATATTTGTGTAGTGGTGGAATGTAGAATTGAAATAGTAAAACTAGCTATTGTTAAGGGAAAAGTACACTAAAGGTTCAAAATCTTTCATATATAGTTGAGTTTAGTGCCACAATTTTTCGATCACTCATTTGAGCTCCTTAACTTTCAAAATTCATTTAATTCAATTATATATTTAGAATTTGCTTTACAGAATAGCTAAAGTGGCATTATTTAAAAACGCAACAACGATTTTATCATTAAAATAATGCCATGTCCCCAATTCAAACGATCCAAGTAGTCAGAGTCACTCCAATGAACAAAATTAGAAAGTTAGGAGCTTAAATAAGCAATTGAAAATTTGTGGTACTAACCTGACTGTTGCACAATAGATTTGGAACCTCTAGTGTGATTTTCCTTATTATTAGGCAATCTAATTGCACACTTTATGAGAAAATTTATATGTTATGTGGAATCTAATCGACATTCTTATTTTCCTTGACCGCGTTGAACTAAATGCAGGAATTTGATTTTTCTCAAAACGTTAGATAAGAAGTTTAAGATTGTAATAAATTTGCTGGTGTTAGTAATTGGATCAAACACAGAATGTTTGATACAAAGGCGGCGTGAATTGAGCCGCCCACTTGATATCTGGGCCCGGAAATTTTCTCAACTTTTGGGGTCCAACTTACAAATTCCCATTTCCTCTATTTTGTCCTTCCATTTTTCTCCTTCGTTCTTATATGATGTGCACAGTGATGCCTAATGCCTCAAATCTGATCACAACCCAAAGATGATGGCCATGGAATTGCTTCATGGGTTGTTTCTAGCGATGTTTGAGGTAGTCAAAGGATTAGTTCCAGGTCGAGGTGAAGGTTCATTACCCGTGGCATTGTAGTTGGTGGTGGCTAAGGATTCTTGATGGCGGTTCCAAGCGATGGTCGATGGTGGCGGGGTCTTGGATGGTTGACGGTAGAAGATGATGATGGCAACAAGAGGGGTTGCGAAGAAAAAGGAAAATTCTATGGTGGCTGGAATTTTTTTATTTCATTTTTGATTGAAGGTGACTGTGGATGACGAAGGAGATGGTGATGACGAGGTGGCGACAGTGGTTCAACGACACATGGTGGCTAGCATTAGCGGTGGCACGGCGGTGGCAACGTGTGAATGATGTTTACGAAGAAGATACGCTGTGTAGTAAAGGATGGCGCGCCACGGGAGAGTGTAGAAATTAATTTCCATTTAAAAAAAAATTAGTCATTCTCCTTACTTTTCAATTTAAAGAAGATATAAACGAATTTTTAGCATCATCTCAAACCCTCTTGACACATGGAAATTTTGCGGGTGGTTGGTTTGGTAGAGACTCCTGCCACCAACAAACAAAAACACATTGTTATTTTTTATTAAAAATTAAAGCATACAAGCAATTTATTTTTAAACCAAGTTTTTTTTTTAAACTTCTATATACTTTAGATTGTTTTACCTATGCAAAATTTGATGTTAAAACTTACTTATTTTGCATGCATATGTTAGTGGACACTATTTAAAAGATTTTTGGACATGGTGGTTCACATTTCCAAACCAGATCACACAATTAATTTTGCAGGACAATACTATCTTGTAATAGCTAACTGCTCACTATTACTTAAAAAGACTGATACAACTTGATAAAAGTTCATCATCATCTTCCTAGGATTATTTTAACTTCTTATTGTTAAAAATATTACTACATTAACGATTGATTAATCGTATGTTTTGATGAGAATACCGTGTTTTACAAATGAACAACTCTATTTTTAATGACAAGCCAAAGCAAAACAGGGGGCTCTTAGCTTGTTTTCATGATTAAGAAGTTTTGGAGAAAAATCGCACACATCTATTAAGTCTTATATAAGGAACACAATGAAATCTTAAATCTTTCAATTGATGCAATTAATCGAATGTTTTTAGTCCAAAACCTTTATTTATAAATACAACTAAGTCTAAAAGTTTTCAGTTCTATATATTTGATAATGTAATTTGATCTTCCAATCTCCATGAACGAATCAAGATATATCCCAAGAAGTAGCAAAGAATCATATTCATCCAATTTTTTTTATTGAAAAGAAGATCCAAAATGGCTTTAGAGTCCAAGTAAATCAATAATAATCTCCAATAAAACCTAGCTTTTGTGCCTATCTGAGGTCGGGCCACAATGCCCATAAATCCGCTTGAACACAATTATAATTTATATATACTGACGAATGCAACAAATTTCTCACCCATGTTCGAAGGTGATAAAAATCATTTATCTCCCCTATCTAGATCATTCTTATCAGGTTAAGCTTTTTTTTTTGGGGGGGATCGAAATATTAAGTTAAGCTTAAAGTATCTTATTTAGTTGTACTATTATCAACAAGTACCATCCATGTTCTCACAAAAAAAAAAAATTCAATACCAGTATGAAAGTAAGCGTGTTATTCGGCACATTGCGACAAACGAAAATAATAATATCAAAAGCTAAAACAAACAATTTGAATGATGTGACCTATCCTATTTTGAGCATGTCACAAATGATTCTTTTTATGGAATTAATTCGACATAACAAAAAAAAATATCAATTGATCTACATATAATAAATGGCTTCTCTATAATGACTGTTGCTCGGGAAGGGACTTCCGACATGGTATTTAAAAGAGAGGGATAATAAGAACAATCAAGAAAATCAAAGTCTAGAATAGGATTTAAAAAATAAATAATTTCTCTTCTAATCTTGGATGGTTTCCACTTAGCACTTTATCTTACATTAAATTACATGGCCATATCCACCAAGCTGTTAAAAAAAAAAAAAAATCACGCAAGCAGATTTGACCCAAACTTCTACTTTTGCCCTTTGAAAGCCCTTCTCTCTCTCTCTTCGCTGGCTATGCAGTGCCGCTACCCTTCCTATTGTGAGCGATAGCGAGACAAGAGGAGAGAGCATAAATAAAGAGGAAGGGAGGGGGGCCAAAAGAGCCCAAGGAAGAAGGGTTCCTCCTTCACTATCAAGCCTCCTCCAATTAATAAAAAGTCTCTCCCCAAAAATCCCCATCTAGAATCCTCATCTAGGGATTTCGTCTCTCCCCCAAAATCACCATCGTGAAAGATTTGTTTGCATCAATACTTGCTCGTTAAGAGTTTCAGAGCACAGCAAGCATAGCCTAATCTCATAGCACAGCAACAGCAAGCACAACCTATTCAAGCATACTCTGCACAAAGTGTTGTGGCTTCAATGGAGGAAGAAGAATGAAGGTGTCCACGTGTTCAACTATGAAGAGAAGATTCCTTGCTGAAGAACTGTTATTCAATTCTAGCTTACTTAACAGATTAAACAACAGTTTCTCTTTTTTGTTTTTAGTTAGTTTTTCCTTTCTTGAGTCGGTTTTGCTTCTTCTTCATCGAGTTCATGTAAATAAATAGAAAAACAGAGCCATTGTAACAGACTGAGATGAACACTTTCATACCTTGAATATACAGAGAGAGAGAATTGAATCCAAAAAAGCTTCTTGTTCACTCTTATCTTTCTTTCATTCTGCTCATCTTCACAAGAGAAACGGCCTAGCTAGGCCATTTCCATCGGTGACTTCATCCTCTCCTTCTCTCTCTCTCTGATCCAACCAGAGGAGGGGAAAATGGATCCCACCTCAGTGTTGGGTGGTCTGGGGCGCTGATTCTTGCTGTATGGGAAGAATGGAAAAAAGAATTGAAACTCACTAAATCTGCTAAAGATGAACTTGACGACCTCAATGACTTGATCAAGCAGATCAAAGATCTTCTCGCGAAAGCCTACTCAAAGGAGATCATCGATGAAAAGCTCAAAAGGGGCATAAGGAGGATGTGGAAATTTCTCTATGACTCTCAAGACGCTATTGAGGACATGAAGCGACGTAATTCCGAGGGGAGGTGGAGAGGTCTTAATTTCTACTTTTGCCGTAGATACGGAGATGGAACTTTTGCAGAGAAATCAAGATTTATCAAGAAAACGCTGCAGACATTCGAAGATAATCTTGGGAGACCATAGAGGCTCATTTTTAGATTACCAGGCAACCAAGACCATTCCCGCTCGGCTAGCGTTGGGTCATCGGTCAATGCCTTAAGTGAGAAGACAGATACATTAGTGGGTATCAAAGAGCCGATGGACCAGCTGGTCAAATGGCTAACAGAGAGCCTTCTGTCGAAAGTGATTTTCGTCCACGAGGCCAAGGAGTAGGCAAGACTAATCTAGTGGGCGCCGTGCTTCGTGACCAAAGGGTAAGCCGTCTCTTCAAATACTATGTATGGATCGAGGATTTAAGATCCTTTGAGTTTGCCGACAAAATAGGGGAATTGCTCATGAAAGCAAATGCAACGATGTGGAATTTGAACATGGAGGGCTGAACGAACAACGAACATCAGTTAAACTTGAAGACGCTTTCGAACGCAAGTCGTCCGAAAACTTTAGTTGGGCTCTCGTCTTGGATGATGCAGGCAAAGAGGATGTGTTCAGTTTCCTCTAGATTAAATTAATTGAAACTCATCCGAGCTTGCTCATCACAACTCATGACAAGAGCCTAAAATCTCACTCCAAGCTTTATCTACAGAGTCCAAACTATTCCATCCACAACTTCGAGCATGTTTTCCTTAATGATTCTCATTCTCTATTTTGCCGATATATTTCCCCTCGGATATCCCTCAACCTGATTTTGAGTGCATGTTAAGAAGATGCCAAGGATTGCCACTCACGATTTTGGCAACATGTAGGCATTTGGAAAATAATAAAGATGATGATGTTGCAGGTGACTCTGATGCTGTTCGATGGAAAAAATTGAGTGACGGGCTTGAGGAAGAACTACTATCCAGTGGGCACAAAGTTGGCCTAAATGAAAAAACGATTACTCTGCGCATGGACTACCTTCTCGATGTCCATGCTTATATTTTTTACTTGAGCATCTTCTCGTTAGATCGTCCCATAAGGTGCTCCACAATGATGCGATTATGGATGGCAGAAGAGTTTACTAAGCATGATCCAGTTTGGGAAAATCCAGGGACAACTTTACAAAAGCTATTAAAACATCATGTAATTTGGGGAAAGAAAACAAGTTATGGGAGGGTCAAAACTTGTTGTGTTCACAACCTTCAGCATCAACTCATTATTTCTCATTCAAAAGATGCAGAGATCGCGATGATTGTTACCCGCCCGGAAGAAAGATTGCCTGAGAATGTATGGTACCTTTCCTTTCACAAACCTATACGTGAAATAGATAAGAACACATTCCCTACATTTCTTCGAAAAGATGTACCCAAAATCCTTGAAAGAATTATTGGAGAAGGTTGAGAGGCTTAATGTGCTACATATTCAAAGATATTTGACCAGGTTGAAAGGTAAGGTGCTACATATTCAAAGATATTTGACTGAGAAGGAAGAAAATCAAGCTTTTTTGAATTCTTTTCCTAAAAAATTCTCCAGTCGAGAAATCTTAGGTACCTAAGTCATAAAAGATCTTACACAACTGGAGACCTTGGATCTCAAAGATACCATTGTGCATGAGCTACCAAAAGATATTTTGAAGCTAAAAAAACTACACCATGTGTTAGTATATAGGTCTGACAGAAGTCCGGACACAAGTAGTAAGCCAAAGCTTGGTGTGAAGGTCCCATCAGCATTAGGACACTTGAGATCATTGTAAAAACTATGCATGATAGAGCTAAAATCAGTGAGGGGAAAGAAAACAATTGTGCAAGATCTTTTATGCCCGATGAAATTTTCCTTATGTTGGTACCCCTTAAACTTAGGTACCTAAGATTTCTCGATTAGAGAATTTTTTAGGAAAATAATTAAAAAAAACTTGATTTTTTTCTTTCTCGATCAAATATCTTTGAATATGTACCACCTTAAGCCTCTCAACCTTCTCCAACAGTTCTTTTAAGGATTTTGGGTACACCTAGAAATGTAGGAAGTAAAGTCGTTTGACCAATATGTTTTTATCTATTTCATCTATAGATTTGTGAAAGGAAAGGTACAGTACATTCTCAGCTTTCTTCCTTCTATACATGTACTTGATTTGTGCTTCAGTGTTGGAAGCAAAAAGCCTTTTTTGCTTTTTTTTTTTTAATATAAATATTGTTTTTTAATTATTTTTTTGTCTTTTCCCTATTTTGTCTTGTCTACTGCACTTCCCCCTCGACAACTCCTCTGCACACCCGAGGCCAACATTTGCTTTTCTTTTTTCTCTTGCTTTTTCTTTTGTTTTGCTCCCTTGCCGAACCATTACCAAAATAAAACCACGTTCGACGAGCCCTCACCAACGTTTGGACCACCGCCAGACCACCATCCGGCGTCGGTTGTTCATTCCGACTGACGCCGGGCATGGCCGTTGGCCGAGACATGGCTCGGCCCCCACTGAGGTTAGCCGAGGAGACAAAACTCGGCCGAACGACCGGGCACCATTCGAGATAGCCCTGATACCGACATCCTTTTAACACCTGCCGGTGCCATCACCGGTAACCTTCCCTTTCCTCATACCATCCACGACCAACCCACAAGAAAACAAAGAAAATATATGGAGACCTGACCTAGATAGAACGTCGAACACCTGGGGCGCGCCGACTGAAAAGCTAACGAAAACTCAACTAAAGATAAATCAGCAGTCAAGGCAGAAGCAACAACCAAGCAAAGTCTAAAACAACAAAATCGCAGCTCACCGGGATCGGAGACTCGTGCGGGCCCGAGAAACGCGAGCTCCGGTCCGACGAGATAAAAAAAATCCGAGTAAAAGGAGGGCGTTTGTGCGCTCGGGTGATGGGTCCTACTTGGCTCGATGACGGCGGCCTGCAGGCAAGTTTGAGATGGCACGAACTGTGGCCGACCTCCCTGGTGTCGTCAAGATAAGATCGTCGGGTTAAAGGGACTGAACTCGAAAGGAAACTTATTGGAAGAATGGATGCCGAGAGGCGAGGTCACGGGTGCGGTCGAGCTTCTTTCCCGCTCTCTTCTCTCAATTTCTCGCTTTGCTCTCACTCACGACGCTCTGTCTCTCAGGCTTTCTCCTGATTCGGTCTCTCTCTCCCTCTCTCTCTCTCCCCTCCGGCTAGCTCCCTATCTACCCAAAACCAACAGCCCCTCTCGCTTTTAAGCTTGGCCAGCAAGCGCATGGCTCCTGCCACTGCCAGCTGCCTTGCCGGCCTAACTCCGACCTTGGGATCATGCTGCGCGATCCGCTGCCTCGTCTACTCGCTCGTTCCTCTGGCTCGTACTTTGCTTTTCCTTCTTTCTACAGAGAGCGTGAGTGAGAGAGAGAGGAAGTAGAAAAGAAGATTGGGCCGGAAAAAAGGAAAGGGAAAAAAGAAAAAAAGAGGAGGCTGGGCCAGGCCTAAGCCAAAGCCAATGGAAATGGATAAAGAGAAAAAGAAAGAAGGCCGGGCCAATTTTTTTTTTTTTTCATTTTTCGATTTTTTAAAAAATTAATTGAAAAAATATTTAGATTTAATAATTAGTGATAGTTATGTAAATGCTCATAATGTCTACGCATAATGGATTTTAATGAAAATATACATAATGCATTTTAATGAAGGTTATTTACTTTAGTCTTTATTTCTTTTTTTTAGCAACTAATTCTTAATTTTGTATGCAATTGAGTTATAAATAAAATGATAAAATTTAGGTGTCAACAACATCAATGCGTGTCAAGTCTTGTATGTATCGATTTTTTATCTATGTCAAGTCGGCAATAAATCTTTTCACAAATGTCAAACACATGCACTCTTATTTTATCAATAATTGTTTCCCCTAATTGTGTGAAAAACACCTTATTCTTCATGAACTCAATGATTTGTTTGTTTTAGCACTAGTTACTTGGTGTCGGCAGTGGCAGTGATGGCACTTGATACATAACTATAAAAAAGAAAAAAAAAATGTACTCATTAACAAGTGCCTCGAGGTCATTAACTAAAACTGTTGAAATTAAAAATAACGCATATAAACACATGAGAAGGAAGCATATTTCACAGAACACAATTAATGAGTTTTGACAAGTGCGTTGGGGTATTCTTTGACATTTTCGAAAAGCAAAATCTCCTACAAATTTTTAGTTAGATCAACATTAAAGACACTTTAATAATTTTGAACAAGAACATTTCTCTTTGCTAATTTTTAAATGGACTTTGATAAACAAAACTAGGTTTTGGAATTGGAGGCCAAGGCTTATAAGTGGTGTCCGTTCCTAATTAATGTGTGATCAAATTCGATCTTTTCAAAAGGATTTCCCCACGTCTTGCAATGTTTTTAAATTGTCAATAAGTATTCTATTATGTAACGCTCAAATCATATTTCATCGAATCAATGGTTAAGGAACTCTGGTGATTAAAATTGTAGGACATGCTTGGTGCAAATTGGAATTGGTGACACTGTTCGATTGTTTACGGACATCACGTTGAATCTAAATTTCGATGGATGTCATCTTTGATGCATCCAATTAGATTAACGGGTGTTATTTCATGAGCTTGAAATTTGTACTCTAAAGATGAAAGTCCATCTCGTTCAGCCCACACCAACTCCGACCTTCGATGCCAAAACGTCCAAATTTCAAAGACCAAACATAGTCTAGACAACTACAACATGGTAAATCCTAGCTAGGAAGAGGGCCACCAAGCCAAAGCAGCGCAAAACTGACGATGGCGGAGCAGGAGAAGAAACAGCTGACGACGGCGGAGCAACGGCCGTGGGAAGACCTGCCTGCATTGTGCTGGGAGGCCGTCCTCCGCCGCTTGGTCTCCGCCGCTGACCTCGAGTCCGTCTCCTCCGTCTGCAAGCGATTGCTACACATCTCCAGCACCGTCCGCACCAGCCTCTCCGTCACCAACCTACAGACCCCGCGCTGCGTCGGTTCCCTCCTCCGGCGCTTCACGTCCCTCAAGTCCATCGACCTTAGGTCGTTCCGCGGCGACCCGTCCTCCGTCCTCCTCCAGATCGCGCAGTTCCCGTTGCGCCTCGACCGCCTCGACCTCTCCAACCAGGAGTCCCTCCGCTTCGATGGGTTGCGCGAGATGGGGTCCAAGTTCGGGGCTTTGAGGGTCTTGGTGCTGTCCTATATTGGGTTGCTGGGGGATGCCCACTTAGTTTACCGCGCTCGAAGAGCTCGACATTAGCTATCCGGAGCAGAGTGATCCGGCTCGGGTCACGGACGACGGTATCTCGGACCTGTCGCGGAAGCTGCAGAGGCTGTCGCGAATCAACCTTTCGGGTAATCCGTCTCTCTCTGATCAGTCTCTTGTGGTTCTGTCGGTGAATTGCCCGTCTCTGAAGGAAATCAAGCTTGGGGAATGTGACTCAATTATTGGGAGAGGTATTGCTTCGTTGATAGTGAACAGGCCTCACTTGGTCTCCTTGGCCCTGAATTACATGAGACTGGAGGCCATTTTATGTGAGGAGTTGGTGGACTCCTTTGGTCACGCTAGGGGTTTTATTAGTCTGGATTTCTCGGGCTCGTCTATCTGGGATGGGTTCCTGATGGCTGTTGCGGAGGCAAACATTCCGCTCAAGAGACTCATACTTTCGCGCGCCCTGGGGTTTTCCTTCGACGGGATTCGGATGATCATGCTATGTCACCAGGATATCAAGGTCTCAGATTTGGAGGCAGTAGGTTTCCTCACAGATGACGACATGAGCGTGATATGTGAATATCTTCGCAGTCTGACCCACATTAACATCAGTCGCTGCTCCAATCTCACGATGGCAACATTGTATAGCCTCATGACACAATGTCCCTTCCTGAAGGCAATCAAAATGGGGAAGACAAACCTAAGGGAGGATGATGCTAATGAAACTGATATAGTGGTGAATTGTCAAGTGAGGTCTCTTTGCATACCTTCTAATGGTAAACTGACCGACGAATGCCTCAAGAAGATTGGGCGTATGTGCCCCAACTTGCAGTATCTTGATGTAAGCAATTGTTTGAAGATAACTGGGGATGGCATTTCGGGTGTGCTGAAGAGCTGCCCTGAAATCTGTTATTTGAAGATCTTTGGTTTAAAAAACATAAGGAATCTATGCATCGACTTTGAACTCCCACGCTTAGAGGTCTTACAAGCAGAAGGCATGAAACTCAACGAAGAGCAACTAGCGGCATTTATAAGTAGATGTTGCCATCTCAAGAATCTCAACTTAATGGACTGTGTGATCTGTTGAACGAAGGGGTAAAAAAGGTGGTGAAGAATTGCAATACATTGAGGGAGATAAATCTATGGAACTGCAATAATGTAGGTGACGATTTCCCATTTTAAAATTGGATGGTGTCTATGAGGCCATCCTTGAGGAGAATAGTCCCACCTCACGGATTAGTTTCATCCGAAATCCAAGACTTGTTCTTGCAGCATGGGTTGTCTTGTTGGGGATGATTGACTTCAAAGGGACAATCGACGAGGTAATTGTCTACGAAGATGTCACTGCCCGTGTATCTTTCTGTGTTAGAATGGTGTGTTGTCATTCAATGCGGACCTCATTTTTATAGGACTTGCCATTATTCTGTAGATTGTTGTGGTTACTTGATACTTTATCAACAGTTCAATAATCTCTTATTCATCGTACTGTCCAATGCTCTTGTCTTTTCGAGTTTGTATTCTACCCTTTTATTGTTTTTAACTATTTTTGGGCCTTTTGTGATCTTGACTGTAGCTTTGTTTTCCACCTGTTTCATTGTTTGAAAAATAAAAAAGAAGTTTTCTTTGGCATGACTTTTGCTACTTCTTGAGCTTTGTTCTTGCTTCCTTGGTATCTCTAGCTTCCTAGACCTGTCATTTTCATTGGGTCAATAACAGATTGTGTTCGGAACAATAAATGTGCCTGAATATTTAAAGCTAAAAGTGTTGTTTTGTTTGCGTGCATAATTCCCAAACTCATATCAACCCTTTTTTTTTACGAACAAAGATGGTGTTTGAATTACATCTCACTTTTTGCCCAGTGCTCATGGAAGCAAATTCGAAAGCATTATAGAACTAGTCAGGTTAATGTTGGATACCTGTATCTGTCTTAAACTACTCATAACTATCACACTTGAGTTGCTTTTCACTTTCTTCCTTCTATACATGTACTTGATTTGTGCTTCAGTGTTGGCAGTCTTGATAGATTGAATCCAAGAGCCTTCAACTTCATACTTGGACGGCACATCATCTTAATCTCTTATAATCGATTTGGAAGTTGAGGATTATGATTTTTGTTTTAGTGTAGAATCGCACTAGCAACGGCACCACTAGATGGGCATTTCTACAAGGCATGAAGTTTGGACATCCACAGATCCGGCTCAATATGTGTTCAGATAGTTGATCTTATGGAAGCATATACTCATTCAAAGTCAAAACGAATGAATCGGCAGCTCTATGGAAGAAATTCATTGTCTGCTTGATTTGGTAGGCACAATCTTCAGCAAGTTCGGAATGTTTTGCTGTGTCTTATATATAAACATGGTTTTGGAATTATTTTGAATGTAAGGTCGATGCTTGAGATGTGAGCACCTTTTGCGTATCATTGTGCAGATAGCAAATTTGAATGTGATAGTGTTATGATATTGCTTTGGTTGAATAGTAAAAGTGATGAATCTTGTAGGTACTGAGTGGGCTTGGGCATGGCCGGTTAGGGCATTTCTTCTTGCCCAGCCTCACTCTTTGCTTGTGACGGTATGGTACTTAAAAGAATTGCCGGAGAAGAAAGTAATGTGAGGCGATCTAATACCGGGTGTAAGAAATTAGAATACCGCGTATAGACTACAAGAGGACATCTAAGCAAGTTGACTGGTTCAAGAAGAATCCAGTCACATCTCTTATCAGTTTTATTATAACTAGCATTGTTCAAGAAAATCTTTCAAGCATTCCTGGCGAAGGAAATCTAGTAGATCGACAATTTTTGCTTCTGGTAATTGGCCCGGGCAGGGAATTTTAGCTGCCAATCCCATTCCTTGGAATGCTGCGCTTCCAGGATCTGGCTCCGCAGAGGCAGCAAGTTCAACAGAAGTAGCCGAAAACATTGTTAATGCCACCGTATCATTTAATGATACTGGTTCGTCTTTAGAAACCCTGTGAAATTAAAATGAAAAGGTAACTTCTGTCTGTGAAGCGTACATGGGTGCTTATGGAGTTGCAGATGCTGATATCTTATTTGATAACCTGTTGCTAACCTGTTGCAGAGGATATACAAGATCAGATCACCATGTAAAACCTACAGTAAATCAAAATCAAGCATTTTTCAAATACCCTAGAGAAATTCTCCAACAATATTTTGTAATAGTGTTAGATAATAATATTTATGTTATTAGGTAGTCGTTAGTTGTTACTTTTAGAGGGCGAAATAACTTCTAGATAGCTGGCGCAAAAGCACGCATAAATACGAAAAAGAAGGTAGTCGACTTAATAATCTATTTGGCTGAAAAACAGAAAATCGACCAACTTGCGAAAGTTTTTTCTTTTTCCCTTTTTCCATTCGACTGATGGACGTTTCAAACACAGGGATTCTTCTCTTCAATAATTGAATTTCTTATTACAACAGCCACAGCATATTTGGTTGCCCGCGCTATGTTAAAAATTTCCTAAGCTGGTGCTGGAAAGATAGAGTGGAGACGATGGCGGACAGTTTGATCACATTTTTCCTGAATAATCTTATGACCTGCTTCAAGAAGAAAAGAAAATCTCGGCGAGTGCTCGAAAGCAGCTGGAATCCCTCATCAACGAGGCAAAACACATGAGAATCTTCCCCAGAAAAGCTGACTTGATGGACATCACCGATGAAGCGTATAGAGAATGCTTGAAGCAGGTGAGAGAGATTCTTTTCGATGCTGAAGATTCAATTGAGAAATTCATGCTACGAGAAGGTTTTCTGCGTCGCCGCCCTTCCCTGAAGAAAATGCTGGTTCCTTTCAAGAACCTGCGGAATAAGCATAGGATTTATGCTTACGCTGAAGATCTCAAGTCGAAAGCTGCAGATGCTATCGACAATCTTCGGAAGTACACATTAGACTTTAGGCAGGGGAGTAGCTCCAAGACCCATACGACACTCGAGGTAACTTCTGGAATGACACCCTCCTGCTGACTGATGCCCAGCTGGTCGGCATGGAAGGGCCTCGGGAGCATCTGGTGCAGTGGCTACTCAAGGATGATATATTCATCGTGGCCGCCATACATGGGATGGCTGGGATTGGTGAGACTACTCTGGCCAACAGCATGTGCTGTGATGGGAGAGTGAAGCAGCGCTTCACTTGCCGCGTGTGGGCCGCCGTTTCAGAGTCGTTCAACATCAAGGAGCTCCTGAAGATGATTGTCAACAGGTTGTGCAAGCGGTTGAAGCTGGAGTTGCCTGGGAACATGGACGACCTTACCCTGCCCTGAGGTCGTAGATCAAGAGGCTGCTGAAAAAGAGGCAGTATGTGCTTGTCTTAAACGACGTGCAGAGCGAGGATTTGCTCCACTCGATCAAAAACTTATTTGTAAGAACAAGCAGGCAGTTGATCATCACCACGCTAGATGAAGCCATATCGAATGCCTTTGCTAAGAACTTGGAAGGTCACGTCTACTAGATGGATCTCCTCTCTCGGAGGACTCATTCAAGTTGTTTTGCCGAAAAACTGCCAGGCAAGATTCATGTCCGCCTGGTTTCGACCAAGTTTCTGAGAAAATCTTGAAGAAGTGTGGGAGATTGCCGCTTGCAATCAATGCAGTTAGTGGCCTATTCATCACGAAACCTCTTGATCTAACCGAATGGAAGGAGGAATGCGACAGACTTGGCAAAGTGCTGGTAGATAACCAAGGCGAAATCGAAACGACGAAGAGAATTTTCTCAGTCAGCATTAACATGCTCTAATATGATCTCAAATGATGTTTTCTCTACTTGAGCATCTTCCGGCCCTATATCCAATACAGTGCTCCCAGTTGATTCGGTTATGGATGGCGGAAGGATTCGTCAAGCAGTCGTGAAGAGGGCACTTGAGCAAGCCAATGAGTTCCTGAAAAAGCTTCTGCTGAAAAACTTTATCCAGGTGGCTGATACAAGCACCAATGGAAGAATCATGGCCTGCCGCGTCCACACCATTCTTCACGAGATCATTGTTTTTAAATCCAAGGATGTGGAGTTTGCGTTCGTCACTCTCAACGAAGACGAACCATGGCCTCATATTGTTTGACGCCTATCCATTCAGAACATGGTACAAGATATAGGCAGATTCAAGCGACTTCGGTCCCTATTCGTTTTCGAGCAGTCACGTCAGCAATCCCACGGGTCCTCTGTTAATTCACTTCTACTACAAACCTCAAAACTATGAAAAAGCGGATGATGGAACGACGCAGCCTCTAACCACCCAAATGTCTCTCCTAAAAGTCCCCGTCGACATCAATCTCACTCGAATGGCCACTAACTAAGAGACCTCAAAAGATTGGGAAAGAGAGGAGGGAGCAACCACAAGTTCATTGAGTAGTACATATCTTTTAAACAGATTGAGTACCTACCATACATTTTACAAAGCGATATAAAAAATCATTTATCTCAATTTCACTATATAATCTGCATACAAAATATAAATGAGTTATATTGCTTGTATATAAAAAAAAGCTTGTTAAATTAATAATATCATAACAAATATCAATTGTCCAATTCATTAATCAATCTCATCAATAAACGCATCATTGTTGCATTCCATTGATTAATCTTATGTCATATGTCAATGGCCTATTCCATTGATTTATCTCATCTGAAACTACACTTCAATGGTTCATCTATCATTCAATGTTTTGTTTAATATCAAACTATAGTCACGACACAATGCCCGATGACAAAACGACCAAGATTCCCTCTTTGCAAAGGTCTCCATCTATTATTAGCTAGTGGCTCAGTTCATAAGGATATTCTAGATCAGTATGCACATACCCACAAGCCCCTTACTAAGCTCATAGTAATATTGAACATCAATACCAATCTACAACATGCTTCGCAATCTACAAAGCCAAATCCAGAAATCATTTCATATATCACCAATAACTTTTACAACTCATTCATCGGATAAAAATACTTTTCTCATAAAGTATTTCTCATATCATTTCATAAACCAAACAAATAACATTTCGTAAGATGGCTACATTTCGTAACATAGCCATCTGCCATTTCTCAACCATTTTGCAAATCATACTTAAACCTCTCCATAAACTAGTCGTAAAGCAATTACACATGCGTAACCTGTAGTGAAACATTTTATAATATGCTTCTCAAACCATTCTTAAATAACTAAGAGGTAGTGAATACTCGATCTCGCTTTATGTAACAAAAGCGCTCTTTTTAGTTCAAAATATATACATCAAAGCATGGGTTTTACCAAACCAAAGAAGATATGGTATTACTCTTATGGATATGCCCCATACCAAAAGGTTCGTTCAAATCACTGAACTTGCATTCCTATCATATAAACGAGAAATAGCATCAAAACCAAGTAAATTACTATCTCAACTATGGTTAAGCTAAACTAAGTTTAAATGTTAACAAAATAACTACCATGCATCAACAAATCTCATGTCCGAAACGATTATTCAAGTTGTTCGTTACGTGGAGTTTGAATGTGAAACTTTATCACGCCATAACTCTTTCCACAAACCTCGTTTCAAACATTCTTCTAATTAATAGAAAGCTCTTTCAATAAACTACAAGGAACCCAATTTGGCCATTCCAAAAATCAAGCTGAAAATCGACAAAATACGGGCCTAAAGTTGTTAGACACACATTGTTCATCATATGCGGGAAACTTTGAAATTTTATTTCGAACAAACCATAAACTCAAATCAAGATATATAAAATTATATAGCTCCACAACACCCTAAGCTATCATTATATATATATCTATGAATCTTCAATAGTTCCGAATTTCAAGCCCTAGGTCAAAAATTACTTCGATTGGACGAACGAGAGGCACGAGTGCTTACCAAGTGTTGCGTTACGTAGTTGAGACAAGGTCCAAAGGCGTGCACATGAGAAACCCTTCTTTTTTTCTCTTCCCTTTCTTTCTTCTTCTCTTCTCTTCTTCTCTCTTTCCCAAACTACTTTTGTTCCTCCTTAAAAGAGTGAGGGTTCAGGACCTGAGCATGTCCTTAAATTACTTCTATTCTCAGAGTCAACTCCAACAGTAAAATGGGGTAATGATAACCGTGGGGGTCCGGACCACCCTTAATTCGGGTCCCCCGGCCTTGATTCTGGTGAAGTCCTTCTCCTAGCATACTAGGTTGGGTTCAGGAAATGATAGGCAGCTGGTGCGGTCCGGTCACAGCCCACAAACTTTTTTTTTTTTTTGACTTTTCAACCCTTTTTTATTATTATTTTAAAACAAAGTGGGACCCACCACTTCTTTCACCTAGTAAAAAAGAAGTCCGACTATTACCACAAACATTTGAGGTATTTGAGCTTGAGGGGTACCAAAGTGAGTGAGATTCTAGAGCCTATAGATGGGTTCCAAAACCTTGAAACCCTGTGTCTTAAACATACCATTGTCATAAATTGCCTCGAAGTATCTAGAACCTGAAATTACTTTGCCATCTGCTCGTGTACAGTTACAAATTGAAATTTTCTCATCCCGATTTCCACTTTAAATATGGTTTTAAGGTGTTAGTATTTGCGGAAGCGTGTGTTTAATATGGGTGCAAGTGAGTGTTGGTGTGTGTGAAATATAGCAAGGGATACACGAAGGAACAAGGGACAAAGGCTAGAAAAAAACAGACTTTCACGGCAAGGGGAGTTCAAGGGAAAGGCTCTTATTATGTGGTGGGAAATATGAAGGAAGGAGGTTTGCTAGTTGCTTAGTGAGTAGGATTGGACGTCCACCAAGCCTATTTATAAGCCTACCTCACCAACTTACTCATGCAAAAATCTTTGCTCAAGTTAGAGATTTTCTTATCCTTAGTTAGCTCTTTTATTGAGCTTGCGACCCAACTTTCAAGGAGCATTGATGGAAAAGAAAAATAATTAAGACTCTGCTTTTTTCATAGAGTATTAATTACTTACTTCCCATCTTAAAATATGATTGGTCATGTTTTCCTCTAATCATTCTCTAATATGGACGTCATTCATTTTTATTAATGTTGGTCAACTTTGTATTTTGCTAATAATCATAACTTCTAATCTATCAAGTAGGCATCCTTGGAGAGAATTTTGTTCAATTAGAAATGAAGGAAAATATTCTTTGATATGAAAATTGGGATCTTCATGACACTAACTTTGAACATATGCACGATTTACCGAAGCAAACATTTTGACATGATACGAATTGCCATCAGATCATAGCTTCGCCTTTTCAATTCAGTGATGTTATGCCTATCAATGGGTGAGAGCATATGCGTTGACTAGCAAGTATCTCCTCTTTTTCATATCTCTTTCTTAAGTTTAAAAAAACAGAAATTATCCCTATGATAGAGCAAACGAAATGCGTAAGGAAGCCATCTCAACTTCAAAAACAAAATTAGGTGGGAAGTCAATTTTTTTATTATTATTGTGACTGTGCTCACGCAACCCCATTTAAGGTTATGTTATTAGTTGTAATCTTGCTGAGCTGATTGGATGTTTGCCGACATTAAACATGCCTTGCTAGGAATGAAATCGACATTGGAAATATCATAGGAACTTCTCACAATCCTCTTGAGCTTCATTTCTCCAAATTAAATTGAACTTCTCTTAATACGAAAATAAAGTAATTGAATTGGAGTTAGGCGAACCTTCTCCATATGCTTCCCTCTACATTCAACACCAACTCCTCCTGGGATTTTAATCTCGGTCAAGACATTACTATGCTGTAAAAGAAACCGCTTCAGCCCAACGACGCCAAACCTCTCGTACTCCTAGTCCTAGAACAGAGGACATACACCAATTCTGCAATTTCCGGAGGTAACCCACCTATATATATCGGATTTGAGGACCACAAAATAATAAAATTGGCGTGCTAGGGTGGAACGGCCCTTACATGAACCTCTTAAGATGGGCAAGCTTATCCGAATAGAAGGTAAGCTTCTTTGGCTAGACTTCCGATATGAGAAACTCTCACATTTTTGCTATTCATGTGGGCGGTTGGGCCATTATGCGTCGTACTGTAAGGAAATACCTTTTGATGAAGCAAAGGTGGATGGTCAAGGGAAAATGGCCTATGGTCAGTGGCTACGGGCAGAGGTAAGAGAGAATAGTCCGTATTGGAACGCTTTTTACAACCCACAAGATATTGTAGCTACCTCGGAAGAAACTGTACCTGAAACGCCACCAACTCAACTTCAGGTCTAGCACGCATCTGCACTACTTCCGATGGCCCCTGCTGCGGAAGTTCCTATGTCAGTTGCAGCCACTATCACTAACCAACTTGCCCCTACCCAAGGACAAACACACCAGCATCCTCAGCTACATCGACCCCTTCTTCAACCTGTTCCAATACCTACAGTAGAGAAGTTAAAAGGCATTCAAACTCACCCGATAGAAACCATAAAGCCAGAGAAAAACAAGAATGTGCGACTGACATCAAAACAAGGGAAGGCCAAAAAGATTAAGAGATATAACCCCTATGAGCCTAAGCACTTGCTGCTCTATGATTCGGATGACAATAATCTTATGGATACCTCGGTATATGCGGCTGAGGAAGCCGAAGCAAGGGCCTTGGTGGCTGGCCCTAAACAGCCACCACCCGACAAATGAAGCTTATAAGCTGGAACTGTCAGGGTTTGGGTAATCCCCTGATAGTCCAGATCCTAAAGGCCTTGATGGCCAAAGAAAAGCCCGATGTCGCTTTTTTAATGGAGACAAAGAACCCAGAATCAAAGCTTTTAAGGATTAAAAGTCAGTTACGGTTTTAGCACTCATATAACATTAACCCAATTGGAATTGCAGGAGGCTTATCTCTGATGTGGAATGACCAGGTATCTATTCAGGTGCTTTGCTCTTCTCAATATTTGATAGATATGACTTGCAAGTTGGTACAGGAAGATAGAACTTTTCGTCTAACCTGTGTTCACGCCCCTTATAATTATCGCCAACGACAGGGAGTATGGGATGAACTCAGAATGATTGGTAGAATGAATTGCTTTCCCTAGTTATGTGTTGGGGACTATAATGAAGTACTTTATCATTGGAAAAACTTGGCAAGAAACCTGTGGAATCTCATCGTATGCTGTCTTTTTGTTCTGTTCTGAATGATTGTGATATGATGGAGATAGCTAACAAGGGATGTCAATTCACTTGGATGAATAATAGAGAAGGGGAGGAGATTGTAAAGGAACGGTTGGACCGGGCTCTATGTTCGATGGACTGGCGTATCCTATTCCCTGAGGCTGACGTGCTAGCAATACCAGCGGTTGGTTCCGACCATAGTCCGTTGATACTCCAAACTTCAGCACCGATCAAAAGGAGGCATAAATTGTTCATCTATGAAGTCTATTGGAATGATGATGAAGAATGCAGTGAGATCATATCTACAGCGTGGAATTCTATTTCTCCCAACTAGCCAGTTTTTCTTCCTAAGTTGAAGCATATAAGCACCGCCCTATCTACTTGGAGTCGATCTAAGTTTTCAAATGGACGGTCTAGTGCCATCATGCTACAAAATCAGCTACAAAATATGACTAACCAACAGCATTTAAATTATAAAAAAGAGGAAGCTGCTACAATCAAAGAGGATATTACAAGACTTTGGCAGCAGGAAGAGAAGTACTGGGCTATGAGATCTCGCATACAATGGTTGAAGTGGGGGGATAAGAATACTCGATTCTTTCATGCATCTACTCTACAAAGAAGGTCTCGAAATCGCATTACAATACTTCAAGATGACCAACAGCAGTGGATTCGTGACACTCAGGCCCTACAAGATATGATGACAGCTTTCTTTTCAAAATTATACACAACTCAGGGGTCGAGGGATTATGGTCCTATCCTCACCCAATGTCCGCCGATTGTCATTGATGAGATGAATGACCAGTTAATTGCTAAGGTTACAATGGATGAGGTGAGACAGGCCACATTCCAATTAGGGACTACAAAGGCCCCTGGCCCTAACGGACTAGGCGGTTTGTTCTATCAAACACATTGTGATATTATTAAAGACGATCTATTTCTCCAAGTACAGCACTTCATGATGACAGGTCAGATGCCTCCCAGTATCAATCAGACTTTTCTTACTTTGATTCCAAAGGTACCCCATCCAGAAAAGCTAGAGCAATATCGCCCCATTAGTTTGTGTAACTTCGCCTACAAAATACTGGCCAAGGCCCTAGCTAATCGCCTTAAACCTTATTTGAGCTCTCTCATATCTAAGGAACAGTCCGCCTTTGTTAGTGGGAGACAGATCTAGGACAATATCTTGATTGTGCAATAGGTTCTTCACCAGTCTAAGATCAGGAAGAGAAAACGAAAATTCAATGCAATCCTGAAGCTAGACATGCAAAAGGCGTGTGATCGGGTTGAGTGGGATTTCCTAAACGACTATCTCCATAAATTGGGCTTCCATCCCACATGGGTTCAATGGATTATGCAGTGTGTATCTATTACTTCCTTGAGTGTGAAATTTAATGGAGAGCCACTTCCCTACTTTTCCCCTTCGCGAGGTCTAAGACAAGGTGATCCCTTATCTCCATATTTGTTTATTCTAGTAGCAAATGTGTTATCAACCTTAATCAATCAAGCTGTTAGTATGGGACATATTAAAGGTATACGTTTCAATCAATGGTGTCCAACCCTATCCCATCTATTTTTCGCCGATGATACTATGTTCTTTCTAGATGGGACTATTCGGGAACGTCAAAACGTTGCTAGTATTCTAAACCAATATTGTTTGGCTACGGGTCAGGTTGTGAATCGCAATAAGTCCGGCATTATTTTCAGTAATTACTGTCCATCTGCCTTGCAAGATAATATGTCGGGTGAGCTAAGAGTACCAGTATTGACTAGGTGTGGAAAATACCTGGGATTACCATCTGACTGGGGTTGATCTAAGAGGGAAATGTTCTCTTGGATTCTAGTGCGTGTTCATGCCAAGTTGGAGGGCTGGAAGGGAAAGTTACTCTCTAAAGGCGGTAAGGAAGTACTTCTCAAATCTGTCATGCAAGCCCTACCACATTATGCCATGTCTATTTTTAAAATTCCTTTGTCGATTTGTAAATCTATAGAGCAAAGCATTGCCAGATTCTGGTGGCAGAATGATCAAAATATGAAGGGTATTCACTGGCGAAACTGGGATCCGCTAAAAATGAGTAAAGATGACGGCGGCTTAGGCTTTCGGGATTTAATAGCCTTTAATGTAGCTATGCTAGGAAAGCAGGCTTGACGATTATTGCAACAGCCCTTGGCGTTATGGAGTCAACTATTCAAAGGTTTGTACTTTCCTACACAAACCTTCCTATCTATTAATCCAGTAGCTCGGGCTTCATGGGGATGGAAGAGTCTCTTATTAGGGAGGAATACTATTGCTCCACATCTATGCTGGTCAGTAGGTGACGACCGCGATATAAAAATAAGGGGCGACCGTTGGTTACCTTTTGGTACTCTATATGGACCGAACAACAAAGATGATCCACTGTTGGTGGCAAATCTTATTGATCCGACACACCAAACCTGGAACCAACCTTAACTCCTCTCACTATTAGGTGAAGATATCACAGCACAAGTATTGAATATACCAATCAGACATATTCCAATCATAGATCACATCATCTGGACAGGCACAAAAGACGACGAATATACGGTTAAGAGTTGCTACCATAAGCTATGTCGGCAAGCAACAACTACCGACAGTCACACATCATCAACATCATATCAAACCCCTAAAAGCTTATGGCGTCAAATTTGGTCGATGAAAACGGCACTGAAGATTAGAATTTTTACCTGGGCACTTTGTCAGAATGCCATTGCGACGAAAGCTAACTTGTTTCGCCGACATATCACCACAGATCCTTGGTGCCCTCTGTGTCGACAACAGTGTCCGGAAACCATCGAGCACCTCTTCTTTCATTGTGCCTGGACTAGTGCTGTATGGGAAAATCAGAAACTTAACATCCCAATTTCCCCTGTGCAAATTCAGCGGATCGATCAATGGCTCAGTGCAAGAGCGGCTACTCCTAAACACTTACTAGGGCTGGAGATGACTGTCAATACTCTCTGGCAAATTTGGAGAATGCACAATGACGTCGTATTTCGCAATCAGCAGCCAGATCCGAGAAGAGTCGTTCATCTGGCGGTCGAGCAGACCAGGGCCTTCACCTCCCCTGATGTTACCCGAACAAGATCAGGCCTTCCCCTTTACCATCCCACGCACCAGTGGCGACCTCCAGCTCTTGGCACTCTTAAATATAATGTCGACGGCGCCTTTCAACCGGGCGGCACCGAGGAATCGATGGCCTGTGTCTATCGAGACCATCAAGGGAGGTTATTGGATGGCTTCTCGTGCAGGTTTAGAGCGACATCAGCATTGGAAACTGAATTCAACGCACTTACCTGTACACTTCACCATTTGCTAAGACAAGGGCTTCAACATAACATGATCGAGGTTGAATCGGATTGCTTTCCCCTTCTTGCTGCAGTGCGTCACTGCTGTTCGCCCGTGTGGGAGCTTCGACCGCTAGTGGAGGAGGCGCTCACGCTACTTTCCAGATTCTCTAACCTAACCCTCCAGCACTGTTTGAGAGATGCGAACCGGGCCGCTGACTGGGCAGCAAAGGCCCAACGCACCAATGATCCAGCCCTTAACTAGTTATCTCAACCTCCTCCTGCACTCCTTCACATACTAGCGATGGATGCTGTAAATTCTGACTGTAATTATCGTTAATATGAATGTGAATGGTACTTTCGACCAAAAAAAACAAAAAATAAAATTGGCTGAATTACATTTGCACCCAAAATTTTGGTATTGTGCCAAGTTGCCATTGATATTTTAGTTTTCGCAAAGGCCCCTTCCTGCTCCACTCCCGACATTTGGAAGTTCTTTGCAATTTACCCCCCGAAATTGACTAAGGGCCAAATTCTATTCCGATATCTAGGAACATATCCCAACTTGACTATAGGGGTGGGTTTCGGAGGTTCTGTACAAGTTCTACTTAGAACCTAGAACCTACATGTTATAACAAGTTTCTTATTTTTTGAAACCTATAACTTATCCAAACCTAAAACCTACCCTATCATGGATTATAGGGTCTACCCAAGTTTCTAGTATATTAATTGAATGATTACATTGAATCATTACCTTTAATGATCACCACTGACTGTTAATCTGCTAACCACAACTTATATTTAGACACACAAAGAATATGAAACATTAACTAAGTAAAAGTCTTGGTTATAAAATGTAAGCTCGTACTAGTAGTTCCATATCATTCACTCATCATCGGATGCTACTGAACACCACAGGATCGCGTGAAGACATAAACCAAGAAAAACACATAACTTGTTCTAGGTTCAATTTTCAAGTTCCATCTACTTAGAATCTTAAACCTAGCCATCGAAACGGGTTCTTAAATTTTTGGAAGCTGGAACTTACCTTACATATCTTGGAACCTAAAATCGAATAGGTTCACATCGGTTCAGTTCTCCAGTTCTAGATTTTACTTGAAACCGTGCTCACCCTTACTTAACTAATTGCCTCAGAGAGAGAGAGAGAGAGAGAGAGAGAGAGAGAGAGAGAGATGCCCCTGGTCGCTATCTTTGGTTTAAGGATTCGATTGCCAAAAAAATTTCCAAACAATGACATTGAACAATTGAAAAAAGTCCAAAAACAGATGTTTAAATCTTTTTTTGTTTTTATTTTTGTTTTTTTGGTTATTTGGCTTTCGCTTATGGCTCATATTTCTCCTACCACCCTTGCGATTAAACGGGCCACACCTATGGATATCGCCTTTTTTTTCTAATATTTAATCAATTTTACATATAGGTAATGCTCACAGCTTGTAAAGTACTAATCAAATGTTTGGCCGGCGAAAGTTGATCGGACGCAAATGTAGCCTTCATAGTGTAGCAGAAAGTGGAGCTGACTAGTGACGTTCGATGGCCCATAATGCAGCCCTAATTTATCAAAAGTGGATATCGCTTCCCTAGCCTTCACATAGCAGCAGCAAATTTTAATTATTTAGGATTAACTCATCGTTATTGACATTGATGTGTAGCTACTACGTAGCAATATTTTCTGATATCTAAGCTTTTTTAAATAACTGTTACTAGATAATCAAATGTATGGCCGGAGAAAGTTGATCGGACGCAAATGTAGCCTTCATAATGTAGCAGAAAGTGGAGCTGACTAGTGACGTTCGATGGCCCATAATGCAGCCCTAATTTATCAGAAGTGGATATCGCTTCCCTAGCCTTCACATAGCAGCAGCAAATTTTAGTTATTCAGGATTAACTCATCGTTATTGACATTGATGTGTAGCTACTACGTAGCAATATTTTCTGATATCTAAGCTTTTTTAAATAACTGTTACTAGATAATAGGAAATTATCTGCAACCTCCTGTAACCATCAAGAAGTTATTTCTTTTTTATAAACCGTTTGTAACCTCTATTTGTAATTGTTGATTGTAGTCCTTTAATAGCCACATCGTACTCTTTTTAGTCCCCCATAATTTTTTTAATTAAAAAAAAAACTGTTATCTTTCCATTCTTTTTCGGTTCTATATCGTAGTTATAATTTTCAGATACCTTGTTGCTGATTAAATCCTTGCTTGTATTTTAGTTGTAGCTTTTAGTTCTTTGTCATCAATTAAATTTCAGTGTGTATCTTAGTCGTAGCTTTCAAATCTTCATCGTCGATTTCAATATTGCATTTTTTGTCATCGGGCTTTGTTGTCAACTAAATTCTGCAAAATTTGTATTTTTCTGATTCCGTTTAATTGGGTTTTATTAGTTTTTTTTGTGCTCGTGTGTTATTTTTTGTCCGAAGTCATCATAGAACATATCTCTTTTTATAAAAAAAATAAAAGAACCACTCTCAGTTAAAGATATTTCGTAGTTGAAACCAATTAATACGGAAAAATGTCACTGCATACAGCGTATCTTGACGAGAAGACAGTGCGAGAAGCAGGGAAGCTAGTCAATAGAAGGCAGGCTCGTCGAGAGTGGGGCATCAAACGAGGAATATGTTCAAAATTCCATATCTGGGGTGCTATTTGAAATTAAAAAAAAATTCAAGGTCCAATTTGAAATAGCCAAAAGACATGGGTGTGCGGCTCAGACTGTAAGACGAGCGATCTTTTTCAGGCAAAGCCGTCAATATGAAGTTGATTTTCAAGCAGACCCGTCACTGTGTAGAGAGTCGAGACACCTCCATAGTGATTCAGGTTGAGGATTTCGGATCCTAACAAGTTATTCCCTTTAGATCTTTGCATGTAATAGAGTAGCAGCGAGCAATTGGATTGGTTCCAAGTTTTAAGTGAAGTTGGGAAATTGACTATGGCTTCTGTTCCCATTTTAACAAAAAGATATATATATATATATATATATATATATATATATATATATATTGGAAATGGGTTTCGAACCTGGAAAGATTGGCAAATTTACTAATGCTTTAACCACCTTTAACCACTATGCCATAGGACGTTCTAGTTATATTACTTATATTAGATCTAGTTTGTCAAGCAATCATAAAATGGCTGCAATTCCAAGCCAATGCCTAAGGGAATTAATTTAATTCCCAATTTCAAAATCCAAGAAATGACTTGCCTGGTAGTTCCCGATTCTTAGTCTTGAGACCTATTCCTTGCAAAACTCTCTTCCTAGGGATTGAGCTCAGTAGAGGAGCTTTTATGTCCCTCTCATTATCTAAATCGACCTCACATGACATACAAGTGACAACTTAAACTTATCTAGAAGGTTACCATCAATTTAATATTATTAAGGTATCTATTGATGCCCTTTAATTTCTAAGCTAATGTCACCATTGATTCAAATGAAAAGGTTTCGCAAATTGTTGTCCAAGAAATCTTAAGTATGCTATAAACAAAACAATGAATTTTGCAAGATATTAAACTGAGTGAAGTACTATGACTTCCGACATCATATCAGAAGAACATTACATAAGAGACTCCCATTTATAATTTCCAGGGCACATTAATTACAGTTCACCCCATTTATATTGCAAATGCGTGGACATATGCCCTAGACAAAACAAGAGACCATGTCCTCCTTAGACTTGATCTACCTCACTTGACCGGAAAGGGCAAGAAATCTACTTTATTAGAGACTGGAGCCAAGAAATTTGCTTGAAACTAGACATATAAAGATCTCTGCATTAGTCTCACTGAATGATGTTTCTATTAGCATGAAGCCATGGAAGAATCAACGAAGAGCATGAAATCTTTTGAGTTAATGAGGAGGTGACAGTGCAAAAATGTCTTGTCCGCTATGAAGTTCTTGTGAAGTCAACCTGCTTCATTGCCATAATCCCCCGGCCGATTCTTTTACTTGACCAAGCAAGCTTTAAGAGCTTTAACACAACGGTATTCTGAAACAAAACAGTTGCCTGCGAACGTTCGTCAACCTTCACTAGAAACAATTACCTGAAATTAATAGCCGGTCGATGTTGAAAGCCGTGCAGGAAAATGTCACTCTCGTTAACATTAGTGTGAAAATATATTCAGTACTAGCAGCGAACTTGCCTGGTAAACAAGAATTGTGATTAGAACCATTGGTTTCCCACGAAGTTTCCGAGATGCGAAACAAGTGTGGACAGGAAATTAATTAAGTTTCCTGTCATTTCCTTCGAAAAGTTAAACAGCAATTGAGTAAAAAATAAGTGAATTAGGTGTGTTGATACACGAACCAAGCAAAATAAGTTGCGTGCAATCATACTAATCGATATTGATAATGGTCATTTTCAACTTAGACAAGACAGAGTATTAGGTTTTTATATTTGTTATGCGGGTGTGCATCAGGAGCGAACAGCCATAAACTGATGGAATCATCAGAAGGTTGACCACTTCCATAGCAAACCCCCAGCCTGTGGAAGCACTGTGTTAGAGGAGCAAACCCAAAGTTTTGACGAATTACTCCTGAATTTAACGGAGTTAGAAGAACTGGTTTTAAGATGTGTCCAAATGTTTATCCTAAATCCGTCAAAGAGAATTTAGTTTATTATTTTTCACGGGTTTCATTAAAATTATGGATAAGTATATTTGAAGTTCTAAAACTTATCAAAAAAGTATAACTAAGTCTTAAAACTTATTATGAAAGTACAATCGAGAACTTTAAAAAAGTGTAATCAACGAAAATACTAGATTAGACCAATTTGACAAGTTTTTTTTTTTTTGACTTAATTGTATTATTTGATAGTTTTAGAACTGAATTGCACTTTCATGATAAGTTTTAGGATTTAATTATACTATTCAAAAGTTTTAAGATTCAATTGCTTTTTCATGACAAGTTTTAGAATTTTTAAAGTATTTATTCCTTAAAATTAATTACGCCCTCATCACGAAAACAATTAATTTTTGCTTTGAGTAAGCGTGTACGTCCCAGGCAACCATGCAGCTAGGAGAAAATTAGCTTGCATTGGTTAAATGCGATAATCCAAATCTCTCGGTGCTTGGAATTAAGGGACAGACCTTTTTACTTCTTGGAAGAATTCATCCTTTGAAATTCTCGCAGGGGTTTGAATTGGATGGCCCTGCTTTTTCTCACAAGTCTGTCCACCAAATGTTTGATGATATGTCAAGCAGGAGACAAAAACGAAGGTAGCAAACGGAAGACACTGTAAATTCACACAAAAGTACGAGCGACTCAAACATGCGTCTCGGAATTGTTTTTTTTTTTTTTCCTTTTCGGCTATGGTGTGTCTATCCAGTAGATCGGTGCTGGCAAAAGTAGCATTTTCTCTTCATGGGATCCAAATCAACTCCACCTAATAGCTGGTAACGCATTCGTGAATACTCCAATGTTTCTTAAAGATGCAACGGTGTGACCCCATTTTTAAAGTTTCATGTCGCTGGTGATTGATGATTTATTGTGACAATACGCTTGTATTTTAGTAGCTCAGTTGTAATCAATGTCCTTTTCCATTTCTGATTTGTTGTTGGACAACTCGGACTTGGTCTAGTTCTCTACACAGTACAAGGGCAAGAGCTTTCTTGAAGACTAAAGCCAAAGTATATATTAAGTTTGGTAGAGAGAGAATCCCCTTGGTAGCTTATTCGATGAATATCCAATCTCATAAAACACAATTTAGAAAAAAAAAATAACTATTAAGTTTCAGTATGTGACCTCAATTACTTATTAAGAACCGTTTTAGATGAATTTCGCCCCAATTTCCTAGGAAGAAACGGTTGATTGGACTTTTCAATAATGTTATAAAGTATAGATGTTCAGTTTCCTATTGATCAACTAAAAAGATGTAACCAATTGATCTTGATTGTTTCGGCCAAAAAAAAGTTGATCTTGTACTTTCCAGCTAATGGCAGTGGAAACTGTTGAACAAAAGAAACTGTGCAGGGACTGATAGGTAGAACTAACATCCTGAATTGTGGAGGCGCATTGCGGTTGAAGAACTGGCCTATTGCCGAGATGGGATAGATTTGTGGAGATGGTTGGCGGTTGTTCGGTCCACATATTGTGCTAATCTAGGAAGTACCGACACTCTTTGGAAGGCTTCGTCTCATGTCGTGTCAATACTCCAACACATGTCCGACACACTCCAACATGTAGTCAACAGCTGTCAGAAAATCCGACACGTGATCAACTCTCTTGATACGCTTCAACACGCAAGTTCAGAATTCCGATACGCGATTCGAACACACACAAAAATTTTCAATAAATGAGAGGTTAAAATGTAAATATATATAAAAAATAGAAAATAATGAAAATAATAAAAGGGGAAAAACTTTTTGTTATTTTCCATGGTGAAATGTAGATTTTTTTCAACTTATTGTTAAATATTAAATTTGTTAGTGGAATGTCGATTGCTTGTATTTTTTCTCCAAGTTTTATGGATTATTGTGATGGAATGTAATTGAATTTGTCAAATTGAAATAATGCATGATATTAACGAATGGTAGATTAATTTTTAGCGTAAATTCATTCTAGGCTCTTTTATTATTATTTATTTATTTGTAAATTTAAATCAAATTAATTTGATTTAAATAATTATAAAAACAATAATTTATCATGTATATATAAAAATATATATTTAATATACAAACATGTCGCAACGTGTTATAATTTTTTATTTTTAAAAAAATAATGTGTTAGCGTATCGTATCGTGTTGTATCGTATCATGTGTTTCATGTTAGTGTCAATGCTACTTGGGTGCTGATTGGGTTTTCTTCGTGGATCAGGGAGAGGATCATTCAACTTGAGGTCTAGAGAAGGTAATAGTTGTGAAAGTCTTGACCAGCAATTTGTAACATCTGACCCGTTCTTAAGTTGTTTCATCAGCTCGAACCTAACTTCATCCCAAACTTTTTACGTAAAAATGCTAGCTTGAGAAAGCCTATGGTGCATTGTCGGAATGCCTACATCAAGCGGGATAGCCCGCAAAATAGATTCAACAAACTGGACTAGCAAAAATTATTTGGAACTCACAGCTGGCCAATTTAATTGTTCGGTCATGGAAATGCAAAAATGATATATTCTAGTAGCGTGGATATGTCATTTTATACAAAACTCCCAGTGGGTTGCCTAATCAGTGATTTTCTGTTTAGAACCAGGTCAATTGTTTCCAAAACAAAAAAACGGAAGTGCAAATCTAGTTACCTAATGTATTCTATGTTACTTCATTGAAAGATCGAAACATTCATAAACGTTCGCACTAAGAACTACTTCTACAGAAATCAAATATATTGAATAGTTGGTAGGAGTAAAAAATAACGTCAGTAGTTGGGAAAAGGACTATAAAATATAATTTGCTCAGGAAAGAGATACAAAATTTAAAGTTCAGCATGGACATCATACGTTTCGCCATTCCCAAATTTTCTAGCCACAATGTAAAGGATCCTGCCAGCGTTATAATCCACAACTTCTGCACACGCACAATTAGAGCATGGCAGAAGCTGCCGTGAACTTTCTCATTGGGAAGCTCACAAATTTTCTGGACAATGAAGTGCAATTCTTCAGAGATGCTGAGGACGAAGTTCGCTCAGTGAGAGGACAGCTGGAGTGCATAAGTGCATCACTGAGGGTCGCAGATTCCCTGGAAGAGAGCGATGAGGAAGTCAAGGAATGCGTAAAGCAGCTGAGAGAGATTGCATATGTCACTGAAGATGCTCTCGACGAGTTCAAACTTCTCTCGGCGCATGATCATGGGGTTGTGTTTGCCGGTCTCTTCTGTAGGATATCTTGCTGTGTGAAGAACACGAAAGCTCGATATCGGACCATTTCGCAGATACAGAACATCAACTCCAGAATCAAAAGCTTATGTGATGGACACCAGAGGCTACGCCACAAGTTTAGTAAAGCTGAACATGGCCCAGGCTCCAATTACTCTGTCAACACATGGCATGAACACCGAGGTAATGCCTTTGTTTTAGACAAAAATGAGCTTGTGGGCATTGAAAAACAGAAGAAGCAGCTGGTTGCGTGGTTAATTGAGGGCACTTCTAGGCCGCAGGTTATCTCAGTCGTTGGGATGGGAGGCTTGGGCAAAACCACCCTGGTAAATGAAGTTTATGAACATCCAGATGTCAAGAAACATTTCATGGTTTGTGCTTGGATCACTTTCTCTGGCTCGCCAAATATAGGAGAGCTCCTCCAGAACATGCGTCAGCAAATTATGAGAGTGATCGGACGACCAATTCCTCGTGGTGCGGACACTATGAATGTCTACTCTCTGAAGATGTTAATCAAGGACTTGCTACAGGGAGTAAGGTATCTGCTTGTTCTAGATGACACATGGAGGATAGACGAATGGGATGCTGTCAAACATGCACTGCCTAACAACATGTGCAGCAGCCGAACAATCATCACAACCAGGAATTATGATCTAGCGTGCACCTCCTTCCGAGAATTCGAGGGGAAGGTCTATAAGATGGAGCCTCTGCCAGTAGAACAGTCATATAAGCTTTTCTGCGCAAAGACATTTCAGGGGGAGTTCATGCCCCTCCCATCTGGAGGAGACCTGTGAGTTTATTTTAAGAAAGTGTGAAGGACTGCCGCTTGCTATAGTGGCCATCAGTGGTGTTTTGGTTACGAAAAACAAGCACAGAATAGATGAATGGGAATTGGCTCGTCGCAGTCAGGGAACAGACGACGAACTCAAAAACTTGAACAGAGTTCTTTCGCCTAGCTTTAATGATCTGCCGTACTACCTGAAATCCTGCCTCTTGCACTTAAGTTTATTTCCTGAGGGTCGCCCCCTTAAGTTTAAGAGACTGATTCGGTTATGGGTTGCGGAAGGATTTGTTGAAAAGAAAGAAGGAAAGACCGTCGAAGAAGTTGCTAAAGGCTACTTTATGGAGCTGTGGATTAGGGGCCTCATAGAGGTGGCTGCTAGATGAAGGGATGGAACTGTCAAGTATTGCCGCATCCATGATTTTCTGAGGGGCATTGTCACTTCAAAGTCGACCAATTAGGGCTTTGCGCAAATAGCCAAAGAAGAAAATCGTGAATGGCCAGACAAAGTCCGTCGCCTGTCATTACAGAAAACCCTGCAAGCTCCGCAACAAAACTGGTCTTTGTCTCAACTTCGTTCTTTATATATGTTTGGGATGGAGAGACCATTTATGAATAAAGTTCTTGCTAGTGATATGAAACTGCTCAAATGTTTTGGATATGCTAGCGACCCCTTTAAAAAGGTTCCTTGCCCAAGTTGCTGATTGGTGTTATCTGAGGTATCCAAGTTTCAGGTACACTGAGGTAAGTACAGTTCCAAGTTCTATCGGAATCTTCAAAACTTAGAGACTTTAGACCTTAAACACACGAATGTCACTAAATTACCTGTTGAGATCTTGAAACTTAGACATGTTAATACCTAAATTTTACCATTTTATTTAGGACTTAATTGCATACAAAATTAGGAATTAGTAGCTAAAAAAAAGAAAGAAAACTAAAAAAAATTTCATTAAAAAGTATTGTGTTTTCATTTTGCACCACATATTGAATGATTTAAAAAAATCCAAAAAAAAAATTGTCATCAAAAGGAAAAAAATTAAAAAATATTATTTAAAGAAATTAGTTACCAAAAAAAAAAAAACGAAAGGAAAAAGGAAAAAAAAAGAAGAAAGGAAAATGGGAAAAATGAGATCAGGCTGAGAGCAGGTCAACCCGGCCTCTTTCTTTCCCTTTTCTTTCTCTTCGCCTGGGCCGGCCCACTTTTTTTTTTTTGCCCAAGATGAAGCCAGCCTTCTTTTCCTCTCCTTTGTCCTTCATGCGTTCTGCAGAAAAGAGGAGGTATGGGAGCAAGAGGAGGGACAGAGGTCAGAGAGAGGACAGGGCGAGCGTCGCATGAGATGTTAGGTCGGGGGGCAGGTCGGCAGCGGTAGCCTGCACGGCAGGAGGCCATGCGTGCCGGTGCTTAAAAGTGTGAGGGTGGTTTCGTTTTGGGGGGCTGGAGAGGGAAACCGAGAGAGATTCGAGCGAGAGAGATGTTCAAGGGGGAGTGAGCTGGAGAAAAAAAATCGGAGAGGGAGTTGGTGAGAGCTTGAGGGAGAGCGGGAGGAGTTCTCCAGCGGATCGACCACGCCCGAACCCCCTCCAACTACCTCTAGCCGACGCCCGCAAGCACGCGATCTTTCGCTCCCAAATCTCCGCGTCACTGGTGAGTTTCTTTACTTGGTTCGAACCTACCTTGCCTAAGGATCCCGGCTCAAAGATACCAAGGTGGCAGACCATAGCCCGATTTGTCATGAGCTCCGCTTGCCGCCGTCTCCGAGTCGGGTAGGGAACTCTGCGATTTGACGGTCGTTTTCGTGAATCCCTGTTATTCCGCGCTGTTTTGATCGAAGCAAGGCCGAGACTTGGTTTCCTTAAGCCCATACGCTTGCTGGGTTTGAGCTGGGTGTTGTTGTTGATTTCGGTTGTCTCGTGATGATTTCTTTTAAGTCCAAACTTGAGTTCGGGTTCTAAAAGCGGTCAATATTTTCCTCTCAAGCTGGTTCGCCAGCTGTTTGCTGAAATGTGTAAACCGATGTTGTGAGCATTTCTCTTATTCTGGCTAACGTAACAGTAACTCCAAGCATAGCTGAAGTGGCATTATTTAAAAATGCAACAACGATTTTATCATTAAAATAATGCCATGTTTCCAATTCAAATGATCCGAGTAGTCAGAGTCACTCCAATGGACAAAATTTGAAAGTTAGGAGCTTAAATAAGCAATTGAAAATTTGTGGTACTAACCTGACTGTTGCACAATAGATTTGGAACCTTTAGTGTGCTTTTCCTTATTATTAGGCGATCTAATTGCACACTTTATGAGAAAATTTATATGTCGTGTGGAATCTAATCGACATTCTTATTTTCCTTGACTGCGTTGAACTAAATGTAGGAATTTGATTTTTCTCAAAACGCTAGATAAGAAGTTAAAGATTGTAATGAATTTGTTGGTGTCAGTAATTGGATCAAAAGGAGAATGTTTGATACAAAGGCGGCGTGAATTGAGCCGTGCACTTACGATATATGGGCTTGGAAATTTTCTCAACTTTTGGCGTCCAACTTACAAATTCCCATTTCCTCTATTTTGTCCTTCCCTTTTTCTCCTTCGTTCTTATATGATGTGCACAGCGATGCCTAACGTCTTAAATCTGATCACAACCCAAAGATGATGGCCATGGAATTGCTTTGTTGGTTGTTTCTAGCGATGTTTGAGGCAGTCAAAGGATTAGTTCCAGGTTGAGGTGAAGGTTCATTACTCGTGGCATTGTAGTTGGTGGTGGCTAAGGATTCTTGATGGCGGTTCCAAGCTATGGTCGATGGTGGCGGGGTCTTGGATGGTTGACGGTAGAAGATGATGATGGCAATGAGGGGCTGCGAAAAAAAGGAAAATTCTATGGTGGCTGGAATTTTTTTATTTCGTTTTTTATTGAAGGTGACTGTGGATGACGAAGGAGATGGTGATGACGGGGTGGCAGCGGTGGTTCAACAACAAATGGTGGCTAGCAATAGCGGTGGCACGGCAGTGGCAATGCGTGAATGATGTTTACAAAGAAGATACGCTGTGTAGTAAAGGATGGTGCGCCACGGGAGAGTGTAGAAATTAATTTTCGTTATTTTTTAAAAAAAATAGTCATTCTCCTTACTTATCAATTTAAAGAAGATATTTTCCTGATAAACGAATTTTTTAGCATCATCTCAAACCCTGTTGACACATGAAAATTTTGCGGGTGGTTGGTTTGGTAGAGACACCTGCCACCAACAAACAAAAACACATTGTTATTCTTTTATTAAAAATTAAAGCACGGAAGCAATTTATTTTTAAACTAAGTTTTTTTTTTTTTTGAACTTCTATAGATTTTAGATCATTTTACCTATGCAAAATTTGATGTTAAAACTTACTTATTTTGCATGCATAGTTAGTGGACGCTATTTAAAAGATTTTTTGACATGATGGTTCACATTTCCAAACCAGATTACACAATTAATTTTGCAAGACAACACTATCTTTTAATACGAACAGCTCATTGTTACTTTAAAAGATTGATACGACTTGATAAAAGTTCATCATCATCTTCCTAATATTATTTTAACTTATTATTGTTAAAAATATTACTACATTAACGATTGATTAATCATATGTTTTGATGAGAATACCGTGTTTTACAAATGAACAACTCTATTTTTAATGACAAGCCAAAGCAAAACAGGGGGGCTTATAGCTAGTTTTCATGCTTAAGGAGTTTTGGAGAAAAATTGCACACATCTATTAAGTCTTATATAAGGAACGCAATGAAATCTTAAATCTTTCAATCGATGCAATTAATAGAATGTTTTAGTCTAAAAGTTTTCAGTTCTATATATTTGATAATGTAATTTGATCTTCCAATCTCCATGAATGAATCAAGATATATCCCAAGAAGTAGCAAAGAATCACATTCATCCAAATTTTTATTGAGAAGAGATCCAAAATGGCTTTAGAGTCCAAGTAAATCAATCATAATCTCCGATAAAACCTAGCTTTTGTGCCTATTTGAGGTCAGGCCATAATGCCCATAAATCTGCTTGAACACAATTATAATTTATATATCGATTGTTGACACATAATTTTTATCTTTCAAAAAGTATATATATATAATCAAAAATCAAAATCAAAAATTTTAATTCTTAATTTTCCTTAAAAAAAAAAAAAAAAGAAGCAAAGCCGCGTGGGCCTGGGCCCAGCCCCTCTCTTTTCCTTTTTCTTTTTTCTTTTCCCCTCGCGCGGCCCAGCCCTCATCTTCCCTCCGGCCCGGCCTGCACAGTTGTCTTCTCCCTCAGCCGTTTTCTGCACAGGGAACCTGCGAAGACAAAGGCAGAAAGCAGACGCCAGAGCAGTGAGGAGCGGTTGCAGGGGACAGCACGATCCGCAGGGGGCGGGCGAGCAGCGCAATCTTCAGGTCATAGCCGGCTGGCAGAGTCCGGTGGTTGGTCAGCCGAGGGCACGCACGCGAGCCGAACGGTCGAAAAGGCAGAGAAAACAGGGAGAACAGAACAAAAGCGGGGGGACCGAAGAGACGGAGAGAGCTTGAGCGAGAGAGGTGCTCGAGAGTGAGAGCTGGAGCGAGAGAAATACTCGAGAGAGGGTGGAGAGCCAAAGAGAGGCTCGACCGTGCACGGAATCCGGCTCCCCGACGCCCTTCTTCTGGAACTGTGAGAAACCGAGAGAGCTGAGGAGGAGCTGAGAGGAACCAGAGAGAAACCGAGAGGGAGGGAGAGCGAGAGAGGAGAGGACGACCCGAAGGGAGAGAGAGAGAGAGAGAGCTCAAAGGAAAGCTTCGCCATCGTCAGTCGTCCGCCCGAGAGCCGCCGTCCGCCACCGCGCCCCACCCGAACCAGGTAAGTCCCCTGGGCCTTTGTGTGTGCTCTCTTTCTCGGGTACACCAGGCCGGAGCTCGTGGACGTTCAGTTCACGCGAGCTCCGGCCTGCATCGCCTTACTTTTTGTTTCCGATGTATTGTTTGTCGTGTGTCGAAGATCCCGTTATGGTTCGAGCTTCGTTGAGCCAAAAACCCTACGTTATAGTAGCGTATCTCATGTGTTTGACAAAATGTCCCAGAGAGAACTGAGAAGCAACCCGGGTTGAATCTCGGTTTGGTTCGTGCTTGCTCTTATATACGTCGGCCCGTGCCCGCCTTTTATGTTCCCATTGCGATTTCATACGATTTTCGTGGAGCAATCGTGTATTCTTGAGCCGAGGGGGGTTTTTGTGCTCGAAAATGGTTTGGCCGCCGGCGTTTGTGGCCGACGGTGTTCGTCGCCCGTCTGAGTGGACAACCGATAGAAAGTGGCGGTTCGGCGGTGGAAGGGTCGCTGGTTGCTATGCTGGTGTTGCTGTCTGGGTGAAGTTTGGGGGAAAGCGTAGAAGGAGCGTCCGGCGTGAAGAGGACGCACGAAGAAGACGACGACCAAAAGGCAAAAGAAAAATAAAAGGAAAAGAAAAGGAAAAAGAAAAAAGAGAAAAAGAAAAGAGAGAAAAAAAACAGAAGTGTTTCCATGCGCGCCCAAAGTGGCTTCGGGAATAGGAGTGCTGAAAAGGGGAGGGAGAGTGCAGTGAATAGGACAAAACGTGGAAAGGACAAAAGAAAAAAAAATAATTGAAAAAATTTAAAATTTAAAAAATTTTAAAAAATCGAAAAAAATATAAATTCAAAACTTCTCCAAAAGTTCAACAACTTTAAGAAAACATTAAAAAATTGAAATTTTTATAAAGAAAATATTGAAAATTCGAGTTTTTTTATAAATAAAATAAAATAAAAAAATTAGAAAAATAAAATAAAAATATAAAAAATGAAAATTGAAAAATGTCAGGAAATTCAAATTTTCTTTTGAAATTTTTTTACAAAAAGACTTTATGAGTTGTTTTCTCAAAAATTGGAAGTTTCTTAACTCTAAAATTATGCTAAAAAATTTTAGATGCTAAAAAAATTGAGTAAACCTTTAGGATTCTATCTTAGGGTTTCGATTGCTTTCAAAGATAATTACCCTTGTTTGCATACTTTTGCTGTTTTGATTCATTTAATCCAATTAAGATTGGCATTTATCTTTTCCTTAATGTTAAATATTTGCTCTCCCATGCAATTTATTTAAACATTTTCCTTGGTTGTTAATTGTTATTTTAATGGTTGTGTAGCCTTATGATCACCTCGTATATTAGTGAATAGGTATAAGATCAATCCAAACTGCTTGATAAAAATCTTTTTTTTTCTAATATGAACAAAATTATGTACCGAAATGACACTAATTGGTCAATTAATGTAATCAAGTCTCCGACCCCATATTCTCTGGTTGCATAGGAAGTGTGACATATTCTCATGGTTCACTTGGTTTCTAACCGACCTAGTGGCGACTCCTTTGTGCAAAGTTCATAAGTATAAGCTTGGGAGAGCCCGCACTTAATCATGGGCTTTAAGCCCGTTCTTTAGACAATACCCTTAAATCTATTCCCTTCCCTCGAAGGTAGGTCGCGACACCGACGAACGCAAAAAATTTCTCACCCATGTTTGAAGGTGATAAAAATCATTTATCTCCCCCATCTAGATCATTCTTATTAGGTTAAGTTTTTTTTTTGGGTTGAAATATCAGGTTAAGCTTAAAGTATCTTATTTAGTTGAACTATTATTAACAAGTACCATCCATGATCTTACAAATTATTTTTCATTAGCAGTATGAAAGTAAGTGTGTCATTTGGTACCTTGCGACAAACGGAAATAATAATATCAAAAGCTAAAACAAACAATTTGAATGATGTGACCTATCTTATTTTGAGAATGTCACAGATGATTTTGTTTTATGGAATTAATTCAACATAACAAAAAAAAAAAAATATCAATTGATCTACATATAATAAATGGCTTCTCTGTAATGACTGTTGTTTGGGAAGGGACTTCTGACATGGCATTTAAAAGAGAAGGATAATAAGAACAATCAAGAAAATCAAAGTCTAGAATAGGATTTAAAAATAAATAATTTCTCTTCTAATCTTGGATGGTTTCCACATAGCACTTTATCTTACATTAAATTACATGGCCATATCCAGGTGTAAAAAAAAATTTCACACAAGCAGATTTGACCCAAGCTTCTGCTTTTGCCCTTTCAAAGCCCTTCTCTCTCTCTCTCTCTCTCTCTCTCTCTCGCCGGTTTGTGCGGTAGGGGCCGAGCACGGTTCCCGGGTAACCGGGAACCGGAACCGAACCGGAGGAGGGTCGGGTTCGGTTCCCGGTTCCAAGGGGGACCGGTTCCGGTTCCGGTACCTTTTTTCTGGGAACCGGGAGTTCCGGTTCCGGTCGTGGAACCGGTTTTGGAACCGGTTAGGGTTCCAAAAGGAACCCCACTCCCTCGAGACTCCCGACCCCTCACTTTCCATTTTTCGAGTCTCGCGGACGCCGCTCCGAGTCTCGCCGCCGGACGCCGCTCGCCCTCAAGGCCACCACCGCTAGACGCGATCCACCGACGTCGCTCGCGCGAACCCTCGCCGCTCGACGCCCGTCGTCGCCGTGCTCGCCTCGACGCCGTCGCCAACTACCCGATGCGGCGGATCGAGCCGAGCTCGTCTCCGCTCGCGACCCACCGCTTTGCTCGCGCGAAGCCCCGACGACGCCGTCCGCTGTCTCCACTCGCGACCCACCGCCTCCGGTCACTAGGTCTCCGATTTCGACCCACAACGCCGCGCTGTTGTCTCCGCCTCGCTCCGACGACCCGACGCGCGGTCGAGCGGCCGCGACGCCGACGCCGTTGCCCGAAGACCGGCGACCGACGTCCTTGCTCGCTGCTCGGCGCCGGACGCCGCCGCTCGCCGGTAAAATTGGATTTCGGACCTTCTCTCCAAGGGTACGATTCGGGGTAATACCATCAAATGCTGTGAATTTCATTTGTACGATCTCGAGGTAATACCACGTAGGGAGTGAGTGATTGATTCGGTGATTCTTGGACTTGCTGTTTTAACTCCTTATTAGAAGCGATGCGTAAGGTTTTCTTTTTATTATTCGTTTTTGATTGAGTTGTACTTCTTTTTTGGGTTTCAGCTTGGCTTTGAATTCGGAGACGAATGAGCACGTGGCCATAAAGAAGATTGCTAATGCTTTCTATAACAAGATCGATGCGAAGAGGACCCTCCATGAGATCAAGCTCCTCCGGCACATGGACCATGAAAACGTCGGTGAATCCCTTGCGTTACGGTTTTTCTATTACGTGATTGAGAATGGCTTTCGGGTTGTTTGAAGTGTGTTGTTTTTTTTTATGGTTGGCTTATGGGTGTCGGTAGTGCCATCGATATTATGCAATGGTGCATTTACGTTGCTCTCCATCTTGGTTCTAAGTCTAACGAATGTGCGAGATGGGTGAATTAGCATTTCCTGCTGTGGACAACGAATTAAGAGTTAGTGCAGCAAATAGTAGAGCTTTGAATCTTCTATTTCACTAGAAGGGATATCAATTGCTTAAGATAATCTAGTCTCCATGTTGTTCGTGTTACCATTTCTCTGCATCAATTGTTAATGAGACAGAGAACATCGAAACACCAGTCAGAGTATTGTCATCACTCATCAAGATATAGAAAGTCTTATTGTCACTTTGCTACTTACGAGTTGAACGTCCCTTCTTTGAACTTTTCAGAAGTTTAATTTCTATTATACTGATATAGAAGGGCACCGATACTCATCATTCTTAGAGATGGAATAGATGGTTATATCCCGATTGGATGCAATTTGTAATGGTATGAAAGTGGTTCTTGTTGGTATAAAGAACAAGTTTTGAACTATGATTGATGGGAATCCACATGCATGCGGTCCTTAATGAAGCTACATTTATTTATGGCGTGGCTATGCCGAGATACAAAATAAGCTCTTTAATCAATGCAGAACTGGTATTGCATGGCAATTTTAACAGAACTTGCTTTTCGGTTATTATGATTCTTGTATGCTTATGTGAGGTCATATTATGTTAATGCAGGTTGTGGCAATTAGAGATATTATTCCACCGCCACGAGAGAGGTTTTCAATGATGTTTATATTGCATATGAGCTTATGGACACCGTCGCATCAAATTAGTCGTTCCAACCAAGCATTGTCTCGAGGAGCATTGTCGGGTTTCATTTTGCCATTTATTGTACGATATTGGCGCTTCCTTCTAGATGGGATATTGCTTTCTTGTTAGTTGCTGGTTTTTAATTATGCTAGTCGGAGTTGCCATCCGCTGCTTTCTTGTCATTTGCTGGGTCTTAATTAGGTTATTGGGAATTGACCGTAGAGTATGCGCGTACGTTATAGTTCAAATCTAAAAATTAAAAAAAAAAAGAAAAAAAGAAAAAAAAAAGAACCTGTTGGAACCTGGAACCGACCCTGGAACCTGTGACAGGATAGGTTCCAGGGTTCTGGCCGACGGGTAGGTTCCGGGTTCTAAAAAATGAGGAACCTGTACCCGAGGGTAGGTTCCAGGTTCCATACGGAACCGAACCGGAACCTGGAACCGCTCACCCCTACTGTGCAGTGCCGGTACCCTTCCTATTGAGAGCGATAGTGAGACGAGAGGAGGGTTCCTCCTTCACTATCAAGCCACCTCCAATTAATAAAAAGTCTTTCCCCAAAAATCCCCATCTAGAATCCCATCCAGGGATTTCGTCTCTCCCCCAAAATCACCATCATGAAAGATTCGTCTACATCAATACTTGCTCGGAGAAATGACCCAGCTTGGCCATTTCCATCGGTGACTTCATCCTCTCCCTCTCTCTCTCTCTGATCCAACCAGAGGAGGGGAAAATGGATCCCACCTCAGTGTTGGGTGGTCGGTCTAGGGCCGCTGATTCCTGCTGTATGGGAAGAATGGCAAAAAGAATTGAAACTCCCTGAATCTGCTGAAGATGAACTTGACGACCTCAATGACTTGATCAAGCAGATCGAGGATCTTCTTGCAAAAGCCTACTCAAAGGAGGTCATCGATGAAAAGCTCAAAAGGGGCATCAGAAGGATGTGGAAATTTCTCTATAACTCTCAAGACGCTATCGAGGACATGAAGCGACGTAATTCCGAGGAGAGGTGGAGAGGTCTTAATTTCTACTTTCGCCGCAGATATGGAGACGGAACTTTTGCAGAGAAATCAAGATATTTCAAAAAAACACTGCAGACATTCGAAGATAATCTTGGGAGAACCGGTCCCATAGAGGCTCATTTTAGATTACCCAACAACCAAGCCCATTCCCACTCGGCTGGCATTGGGTCATCGGTCAATGCCTTTAAGTGAGAAGACAGATGCGTTAGTGGGTATCAAAGAGCCGATGGACCAGCTGGTCAAATGGCTAACAGAGAGCCTTCTGTCGAAAGTGATTTTCGTCCACGGGGCGCAAGGAGTAGGCAAGACTAGTCTAGTGGGCGCTGTGCTTCGTGACCAAAGGGTAAGTCGTTGCTTCGAATACTATGTATGGATCGATCTTGTGAGTTTGCCGATAACATATGGGAAGCGCTCATGAAAGCAAATGCAATGATTTGGAATTTGACCATGGAGGGGCTGAACAAACAAGAAGACTCAGTAACTTTCCAACGAATAATAGCTTTTGCAGAGTTGTCCCTGGATTTTCCCTAAATTGATCATGCTTAGTAAACTCTTCTGCCATCCATAGTCACATCATTGTGGAACAGCTTATGGGACGATCTAACGGGAAGATGCTCAAGTAAAAAATATAAGCACGGACATCGAGAATGTGATTCATGCACAAAGTAATTGTTTTTCCATTTGGGCCAATTTTGTGCCCCTTAAACCTGTCAGTCAATTTTTTCCATCGAACATCATTAGAGTTACCTGTAACATCATCTTTATTATCTTCCAAATGCCTACACGTCGCCAGAATTGTGAGTGGCAATCCTTGGCATCTTCTTAACATACGCACAAAATCAGGTTCACGGATATTTTTGCGAGAAATATTTCGGTGGAATAAAGAAGGAGAATCATTCTCAGAAAGGAAAACATGCTCAAAGTCGTGGATAAGATAGTTTGGACTCTATAGCCCAGACATGGAGCGAGATAGGCTCTTGTCACGAGTTGTGACAAGCACGCTCGGACAAGTTTCATTTAATTTATTCTGGAGAAAAATGAACACATCCTCTTTGCCTGCATTATCCACGACTTCGAGCATGTTTTACTTTCTGAGAATGATTCTCGTTTTCTATTTCACCGAAATATTTCCCGTTAGGATATCCGTGAACTTGATTTTGAGCGTATGTTAAGAAGATGCCAAGGATTGTCACTCACAATTCTGGCGACAAGTAGGCATTTGGAAGATAATAAAGATGATGATGTTGGAGGTGACTCTGATGCTGTTCGATGGAAAAAATTGACTGACAGGCTTTAGAAATAACTACTATCTAGAGGGCACAAAATTGGCCCAAATGGAAAAACGATTACTCTGCACATGGACCACCTTCTCGATGTCCATGCTTATATTTTTTACTTGAGCATCTTCCCATTAGACAGTCTATAAGGTGCTTCACAATGATGCGACTATGGATGGCAGAAGAGTTTACTAAACATGATCCAGTCTAGGAAAATCTAGGGACAACTCTGCAAAAGCTATTAAAACATCAAGTGATTTGGGGAAAGGAAACAAGTTAGGAGGGTCAAAACCTGCCGCGTTCACAACCTTCAGCATCAACTCATTATTTCCGATGCAGAGATCGCTATGATTGTTACCTGCCTGGAAGAAGGATTGCCTAAGAATGTATGGTACCTGCCATTTCACAAACCTATACGTGAAATAGATAAGAATACATCGGTCAAACGACTTCACTTCCTACATTTCTTCGAAGAGGTGTACCTAAAATCAAAGAATTGTTGACGAGGTTGAGAGGCTTAAGGTGCCACATATTCAGAGACATTTGACTGAGGAGGAAGAAAATCGTGTTTCTTTGAATTCTTTCCCTAAAAAATTCTCTAGTCGAGAAATTTTAGGTATCTACGTTTAAGGGGTACCATTCCGTCGGGCATAAAAGATCTTGCACATCTGGAGACCTTGGATCTCAAAGATACCCTCTTTCATGAAGTACCAAATAATATTTTAAACCTAACAAAACTTCGCCATATTATTATTATTATTTTTTTTTATGACCTAGGGAAGCCTTGGGGCCGGCATTGAGGAAACCACCACCCTGGGCAGCAGGTAAGGCGCCAAGTGCCTCTATTAGATTTCGAACCCCTCACCTTTAGGAAAATGATCAACGGAGCCTTATCTAGCGGAGTTACCACGACAGGTGGTAAACTTCGCCATATGTTAGTATACAGGTTTGACAGAAGTCCAGATGCCGGCAACGAAATACTTGAAATTCAATGGACCCCTGTTTTATTCTTTTTCTTCTTGTGAAATAACTGAGATGAATGAATTTTTACCATAAAAGGGATTTTCTATTCTCTTTTTTTTTTAATGGATTTTACTAATTAGTAAGAATAATGCTAGTCATTTTAATTTGGTATACACAATAATCTTAATTTCTTTATGAACTCCTAATTTTATCAAATAAAATGAATCAATCCAATTTTCTTTTCAATTTTATCCGTATAGGAATAGGAATAGGACTCTTGAGATCATTGCGAAAACTATACATGATAGAGCTAAACCCAGTCGAGCAGAGTAAATTGGGGAGAAACCAATGAAAAAAAGAGAACAGTTGCTAGAAGAACTCGGGAAAATGGTATATTTACAAAGACTAGGTATCTCAAAGCTGAAAAGTAAAGATGTAAAGGATCTTTGTTGTTCCATTGCGAAGTTGGAGAATCTAGAAGCACTACATTTAATTGTTGCCGATGGAGAGAAATTGGATCTAGGGATCTGAGAGGAAAGAACACGACCGACCGCCTTCAGTGGATTCACCTGACAGGATCTTTGGTAACTTTGCCAAATTGGATACTCTCTCCTCTTGATTTGGTCAAATTGGTCCTCAAGATGAGTTAGTTGAATGAAGATCAATTCCAATATTTGGGAAAGCTGTGGAATTTGGAGCATCTGGAACTGCAAAAAGTGTTTTTTTTTTTTGTCAGTCCTACTCTATTCCTACTCTACACTCACTTCGTGACTTGTGCCCCGCTCTTGCGGGCGTGGGAGCACGCTCGAAACTTACGCGTCCCTATCCCCATCCCCCCTGAGGAGGTGGGGATTTGAACCCCTCACCTCCTCCTTCCATATTGGAAGGGTGGCCACTGGGGCGAACCCCCAGTGGTTTTTGCAAAAAGTGTTTAATGAGGTATCTGTGATCACATTTGAGGAAGGTAAGTTTAAAAAACTTTGCTTTTTAGGTGTGGATATATTTGACAATCTTACATCCATAAATGTTCAAGGAGGAGCACTGCCGAATCTTGAAAGGTTGTTTCTAGGTCGATGCAAGTCATTGAAAACAGTGCCACAAGTCATCACACTTCCCCAGAGTTGACATGCCTCGAACATTATGACATGCCCAAGGAAATCGTGACAGAGGTTCGTGGGAATGAAGAAGTTTGCAGGCGCATGAAGGTTGAGCATAAAGACTGGTTCAAATCCCAGGCATCGTAGGGGAAAGAAGCCATTTCAATGTATTACAAAAACCCCAACTCAGCCACCCCAAAAACTCACTGAAAACAGCTGAGGCCATAGAACTTCAAAATTTTGTTCTGGGCAAACCGTAAGCCCAAATTGAGATCCGTAAATTCTATGACTTCTTTAAACTATCATTTTTATAAAAATACACAGCCCAATGACCTCAAAATCGGACTTCGCCACATGAATAAAAAATTCCGAATTTTAGTCCTAACCTTGAAAAATAAATTTGAAGAATGATAAGCATGAGCGTTTACCGGGCGTTGCAAATCAGAGTTGAATTGGCTTGGAGAGCGTCCATGATGAGAGTCCTGTCTCTTTTCTTCCTCCTCCTCCTTCTTGTTCTTTCCTTTCCTTTTCTTCTCTCCCTTTCTTCTGTCCGAACGTACTTCTCCTTTTGCTTTTATCTCCTCCCCTTTCTTTTTATTTTTTTTTTTTTTTTCTCTCTCTTTCCTTCTTTTCCCGAATGTTCTGGGTGCCTCCTCATCCTTCTTCTTAAATGCCATATCTTAGGATGTCCTAAAGCCCCTAACAGACCGTGTGCGGCGCCCTTCAGCGCGGCGCCTCTAGTTCATCGAAGGATCAAGGTAAGCCATATTCCAACTGAAAATAAGTCAAAATCTTTAGGTGTTGGTCAGGTAGGCTTACTGCATAGAAAGGTATCCCTATTCCTTTTGTCGAATGACCTATTATTCAGCAGTTGTTCTTTAAATTTGATTGATGGGAGAATCCCAGCCCGCTCTGAGGTTGGAATCACCTAGAAGTAAACAGATGAAACCCACATCAACGTTGTTCACTTTTGTTTGGGTGGATTTTGTGATTTCAACTGTGGCTTTGCTTTTGAGTTCTTTCTCTTCAAAAGAAAGGAAGTTTTCTTTGGGGTGACTTTTGCTGCTTTTAGTTGTTATTGTTCTTGTTTCCTTAGTACTACCTATAGCTTCCTATACCTGTAATTTTTCTCGGGTTATTTGCAGATGGTGTTCAACGCAATTAAGAAAGCGCCTATACAATCTAAGCTAAAAGAAAAATGTGTTGGTCATTTTGCCTGAATATTTACAAAACTAATCTCAATACAAGCCTATATTTAACCAACAAAGATGACCACTGAGTTACTTTTCACTTCTTGCCCAATGCTAGTGGAAGCAAATTTAAAAGCACACTCTAAATTTTCACATAGAGCTAGTCGGGTTAATGTTTAGACGAGTGTATCTCCCTCAAACTACCCCATAACTGCATCACAAAATGACCTTTTCAGTTACTTTTCCCTTCTTTCTGTACATGTACTTAGTATAAGAAAGGTTGCTCACAACAGAAAGGTTTCTGTAAGATGCCACCATTTATGCTTTGGTGTTGGTGGTTTTGATAAATTGAATCCAAGAGTTTTGACGTCAAACTTAGAAGGTGTCTTATCATAAACTCTCATAATGGATTTGGAAGTTGAAGATTGTGATTTTTGTTGCAGCGTTCCATGGCACCATTTACGGCAACCCTAGATGGGCATGAATATTGCGCATCCACAAGTCCAGCTCAACATGTGTCCAGAGAGGTGATCTAATGGAGCATATAATCATTCAACTCGGATGGAATCAGCAACTCTATGGAAGAAATTCGTCGTCTATGTGCATTGCTGGACGTGGTCTTTAGCAAGTTTGGAATGCTGTGTTTTTTATTTCTTTTGTGTGTCTTGTCATTGTTCCGAATAAATATGTCCAGGAGCAGGTGCAGGAGGACATATGTGTGAGATTTGTGGTAGTGAGTACCCTTGATGGTATTCCTCGATGCTTCATATGCGTGCAATCTTTTGTGCGTCATTGTGCAAAGAGCAAAATTTGAATGTGATGTTGTTTTGAAGTGTTCGATTGAATTAGTAAATTCGTTGAGTATATTGCTGGTAATGGGAGATCAATATCTTGGTGGTCTGATAAGTGGCATCCAGTTATGGACGCAAGGGTTGGCTAATAACTTGCTGAAATTGGCCCCCTTCTCTAATTATCTCTTCATGGTCAGTACCATTTGTCTTGGTCATTTCACCGAGCATTGTCTTATCTTTTCCTTTTTTTTTTTTAAAGAATAAAGAATATCCTATGATTTTTCTTTAACAAATCTTTAAAAAAAATTCCCCGAATTATTTTCCCAAAAGAGCATTAGAGTGGTACTTGCCTGAAACGATCCCAGATTGGATTATCTTGCTCCGAATGATCCCTTCATCCTGGCGGTTAAAAGCGCCTCCTGACGATCACATGCCCATTTTTGGAGATTTAGTGCCTGAACCTATTTTCGATCTCCGGCTGCAAGTAAACAATGTGCATTTTTGTGCTTTAGTGCTGTAACTGTGGCTTCTCTAGATGGGTTGGTGATCTCATTATGTATGATCACTCCCGGCACATCGAACATGGGCTTTTGCTTTTACTCGGGGGCCTGATTATTTTAATGGCTTTATGGTACACTGCCTCCGTTTTCCCAATGCTGGTGTTACCTCAATTGACGAGCATGGGTTAACCTAGGTCGGCAAGGAATTTGTAAGTGGCGGTTTGGAGCTTAGGATGTTTTTTATTTAGTGGTGGTGTCTGTTTGGGTGTGAATGGTTGGTTGCCTGTCACCATCGAAGCCGGTGTTTGTGTGGGTACATCATGTTAGCCTTTTGTGGTTGTGACCAGAGTATGTCACTGAACTGATTGTGCAAGCGGTCGAACTTGTAAGTACATCATGAGCTTGAATTGATCGTAAGCTCTTATCCGTCAATGCAACATATTTGACTGTTTTTCGTGATATCAGCTGACATTGGCTAAGCATGGGCAAAAAACTAGCGAAGCTTGGCCATGCTAATTGGTCCATTGCACAGTTCAATGCAGAAATTTTGCACTCGCAGAGCACTGCATTTTAGTCGGATTTGAGGTAAGCGCAATCATTAAGTTGGTTGGATTTCAATGTATGGACAAGTGTGCTTGTCGGAACTGGCGGTCTTTGGTGGAATTGGCGAAGCATTGGCCAAGCATGGGCCACAAACTGGCCGAACAAGGCTAAGAACTGACTTTGCAAATGGACCCAGAACTAAGGCCGAAAACTGGGCAAGCAAGGCTAACCATGGGCCAAAACTAGCCAAACATGACCATAAGTGGCCGAGCAAGTTCAAGCTAGGCCGAAAGCTATACCCAAAAGCAAGTCTAAGGACTGGTAGGCCGAGCAAAGCCGAGCACGACCAAGAATTGGTCCAGGAAAGCCAATTGGCCACGCACGGGCTAAAGCTGAGCAACTATGGGCCAAAAATTGGGTGGGCCAACAACTAGCATGTTTGTCAGTCCATTGGTCAATGCAATAGAAAACTTTTACACCCTGCAATGCACTATGCTTGACACTAGCAAAGTACTACATTCCTTTGCAATCCAACATTCATTGCTAGCTGCAGTGCAGTGAATTCGCTTGCTTTAGCACTGCAATGCACTTTAGATGCATTGTAGTGCAGTGCCTAGATAAATAATTCGTGGGATACAATCACCATATCATAACAATACACAGTTTCACATCACAATAATACATCAACAAACTAAACATTTTAAATAGTCACCAGTTAAGCAACTACAACATGAGGTTTGTGAACAAATAAAAAAGTCATAAACAAGTTCATGACTATGTGACTTCATTACTATGCCCTTCACAAAAGGATAATAAAAAAAGAAATAAAAGGAAAAACAAACAAAGGAGATGCTAACTTAAAAACTCCTTTAAAAAAAAACCCTTGAAAAAAACCTCCCATACACAAAAGACCCACACACCATCTTCAGCTTTTGCATATCCTGCACCATCTCCCCCTATCATCTTCAGTTTTGCATTTAGTCCATCCTCCTCATTTGCAATTCTTTTAAGAACATAGATTGTTTAGAGCATTTATTTGAACTATCAATGTATAACGTATTATACTCCTGCATTTTCTTCCTACCCATTGGACAATGACTGTGAGATGGTGCCAATGATTGAAGCAAGCAACTACATTGTCTATAGAGGCCCGGTAGGTTGTGATGGTCCTAGGGCCAAGGGACTGCCCTTCATGATAATCTGTAAGCTTGTCGCTGATGTAGAATTTGATGTTTTGGATTCTTGTAGTGGAGTCTATTGTGGCATATCATATCACAATTGCTAGTAGTTATGATAGTTTTATCTCTTCAACTCTATTCTTACGAACTCAACCACAAATTTCTTCTTCTTCTTCTTCTTCTTCTTCAATGATTTATAAACATTCTCATTCTGTGATTTCTTCCTTTCTTTTTTTTTGTTCCTCCCAACTTGCTTTGGCACATCTAGTGGAATCAATGGTGGCCATGTTTCCTTGCCATCTACAGTATGCATGACAAGACTATAAGTCTACATGAATATCCTTTTGCTTATGAACTCTCTCCATAAATTTCACTCTTATTGTTTTTAGTTGTGATAACAGGTTTGTTCCTAAAGTCATAAACTAAATTCTCTCATATCCTTGTGAGCTAAATAGTGGAGTTTTGTGACATCTTAAAAATTCAGTTTTGTTTTCAATTGAATGAATTGGGCTTTTCATCGACATGCATATAATGCTATTCTCTGAGCTGATCACTCTTGAAATAACTAGACTATCTATGGAAGCCATTAAGGGATTTTAACGTAATAGACTTGAGAATTCGACAAAAAATCAACTGCTTAACCGTGCTAGTCTGCAAGGGTCATTATGGTATTATCAAAATCGATTAGAGATCAGGGATAGGTCGATTCGACAGAGATGTGTGATCAAAGTCACACCTAATTACAAAATTCTCGTCGATTGGCACTAGACCGATTTTCTGTCGTTTTGGGTACCCTGTATCCGTAATTGAAATCTTGAGATTTTCACGACCATCGATAGTCACCAATGTGTCAAAGAGGTACTTTGTGGCTCAAAGAAAATTGACCACGGTCAATTGTACCAAAAATTTTAAAAGTTACCGGTAGATTAGGTCACGCTAAAATCACATTAGATTGAAATTAACCTCGAATTTGAATCCGATTTCAGAAATTGAAAGTTCTGTTATGTCACGATTTATTTTAAGAATATTTGAAGATTTTTCGGTGAGTTTAGGATTTTTTATGGAAAATCAATTCGGACAATTTAGAAAAGAACGAAAATTCGGATTGGCCGAATTGAAGGTATTTTTTGCCTCCTTAATGAGCTATTTGGTAATGGGAATTTGTATAAATTGTGTAGGCTTCTTCTTTAGCAAAATTGGACATCAAATTGGGGAAAATTGGAGAAGAAATTTAAGCCTAAGGTTGTGAAATTCGTATGCTTGAGAGGGGGCTGCAACATTGGCACCAAAATTTGATTATTTGTGAAATATTATGCAAGAAAGAAATGGGGGACATAAGGGATGAACATGAAGACTTTTGGTCCAAGGAAATTATGATTCTAGATATTTTTATTTGACTTATTGCCCTCCTTTTCCCTTGGCTTCTCGCGCACACCTCTGCCAGTAAAATTCTTCTTCGCGCGCATGTCCCTCTTTCACCGAAGTCTTCAGCTTCGGTCTTCTTTTCCCTGCGGCCCACCATCGTTTGTTCCCTCTGAATCCTGCCTTCCACCGAATTCCCCTCCATTTCTCTTCGCCCGTTTCTCCCCTACGCCCCACGCGTCCACGATTCGACCCCCCACTCGGTCAACACCCCACCGAAACCCACGCGTCTCCTCCCTCACGCCACATCCGCAAGCCCCCATCTCCGCTTCGTTTTCTCTGCTGCCAGCATGTTAGCAGCACTCCACCGAAACCAGCAATTATTTTGGTAGGTATAATCTTCACCAAGTTTGGAATGCTTTGCTATGTCTTTCTTATATATAAACATGGTTTCGCAATTATTTTGAATGTAACTTCGATGCTTCAGATGTGAGCACCTTTTGTGTGTCATTATGTAGAGAGCAAATTTTAATGTGATAGTGTTGTGGATATTGCTTTGTTTGAATAGTAAAAGTGATGAATCTGCCTGATTTAATAACGTGAACAATTTGATTATATATATGTATGCATGAATAGTTTGCAATTACGATTTTAAGGTGAGCTTATGCGTAGCACAGTTACGTCACCTAGTATTTAAAGATAATCCCACGTTTCTAAATCTATAGGAGACATCTCTCTCTATACCTTGGACATGCTTGGCTTAATTGATTTGATCGTAAAATCTGTTCGCATTCTTTATCAACTTTCGATGTTTTTCGTTTTTCATTTAAGAAGTGACGGCGAGCTCCCTGATTCTGTGGATTTTGTGTGAGAAGGTAAGTAAACCCTGCTCTGGTCATCATCGTGCTTCGAGTGAATTTTTGAGTCTGGCCGATGAAGTTTTCAATCTTGCGACCCACGTCTGTTGGCTGCGCTCCTAGTCCTCGAACAGAGGACATACACCGACTCTGCAATTTCCGGAGGTAACCCACCTATATATATTGGATTTGAGGACCACAAAATAATAAAATTGGCTGAATTACATTTGCACCCAAATTTTCGGTATTGTGCCAAGTTGCCGTTGATATTTTAGTTTTCGCAAAGGCCCCTTATCCTGCTCCACTCCCCACATTTGGAAGTTCTTTGCAATTTACCCCCTGAAATTGACTAAAAGCCAAATTCTATTCCAATATCTAGGAACATATCCCAACTTGACCATAGGGGTGAGCAGTTTCGGAGGTTTCATACAAGTTCTACTTGAAACCCAGAACTTACCTGTTATAACAAGTTCATCATTTTTTGAAACTTGAACTTATCCAAACCTGGAATATACCCTATCACGGGTTCTAGGGTCTATCCAAGTTTCCAGTATTATTAATCAAATGATTACAGTGAATCATCACCTTTAATGATCACCATTTACTATTAATTTGCTAACCACAACTTATATTTAGGCACACAAACAATACGAAATATTAACAAAGTAAAAGTCTTGGTTATAAAATGTAAGCTTGGACTAGTAGTTCCATATTATTCACTCATTATTAAACGCCACTAAACACCAAAGGATCGCGTGAAGACATAGACCAAGAAAAACACAGAACTTGTTCTAGGTTCAATTTTCAAGTTCCATCTACTGAGAACTTGAAAACTAGCTATCGAAAGGGGTTCTCCAATTTTTGGAACTTGGAACCTAAAATCGAATGGGTTCACATCGGTTCAATTCTCCAGTTCTAGATTTTGCTTGAAACCGGGCTCACCCTTACCTAACTATTTGACTCAGAGAGAGAGAGAGAGATGCCCCTGGATTTTCTGCTGCGTCCATGGACGAGGGAAGTTGCCCAGGTCGCTATCTTTGGTTTAAGGATTTGATTGCCAAATTTTTTTCCAAACTATGACATTGAACAATTGAAAAGTCCAAAAACAGATGTTTAAATCTTTTTTTGTTTTTCTGGTTATTTGGCTTTCGCTTATGGCCCATATTTCCTCCTACCACCCTCGTGATTAAACGGGTCACACCTATGGATATGGCCTGTTTATATTTAATCAATTTTACATATAGGTAATGCTCACAGCTTGTAAAGTACTAATCAAATGTATGGCCGGAGAAAGTTGATCGGAGGCAAATGTCCTTCATAATAGTGTAGCAGAAAGTGGAGCTGACTAGTGATGTTCGATGGCCCATAACGCAGCCCTAATTTATCAAAAATGGATATCGCTTCCCTATTGATATTGACATTGATGTGTAGCTACTACATAGTGATATTTTTAATATCTAAGCTTTTTTAAATAACTATTACTAGATAATAGGAAATTATGATATCGCAACTTCCTGTAACCATCAAGAAGTTATTTCTTTTTGTAAAACCGTTTGTAACCTCTATTTGTAAATGTTGATTGTAGTCCTTTAATAGCCACATTGTACTCTTTGTAGACCCCCATAAAAAAAAAATACAAAAAACAAAAAAACAAAACTGTTATATTTCCATTATCTTTCAGTTTTATACCGTAGTTATAGTTTTTAGATACCTCATTGTTGATTAAATTCTTGCATGTATTTTAGTTGTAGCTTTGAGTTCTTTGTCATCAATTAAATTCCAGTGTGTATCTTAATCATAGCTTTCAAATCTTCATCATCAATTAAATTTCAATATTACATTTTTATTTCATTGGGCTTTGTCGTCAATTAAATTCTGGCAAAATTTGTGTATTTCTAATTCTGTTAAATTGGGTTTTATAAGTTTTTTTGTGCTCGTGTGCTATTTTCTGTCGAAGCCACCACAGAACATATCTTTTATTATAAAAAAATAAAAATAAAAGAACGACTTTCAGTTAAAGATGTTTCATTAAATCCAATTAATACGAAACAGTGTCACTGCATACAGCGTATCTTTATGAGAAGATAGTGCAAGAAGCAGGGAAGCTAGTCAATAGAAGGCAGTCTCGTCGAGAGGGGGGCATCAAACAAGTAATATGTTCAAAATTCCATATGTGGGGTGCTATTTGAAATTAAAAAAAAAAAAAAATCCAATTTAAAATAGCCAAAAAAATCAAGGTCCAATTTAAAATAGCCAAAAACATGATAAATTTGAAGAAGAAATGAAACTAAAATTTTTAACGGCTCAGACTGACAGACAAGCGATCTTTTTCTAGGCAAACCCGTCGCTGTGTAGAGAGTCGAGACACCTCCATAGTGATTCAAATTGAGGATTTCGGATCCTAACAAGTTATTCCCTTCAGATCTTTGAATGTAATAGAGTAGCAGTGGGCAATTAGATTGGTTCCAAGTTTTAAGTGAAAAATTGGGAAATCGACTACGGCTTCTGTTCCCATTTTGATAAAAAAAAAGAAAAAAGATAGATATATATTGGAAATGGGTTTTGAACTTGGAAAGATTGGCAAATTTACTAATGCTTTAACCACTATGCTATAGAATGTTCTAGTTATATTACTTATATTAGATCTAGTTTCTCAAGTAATAGTAAAATGGCTGCAATTCCAAGCCAATTCCTAAGGGAATTAATTTAATTTCCGATTTCAAAATCCAAGAAATGACTTGCCTGGTAGGTTCACGATTCTTAGTCTGAGACCTACTCATTGCAAAACCATCTCCCCGAGGATTAAGCTCAGTGGAGGAGCTTTTATGGCCCTCTCATTATCTGAATCGACCCCACAGGACATACAAGTGACTACTTAAACTTATCTAGAAGGTTACCATCAGTTTAATATTATCAGGTATGGGTTGATGCCCTTCAATTTATAAGCTAATGTCACCATTGATTCAAACGAAAGGGTTTCGCAAATTGTTGTCCAAGAAATCTTAAGTATGCTATAAACAAAACAATCAATTTTGCAAGATATTAAACTGAGTGAAGTACTGTGACTTACGGCATCAGATCAGAAGAACATTAAATAAGAGACTCGCATTTATAATTTCCAAGACACATTAATTTCAGTTCACCTCATTTATATTGCAAATGCATTTATAATTTCCAAGACACATTAATTTCAGTTCACCTCATTTATATTGCAAATGCATTTATAATTTGGACAAATTTGTTCACCTAATTTATAGGCAAAACAAGAGACCATGTCCTCCTTAGACTTGATCTATCTCACTTGACCGGAAAGGGCAAGAAATCTACTTTATTAGAGACTAGAGCCAAGAAATTTGCTTGAAACTAGACATATAAAGATCTCTACATTAGTCTCACTGAATGATGTTTCTATTAGCATGAAGCCATGGAAATTTTTTAGTTAATGAGGAGGTGACAGTTCAGAATGTCTTGTCCGCTATGAAGTTCTTGTGAAGTTAATTTGCTTCATTGCCATAATCCCCCGGCCGATTCTTTTACTTGACCAAGCAAGCTTTAGAGAGCTTTAACACAACGGTATTCTGAAACAAAACAGTTGCCTGCGAACGTTCATCAACCTTCACTAGAAACAATTACCTGAAATTAATAGCCGTTCGATGTTGAAAGCCGTGCAGGAAAATGTCACTCTCATTAAGATTAGTATGAAAATATATTCAGTACTTGCAGCGAAGTTGCCTAGTAAACAAGAATTGTGATTAGAACCATTGTTTTTCCGCGAAGTTTCCGAGATGCGAAACAAGAGTGGACCGGAAATTAATTAAGTTTCCTGTCATTTCCTTCAAAAAGTTAAACAGCGATTGAGTAAAAAATAAGTGAATTAGGTGTGTTGATACACGAACCAAGCAAAATAAGTTGCGTGCAATCATACTAATCGATATTGATAATGGTCATTTTCAACTTAGACAAGACAGAGTATTAGGTTTTTATATTTGTTACGCGGGTGTGCATCAGGAGCAAACAGCCATAAACTGAGGAATGACAGGACATCATAAGGTTGACCACTTCCATAGCAAACCCCCAGCCTGTGGAAGCACTATGTTAGAGGAGCAAACCCGAAGTTTTGACGAATTACTCCTGAATTTAACGGAGTTAGAAGAACCGGTTTTAAGATGTGTCCAAATGTTTATCCTAAATCTGTCTAAGAGAATTTAGTTTATTATTTTTCACGGGTTTTATTAAAATTAGGGATAAATGCATTTAAAGTTCTAAAACTAATCAAAAAGTATAACTAAGTCTTAAAACTTATCAGGAAAGTGCAATTGAGTCCTAAAATGTTCAATAAGTGCAACTAAATCCAATCTAAATTGTAAAACTTTAAAAAAGTGTAATTAATGAAAAGACTAGATTAGACCAATTTAACAAGTTTTTTTGATTTAATTACATTGTCTGATAGTTTTGGAACTGAATTGCACTTTCATGAAAGGTTTTAGGATTTAATTGTACTTTTCAAAAATTTTAGGATTCAATTATATTTTCATGACAAGTTTTAGAATTTTTAATGCATTTATCCCTTAAAATTAATTACGCCCTTATCACGAAAACAATTAATTTTTTATTTGAGTAAGCGTGTACGTCCCAGGCAACCATGCAACTAGGAGAAAATTAGCTTGCATTGGTTAAATGCGATAATCCAAGTCTCTCGGTGCTTGGAATTAAGGGAGAGACCTTTTTACTTCTTGGAAGAATTCATCCTTTAATATTCTCGCAGGGGTTTGAATTGGATGGCCCTGCTTTTTCTCACAAGTCTGTCCACCAAATGTTTGATAAGATGTCAAGCGGAGACCAAAACGAAGTTACCAAACGGAAGGCAATGTAAATTCACACAAAAGTACGAGCGACTCAGAACATGCGTCTTGGAATTGCTTCTTTTTTTTTTCCCCCTTTTCGGCTATGGTGTGTTCATCCAGTAGATTGGTGCTGGTAAAAGTAGCATTTTCTCTTCATGGGATCCAAATCAACTCCACCTAATAGCTGGTGACGCATTCGTGAATACTCTAGTGTTTCTTAAAGATGCATAAGTGTGACCCCGTTTTTAAAGTTTCATGTCGCTAGTGATTGATGATTTATTGTGACAATATGCTTGTATTTTAGTAGCTCAGTTGTAATCAATGTCCTTTTCCATTTTCTGATTTGTTGTTGGACAACTCGGACTTGGTCTAGCTCTCTACACAGTACAAGGGCAAGAGCTTTCTTGAAGACTAAAGCCAAAGTATATATTAAGTTTGGTAGAGAGAGAATCCCCTTAGTAGCTTATTTGATGAATATCCAATCTCATAAAACACAAATTTAAAAAAAAAAGAACTAGTAAGTTTCAGTATGTGACCTCAATTACTTATTTAGAACCATTTTAGATGAATTTCGACCCAATTTCCTAGGAAGAAACGATTGATTGGACTTTTCGATACTGTTATAAAGTATAGATGTTCAGTTTCCTATTGATCAACTAACAAATATGTAACCAATTGATCTTGATTGTTTCGGCCAAAAAAAAAAAGTTGATCTTGTACTTTCGAGCTAATTGATAATGGCAGTAGAAACTATTGAACTGAAGAAACTATGCAAACAGTTATAGGTAGAACTAACATCCCGAATTGTGGAGGTGCATAGCGGTTGAAGAACTAGCCTATTGCCAAGATGGGATAGATTTGTGGAGATGGTTGGAGGTTGTTTGCTCCACAAATTGTGCTGATCTAGGAAGTATGGAAGCCTTCGTGTCATGTTGTGTCAGATACTTCAACACATGTCTGACACGCTCCAATATGCAGTCAACAAGTATTAGAAAATCCGACACATGGTTAACTCTCTTGACATGGAATTTCGATACGTGATTTCAACACGTACAAAAATTTCAATAAATGATAGATCAAAATATAAATATATAAAAAATAAAAAATAATGAAAATAATATAGGGGGAAGACGTTTTGTTATTTTCCATGATGAAATGTGGATTCTTTTCAACTTATTGTTAAATGTTAAATTTAATAGTGGAATGTCGATTGCTTGTATTTTTTCTCCAAGTTTTATAGATTATTATGATGGAATGTAGTTGAATTTGTCAAATTGAAATAATGCATGATATTAAGAAATGGTAGATTAATTTTTTTAGTTTTAGGCTCTTTTTTATTATTTATTTATTTGTGAATTTGAATCAAATTAATTTAATTAAAATAATCATAAAGATGATAATTGATCATGGATATATAAAAATAAAAATTTAATATATAACGTGTCGCAACATGTTGCAATTTTCTGAGAGATTAGGGAGAGGATCATGTCAGCATATCGTGTCGTATTGTATCATGATGCTACTTAGGTCCTAATTGGGTTTTTCTGGAGATCAGGGAGAGGATCATTCAACTTGAGGTCCAGAGAAGGTGACAGTTGTGAAAGTCTTGACCTGCAATTTGTAACATCTGACCCGATCTGAAGTTGTTTCATCAGCTCAAACCTAACTTCATCCCAAGATTTTTACGTAGAAATGCGAGCTTGAGAAAGCCTATGGTGCATCGTCGGAATGCCTACATCAAGCGGGATAGCCCGCAAAATAGATTCAACAAACTGGACTAGCAAAAATTATTTGGAACTCACAGCTGGCCAATTTAATTGTTCGTTCATGGAAATGCAAAAATGATATATTCTAGTAGCGTGGATATGTCATTTTATACAAAACTCACAGTGGGTTGCCTAATCAGTGATTTTCTGTTTAGAACCAGGTCAATTGTTTCTAAAACAAAAAAGCGGAAGTGCAAATCTAGTTACCTAATGTATTCTATGTTACTTCATTGAAAGATCGAAACATTCATAAACTCTCGACTTGTCAAAAAAAAAAAAAAAAACTCTCGCGCTAAGAAGTACTTCTACAGAAATATAACATATTGAATAGTTGGTAGGAGTAAATAATAATGTCGGTAGTTGGGAAAAGGACTATAAAATATAATTTGCTCAGGAAAGAAAAACAAAATTTAAAGTTCAGCACGGACATCATACGTTTCACCATTTCCACGCTGTGAGATAGCTAGTACGAGCAAAATAAAGGAGTTAGGGAAGAGAATAAGAACACAAGATTTATAGTGGTTCGGCTTAATCCAAGCCTACGTCCACTCTCCCACGATAACAGCCTTCTTGGCTGGATTCCACTATGCAATCAACAAGAGATTACAACTTCGAGTGCAAACACTTAGTAGTAGATCACACTATCTCACTAAGTCACTCTCTTGGTATTTCTCTCACGATTACAAACGTTTAAGCTCTCAAGAGACAAGTATATGATCGAAAGTCGCTTAGACTTTGGAATTATAAATTCTACGCTCCGTCTCTTACTTGCTCATCGGTCCATGATCTCCTTAAATACTCCTCCACTTCCAAACTACCCGTTGGACAGTATCCGGAGAATCGTCTTCCAATATACCCATTGGACAGCTCGTATCTTTAAGATTTGGTAGCCGTTGAGTGACAAAGGTAAAATCCCAAATTGATTCCGATCGCCCATACAAACGAAATCTTGGTTTCCATAAGTAAAGCTTCTTCGTATAGAAAGATCTTGTCTTCAACATCCAATTGTCAATCAATTAGATTGAATCAATCAAATCAATCTTGATGTGGAATCCAAACCGGATCACTAGCCGCGTTGTATGATTGGGCTTGAGTTACGATTCATCGAATCTGGATGTAAAGTCCGAGTCTTGAGACTTTACGATATGAGTCTTGAGACTTTACAATCTGGGTCTCGTAGACTTTACAATCTGTACTGGGAGTTCAGCAAAGATAGAGTCTCGTTTTTTGTTCGAAGCTTCAAAGATAGAGTCTGTCTTCGGTTCATCATTCACGTTTGATCTGGAATTTGTCGAATGAGCAGACTTCGATGTGTAACAGACTTTGATACTAAAGTCCGCAGTCTTCAGACTTTGAGTCTTGAGTCTAACGTCTTGCCTTTGAGTCTCGAGTCTGGCAAGTAGCCTTCGACTTTGATAATATCCTTTACATGTTCTAACATCTGCATGGCCTATTACTCAACCATCAAATATGTTAGTAGCCTTTGATTTATTTTGTCATCTTCAAAACATCATAAGGGATTTCCCTAACACGCTGTACTCCCCAACTTTTGGAGCAACAATGTAAAAGATCCTGCCAGCGTTATAATCCACAACTTCTGCACACGCACAATTAGAGCATGGCAGAAGCTGCCGTGATCTTCCTTATTGGGAAGCTCACAAATTTTCTGGACAATGAAGGGCAATTCTTCAGAGATGCTGAGGACGAAGTTCGCTCAGCGAGAGGACAGTTGGAGGGCATAAGTGCATCACTGAGGGTCGCAGATTCCATGGAAGAGAGCGATGAGGAAGTCAGAGAATGGGTAAAGCAGCTGAGAGAGATTGCAAATGTCACTGAAGATGCTCTCGACGAGTTCAAACTTCTCTCGGCGCATGATCATGGGGTTGGGTTTGCTGGTCTCTTCTGTAGGATATCTTGCTGTGTGAAGAACATGAAAGCTCGATATCGGACCATTTGGCAGATACAGAACATCAACTCCAGAATCAAAAGCTTATGTGATGGACACCAGAGGCTACGGCACAAGTTCAGTAAAGGCTGAACATGGCCCAGGCTCCAATTACTCTGACAACACATGGCATGAACACCGGGGCAAAGACTGTTTTTCAGACAAAAATGAGCTTGTGGGCATTGAAGAACAGAAGAAGCAGCTGGTTGCGTGGTTGGTTGAGGGCACCTCTAGGCCGCAAGTTATCTCAGTCGTTGGGATGGGAGGACTGGGCAAAACCACGCTGGTAAATGAAGTTTATCAAGATCCAGAGGTCAAGAAACATTTCATGGTATGTACTTGGATAAATTTCCCTGGTTCTCCAACTATAGGAGAGCTCCTTCAGGACATACGTCAGCAAATCGTGGGGGTGATCGGACAACCGATTCCTTGTGGTGCAGACACCATGCATATCTACTGGCTGAAGATGTTAATCAAGGACTTGCTACAGGAAGCGAGGTATCTGGTTGTTCTAGACAACACATGGAAGATAGACGAATGGGATGTTGTCAAACATGCACTGCCTAACAACATGTGCGGCAGCCGAATAATCATCACAACCAGGAATTATGATCTAGCAGACACCTCCTGCCGAGAATTCGAGGGGAAGGTCTATCAGATGAAGCCTCTGCCAGTAGAACAGTCATGGAAGCTTTTCTGCACGAAGACATTTCAGGGGAGTTCATGCCCTTCCCATCTGGAGGAGACCTGCGAGTTTATTTTAAAAAAGTGTGAAGGACTGCCGTTTGCTATACTGGCTATCGGTGGTGTTTTGGCTACAAAAGACAAGCACAGAATAGATGAATGGGAATTGGTTCGTCATAGTCTTGATACAGAGATTGACTGCGACGACAAACTCAAAAACTTGAAGAGAGTTATTTTGCTTAGCTTTAATGATCTGCCATACTACCTGAAATCCTGCTTCTTGCACTTAAGTTTATTTCCCGAGGGTCGCCGCATTAAGTGTAAGAGACTGATTCGGTTATGGATTGCTGAAGGATTTGTTGAAAAGAAAGAAGGAAAGACTCTCGAGGAAGTTGCTGAGGACTACTTCAAGGAGCTGTTGAACAGAAACCTGATTGAGGTGGCTGGTAGACGAAGTTATGGAGCTGTCAAGTATTGCCGCATCCATGATTTTCTGTGGGACGTTGTCACTTCCAAGTCAACCAATCAGGGGTTTGCAGAAATAGCCAAAGAAGAAAAATTTGAACAGCCAGACAAAGTCCGTCGCCTGTCATTACAGAAGACCCTGCGAGCTCTGCAACAGAACTGGTCCTCGTCCCAACTTCGCTCTTTATATATGTTTGGGATGGAGAGATCATTTATGAATAAAGTTCTTGCTAGTGATATGAAACTGCTCAACGTTTTGGATATACTAGCGGCTCCTTTAAAAAGGTTCCCTGCTCCAGTTGCCGATTGGTGTTATCTGAGATATCTAAGTTTTAGGGGCACTGAGGTGAGTACAGTTCCAAGTTCTATTGTGAAGCTTCAAAACTTAGAGACTCTAGACCTTAAACACACAAATGTCACTGAATTGCCTGTTGAGATCTTGAAACTGCGACAACTTCGTCATCTCCTTGTTTATCGCTATAAGCATATGCCCTATTTAAACTTCAAAGTTGGCTTTAAGGCCCTTCGAGGAATCGGGGCTTTGCAATCCCTTCAAAAGCTCTGCTATATAGAGGCAGATGACGCGAATAGCTGCAGTGTTATGCGAGAGCTTGGAATGTTGACACAACTGGATAGGTTGGCCATTCTGAAAGTTAAAAAAGAAGATGGAAGGGATTTGTGCTCGTCAATCTCCAAACTAACCAGGCTTCAATCAATATCCATAGCTTCTGTTGATGAAGATGAGATTATTGATCTGCAACACCTCTCTAGTCCACCTCCATTCCTTGAGAGAATGTACTTACACGGACGCTTGGGGGCTTTACCACACTGGCTACCCTCTCTCAGTAGCCTGACGAAATTGCACCTGAGGTACAGTCGCCTAAAGGATGACCCTCTTGTGTCTCTGGAAATTCTGCCCAATCTTGTAAATCTTGAGTTGTGTCAGGTTTATGAGGGAAGCTCATTGTGCTTTAGAGAAAAAGGCTTTAAGAAGCTAAAACTTCTGGTTCTTGACCTTCTTGAAAAACTCAGGTGCATAGAAGTGGAGAAGGGAGCAATGCCTTTTCTTGAGAAGCTTGTCATTCAGCGTTGCAACTTACTTGAGAATCTTCCATCAGGTGTTGAACACCTGACAAAGCTGAAAGTGCTGGAGATTTTCGATATGCCAGATGAGCTCGTCAAGAAGCTTGTGCAAGGTGGACAAGATGATGACTATCATAAAGTTGCACATGTTCCGGAAATACATTGTGGCTACCGGAGAGATGAGGGTTGGGATATCCAGTTAATCGATAGATCAGTGCAGAGAGATGGTGCAACCACCCAAGGCACAAGCATGGGAAGCAATGAGTTCTCAGCGTGTGGAAGTGAATGTACTACATAAGTGAATAACTGTAAATATGCCAAATGTTTGTGACTTATGACTTGTAAATGTGAATGTATTGTAAGGTAGATGTGAATGCGAGTCTGTCTGTCAATGACATTTAGGAGCTGTCAAAGCTATGTTATTATGTTTGGAGTGAATTGTTAGAGGCAATCAGGGTTTTAATTGTCTCTCAATGCTCTATGAATAAAGCTCGTATGTGATGTTTTAGAAAGCCCTTTAGAAGTAAAGATGCAGTCTTGTTGTGATTGCTCTCGCTCACCCTCTGTTGTGTGATCTCTAAAACCTAAATCTTGTAGCAGGAGCTGATTACCTTGTACTCATTTTACAATGTCCACTTCTTCGATGTCATTAAAATTTTATCTGAGCAGATCATCACAATCACAGTGAGAGGGGTTCAACCCGTGTCATGATCTGGCAAGGCCCATTATCGGTATCCAAAGATTGGTAAACTATCTACGGAATGTTCCCCTGATAATTTGAACTGAATCAGACCAGAGTTCTTGCTGGAAGTTCACTTACACATTTTGTTAGAAAAATTTCCCGACTTCTTCCGAGTTGGAGGCACCATCATGTGCCTGCTCTTGATAGTAGAGAATCTGACTCTCCAGTATTTGATGCTTGCCCATGTAGTGTCTTAAATTATTTTCGCTTCTTCGAAAGTGCCAAGTCTCAAATTATTCTTGTTCGGAAGTTGGCTTGTCCATTGATCATGTTTACCCCAAGACACATGTTAAATATACTTAATGAGGAAATAGTTGATTTTGAAAACATGATTATGTGTATCACGAAAATAATGAGTGCACTAAAAACTGTAATTTTACTTATTTGATTGCTTAAAAGGTGTCTGAGGGGACTTTTTTTTTTTTTCATATAACAAAGTCCTAACTCTTAAATGTGTATGACGACCGGAAGTGCTCAAAATTAAAATTTTCAGTTCATTTAAGGGGTACTGCATAATTCTATTGAATGGTGTAACGGATGGGTTACTTAATCTATTTAAGAGAAAAAATAATTGATGGCAAGTACAAGGCTTGTCAAATATATCGTTTAAACCTTACAATAATAATCATTGCTCTGTATTTAGCAAGTACAATAGAAATCCCTTACTTACCATAGTAATGCCTTTTTTAGACAAAAATGGGCTTGTGGGTATTGAAGAACCGAAGAAGCAACTGGTTTCTCGGTCAATTGAGGGCACTTCTAGGCCGCAGGTTATCTCAGTCGTTGGGATGGGAGGCTTGGGCAAAACCACTCTGGTAAATGAAGTTCATGAACATCCAGAGGTCAAGAAACATTTCATGGTTTGTGCTTGGATCACTTTCTCTGGCTCGCCAAATATAGGAGAGCTCCTCCAGAACATGCGTCAGCAAATTATGAGAGTGATCGGACGACCAATTCCTCGTGGTGCGGACACTATGAATATCTACTCTCTGAAGATGTCAATCAAGGACTTGCTACAGGGAGTAAGGTACTGCTTGTTCTAGATGACACATGGAGGATAGACGAATGGGATGCTGTCAAACATGCACTGCCTAACAACATGTGCGGCGGCCGAAAAATCATCACAACCAGGAATTATGATCCAGTATGCACCTCCTGCCGAGAATTCGAGGGGAAGGTCTATAAGATGGAGCCTCTGCCAGTAGAACAGTCATGGAAGCTTTTCTGCGCAAAGACATTTCAGGGGAGTTCATGCCCTTCCCATCTGGAGGAGACCAGTGAGTTTATTTTCAGAAAGTGTGAAGGACTGCCGCTTGCTATAGTGGCCATCGGCGGTGTTTTGGCTACGAAAAACAAGCACAGAATAGATGAATGGGAATTGGTTCTTCGCAGTCTTGGAACAGAGATTGACTGCAACGACAAACTCAAAAACTTGAGCAGAGTTCTTTCGCCTAGCTTTAATGATCTGCCGTACTACCTGAAATCCTGCCTCTTGCACTTAAGTTTATTTCCTGAGGGTCGCCCCCTTAAGCGTAAGAGACTGATTCGGTTATGGGTTGCGGAAGGATTTATTGAATAAAAAGAAGGAAAGACCGTCGAAAAAGTTGCTAAGGGCTACTTTATGGAGCTGTGGACGAGAAGCCTCATAGAGGTGGCTGCTAGATGAAGGGATGGAACTGTCAAGTATTGCCGCATTCATGATTTTCTGAGGGGCATTGTCACTTCAAAGTTGACCAATTAGGGCTTTGCACAAATAGTCGAAGAAGAAAATCGTGAATGGCCAGACAGAGTCCGTTGCCTGTCATTACAAAAAACCCTACAAGCTCCGCAACAAAACTGGTCCTTGTCTCAACTTCGTTCTTTATATATGTTTGGGATTTGGACCAAAAAAGAAATGTTTGGGATGGAGAGACCATTTATGAATAAAGTTCTTGCTAGTGATATGAAACTGCTCAATGTTTTGGATATGCTAGCAACCCCTTTAAAAAGGTTCCCTGCTCAAGTTGCTGATTGGTGTTATATGAGGTATCCAAGTTTCAGGTACACTGAGGTAAGTACAATTCTAAGTTCTATCAAAATCTTCAAAACTTAAGAGACTTTAGACCTTAAACACACAAATGTCACTGAATTGCCTATTGAGATATTGAAACTTAGACATATTGATACCTAAAATTTATCATTTTATTTAGGACTTAATCGCATACAAAATTAGGAATAAGTTGCTAAAAAAAAAGAGAATGAAAAGTTAACATTTTTCATTAAAAGGTATTGTGTTTTCATTTTTGCATCACATATTAAATGGTTTATTTAAAAAAATTCCAAAAAAAATCTGTCATCAAAAGGAAAAATTTTAAAAATATTATTTAAAGAAATTAGTTACAAAAAAAAAAAAAAAAAAATGGGAAAATGGGAAAAATGAGACCGGGCTGGGAGTAGGTCAACCCGGCGTCTTTCTTTCCCTTTTCTTTCTCTTCCCCTGGGCCAGCCCACTTTTTTTTTTTTTTTTTTTAATTCTGCCCAAGATGAGCCCAGCCTTCTTTTCCTCTCCTTTGTCCTTCATGCGTTCTGCAGAAAAGAGGAGGAGGTATGCGAGCAAGAGGAGGGACAGAGGTCAGAGAGAGGACATGGCGAGCGTCGCATGAGACGTTCGGTCGGGGGGGAGGCCGGCACCGGCTGCGGCAGCCGGCACGGCAGGAGGCCATCCACGCCGGTGCTTAAAAGTGTGAGAGTGGTTCCGTTTTGGGGGGCTGGAGAGGGAGATCGAGAGAGATTCGAGCGAGAGAGATGTTCAAGGGGGAGCGAGCTGGAGAAAAAAAAAAATCGGAGAGGGAGTTGGTGGGAGCTTGAGGGAGAGCAGGAGGTGTTCAAACTTGAGTTCGGGTTCTCAAAGCGGTCAATATTTTCCTCTCAAACTGTGCTCGCCAGCTGTTTGCTGAAATGTGTAAACCGATGTCGTGAGCATCTCTTATTCTGGCTAACGTAACAGTAAGTCCAAGCATAGCATGTTCTGTTCTATATAGTGTTCGTTTGGTAAACTGATATGTCGAATTTTTAGTACGATTCGTCGCTACCCTAAACGTTTTTGCTTACCCTCTTCTTTGACCTGAATGAGTCCATACCAGCTTGTCTGTTGGGTTCCTTAAAATGCCATCGTTTGGCTCAATCATGTTGTGACCATATTTTGTAAAATCTCGGATGGGTGCTGGACGGCAATCATGCTTGGATACGGTAGCTGATGATAGAAGTTGGGCGAAGAATATTTTTATACCCAAGCGACGTGTTTTGTTCGTGTCCTAGCTTCCAAGTCGTAAGCTTAGTCTAAGGTTTCTCAAACTCCTCGTCCATTGGTTTGGCCTTAACGTGAGAGAGGGGAACAGTGGAGAGGAGCGTGTTGGACAGAATGAATGAGAAAGGGGAATTGAGATTTTGGGTTGAAGTCTAGCGACGGGATTAGTGGGTGTTGGACTCAAATTGAAGGTTGGCAAATATGGGCTGGTTTTGGTATTTAGCTGAGCTTGGGCTTGGTATAATTTATTTCAGAAGGTGGGCTTAGATCATTTTGAAACGGAGCTTGTTGAAAGCCTTATTCGTATGGATTGCCCAAACCCACGAAGTGTCAGACGGCAATCCGTCTTCTGACCGGGCCTTAGGGCCCAGCTCGAGTCCCTATTCTCGGAATAAAAAATTAAATTATTAAAAAAAATCAAAAACTATTATTATTTTCAAAATTCCAAAAAATGCATAAAAATATTTTAAAAAATCGATTTTTTTTTTTTAAAAAAAGCCTAGAAAATCCAAAGATTCATAAAAATTTAGGATATTCGTAAAAATTCTAAAAAAATTAAAATTCCTCGAAAAGCTTAAAAAAATAGTTCTTAGATAATCTTTTCTTAAAAGGTGGGAGCCTTTTGGTCCGAGATTGTGCTCAAAATTTAATAAGCCCTTAGGGCTTCACCTTAAGATTTCAATTGTCCTTAGAGACAAATGCCTTTGAATGCACAACATCGATACATTGAGTTTGGCTTCTCTTTAGTCTAGTTAGGATTAGCATTTGTCTTCTCTATAGTATTAATTCTTTTCTCTCTCATGCAATTTATTTAATACTTTCCTTGGTTGCTAATTGTTATTTTAATGATTGAATACCCATATGATCACCTCACATGTTAACGGATTGGTCTAAAGTTAATCCAAATTACCTAACAATTTTTTTTAAATAAACAATATTAGGAACCAAAATGGCACTAATTGGTTAATTAGTGTAATCAAGTCCTCGACCCTAAATTCTCTAGTTGCATAGGAAGTGAGGTACACTCCCATGCCTCACTTGATTTTTAGCCGACTCCAAGAGGCTAGTGGTGACTCCTTATTGCGAAATTCTTAAAAACACCCAAACGTCGCGCAAGGTATGGGCTTGGGAGAATCTGTATTTAATCATGGGCCTTAGGTCCGTCCTTTAAACAATACCCATAAACCTATTCCCTCCCCCTAAGAGGTAGGTCGCGACAAGACAACTTCGTCATCTCCTTGTTTATCGCTACAAGCATATACCCTATTCATGCTTCAAATTTGGCTTTAAAGCCCTCAGAGGAATAGGAACTTTGCAATCCCTTCAAAAGCTCTACTATATAGAGGCAGATAACGAGTGGCAATAGTGTTATGAGAGAGCTTGGAATGTTGGCGCAACTGGATAGGTTGACCATTCTGAAAGTTAAAAAAGAAGATGGAAGGGATTTGTGCTCGTCAATCTCCAAACTAACCAGACTTCAAGCAATATCCATAGCTTCTGTTGGATGATGAGATTATTGATATGCAACATCTCTCTAGTCCACCTACATTCCTTAAGAGAATGTACTTAAGGGGACGCTTGGGGACTTTACCACACTGGCTACCCTCTCTTAGTAGCCTGATGGTATTGCACCTGAGGTGCAGTCGCCTAAAGGATGACCCTCTTGTGTCTGTTCAAGATCTGCCCAATCTTGTGCATCTCCAGTTGCTGCAGGTTTACAAAGGAAGCTCATTGTACTTTAAAGCAAAAGCCTTTAAGAAGCTAACGATTCTGAGTATTGATCTTTTCGACTAACTCAGGTGCATAGAAGTGGAGAAGGGAGCGATACCTTTTCTTGAGAGGCTACTGATTCATTGTTGCAAGTTACTAGATAAGCTTCCATTAAGTATTTAACACCTGACAAAGCTGAAACTGCTGAAGATATTCGATATGCCAGATGAGCTTGTCTAGAAGCTTGTGCAAGGTGGACAAACGATGAATATAATAAAGTTGCGTATGTTCCAGAAATATATTGTGGCTACAGGAGAGATGAGGTTTGGGACATCCGGTTAATCGCGAGATCAGTGTAGAGAGATGAAGCTACCGCCCAAGGCATAAGCATGGGGAGCACTGAGTTCCCACCATGTGGAAGTGAATGTACTACATAAGTGAATAACCGTAAATCTACCAATCGTTTGTGACTTGTAAATGTGAATGCTTTGTAAGATAGCTGTGAGTGCCAATTTGTAAATGACATTAGGAGCTGTCAAAACTATGCCAGTAATGTTTGGCGTTAATTGTTAGCTGTCAAAACTATGTTAGTAATGTTTTTAAACGTGTTCATTTTACGATGACCCTTTCTTCTGCGGTGTCATGAAAATTTCATCGAGTAGATCATCACCATCACAATGAGCGGGGTTCAACCATGTCATGATCTCATGAGGCCCATTATCGGTAACGGTATCCAAAGATTGGTGTGAGTAAAACATTCAAGATTCAACCTGTTATGAGTTCTTATTCAAAAGCATTTTCACTGCGGGAAGATTTATGTAATATTGGCTCTATAAGCCCAGCTCATGTTCGTTTAAAATCAAACTTGGCCGATCTTCATTTTTCTTCTCTACATATCACACGTGAAGTCAAAGCAGCGGACAGAACAAGGAAAAGAAGGAAAACAAGTAGCTTGACCGCGAAGAAGGATATAGGGAAAGAAGAGAGGAGAGAGAAATTGGCACGCATAGCCCATCTGGACGCGTCGACTAGTGCAATCAACTATAAGTTGTGATATCTGGTAAATGTTCAAGCCAATTATTCATCTAATCAGAATAATTTTTGGAAATTAGGGCACAAATTTGGAGTTATGTGAATTTTGAACCATGAGATTCAATTGAGGAGTTTTTTTTAGCTGCAATTTATGTGGAAATAGTAGCTTAGGGCATTGTGGAGTAGTGGCGTTTGACAAAAACCCATTTTGAAGTATGGTTTGTTTGGAATGAAATTTGGAAGTTTTGTGTGCAAGTTACATGTAACAAATTATACTCGCAAGGAAAAACATGAACATACGCTATGAACAAGCTTCTTTGTTAGTGCTTAGGAGTCAATTTGTTGATAGTCAAGTGTGGTTTAGTCGAGTTGTTTGTTGGAGGAGTGTTTTACTCGGATTTTAATATCGTTTTGTGGTTAATTGTTAGGGATACAAGTACATTGGCTTGAGTAACCACCATAGTTTAGTTGTTTAGCTTTTCCAAGCGAATGGGGCTATCTTTTCTAAGAATTTATAAATTTATGTCTTCAAAATGATAAAGTTTTGATACTATAAATAAACATGGTTGTTACATAAAAGTTGGATGGGACATCTATTATATTTTGGTATTTGTGAATGGTACGAGAACTGTTTGGTAAAAATATATATTTTGTTTGATGAACGAAGTTGATAAATAACATATATTTTGAGTATGTGAAACCTTTTTAGTAAAAACTTTTGACTATGAGTATTATTTATGAAATGTTATATATATATATATATATATATATATATATATATATATATATTGGTTTGTAAAATGCTTTATAATATGCATTTGATTTGATTGGGTTTATAAAATGGGGGTTACAAGACAAGTCTTAAAATGAGAAATGTTTTACGAAAAGTATTGCTGGTGAGAGTTATTTTGCGAAAGGTTATGTGTTGATTTGTGATGTGTATCTTGACATATAAGATTGTTTATGGATTGGATTCCTAATATTGGAATGTGACAGTTGGGTGTTCAATATCTTTGTGAACCTGGTTGAGTGTTTGTGGATATGTGCATATTAGTGTTAGGATATCTCTGAGCCACGGGCATTATAGGTGGAGACCTAGGTAAGGGGAAACCTTGGTTGTCTTATCACGGGATGTTATGCATTTGGTCAATGAGGTAGATTATTGATGTGTGTTTTGAGATTTGTCGATGGAATAGACCATCGACATTCAATTAAAAGAGATAAATCAATGGAATAGACCATTAATTGTCAATTTGTTATTGTGAATTGATGTTGTTATTGATCTTATACATAAAAGGTTTGTTCGAAAGATATGATCTACTTTTGATATTTTACATATATGGTACTCTAGCTTTGTGATTTATGAATGGTGATATTATGTTTTGTATAAGAGCATAGTGAGAGGTCAGTCCACTTAGAACAGATGCATTTCTCACTGAACCGCGGTTGCTTATCCAATTACTTCCAATCTTTTTCACGTTCTTTAGCTAGCAATGAGTTGTACAATAGCGATATCAATAAAGGGACTTTTGAGAGATGATTTTGGTGGTTTGAGATTGTGTCCTTTGAATGAAAAGACGGCCATGTCATCCCCCATTCTTGATGATTTTGGGGTGTGACAATTTAAGGTTCCTACTATTTAATTGCTTAGTGCCTGTTTGGTAATCATCCCAACATTGACTAATTCTAATTTTTTGTTCCAGAGAGTAGTTTGGGAACAGAATCGCGTTTGGTAAAATTTTTGTTCCTAGGAACAAATTTCAATTTTTTTATTCTTGAAGTAAATTTAGAACAAAATCAAAAAAAAAAAAGCTAATTGTTGTTCTAGGAACAAATCTAAGAATCAAAACCAACTATTCTTCTTCTATTTTCTCTTCTTCTATTTTCTTCTTCTTCTTCGACCGCCATCCCATGGTTGCCACCCACCGCCGCCGGTGTCAGTCGTTGGCAACTAGTCCGGTGAGATCGTCGGAGGAAAGCCCAACCACCGGTGAGGCCGAGCCTTGTCAGTGGCCAGGCGAGCCTCGTCCAGCCCCGCTAGTGGCCAAGCAGGCCTCGTCTAGCCCCTGCGAGGTTGGCCTAGTCACTGACGAGGGCCGGGCAAGGGCCGGGCGAGCCTCGCCTAGTCGCCGACGAGGCTCGGTCGACAAGGGCCGGCTCGAAGAAGAAGAAGAAGAAGAAGAATAAGAAGAATAGAGAAAAAAAAAAAAAAAAAGAAAAAAGAAAAGAAAATAAAGGAAAAAAAGTATAAAAATTATTTAAAAATTAAAAGAAATTGATTTAGAACAGAATTAATGAGTACGGTACTAAACACAAGTTTATTCTAGAATCAGAAATTTTGGACAAGTTCTCAAATGGCTTAAAATGTTTAGAATGTTCCTTAAAAAATGTAAAAAAAAGAATTATTTCGATCATAATCTACTCTCGGACCAAAATTAGGGCACAAATTTGAAGTGTCGACGGCAAAAGTCCGTCTCTCCCGAGGGCCTTAGGGCCCAAACCGAGTCCCTATTTTCGGAATAAAAAATTATTTTTATTAAAAAACAAAAAAATCAAAAACTATAATTATTTTTTTTCAAAATTCCAAAAATGCATAAAAATATAAAAAAATCATTTTTTTTAATTTAGGATATCGTAAAATTTCAAAAAATTAAAATTGAAAAATTTAAGATTGAACCGCCATTGCCCAATAGGTATAGGACTTTTTGGACAATTATCCCAATAAGAGATGGTGGCCTAACAATATGGATGTAACAAATGGTTGTTAACTTAATTGCATGTTTTTCGAGACTTGTTAGAGGGAGCTCATGTGTTGACTTGGAATAGTGGCTTGACAAAGCCAGCTTTTCTTCCTGATGGAATCCTAATCAACTCCACATAATAGACAGCGACGACCGCTCTAATTTTATCGAGAAGGCCCCATAATTTTGTGTTTAAAAAGGATTTTGTCGACATCATTCTTTTTTTAGAGCTATCTGCCTCTGGTGACTGATATGCGACTCTTCAATTTATTTCGTTAATAGCTTCATGCGTACTGAGAGTCTTTTATTAATTCGGTACGTGTTGCTTTTCCTCTCAAATGTGGTCCCCTTCTCCTTCGTTCGTAGAAGAAGCGGACCTATACATAGCTACATATTTACGCATACGAATCGTTTGAACAAGTAATGTGTATGTAATCTTGACCATTTCGTACTTGAGATGATTTAGTAGGGTGATGCCACTGGAAAATTCAGAGCATTGTACAGTGAAATTCTCGAAATATGTGAGCTTAATTGCTTGTTCGTTGCCTTACTTTAGCTGTTGAATTCTTCTACTTCTCAGCAAAGAGATGCTGCTTGAATTTTCTTCACATAGCCTGGTCAAAAAATAAATTTGGTGTTTACAATACTCAGTGATAAGTCCGCAGATTTCACTTGACCGTTCAGGCACAGATGGATTATCCTGGTCGCTGATGCTAAAGTCTGGATTCCGGCGAACTTAAATCAGCTCTTCTACCTTGCAACGCAACATAACACTGTGATATATTGGATATTTGACTCACGACAAGCACATCTGAATTAAATGTTCTTGGAGCCAGATACTAATCTACTCCCGTAAAGAAAAACATGGAAGTTCCTTTGAAACTTCCCATGATTTTACCTTATATTATATTCGAGAGCGAAGTAAGTTATTTCTGCGGGTAATTAAGAAATTTTAATTAGCTTCTTCGAATTAACTGGAACGGCAAAAGAATAAAGTACCAAACCTACTTGCAGACTTTTCCACATGAAACAAGAAAATTATATAGATTGATGTCAAAGGCATAAATATTCCACAGGATCATGCAAAATCAAAAGGGATATCACTAAAATAAACCAAAACTTGTACAATGTGCTAAGCAGACATGGATCCCACACAAAGCAACTGTAAATACAAGATACAATGAAGTTAAAACAGTTTAAGAGTTTAGACACTATGAGAAGCCTCAACTTCTGCAACCTGAGTCTAAAGCCTTTCGGCAATACATAAACCAAAAAACCTCACCACCACTCACCAGACTATAGGCATGGCAGAGAGCCCAGTGAATTACCTACTCAACAAGCTCGCACAATTTGTTGAGAACGAGGTGCAAGTCCTGACAGGAGCCCAAGAAGAAGCCCTCTCAGTGAGAGGAGAATTGGAGCGAGTCCGGGCCTTCCTCAGGGTTGCAGATTCCCTAGAAGAAAGCGACAATGAAGTCAAAGTGTGGGTGCAGCAGTTGAGAAACACAGCCTACGACATGGAGGACGCTCTCGATGAGTTCTCTCTGCTCCTGAGACATGATCATGGAGTCGGTTTCATCAGCCTCATCAGCAGGATGTCTTGCTGCATCAAGAACCTGAAGGCTCGGTACCGACTCACATCTGAAATAAAGCGCATAAACTCCAAAGTAAAGGGCATATGCAATGGGCACCGGAGGCTGCGCCACAAATTCAGCAGAGCTCAACAAAATCCGAGCTCAACTGGAGCAGACAACACATGGCAGGACCACCGAGGCAATGCCCTTCTTGTAGATGAAACTGACCTGGTAGGCATTGAGCAGCCGAAGAATGAGCTGGTCGGGCGGTTACTTGAGGGGGCTCTCGGGCGGGAGGTCATCTCCATCGTGGGAATGGGAGGGTTGGGCAAAACCACTCTGGTGAAGCAAGTCTACGAAGACCCCACCGTGAAGAAACATTTCACGGCGTATGCTTGGATCACTCTCTCTGGGTCCTCAAAGATCGAAGAGCTCCTCACAGACATGCTTGATCAGATCATGAAAGTGATCAGGACACCGGTCCCTCCAGGAGCCTACACTATGAATAGCCATTGGCTGAAGACGATCATCAAGGACCTGCTTCAGAGGAGGAGGTACCTGATCATCCTCGATGACGCCTGGTGCATAAACGAATGGGATGCAGTCAAGCATGCCTTGCCCAACAACTGTCAGGGAAGCCGGGTGATCATCACGACTCGGAATGCTGATCTCGCATCAACCACGTGCAAGGAGTTCAACGGGCTGGCTAAAAATATGGAGCCACTTGATCCCGCTCAGTCATGGGAGCTTTTCTGTCGGAAGACTTTTCAGGGGAATTCATGCCCTTCCCCCCTGGAGGAGATATGTGAGTACATTTTGAAAAAGTGTGAAGGACTACCACTCGCAATTGTGGCCATCAGTGGCGTTCTGGCGGGGAAAGACAAACGGAGGATCTATGAATGGGAATTGGTTCGTCGCAGTGTTCGTACTGAGATTGACTGCAACGACAAACTCAAAAACTTGAAAAGAGTTCTTTCGCTGAGCTTTAATGATCTTCCATACTACCTGAAATCCGAGGGAGGGACACCTGGAGTGCCATAACTTGGCACGCCGGGACACTTAAGTGCCATAACTTTAAAATGGTACACTTAAGTGCCATCATCGGAGTAAAATGGGATACTTAAGTGCCAATCCGGCCAAAAACCGGTCAAAATGCAGACGTGGCATTTTCCGGCGACTTGCTTAACTGATGTGGCAATTTTTTTTTAAAAAAAAAAGCACACGTGGAGGAGGAAAATGACGTCGCCCCATCCACTGTGCATTTGGCCAAACTAAACGACGTCGTTTTTCGTTAGTGTTAAACGACCTCGTTTGGTTTATTTGGATTTTAACATTTCGTCAGTTCACACTAGGTCTGACGTCCTCTCCATCCATCGCCGTTCACAGCTCGCCGTTCGTAGGTGATCGCTCGCCGTCGTCGCTCGCCGTCGTCGCTCGCCGTCGTCGAGCGCCGTCATCGCTTCCGCCGTCGTCGATTTGCTCAGGTTTTTCTCTTCTTCCTCTCCCCGTGGTGAAATTAGGGCTCCGACTCGTTTATTAGGGCTCGGACTTCAAATTTGGGGGTCGGCTAGGAAAGGTCAGGCTTGATGTGAGATTTATGACGAGATGTAGTGCTACAATCCTATTGGGGGTTCGAATTGACAGTTTAGGAGCGGCATTGAAATATAGGCTCGGTGTAGGGCTCGGCGGGGGGAAAATTAGGGTTCAGTGTAGGGCTCGACATCGCCTCATCCACTGTGATGTGTGATTCATTCAGGGTGTTGAATTGTGATGTGCGAAAGTAATTTGTAGTGGTCGGATGTGAAATGTGTGATGATTGGTGATTGTTAGGGTTCGAGTATTGGACTTTGCACATGTTCGAATCGAAGGTTGTGGGGATGGGGAGTTCTGGATATTTTTTTTATAAATTGCATTGTTGAGGACCCATGCTGAGGAATCTCTCCATATTTTAAAGAAATGCGATGGCATAATCAAAGCGGTTGTCGGGTCCCATCTTTATTTTTATTTGTCCTTGTCCGAGGCCTCTTGTTTTCAATTGCATTTATCGTCTGACCGCATCTTCCCTCTCTCTTATTCTTTTCTTTTCTTTTCTTTAATAAAGAGTGTAGGGACCTCCACTTGCAATTGTCTATTCTTTGTGAATGTGGTCCCAAAAGTTAATTGTATATTTGTCCTCTTTTGTTGCGAAATGGCGCATAAAGACTATGTTGCTGTCATCGTTTACTACGGTGGAGATTTTGTGATTGGGGAGGATGAGTGGGAGTATGAGGGGGAATGAGGGTACTATCTTTGTAGATATAAAGAAGGCATCTTATATTGGATTTGTTAGGGATATAGTGACATTTTTGCCTTGTAGAGTACAAAAGTTCTTGTTGTGTTCCCTGGGAAAGGCTTGAGAGATGGTTTGAGAGTTTTGGAAGATGATAATGGTTTTAGGGATGTCTTATATCATTATCTTCATGGCGAAGAGGCGAAAGTGTTTGTTGAAAACAATAGTGAGGACGAAGATGATGACAGAGAAACCACCCAAGTAGGAGAAGGAGGAGATGAAGTAGGTCATGATGGGATGGATGGGGAGGAGAGGGGCGCAGATGCTGTTCACGAGCGATTGTGACATGGGTGATGTCACCATCACTGAATTAGATTGGGAAGTAGCTGAATCCGGTGACGGTGATGATGACGATGACGATGAAGGGTTGGCGGCTGAAGCTGAAAATTTGTTAATCTTAAGTGACGCCGACGATGAGGAGCTTACACAGTCAAGGAAAAAACAAAGGGACTTTTTGTCGATAGATTTGCAACTTTGCTCAGAATCGTTCATCCAAACAGACGAAGGCCCCGCAGATGTTGGTGTTGCTGGCCGTGTCCCGGAGATGATTATGAAGAAAGCATCGACACCGCAACTTCCGAGGACGAAGTTGAAGAAGATCAACGAGCTGTGCATAGAAGGAAAAGTAAGTTTCCTTCCTATGATCCATCATGTTGCATCTCCTACTTTGTCGAGGTATGAAATTCCATGATGCGATACAATTTAGGGAAGCTATACTGAGTTCTTCCATTGCTGCACAAAGAAATATTGATTTCATTAGAAATACCAAGAAATTTGTAAGAGCTAGGTGTTCGCAGCAAAACTGTCCATGGAAGATTTACGGTGCGTTTATTAAGAAGAGTGGGTCTTTTCAGATTAGAGCCTACCAAGAGGAACACACTTGTTCCATTAATTTTCAAAACAAAAGGGTAACAAGTGCATGGTTGTCCAAGCACTTCTTCGATGTGATCAAGGTGATGCCCAACTTGAAACTTGCTAACTTTAGGATGCTGGTGAAGGAGCGTGTAGGCATCAATGTATCTAGGAATCAGTGCAAAAGAGCAAAGCAAAAGGTGATAAAGGTACTTATTGGTCGTATGCTAAGGAATATGGGCAGGTGTGGGAGTATGCTTGGGAGTGTAGGCTGCAAAACCCTACAAGTAGAGTGTATGTAGAGGTGATTGAGAGACCGCTTCCGATCATGGGACCAAGTTCGATAAGTTCTATGTGTGCTTTGATGCATGCGACGAGGATTTTAGCTGGTTGTAGACGGATTATAGGATTGGACGGATTTGTTTCTTGAAGGGCTTGTGCAAGGGAGAATTATTGGCAGCGATTGGAAGAGATGCCAATAACCAAATGTTCCCACTAGCTTGGGCTATTGTAAAGATTGAGAACAAGGACAATTGGTCCTGGTTCTTGAAAAATCTGATGGCTGACTTGGAGATAACAAACGGGGAAGGGTGGGCATTCACGGCGACCAATTAAGAAGGTAATGCTTGTTTTTTGAAAAATTTAGTCAATAGTTTGCTTTGCTTTGTAATATGAACATGTAATTTGCTCTAGTATTTCTTACTTTGAATTATTGCAGGGATTGGTTCCGCGGTAGCGAGTTGTTGCCCCATGCTGAACATCGAATGTGTGCGCGGCACATATACGGAAATTGGGCAAAGAAGTATAAAGGGGATAAGCTGCAATTGCAATTTTGGCAATTAGCAAAGAGTGCAAACATGGCTGACTTTAGAATAGCCAAAGAAGGACTGCTTCAGTTGACAAAGGAAGGTTGTGCTACTCTATTTCAACTAGAACCGAAGCATTGGTGCAGGGCATTCTTCAGTGAGGAGTTCAAGTGCGATAACGTCGACAACAACATTTGTGAAGTATTTAATTCGAAGATAATAGATGCCGAGATGCAAACCAGTCATCTCAATGCTTGAAGATATACGAGTTGCGGTTATGACTCGGCTGTAGAAACAAAGAGATGAGGCTGCAAAGTGGACAAGACAATATGGTCCTAGGATTGTGAAGAAATTGGATGAGAACTTGGCTGCAAGTACGCATTGTCATCCCATTTGGAATGGAGATGACGGATATGAGATAATGAAGGGTGCAGATAAGTATGTTGTCAATCTAGGAAGTAGGAAGTGTTCATGTAGAGCATGGCAAGTAAGTGGAATTCCATGTGCACATGCCATATGTGCCATCCAGTTGAAGGGCGACAATACATATGATTACATCGATGATTGGTACCATAAATCAAAATATCTTGCTTCCTATCGTTCATGATGCAACCAATTAGAAGTAGCAAGTTTTGGGAGCCCACGGATCATGAAGCACCTCAACCTTGCCACTTTGAAGAAGACAATTGGAAGGCCAAAACGAAGACGAAGAATGGCCGAGGAGAGGTCTCGGGTCGGCAAAGAATGAGCAGCGGGGTGCAAAGATCACGTGCTCTTATTGTCGCCTAACAGGGCCACAATATTAAAGGTTGTCAATTGAGGAAGCAACAACGGTTGAGGCAATGTGAAGGGCCTAGTGAAGAGACGGTTGGAGAAATGCATACAGCGGGGCCAAGTGAGTCGACTGTTCTTCGTCAACAAGTAGAACCGGTAAGTCATGAAATTTATTTTATGTTTATGTTGCTTTCTTGTCGTTTATCATAAAAAATGTACATAATATCCTATTTGGCCTTGTATGTAATGTGTTTGTTAGGTCACAAGAAGAACCTCGTAAGTCATGAAACTGAAGCAAACCTGTTCGAAGAAGGCAAGGTAGAACACGGCCGGGTGAAGGATTGGCCCAAGCAAGCATCAAGGCCGGTGAAGGATTAGCCCAAGCAAAGCATCACGGCCAATGCGGTCGATTTGTTCTTCAAAGAGCGAAAGAAATACCCAGTGCTAAATTCAACCAATTTGTATTCAGTTTTTATTATTATATGTCTCGATATTATATTTATGGTATATTTTGGCCTCTTTCTCGAGTTCGAAGAAAGCAAGTTGGAACTCAACGCCAACCGAAGGGCCATCACAGAGCCACCTCAAGGATCATCACGGGAGCCACCGGAAGAATCACCGCAAGGGGCACCACAAGTACCACCACCAAGTACCACCGAAGGCCCAACGAAGGAGGTGTCACCGAAGTTGAAGGGCTACACGGAAGGACAACTAGAACAAGGCCGGGTGAAGGGGGGTACACAAAGGCCATCTAGAAGACGCCCATCACAATTGGTCGAAGAAGCCCTTGTAGTTAAAGGGCCCAAGAAAGCAGGAAAAAGGGGCAACAAATCACAAGTTCCGAAAGTGACGCCCCTATTCAAACAAAGAGGGCACTTGGGAAGAGGTTAAGACAATATGGCTATGGCCTTTATACGAGATGAGCATACTTTGGAACAGTCATTCTCAATGTAAGTTTTATTGGCTGCATTTAATTTAATTTATGCTGTAGATTTTTGCTAACAATTTATTGTTTTTTTTTAGCACAGGAGAAGTTCAGAAGTTCTTATCTCGGGCCCAACTCAAGAATTGACGGCTGCACCAACAAAAAAGAAAACATCAACATCAATCGTGCCAACAAAAAATAAGAGAAAGAACCCGGCTCCAGCTCCAGCTCCTTTTGATTCAATTCGGCCTAGGACATTTGCAGCTCCATCTGAGTCAGTGGATACTGAGAAGGTTGAAGAAGAAGTTGCACGTCCAGTTAGAAAGAGTGCCAGAATTATGAATCAAGTGAAAGGCCCATCGAAAGGAGGACGAACAGGGGGTGTCGTGCATATTGATTGATGAGATGAGATGTGATATTTGTGGATCTTAGGAGTAAAAACAGTCATGTAAACGATGATGTTGTCGTGCATATAGAAAGTCTACGGATGGTTATCTTTTGTTTTGAAACTTTTCTTTAGTTTGTCATTCATTGATGTTGTCGACTCGGACTTGATGAAATATCAATGAAATGATCTTGTGCTGCTTGTCAATTTATGTTGTTGTTTATCATGGATTCTGCTTTTACTTGTTGCTGCTGCTGTTGGTGTTCTGTGGTGATAGGCTGAGTGCTGGTGTATCTGGTGATGGTGGATGGTGATGTTTGGTGGTAGTCAGTTTGTTCTTGGGGTGCTAATGTGGTGGCTGGGGTGCTGGTGTGGCTGGTGGTGATGCCTGGTGATTATTGGTTTGTGGTGGGGGTTATAGGCTTAAGCAGCTGCACCTACAAGGGTACAAGTGTGCAGTTTGCACATCTTACACCATGTGTACTGGTGCAAACTAATGCAAGGCTAAGCTTGCACTAGTATCTTGTGCAGCAACACCACCAGCATTGTGGTGGCTGGAGCGCCTAGTGCGTAGTGTGGCTAGTGGTGATGGTTGGTGGTGTCGCTGGTGCTGGTGGCTGGCGCAATTTTTACAGAAAACCCACCAAAAAATTGGCACTTAACGATCCTATTCTAAAAAACTTGGCACTTAACTGTTCACTTTTAACTACAAGTGACACTTAACCGATCACTTTAACAATAACTTGACACTTAAGTGATCCTTTTTTCATCGCGACTAGCACTTACGTGATTACTAAATACAACCTATGGCACTCGGGTAATCATTCATGTTTGTCTTGTGTATATGTTGGTCCGCATCAAAACAGAGAAGATGATTCTCGCATCAAAACAGAGAAGACGATGGTAAACTTATGGCAAGTCCATACGACAGAACAAACAACAACAAAGCAACAATGATCTTGTTCCACAACAACACCATTTTTAACTATGGCAGTCGGAGAAACTTTTTCTCATTTTCAAGTACTTTACATTTCATCATAAAGTACAATAAACAGCAAAACAACACCATAATACACGCTTGGTAACACTTTCGTTCAATTTTCATCATTGGAACTTCATTCTTGAAAGGTTTAGTTGAAGATGCTTGAGCGTGCATTGAGACTTCATTCTTCAAAAGTTTAACTGAAGACACTTGAGCTTGCATTGAGTCAACATCGTCCAAGTCGTCCACGAACACAGATGGAGATTGCTGTCTTTTATGAAGTAGATCCAATATCACCTCTGTCGCTCGGTCGAGAACTTCTCATCGATCCATTTGAAGTATTTGCACTTCGACGCTTCTTTATATCGGGCGCATCCATAAAATCTTCTCCCAGGATTGATTTGAGTCCACGATGTTCTTCTTGGACTCGGTAACCCACAAAAACAGAAACGCTGACCTTCTCCTTCGCTTCGGTGAGAGGAAATTGAGGCGCGCTACGAGTCCCGCTCTCCATTTCCAAGATTCGACGAAGGAATTTTGGGCAAATGAAAATTAGGGTTCGAGACTTCAATTCGAGCACTTCAATAGGGATTTTGGCCGATTTAGGGTTTTAGATTTGGGGCATTTGGGGAGACGACGTCGTTTTTGGAAGATTTGGGGCTTTTATTATGCAGACGACGTCGTTTCGGTGAGTGAGGGCCGACTCAGCTCTCTCCGGCGAGCCACGTTGGCAAAAAATAGTAATAAAATATTGCCACGTAGGATTTCCGGCAAGGGTCGCCGGAGGTGGCACTTAAGTGTCCCACTCGAAAAAAAAGTGGCACTTAAGTGTACCGTTTTGAAGTTATAGCACCTAAGTGTCCCGGCGTGCCAAGTTATGGCACTTGTGGTGTACTTCTGCCCCTGAAATCCTGTTTCTTGCACTTAAGTTTATTTCCCAAGGGTCACCGCATCAAATGTCAGAGACTGATTCGGTTATGGATCGCAGAAGGATTTGTTGAAAAGAAAGAAGGAAAGACCCTCGAAGAAGTTGCTAAGGACTACTTCGTGGAGCTGTTGAACAGAAGCTTGATAGAGGTGGCTGCTAAACAAAGTGATGGAAGGGTCAAGACTTGCCGCATCCATGATTTGCTGCAGGACATTATCACTTCAAGGTCGACTGATCAGGGCTTTGCCGAAATAGCCAAAGAAGAAAATCGTGAATGGCCAGACAAAATCCGTCGCCTGTCAATACAGAACACCCTGCAAACTCTGCCACGGAATTGGTCCTTGTCTCAACTTCGCTCTTTATATTTTTTTGGGGTAGAGAAATCATTAATGAACTCAGTTTTAGCTTGTGATATAAAACTGCTCAATGTTTTGGATATGCAAGCGGCTCCATTAACAAGGTTTCCTGCTCAAGTTGCTGATTGGTGTTGTCTGAGATATCTAAGTTTCAGGTCCACTGAGGTGAGTACGATTCCACGCTTCATTGGGAAACTTCAAAACTTGGAGACTCTAGACCTTAAACACACAAATGTCACCGAATTGCCTGTTGAGATCTTGAATCTCCAACGGCTTCGTCATCTCCTTGTTTATCGCTACAAGAATGTGTCCTATTCATCCTTCAAGTTTGGCTTCAAGGCCCTTAGGGGAATAGGGGCTTTGCAATCCCTTCAAAAGCTCTGCTATTTAGAGGCAGATGACGAAAGTAGCAGCAGTGTGATAAGAGAGCTTGGAACGTTGACACAACTGGATAGATTGGCCATTCTGAAATTAAGAAAAGAAGATGGAAGGGATTTGTGCTCGTCAATCTCCAAACTAACCAGGCTTCGAGCAATTTCTGTAGCTTCTGTTGATGATGATGAGGTTATTGATCTGCAACACGTCTCGAGTCCACCTCCATTCCTTGAGAGAATCTACTTGAGAGGACGCTTGGGGGCTTTACCACACTGGCTACCCTCTCTCAGTAGCCTGATGAAATTGAACCTGAGGTGCAGTCGCCTAAAAAATGACCCTCTCGTGCCTCTCGAAAATCTGCCAAATCTTGTGCATCTCATGTTGCTTCAGGTTTACGAAGGAAGCTCATTGTGCTTCAAAGCAGAATCCTTTAAGAAGCTAAAGACTCTGGGTCTTGATCAATTTGATGAACTCAGGTCCGTCGAAGTGGAGAAGGGAGCAATGCCTTATCTTGAGATGTTTATCATTCAGCGTTGCAAGTTACTAGAGAAGCTTCCATCAGGTATTGAATATCTGAAAAAGCTGGAAGTGCTGAAGATTTTCGATATGCCAGATGAGCTCGTCAAGAAGCTTCTTCTAGGTGGGCAAAATGATGACTATCAGAAAGTTGCGCATGTTCCACAATTATATTATGGGCACTGGAAAGACGGGGTTGGGATGTCCAGTTAATCGAGAGATCAGTGCAGAGGGATCATTGCAGAGAGATCAGATCAGTGCATGTTCCAAGCACGAGTACGAGTAGCAATCAGTACCCACCGTGTTGGAAGTGAATGTACTGCATAAATGAATAACTGAGCCTGCCAAATGTTTGTAACTCATGACTGGTCAATGTGAATGTATTGTAAGTTAGCTGTGACTGCGAGTCTGTCTGTAAACGACATCAAGGAGCCATCAAAAGAAGTTAGTAATGTCTATAAATACATTATAAAAATGTTCTTACTTTTTCGGTTGTAGCTACCATCATCTGCCTGCTCTTTATGTTAGTTAATCCTATAGAGAGAACTACGAATTTGACTCTCCAATTTTCGATGCCTATCCATGTAGTGTCTTAAATTAATTTTGCCACTTTGAAAGTGCCGAGTATCAAGTCACTTCCACCCTAAGACATTTGTTAAACATACTTAATGAGGAAATTGTCAATTATACATATCACGAATGCAATTAGTACATTGAAAAGTGTAATATTCTCTTATTTAATTGCTTAAGAAGTGTCTTGAATACTTTTTTTTTCTTGACAAAATCCTAACTACTAAAGGTGTGTTTGATAACAGCAAGTACCCAAAACTAAGATTTTCAATGCATTTAGGGCATCTTTCATTTTTGAATTAAGTCTTAAAAATTGAAAATTCAGTTTTTAATAAGATTAAGCTCGTTTGATAGCTTTAATTTGCATTGGCTTAATAGAATTAGTAAAGTGAAAAATTTACCTAGTATGGTAAGTAAAGGAGGAGCTACTTAATTCATTCAAAGGAAAATATAATTGACGGCATGTAGAAAATTGTCATTATCCTACGTTTTGTAAGATATTAATAATATTCAACTATACATTAAAATTATCAACAAACAACTTCCTATTGTTATTTTCAACACTAAATACTGTTAACAATTAAAATCCAGTACTTAGATTCTGATTTTATTTGATAATTCATTCATCATTGACTAAAAAGTTTTCATCAAGTCCAAAAGTTTGCTTGATATTGTAAAAAAGGTGTTACTAAGTTCATTCAACATATATATATATAGCAAGTAGAAGCTTGCAAAATATGTTGTTTAACCTTCCAATAATGATCGTTGTTCTGGTGTAGACAGCACATTTTGGAATTCACACTTGAGGAGGGAATTCGACTGCATGTTCACTTACAATCCTATCCAATCCACCACACAGTTAATAGAATGACCACACAAATTTCTGCCTTTTCTTGCAGAAACAAAGTAGTAACTATCTGCGATCTCTTATTAGTAACTTAAGAACTTGGGGTTTACGGCGGCTGTCGGCTGTAAGCCGGTTCCTCCAGAAAAAAAAAATATATATATATATCTGCAATCTCCTATTGATTGGTGCCTAATAAATAGAAGGACCAATTATAAATGAAGTAGACTTTGAGAGCTGGTGCTGCTGCAGAGTGATGTCCCCACGATGAGTCAGACTGAGGATTTTGGATCCTAACTAGTAAGTTATTTCCTTCAGATCTCTACGGATGATAGAGCTCAGTGGAGGAGCTTTTGCCGCCTCACATTGTCCGAATCGATCCTGCATGACACACCCATGACAACTTTAACTTACCTAGAAGGGTGCCATCAATTTAATACTATTAAGACATCTGTTGATGCCCCTCTATTTTTAAAGCTAATGCCACCTTTTTCGGCAATAATGGAGATTACCAGTTTCTCAGTAATAAGTCACTTGATCTTCTTGCACTTTCATGACAGCGCTAACTCCAACAAGAAGTTGCACAGAAATTGCTAGGTGAATACCACTCACTTCCTTCTTGCGTAATCTTCTGCGAAGGTGACGGATTTTTTATTTATTAAAAACCATAGCAGAAGTTTCCGAGAAGTTTTCAAGATATAAAACAAGAGGGGATTGGAAATTAATTAAGTTTCCTATCGTTTCCTTTGAATTGTTAAACTTAAATTTAATAAAATATTCACAGAGTAGTTATCTTAGTAAAGGAAACAAGCAAATTAAGTAGCATGTAAGCATACTAAAAGATATCAATAATGGTCATTTTCAACTTCGTCAAGACAAAGACCGTAATGTTTTTCAACTTGCTAAGCGGGTGTGCATCAGGAGCAAACAGCCATTAACGGGTGAAATGACTAGACATCACAAGCTTGACCATTTCCATTCCAAACCCCCAGCCGATGCAAGCACCATGTCAGAGAATGTCAGCAAGTGTATTCACCGAACTTCCGTCTATGCCAAACAGAGCATGGCAGAATTGCAGTGAACTACCTACTTGGCAAGCCCACGGACTTCCTGGAGAATGGGGTTCAATTCTAGAGAGAGGCCCAGGAAGAAGTTAATTTAGTGAAGAGACAGACAGGAAATACTGCGGATGAAAAAATTGTGTAATATTTGTATATTTCTGTATGTTATAATAAATATTACATAATCCTATTTACAGGGTTTATTATATGACTATTTAAGGTAATATATCAATCAAAGATATGCATAATGTGGAAAATCTTCTAGATATATACAATATCACGAAATATATGGTAAATCAAGGGAAATATATCCTAAATATGTCTAACATACCCTCTCAAACTCAAGGTGAATAGAAGAAGTCATTTTGAGTTTGGATTAAAGATCCAAATGATAAATCGCAAAGCGGTTGGTGTGCTGAAGAGAGAATCAGCAGAGTTTACATGGTTGCTTATATGTTGCTATTGCGTGTTGTCATAATTGCTATGCATATTATGTGACAGGAGGCTGGTCGTCGAGATTAGAGGTTGTTGTCGCGGTAGGACAATGTCACAACATAAGGCTATTGTGGCTATAGCGGCAAGCTATGTGACAATGTCTCTACTGATGTCACCATTAAATGAAATGAACAAAATTGAGGATCAATATTGCAATGGGGATATAACTAATTATTGAAAAAGAAAAAGACATCATATAAGAGGTGCACTTCGTGTTATGGCTAAAGACACAACCTATAGGGTGCATAGGTTGATTCACAAAATTTGATAATTGTTTGTGGACTTGTTAAGTTTAATATAAGTAGGAACATACTAATATATGCAAGAGTAAGCTGATAATATCAAGTGTATTGCTTATATCAGACAAGTAGAATAATGAGTAAAGTGATAAAAGATCATGCATGCGGATCTTTATAGTGATTTGGCTTATATCAAGCTTATGTCTACTCTCTCAGATTAAAAGCCACCAACAGACTTGAGTTCACTAGTTAATCTTTGAGTAGTTACAACGTAACCCTTGTTGTTTTTCTCAAAACTTGTAGATCACACCAACTAATCCCAAGCATTATTATAGTCAATTATACACTTTTCAAAAGAGATTATAATCAATGACAAACAATCTTAGTAAATGAGTCTTGATTGTAAAGGTGGATTGAAGATCTCTACATAAAAAGGATTAAAGAAGCTCAAGGGTTGGACGGAAAAGTGGAGATTTACTAACGATTTTCGACATTCTTTTCTTCTAATAATATTGTAAATTTGTTTGTTTAAAAGTTCTTTGTGTAGTGTTCTTGTTGCTTTGTCATTAAGTTATAAGCAAGTGTACAAGGATGATAACAATACTTGTGTCCTAATAGTGTGATCTATCGATTGATAAGAATAGTACATGCTAATTATAACTTGACTTAAAGATTACTAGAGGAAGCTCACCAATATTGAGGGCCCAAGAGGATATAGGGGCAGTTTGGTTCAGAATTCCCAAAGGGCTTTCAGCCCTGAAAGCCCCTTAGGAAAAATTTCAACCATTTGGTTCAGCATTTGGAGCTACACTTGGGGGAATGCTAGCATTTGGAATGCTCTGGAATGCTGAAGGGGGGTTTAATGAATTTTTTTTCTTCCAATATTGCCCTCATTGATAATTGAGTTTTATTGTTTTACCCTAAAAAACAATTGTTCATCATCTTCCTCGTCTTCCTTGTTTCTTCAAGACCAAAGCTCACCCGGTGGAGCTCAACCGGCCGGAGCTGGTCGCCCACGCACGATCGTCGCCACACACCGCCATGGCCAGGCACCACCGTTGCCACACACCGCCGTGGCCACGCACCACCGTCGTGTGGGTCGCGACCTCAGCGGCGTCGCCTGGGTCGTGCGACCGCCATCGCGTGGGTCGCGGCCTTAGGCGGCGTCGCGCGACCCACGCCGCTCAGCCGCCCAGATCCGGTCGCCACACACCGCCCTCGCGTGGGTCGCGGCCTCAGGCGGCGTCGCGCGACCCACGCCGCTCAGCCGCCCGGATCCGGCCGCCACGCACCGCCCTCGCGTGGTCGCGCCTCCGGCGGCGTCGCGCGACCACGCCGCTCGGCCGCCCGGATCCGGCCGCCACGCACCGCCCTCGCGGGTCGCGGCCTCAGCGGCGTCGCGCGACCCACGCCGCTCGGCCCGCCCGATCCGGTCGCCACGCACCGCTCGCGTGGGTCGCGGCCTCAGTGCGGCGTCCCGCGCGACCACGCCGTCACCCGCCCAGATCCGGCCGCCACGCACCGCCCTCGCGTGGGTCGCGGCCTCAGCGGCGTCGCGACCACGCCGTCGCCCGCCCGATCCGGTCGCCACGCACCGCTCGCGTGGGTCGCGGCCTCAGCGCGGCGCGCGAGCCACGCCACTCGCCCGCCCGGATCCGGGTCGCGACCTCGAGCGGCGTCGCGCGACCACGCGACAGCGAGCGGTGCTCGGCCCGCCGGGTCGGGTCGCCCTAAGGGCCGCGACCCACGGGACGGCGGTGCGTGGGTTGCGTGACCCACTGCCTCCCCACCACCACAGCCACCAGCCGCCTCCCCCACCACAGCCACCGACCACCTCCCCCACTAGCTTCGATTGCCTCCCACTCGCTCCCCTCCTCTGTGTCAACATCTCTCCTCCTTTTTCCTTTTCTTTTTTTCCTTTTTCTTTTCACCTCAAAGCTATTTTGCAAAATGCTACATCAAAATAAGAGTTCCCAAACACTTCAAACATTCACCAAATCCCATTCTTCTGAAGATAATTGGGGAAATGCAAAGCCATTTCCCCAAAGTTGAACCAAACAGCCCCAAGCTTAGGGATAAAGTTGAACCTCTATAAATCTCTAGACAATCTTCTGTGTCCTCATTATCAACTTTTTATTAACAACATCTGAATTGTCAGTAATGCTTGCACTTATCATTTAAGTAGTATTGATACCAACACTGACACATGACACATGACACAACACGACATGATACATCGATACGTCATTTCTAAAAAAAATAGAGAATTCCGACATGTTAGGAGATGTTATATATGAAATGTATATTTTTATATATACATGAAATTCACAAATAAATAAATAAAAAAAAAAGCCCAAAATGAATTTACACAAAAGATATCAATCAACCATTTGTTAATATATCATTCATTCTTTCAGTTTAACAAATTCAACTCCATTCCAAAATTCATAAAATTTGGAGAAAAAACAAGCAATCCGTGCTCTAGACTCCCGTGTCAAAACTAGTGGGAAGATAAGAGAAAATAAAACTTGGGGGGTGAATTGTGTGTCACGGGAAGTGGGAATCAGAAGAGAAGAGAAAACATGGTTTTTTTGCTTTTCCCATTTATTATTTTTGTTATTTTTTTTACATATTTACATTTTGACCTATCAGTTTTGAAAATTTTTAAAATTGACCCGTGTATGTCGAAATCATGTGTCGGAATTCTGAAGATAGGGGGACTACCTTTATTTATTTATGTACTTATGCAATACCAGCATTAGATTATCATTACTAGTTGTAATCTTGCTGAGCCAATTCAATTTTTCCGACGTTTCACTTGTTTGTACCGAAATGTTGTTAACCTCGAAAGAGCATGGAAACTTCTTGCAATTGTCTAACTGTCATTTATGCATATTATATCGAACTTCTCTTAATAAGAAAACAAAAACGAGAATCATACCTTGCTTTGATACAATGACCACTTATATATCTTTTTCTTTACAAACTCCATTCACATTTCTCGAAACAAAACTTCACATGGAGATAGGCAACTCAAAATTGCATTACAATAACAAAGTATTTATTTGTGGATTTATATAAGGTATGTTTTTTTCCTAAGTTGTCCTGAAATGAAAAACTCTCGTATGTTAATGGAATGAATTTATTTATCAGGATTAAAAAACGCAGACATATCAGCACTTGAATCTTGCTATGATTTTTTTCACATCCCTAGGGTACGAAATAAAAATCCCAATAATGGTTCCTTTCACAAGTGAAGCAAAAAATTCCTAAACGAAGATTGAGATGGCTGACCAAAGTTAACGAGTTGAGTAACCTAACAGGAATTCTTTCCCCTGCCTTACAAGAATCAACAATTGCCTTTTAAAAATTGGTTGTAGGTAATATGATTGAGAAATTTGTTATTACTTAACTAATGTATTGTAAAAGGACAACTATAACATTTTTCAGGCCAATTCCTTAATTAAATTTGGAGAGTCTCATCGGATGTTCATGTTAAATCAATATGGCTAAGGACAACCGGCAAATTAATCCTTGTTTTTGAAAGGGTGAATGGTCATGGAGAGCTTTTCCTAGTTTATCCACGTCATCAAAGATGACCAAAACAATTTAACAAGGTAGTTACCGGCCATATCCAAAATTAATTGAAGAGATAGCCCACAAAATTTTATACTTTTTGTCCTTGTATAATTTACGAATCTAACAACATCGTTTTCTCAATGATTCAATTTTGAAAGAACACTCGTTGATATAGACTTATAAGGGGAAAAAAAACAGTTTATTATGAGCTCCCAAATTTGGAAATGCAGTGGTTTTTTACGTGAGGAGGCAAGTAATCCCTGGTCATCATCGCGCTGCCAGTGAATCGTCGAATTTGGCCGATGAAGTTGTCAGTCTTGCGACCAACTTCTTTTGGCCGGGAATCATGTCGTAACTTGCTGAGTCTACATGAGTAGTTCTGGAGGTTCTGTTAATAACGACTACTGGACCTGCCACGGATGAAACATTTGCACATTTGCTCATCTTCATAAGATAGTTTGGGTTACAAGTTTCGACCCATCAAGACCGACCCAAATGGGAACTTGGCCCGTTAAGCTCAACGTCTGAGTGGGCTTGGGCATGGCCAGTCCAGGCATATCTCCGAGCCCAGCCTCACCACTTCAAGTATAGGAATTTCATCCAACATAGAATTTTCATGTTCATCTTGCCGTCCATTAGGTAAGGATTTGAATCCCCACATGTCCTGGATCTTACTTAATACTAAGGTTGCGTTTGGTCGTCTGGATTTCTAAACGGGATAGGATTGAATATCACATCAACTGTTTGGTGAACTACTATTTAAAGTCGGATATCCTCCTATCCTATCCAATTTACTGTTTGGTGAATTACGGATTTAAAGTCGGATATCCTCATATCTTATTCAATCTATCGTTTGGTGAAGAAAGTATTGCACTTCGAGAAGTATATTGATCTGCACTAATTAGCGGGAGTGTGGGATTTTTTATTTTCTTCCCAGTGGATCTCCCGTGAGATTTAGAATTTTTCTGAAATGACTCATCTTCATTCACATTCACAAGTGGAAATTCTTGTGCCTGCAAACAGGGGAAGCGCAAATACTGGTATAAGTACCTGGCCAAGAGAAGAGAAGCAAATAGGGTATAAGTGAGCTAACAGAGCCAACCACGCTAATTGCAAAAGCCTGAAAGACTTTTAAAATCAGAGAAAGAAGTCGCAAAACACTCGATAAACATCAATGTATGGATGTCTGGACAGAGTACATTCTAAATATGACAGAATGAAAGCATCATATATCTAATTCCATGCGAAAGGAAAATGCATTTGCTGTTGCTGTTATTGTTATTTGGGATAGTCCGACAGTAAGAAAACATAAAATACTACGAGAGATGGGTTCAAGAAGCAACAATTTAAGCATGCTAAGCAAGAAATATCTCACACTTCTTGCTCAAAGGATAAGAGAAGGAACTTTAGCAGCAAAGCCATACCCGAGGAGATCCCTGTTCTTCTTCAGCATTCATGTCAGATGCCGATTCATTATCGTTACTGTTCGTGGGACATGATTTCTCCCTAGATGTTTTTGAACTCTTATTGTTGCAGGGAGTCCTAAACATAAAATTTTAATCAGAAACTCCATGTTTACAAGTCGATGTAAAAGTCAAAAACACAAACACATGTTTATCAGGGGAAATGCACTCGTGTAGAAAAGAATAAACAAGTGAATGGAGATTTAAGGAAGAGAATTGCGAATTACATCATTCCAGATGTATGCAGTCTCTTTCGCTTCAACTCCGTCTTATGACCTGAGTTGGTTGGATTATCGGCATGTCTCTGCTTTGTTACAAACTTCTTGCAACATGAAATTTAAAGATCATTATCCAGGAAAAGAATTGCTTCGCCTGAATACCTGTTAATTATCAGATGAACGGTTAAGACCAAAAAATGGCAAATATAGTCAAAACAACTCACGTCAGAAAATTCTGTTGAAGGAATCTCTAACACTTGATAGTTGGCATTTGCAAGGTAATCATGAAGCAGGTCTGATACATCCATAACCTGCGGATTCGAGAAGCAAATGACCTACTACAATTGAACAACTTGGCCTTGGTGATGAATGGGAAAATTCACATCCTAGGTCTTTAAACTTTAGGATAACTGCGATTCTTCAAATTAGCTTAAGGCCTACAAAGGGGATTTTTATACCTTAATCTACATACTATAAAGGCGGCTAGGCGCAATCGAAGCGGGGAAAACATCACGGTGGGGGGAATCGATTGGGAGGGCGACCGACGGTGATCGCCAGCGGACGAGGATCTTACCTTGGCGGAGGAAGAAGGCTTTCGTAAAATTTCGATGAGAATCGGAGAGTTGATGAGAATTGGAGAGCTATTGAGAAGAAGGCTTCAACATTGATACTTTGGAAACAGAGTCATCTGTGGGTGAATGACGGAGAAAGAAAAAAAGCGTAGGGTTTTATGTTTCGGATAAAAGAAATCCTATCTGACCTTATCCTACCCCTCCCCCTCGGATTTTTTATCCGGTTTATATCATGTCTATATCCGACCTTATCCTATCCTAGACAGCTACCAAACACGGGATAGGATAAAACATATCATATCCTGATTTTTATCCGGTCGACCAAACGCAGCCTAACAGTACAGGTCCACGCACTTGTCCGAATATTAGTACTTAATGCAGGTGGGTTCATAGATCAAGAGTTTTCATTGAAACAAAAAGTTGGGTATGTCTAAACCTACTCTATTTTACATAGGCCCTATATTAAAAATTCGATGTGTTTAAGTTAAGTTTACATTTTACCACGCTAGCCCTCTTTAGTTTAACATTTGTATGGACTAATTGAGAGATCATATGCAGACACATTAGAGATCCCAGTTTTTGAAAATACGCACGGACTACACTGATTTCTGAAAGATATAGAAAGCTGCTGTTATGACGTATTGGTTGAATTACTTAAAAGGAAATCCGAGATGAACACAACAGCTAGCGAATCCATCTGCGGTGCTCTAAAGACAGAGAATGAATATCTCCGGAATCTCCTTTGGATGATGACAGTCCAATTTCTTTGTGAAATAGCCAACTCGGTTTCCTTCCCCATGACCTGCAGCTTACTCAACTAGAAGATCTCTCCTCGTCGAGTACGGGTGATCGATCCTACCGAGTCACACGGTTTTGAGCGGCTGACTTCATCCCTTTGTCTGATCGACGCCGACGAGGGATGGAGGGCGGAACCGATGTATATTGTAACAAATGCGACTCTTTAAATAATTTAAAAAAAAAAAAAAACGATTCATGCCCGAGAGACTCAACCCGTATCTCAGTGAAGTCCATGGAACTATTTATCTCAACCCATCTCAGTCTTCAGACTATATCACAAATTATATCCAGGAAACCCCAAGAAGTAAAGTGAGCATGGTCATGGCTAATATCTTTCTTCCGCACACGGTACTCTCACTTGAAACATGAACAATGCTTCCCATAGAGAAGATTTCTACACGAAGAAGCCCCAAATATGGATTTTTTTTTTTTTTTTGGTAAAGTCCAAATATGGATTTTTGTTTGTTGATAAGACCCGTTAAATGGGTGGATCGGGTTGGGTTTGAGTCGGGTCATAAATGGTCCAACCCAAATCGACCCATTTAACCCGTTTATAACCTATTTATCAAAGTACAAATTTTTTTAACCCATACTTAACTTAACCTATATTCAATGCATACCCAACTCATTTTTTATATTTTTTTTATTAAAGGTATTGCTAAAATACTTTTATACAATACAAATGTAATGGACAATTTTTATAATTTTTTTAAATCGAATTCTTTAATTATTTTTATATTTTAAGACTATTATTTTTATTTTTATTTATTTTATTTTTTATTTTTGTTTTTCTATAGCCGGCCACTGGCCATGACAACGGCCAGCCGCTGGCCGCAATGATGGCCGACGATCGGCCACAGGTGAGCCTCTAGCTCGTTGGGCTTGCTTGATACCGGCGAGCTCAAGTCTCGCCAAACGTCAACGAGGCCTTTGCCTTGTCAGATTGGCGAGCTCGAGCCTCGCTAGACATCTAGGAAGGTGAAAGAGGGAGAATGTAATCAAATAAAGAAAGTGTTGTCGGGTTCCTTAACGTTCTTGTTTGTGTAGAGGATATTGATAGACAACCCTCATTGACTTTTTGACGCGTGGCCCTCGATTCGATCGTAGCACACAAGATTACTAACTTAACTACCAAAAGTCAGCAAAACATGAACCCTCGTATGATAAGTTGATATCCTATTCGCAGGTAAATGCTAACGAAATCCCCTGAATCTCCTAGAGTAACGAGTACGCTTTATCTCCAGAACAGCTATGAAACTTCAAGGAAATTAGCTTCCGTTTCGTAAATTGTAGTTATGCACAACTCTTGGTGCTCGTTACAAGGCCAAAGTCTCCAAATGCGGCCATCAAAGATCAAGCTAAGGGTCAAAAGTTGGCCCATGTCCTACAATAGAGACAGATCTACTTTTGACTTATTTGAATAGAGACAGATCTTCTTGACTTCTTTGAATGAGCAGTACTGTATTCACAACCTTTGAAAGTCTATACAGGAGCTCGCTTGAGTAATTTGATTTTGGTCAGTCAAGTGGACAAACTTTCTGGGAGTCTTTGTTTCAGCACCAGCACCTCCATTTTCCCTGATGCCGAAATACGGCAATAAAAGGTTAACAAAATCCGAAGTGCACGACACGCATTGAGGGTAAAACATAATTCCTTATAGCGACATCAACAATGTATTGGTGTAATCTTGAACTTTAGCAACGGACTGACAACCAGGTTCAATCAGTCTTATGTCCTAACTCATGTTACATCCATGATCAAATATGGTTTACGAGGTCAAATTTTAATATGCTTGAAAAATAACTCAAATTGAAACGCATAGCTTCTGCACGACGTAAATAATTTCACACTGTTTACGCATAGTTTAACAAACTGCAGAAGTAGATACAGCAACCTATGCATCTTTGGTCCCTCCCATTCCCTATTGTGTATGTGTAGATGTGTTAATTTCGATTTGATCAAAAAGCGAAATACTTTCACTAAAATAAGAGGCAATGGCTTAACAACATGGATGTAACAAATGGTTGTTAACTTGATTGCATGTTTTTTAAAATTTGTTAAGAGGTAGTTCCTGTCTTGACTTGGAATAGTGGCGTGACAAAGCCAGCTTTTCTTCCTTATGGAATCCTAATCGACTCCACATAAGAGACGGCAACAGCTCTCTAATCTTATCGAAAAGGCGCCATAATTTCGTGCTTTGTAAAAGATCCAGTCGATGTCATTCTATTTTTTAATGCTATCTGTCCTTAGTGACTGAAATGTGACTCCACTTTATTTGGTTAATTGCTTCATACGCAACGATAGTCCTTTTTCTAATTCTTTTTGCCTTTTGGTCTGACATTTTCTAATTCGATAGGTGTTGCTTTTCCTCTCAAATTTGGGCCCTTCTCCTTCACCAGTAGAAGAGCAAGACGTATATATCATTACAGACTTATGCGAAAGATTTATATAAACAAGTTATTTTTATGCAATCTTGACCATTTCATGTTTGACATGATACGGCTGGGTAATGCCCCGGAAAAATCAGAGCAGTGTACAGTGAAGTTCATGAATAATTTGAGCTCATTTGTTTGTTCATCGCCTTACTGCAGTTGATTAATTCTTCGACTTCCTAGGTATGAGATGTTGCTTGAATTTCCTTGAAGTAAACTGGTCAAATAATAAATTTGGCTTTTGTGATACTCAGAGATAAGTCCACGAATATCCCTTCAATGTTCAGGCACAGATGGTGTTGAAGTCCAGATTCTGACGAACTCTTGACCATCGGGATATTCTGAATTGATTGGAAGTTTCCTCCATCGATCTTAGTCAAAATCATCTCCTCTACCTTGCAAGGTAAGCTTATCAAGAAAAATTTATGTTGACATAATGGTATGATCAAGTAGGAGTTGGTAGCTGAAATATATTTCGGTAAACTAAACAGAGAAAATGACATGATTGTGAACTCACAATGGGCACATATCTGTTCCTGGGTTCAGATAAGAATCTACTAGGATGAAATAATACAAAAAACTTTCTTCGAAACTTCTCGCGATTTCGCCTCAAATATATTTTAGTTAGATGATTCACATAAGATGAAACTACAGAAGAATAAAATACTAAACAAACTTGCAGATCTTTCAAAACGAAACCAGAAAATTGAATAGGTTGCTGTCAAAGACAAAAACATTTTAGAGGACCATGCCAAAAACAAAAGAGATACAACTAAATAAACCAAAACTTGTGTGCAATGTGCTAAGCAGACATGGATTTCACACAAGACAGCTATAAATATAAGATTCACTAACGTTTAACAGTTCAGAGACAATAAAAAGCCTCAACTTTTACATGATAACAATGATAAATAATTATGTGATTCAGGAAACCTTTATTAGAGAGCGCATAATGCCTCTTTATAGGATAGCATAAACGCAACTTCTTTTCAAGCACAATAGCACTCAGCATAAATCTAGACAGTTACATTTCGAAAGGATAATGTAGTAAGCAAAGTAATTTTTTTGGTCAATTTACAAACTCCATATCAATTCGAAAAAATTACAGTTAATATTTTATTATTTTACGGTGCCAAGTTATCCAAATAAATCGAGTTGAGCGGTCATGGATTGTATTAGAGCAGAACTCCTCGAGTTGATGTGCAGCCCGATGATGGATTAGGTCCGAGCAGATCCCGACATGGCCGAGAAATGATTGCTCCTGTCTTCTAGGAAGGCTAAAGAGTGAGAATGTGATCGAATAAAGGAAGTATTGCCAGGTCCCTTCACGTCCACGTGTACAGGATATTGATAGAAAACCCTCGTTGACTTTTCGACAAGTGGCCCTCGAATCCATTGTGGCAGACAAGATAACTATCTTAACTACCAAATGTCAGCAAAACATGAACCCTTGGAGCTCGTTACACGGCCAAAGTCTCCAAATGGGGCCATCAGAGATAGAGACAGATGCAATAGAGACAGATGCAATAATGCATTCACCACGTTTGAAAGTCTATACAGGAGCTCGCTTGAGGACCAAATGCTCATTTGATTTTGGTCAGTCAAGCGGACAAGCTTCCTGGGAGTCTTTGATTCAGCATTAGCACCTCCATTTTCCCTGATGCCCAGACATGGTGACAAAAGGTCAACAAAATAAGAAGGGCACGACACGCATCGAGGGTAAAACAGAATTCCTTATAGTAACATCAACAATGTATTGCTGTAATCTCGAACTTCAGCGACGGACCTATGCCTGGTTCAATCAGTCTTATGTCCTAACTGAGGTTACATCCATGATCAAATTTAGTTTACGAGGCCAAATTTGAATATACATGAAACATAACTCAAATGGAAACTGCACGGCATAGATAATTTGACACTCTTTAAGCATCGTTTAACAAATTGGAGAAGTAGATACAGCAACCTATGCATCTTTGGTCCCTCCCATTCCCTATCGTCTATGTACAGACATGTTAATTTTGATTTGATTCGATGACAGTCGACTATTAGTTCATTCGTCTGAAATCCTTCCCTTGTCTCAGGCAGAGAAATAGCAATACAAGGTTATCAATAGAATTTTGATGGTTTGATCTATAATTTGATCGAAGAGCGAAATACTTTCACTAAACTAAGAGACAATGGCCTACCAACATGGATGTAACAAATGGTTCTTGACTTAATTGCATGTTTTTCAAAACTTGTTAGGAGGCAGTTCCTGTCTCGACTTGGAGTAGTGGCGTGATAAAGCCAGCTTTTCCTCATGGAATCCTTATCAACTCCACGTAATAGACCGCGACAGCTGCTCCAATCTTATAAAAAAGGCGCCATGATTTCGTGCTTTATAAAAGATTTAGTTGATGTGATTCTATTGTTTAATGCAATCTGTCCTTAGTGACAGAAGTGCGACTCTACTTTATTTGGTTAATTGCTTCATACGCAGTGATAGTCCCTTTCTAATTCGATATCTGTTGCTTTTCCTCTCAAATTTGGGCCCTTCTCCTTCACCATTGGAAGAGCAAGACGTACATATCACTACAGATTTATGCGAACGATTTATATAAACAAGTTATTTGTCTGCAATCTTGACTATTTCATGTTTAACATGATACGGCAGGGTAATGCCACGGAAAAATCAGAGCAGTGTAGGGTGAAGTTCACGAATTATCTGAGCTCATTTGCTTGTGCGTAGCCTTAATGCAGTTAATTAATTCTTCTAGTTCCTAGTTATGAAATGTTGCTTGAATTTCCTTGAGGTAACCTGGTCAAATAATAATTTGGCTTTTGCGATGCTTAGTGATAAGTCCGGGAATTTCACTTGAATGTTTAGGCATAGATGGATTGTCCTGGCCGTTGGTGTTGAAGTCCAGATTCTGATGAACTCTTGACCATCAGGATATTCTGAATTGATTGAAAGTTTCCCCAATCGATCTTAGTCAAAATTAGCTCTTATATATTGCAATGCAATTTTTTCAAGAAAAATTTATGTCGGCATAATGGTGTGATCAAGCAGGAATTGGTAGCTGAAATATATTTCAATAAACTACACGAAGAAAATGACGTGATTGTGAACCCACAAGAGGGACATCTAAATTAGGTGGTCCTGGTTTCAGATAATAATCTACTCAGATAAAACAAAGACGAAAGTTTCTTCGAAACTTCCCGTGATTTTGCCCTAGATATATTATATTCAACAGCGACAGACAAGTAATTTCTGCTAACAATCAAGAAGTTTTAGTTAAATTATTCACATAAGATGAAACTACAAAAGAATAAAATACTAAACAAACTTGCAGACCTCTCCACACGAAACGAGAAAATTGAAAGGTTGCTGTATTTTACAGGAACATGCAAAAAACAAAAGAGATATAACTAAATAAACCAAAACCTGTACGATGTGCTAAGCAGACATGGATCCCACACAAGGCGGCTATAAATATAAGATTCACTAAAGTTTAACAGTTCAGAGACCATGAAAAGCCTCAACTTTTACAGCCACAGCCTAAAGCCTCTAGGCAACACATAAACCGAAAACCTCACCACCACTCGCCAGTCCAAAGGCATGGCAGAGAGCCCAGTGACTCACCTACTCACAAAGCTTGCACAATTCTTTGAGAACGAGGTGCGGCAACTGACGGGCGGTCAAGAAGAAGCCCTCTCAGTGAGAGGAGAATTGGAGCGTGTCCGGGCCTTCCTTAGGGTCGCAGATTCCCTCGAGGAAAGCGATGATGAAGTCAGAGTGTGGGTGAAGCAGTTGAGAAACACAGCCTACGAAATGGAGGACGCGCTTGACGAGTTCTCGCTGATCCTGAGACACGATCATGGAGTCGGGTTCACTGGCCTTATCAGCAGGATGTCCTGCTGCATCAAGAACCTGAAGGCTCAATACCGCGTCACATCTGAGATAAAGCGCATCCACTCCAGAGTAAAGGGCATATGTGATGGGCACCGGAGGCTGCGGCACAAATTCAGCAGGGCTCAACATGATCCGAGCTTGACTGGCGCAGATAACACATGGCACGACCACCGAGGCAATGCCCTCCTACTGGATAAAACTGACCTAGTGGGCATTGAGCAGCCGAAGAATGAGCTGGTCGAGCGTTTACTTGATGAGGCTCTCGGGCGGGAGGTCATCTCTGTCGTGGGAATGGGAGGATTGGGCAAAACCACTCTGGTGAAGCAAGTCTACGAAGAGCCTGATGTGAAGAAGCATTTCACGGTGTATGCTTGGATCACTCTCTCTCGGTCCTCAAAGATCGAAGAACTCCTCAAAGACATGCTCGATCAGATCATGAGGGTGATCAGGAAACCGGTCCCTCCAGGAGCCAACACTATGAATAGCCATTGGCTGAAGATGATCATCAAGGACCTGCTTCAGAGGAGGAGGTACCTGATTGTCCTTGATGATGCATGGCACATACATGAATGGGATGCGGTCAAGCATGCCTTGCCCAACAACAGTCACGGAAGCCGGGTGGTCATCACAACCCGGAATGCCGATCTGGCATCTACCTCCTGCAAGGAGTTTTACGGGCTGGTAAAAAATATGGAGCCACTCGATCCTGAACAGTCGTGGAAGCTTTTCTGTCGGAAGACGTTTCAGGGGAATTCGTGCCCTTCCCACCTGGAGGAAATATGTAAGTACATTTTGAGAAAGTGTGAAGGGCTACCACTCGCAATTGTAGCCATCAGTGGTGTTCTGGCTGCAAAAGACAAACGGAGGATCGACGAATGGGATGTGGTACGGCGCAGCCTTCGTGCTGAGATCGATGGCAACGACAGGCTAAAGAACTTGAGGAGGGTTCTTTCCCTCAGCTTCGGCGATTTGCCGCACTACCTGAAGTCCTGTTTCTTGCACTTGAGTGTATTTCCCGAGGGTCACCAAATTGAGCGCAGGAGACTGATCCGGCTTTGGGTAGCATAAGGGTTTGTTGAGAGAAAAGAAGGCAAGACCCTTGAAGAAGTCGCAGAGGACTACTTCAGCGAGCTCCTGAACAGAAGCCTGATGCAAGTGGCTGACACGACAACCGACGGGAGGGTCGTATTGTGCCGCATCCATGATTTCCAGAGGGAAATAATAACTTCAAAATCAAGAGATCAAAGCTTTGCAACGATTGCCAAAGAGCAGACTGACACGTGGCCAGATAAAGTTCGCCGCCTTTCATTGCACAACAGCCTGCAATCCGCACAGCAAAACAGGTCACTTTCTCATCTGCGTTCTCTATACATGTTTGGGGTGGACAGGGCATTCATAGACTTTGTCCTAGGATGTGACATTAAACTGCTAAATGTCTTAGACTTGCAAGCCACACCTTTGTCAAGGTTCCCAGTTCAAGTTGTTGACTGGTATTACCTAAGATATTTAAGCTTCAGGCATACTGAGGTTAAAACAATTCCTACTTTGATAGGGCGGCTTCAGAACCTAGAGACACTAGATCTTAAGTACACAAACGTAACTCGATTGCCTGTCGAAATCTTGAAGCTGCAAAAACTCCGGCATCTCTTGGTGTATCGGTATGAGAACATATCCTATTTGTGCTACAAGTACGGCTTCAAGGCACTCCTGGAGATTGGGGCCCTGCAGTCCCTTCAAAAGTTGTGCTACATTGAGGCGGACAACGAGGGGAATGACATCATCATGAGAGAGCTCGGGAAGCTGACGCAGCTAAGCAGGTTGGGCATCCTGAAGTTGAGGAAAGAGGACGGAAGGGCTTTATGTTCATCGATCATGAAATTAACCAACCTCCGTGCAATATCTGTGGCTTCAATCGAGGAGGACGAGATATTGGATCTGCAACATCTTATCTCTCCGCCTCAACTACTGCAGAGGATCTACTTGAAGGGGCGTCTCGAGATGCTACCAAATTGGTTAGCCACTCTTCACAGTCTTGTCAAGCTGCATTTACGGTGGAGTCGGCTGAAGGATGACCCCCTCATATCACTCCAAAGTCTGCCCAATCTCGTGCATCTCGAGCTGCTCCAGGTCTATGAAGGAAAGACCTTATGCTTCAAAGCCAAAGGTTTTAAGAAGTTGAGAATTCTGGGTCTCGACAATTTTGACGAACTCAGATCCGTGGAAGTGGAGGAAGGAGCAATGCCCAGCCTGGAAAAGTTGATCATTCAGCGCTGCAAGCTACTGGAGAAGCTACCGTCAGGCATTGAGTATCTGACCAAGCTCAAAGTACTTGAGTTCTTCGACATGCCTGATGAGCTGGTCAAGAAGTTTGTGCGTGACGAGCAGGACAAGGATTATCAGAAGGTCGCACACATTCCTGAAGTTTACTATGGATATTGGAGAGATGGAGGCTGGGATGTCCAATCAATAGAGAGATCGTCCGACGGCGACGCCTCTCCTCGCCAAGGCTCTGGCATGAGGAGCAATCAGTTCCCTCCATGCTGGAAGTAATGTATTCTCTTTTTTTCATGATGTGAGAATTTTATGTGCATAATGTTTGCAATGTACATACAAGGGAGAGTATGACCGTAAGTATAGAAAATGTTGACAATATCAGGCACATGTAAAATAATGTAAATACTAAGTTAATGTAATTTTCTACGCCTGTAAATGACATGAATGAAGCAGCTAGTTCACTGTTTTCTCCTCGCGAAATGCACTTTCTCCTTTGGCATCATGAATGTTCGTCAATGTACAATAATAAGAGGCTCATATCTAGGCCAACGAAAGATGAACAATCTATTGTAGACAACTAAACTGAAGTACCTTTATCAACACAACAGATTGCTTGGAGGGGAAGAACAAACAACCTTTTCAAAAGCCATTTGCAGTGGGAAGATCCAGAACTACTGTTAATGAGAAAGGCTCAAAGTACTTATATTTGTTGCCACTTTAATAGACAGATTGGAACCCTGGCACAATTCTTCTACTTGTTCGTTATGTATCAGTGTCAAACACAATCTCACTAACGGATAGAGGATACATCGGAAGTAATAGCATTCTGACACCAGCCTAAACTGAATACTATCCACTGCTTGCTCCGGGTCTCTTGTTATCCTACTATCATCTCCATATCAATTTGGCCTGCACGTGTTCAGCAAACGATCCACCTAGTATTTTGACAGATGCGGTTGTAAACCAGTAACCTTGTTTTACTAATCCGTGTGCATTCCCTAACAGATCGCTTTTCTGAGTGCATATTGCTAGCAAGGTTCCTCAGTTTGATAGTTGTGACTCAGTAGGGGATCTCCAGCAATCAAAAACTTTAGCATTCTTTTGTAAGTCGCCCTGCAACAGATACCTGCCGATCACTCCATCTTGCTAATCATGCCATTAAATTGATCATCAGCCACATAGGCGAGGAAGTTGAATTCTCGGAATTAACAGGATAAGATGAATGTGCCAGATGGTAAGCTTACTAGCTTATGGCATGTCGTCTGACAGGCATAGGGAAATTGCTGCCTCTGTCATAATGAAAATACAATTTACAACTCCTGGTTATGTCATACCCTGTGTTATGCAGGAACAGAAGTATCTGCTTGTTTACTCAACGTCATATATCTGGTCATGCAAAACCCTCCAAACTAGCCGGAGCTAGCCAAGCCTTCTTCATATGCTTCCCTCTACAATGCTGTAAAAGGCTCTGCTAGAGCCAAGTAATGTCTCTGCTCGTACTCCCTAGTCCTAGAACACCCAGGACATACACCAATTCTGCAATTTCCTGAGCCAACGCACCTATATACATCAGGTTTGAGGACCACAAAATAATAAGATTGGCCGAATTACATTATGCGCCCCAAGGTTATGGTATTGTGCCAAGTGGCCGTTGATATTTCAGTTTCCGCAAAGCCATCTCCACCTGCTCCGCTCCCGACGTTGGAAAGTTCTTTGCAATTTACTCCCGGAAATTGACTCGGGGCCATATTCTATTCCGATTTCTAGGAACTTATCCCAACCTGACTACTTGCCGCACTCAGAGAGAGACGCCCCTGGATTTTCTGCTGCGTCCATGGCCGAGGGAAGTTGCCCACGTCGCTGTCTTTAGTTTGAGAGAGACAGAGAGAGACAGAGAGAGACGCCCCTGTATTTTCTGCTGCGTCCATGGCCGAGGGAAGTTGCCCACGTCGCTGTCTTAAGTTTAATTATTGGATTGGAAAAAAAAATCCAAACATTGAGATTGAACAATCGAAGAAAGTACAAAAATAGATGTTTTAATACTTTTTTTTTTTTTTTGGGTTACTTGGCTTTCGCTAATGGCCCCACCTTTATATTTAAACAATTTTATATGTAGGTAATGTTCACAACTTGTAAAGTACTAATCAAATGGATGGCCGGAGAAAGTTGATTGGAGGCAAATATAAGCCTTCACAGATTAGCAGAAAGTGGAGCTGATTTGATGGCCCATAATGCAGCCCTAATTTATCAAACATGCTTTCTTAGGCTTTATAAAATGTAAGGGAAAATTACCCCATTAGATTTAAATATATTGTACAAATATCAATTTCGTTTTCAACCTTTCAATTTTACTATTTAGTCCTAAACCTTTGTGGAAAATTTCCAATAGAATCCTCCAATCAATTTTGCTGAAATCGTTGACATTATGATATAAATAATAAATTACTGGAAAAATATGTGAAAAAAGCCATTACAACACCTCTCTCTCGTTATTTCTCTAGTTCAAAGATGATTGATCGGGCAAAACTTTTAAATAGTATAACTCATTACTTTGACATCTTTTTTGAATGATTCTTTTTATTCAACATAACTTTCCAAAGAGAATCTCATGGCAAATAACAGCGGGGGAGTAAGTCAAAATATAAAAACTCTTATTAGCTTTAGGGATAATCAAGCTCGAATTGATGACTTCCACTATGTCAATGTGACACTCTACCGTTAAGTTATATTCCGTCCAATTGACATCCGTACAATATGTTTAGGACTAATTTGACAATTTTCCCTAAAGTGTTAAAGATCATCCACTCTGCTTTGGGTGATGTAGAGATCAAGTACTTATTTAATGCTATGCATAACATACCGCCAATCTTAATGTTTTGCGTATTATTTAATCTATTGTATTGCATATTATAAGATGGTTTCCATGGAGCGCGTAGTAGGTGGGGAAGATAAGAGGGTTTGACAAACTATGAAAGAGCCGAACGAAGTTTCTATGGGTTCGTGCTTGACCACCATCATATCAAGAATTTTGGGGAAAATTTACCAAAAAAGTTATAAACCTATTACACATTAGTTAATTAAGTCCTAAATATTTTAATTGTGATAATTGAATCACCAAACTTTTCATATTTTGTCAATTAAATCCATTTGTCTAATTTTAGTTGGAAATCATTAACATGAACAAATATAACAATACAAGATCATTGATAAAAAATTGAGAGTATGGTCGATGATTTGATCGAAAAGCGAAATGCGTTCACTAAAATAAGAGAAAGTGGCCTAACAATATGGATATAACAAATGGTTATTAAAATTGGATGTTTTTAAAGACTTGTAAAGAGGGAGTTCCTGTCTTGACTTGGAATAGTGGCGAGACAAAACTAGCTTTTCACCCTCATGGAATCCTAATCAACTCCACAGAATAGACAGCGACAGCCGCTCTAATCTAATCGAAAAGGCTCCATAATTCTGCATTTTATAAAGATTTATTTGATGTCATTCTATTAATCAATGCTATCCGTCACGAGTCACTGAAATGTGACTTTTTTTACGTTTTCTGGTTATTTGCTTCATACGTAATGGTAGTCCTTTTTTAATTCGACTGATGTTACTTTTCCTCTCAATTCTTATCTACCCCTCCTTCACCAGTAGAAGAATAGGACGTATATATCGCTACAAATTTACGCGTATGATTTATATAACAAGTTATTTGTACGCAATCTTGACTATTTCGTTTATGAGATGATTCAGTGGGGTAATGCCATGGAAAATTCAGAGCACTGTACGGTGAAATTCGCCAAAAACCTGAGCTCAGTTGCTTGTGCATTGCCTTACTGTAGTTGATTCTTATTTCTTCTAAATCCTAGCGAAGAAATGTTGCTTGAATTTCCTTCGCGTAACCTGGTCCAAAAAAAAAAAAAAAAAATTTGGCTTTTGCGATACTCAGTGACGAGTCCGCGAATTTCATTTGAGTGTTCAGGTACAGATGGAATGTCCTGGCCTCTGGTGATGTAGTCTTGATTCTGATGAACTCTTGGCCATCATGATATTCTCAATTGATTGAAATTTTCCTCCATCGATCTTAGTCAAAATCAGCTCTTATACCTTGCAATGCAAGTTTTCCAATAAAAATTTATTTCGACATAATGGTGTGATCGAGCAAGAATTGGTAGCTGAAATATATTTCAATATACTCCACGAATAAAATGACATGATTGTGAACTCACAAGAAGGATATCTAAATTAGGTGTTCTTGGTTTCAGATAATAATCTACTCGGATAAAATAAAGCAAGAAAGTTTTTTCGAAACTTCGCATGATTTTGACTTGGATATATTATATTCGACAAGGTTATACAAGTTATTTCTTCTGACAATTGGGAAATTTTAGTTAGATTATTCATATGAGATGAAAGTACAAAAGAATAAAATACTAAACATGCTTGCAAACTTTTCCACGCGAGACATGAAAATTGAATAGCTTGCTGTCAAAGGCAAAAATATTTAACAGGAACATGCAAGAAATAAAGGATATAACTAAAATAAACCAAAAATCGTACAACTTGCTAAGCAGACGTCGATCCCACACAAGGCAGCAATAAATCTAAGATTCACTAACGTCAAGCAGTTTAACATTTCAGAGAAAACGAAAAGCCTCAACTTTTGCAACCTGACTCTAAGCCTCTAGGCAACACAAACCAAAAACCTCACCACCACCCACCAGACTAGAGGCATGGCAGAGAGCCCAGTGACTCACCTACTCAACAAGCTCGCACAAATCTGTGAGAATGAGGTGCGGTTCCCGACAGGCGCTCGAGAAGAAGCCCTCTCAGTGAGAGGAGAATTGGAGCGAATCCGAGCCTTCCTCAGGGTCGCAGATTCCCTTGAGGAAAGCGACAAGGAAGTCCAAGTGTGGGTGAAGCAGTTGATAGACACAGCCTACGACATGGAGGACACGCTCGACGAGTTCTCACTGGTCCTGAGACATGATCATGGAGTTGGGTTCACTGGCCTTATCAACAGGATGTCCTGCTGCATCAAGAACCTGAAGGCCCGATACCGTGTCACATCAGAGATACAGCGCATCAGCTCCAGAGTAAAGGACATATGCGATGGGCACCGGAGGCTGCGCCACAAATTCAGGAGGGCTCAACAATATCCGAGCTCGACCAGCACGGACAACACATGGATGGACAACCGAGGCAATGCCCTCCTACTGGATAAAACTGGCCTTGTGGGCATCGAGCAGCCGAAGAACGAGCTGATCGGGCAGTTACTTGACGGGGCTCACAGGCGGGAGGTCATCTTCGTCCTTGGAATGGGAGGGCTGGGCAAAACCACTCTGGTGAAGCAAGTCCTCATAGACCCCTCCGTGAAGAAGCATTTTGCAGTGTACGCTTGGATCACTCTCTCTCGGTCCTCAAAGATCGAAGAGCTCCTCAAAGACATGCTTGAACAGATCGTGAGGGTGATGAGGAGACCAGTCCCTCCAGGAGCCAACACTATGAATAGCGATTGGTTGAAGATGATCATCAATGACCAACTTCAGAGAAGGAGGTACCTGATTGTCCTCGATGATGCATGGTGCAGAGACGAATGGGATGCAGTCATGCATGCCTTGCCCAACAACGATCATGGAAGCCGGGTTATCATCACAACTCGGAATGCCGATCTGGCATCCACCTCCTCCAAGGAGTTCAATGGCCTGGTAAAAAAAATGGAGCCACTCAATCCAGAACAGTCGTGGAAGCTTTTCTGTCAGAGGACATTTCAGAAGAACTCTTGCCCTTCCCACCTGGAGGAGATATGTGAGTACATTTTGGGAAAGTGTGACGGACTGCCATTCGCGATCATGGCCATCAGTGGTGTTCTGGCTGCGAAAGACAAACAGAGGATCGATGAATGGGATGCTTTACGGTGCAGCCTTCGTGCCAAGATTGATGGCAACGACAGGCTCAAGAACTTAAAGAGGGTGCTTTCCCTTAGTTTTAGCGATTTGCCGTACTACCTGAAGTCCTGTTTCTTGCACTTGAGTGTATTTCCCGAGGGTCGCCTAATTGAGCGCAGGAGACTGATCCGGCTTTGGATAGCAGAAGGGTTTGTTGAGAGAAAAGAAGGCAAGACCCTTGAAGAAGTCGCAGAGGACTACTTCAGCGAGCTCCTGAGCAGAAGCCTGATGCAAGTGGCTGGCACGACAACCGACGGGAGGGTCATACGGTGCCGCATCCATGATATCCAGAGGGAAATAATAACTTCAAAATCAAGAGATCAAAGCTTCGCAACGATTGCCAAAGAGCAGACTGACACGTGGCCAGATAAAGTTCGCCACCTTTCATTGCACAACAGCCTGCAATCCGCACAGCAAAACAGGTCACTTTCTCATCTGCGTTCTCTATACATGTTTGGGGTAGACAGGGCATTCAATGACATTGTCCTAGGATCCGACATTAAACTGCTCAATGTCTTAGACTTGCGAGCCACACCTTTGTCAAGTTTCCCAGTTCAAGTTGTCGACTGGTACTACCTAAGATATATAAGCTTCAGGCGTACCGAGGTTAAAACAATTCCTACTTCAATAGGGCGGCTTCAGAATCTAGAGACACTAGATCTTAAGCACACAAAAGTAACGCGATTGCCTGTCGAAATCTTGAAGCTGCAAAAACTCCGGCATCTTTTGGTGTATCGGTATGAGAACATATCCTGTGTGTACTACAAGTACGGCTTCAAGGCACTCACGGAGATCGGGGCTCTGCAGTCCCTTCAAAAGTTGTGCTACATAGAGGCGAACGATGAAAGGAATGACATCCTCATGAGAGAGCTTGGGAAGCTGACGCAGTTAAGCAGGTTGGGCATCCTGAAGTTGAGGAAAGAGGATGGAAGGGTTTTGTGCTCATCGATAGAGAAATTAACCAACCTCTGTGCATTATCTGTGGCTTCAGTCGAGGATGACGAGATATTGGATCTGCAACACCTTATATCTCCACCTCCATTACTACAGAGGATCTACTTGACAGGGCGTCTTAAGATGCTGCCAAACTGGTTAGCCACTCTCGATAGTCTTGTCAAGTTGCACTTACGATGGAGTAGGCTGAAGGATGACCCACTTGCATTACTGCAAAGTCTGCCTAACCTCATTCATCTCGAGCTGCTCCAGGTCTTCGAAGGAAAGACCTTATGCTTCAAATCCAAAGGTTTTAGGAAGCTGAGAATTCTCGTTCTTGACAAGTTTGACGAACTCAGATCCGTGGAAGTGGAGGAAGGAGCGATGCCCTGTCTTGAAAGATTGATCATTCAGCGCTGCAAGCTACTGGAGAAGCTGCCATCAGGCATTGAGTATCTGACGAAGCTCAAAGTACTTGAGTTCTTCGACATGCCTGATCAGTTGGTCAAGAAGTTTATGCGACACGAGCATGACGAAGACTATCAGAAGGTCGCACACATTCCAGAAGTCTACTGTGGATATTGGAGAGATGGAGGCTGGGACGTCCAACCCATAGATAGATTGTTGTCTGTGGGCGAAGCCTCTTCTTGCCAAGGCACTAGCATGAGTAGCAATGCGTTCCCTCCATGCTGGAAGTAATGGATTGAGCCTTTTGGCCTGATCTGAGAATAGTATGTGCTTAATGTTTGCCATGTTCATTTGAAAGAGAGTCTAACTACTAGTATAACAAATGTTGACCATATAATGCACGTGTAAAAAATGTAAACACTAATGTAAGGTAATTTTCTGTCACATCGCGAAACTACAGGGATGGGGTGACACGGTCGTTCTTCTTTGTGAAAGATGCAGCCTCAAACTGTGGCATCCTAAAATCTCGTGACAACCTCTGGAGTACCATGAACCATGATTAGGTAATGGAAGTGCCGTTTGATTTTGTATTAGCCATTGAGTTAATGAATTTCAATTAATTTAAGGCCAAGCATTTTAAGGGATGATTGTTTGGGTGGTGATGTGTCTTCAAGTGACCCAAGGATTTTATTAAAGTGCAAATTGATATAGAAATCTTGTTGTTGGTGGTGCACTTTATAAGTAAAATTTTATTAATTTAACTTATAAATTTTTGTGGGCTTATAAGTTGAAATTAGGTGTTTATTTAAATAAGGGTTAAGTGGAATAGGAATAGGAGAGGGTGGGCTGATTTTGCGAGAGGAAGGAGGAGGATCGCCCGCCTAGCTCGCCGCTGTCTGTTCGCCGCTTTGCCGCCGTTCTTGTTGCTGTTTGTGCTCGAGTTTAAGTAGAGTCCTAAAACCTACCCTTTGCATTGCTGTGATGTGTTTGTAGAAGATGGTGAATGTTGGTTGCAGTAGATGTCATGAAAAGTCGAAGTTATGGGGATAAATTCGTTGGTCTAGCATGCTGTTTCTGGAAAGACCAGTCCGACCATCCATGAGATTGTGTGCTGCATGCGACTTTTTAGTTGGAATCTCACTTCGATCTCTTCATGAAAGTTGTATAGAACATCGTGAGGGATAACATACTAAAATTTGAGGTAAAACGAACAAGTATTATTTAGTGAAATGATTTTTCTTTGGAGAAAGTAGATCTGGAATTTGTTGTGCTGACCTTTAGAGATTTCGTGGTCTGTAAAGTAACTTTCTTGTAAAAATATTGTCACGACCCGAACCCCGGGCACATGCACATCCCTCAATGGTCGATTTTAAATTTGCAACATCCCAGGAATTGTTGCCGACCCATTCATTTATTTTGCACATGCGGAAACGTAAAACAATCTCCATACCACAAAACAGTGGGATAGAAAACGTAGGATATTATTTTTCACAAACCACACCTACAACATTATCGTATTTATGTAAATAGACTAGTTTAATACCCCAAGGTTTGATACAAAAGTGAAGCCGTTCGATTACCCACTAATTAAGCTTCTATTTATAAAACTGGGGTTTACTACTACAATACCATACTTCTCAATATCTCGGGGGTGAGCTGTCACCCTACATCCAGTCTTGACGGAAAACCCGTCATCACTTGGAAGGAGATAGCGAGAATCCTATTCCTCCTTTACTGCGACTGACTGTACACGATCCAGCCTTCCTCCATTTAGGGACCTGAAAATGTTAGCCCACTAAGGGGTGAGATCACATCAGCGAGTAAATCCCCTAATTCCAGATTAGGAGAAGGGTACATCCTGCATGCAATCTAATCACGTTTCTCATATTTTCTTAATACTAGTGCTTTCCTGCATATTAGTGTAAATCAAATCATGCATAAGATATCGAGAGATCATATATCATCAGAATATTTTTAACAAATACATATGTAAGAACATATATGCCACATAATTGCACGGGCCCCAATTACCGAGACTAAACCATTGTAGTACGTCCCATACCGCACCACACAGTTCCGTCTTTTAATTAGGTCCCTCACTTTCACCCATTCATGTGTCACAATTGATTTCAATGCACAGATAACAGTCTTCCGGCATCACCGGGCATTTCATGTGTACAAATGATGTCAATGCTCAGATAACAGTCTTCCGGCATAACCGGGCATTTCATGTATCACAAATGATGTCAATGCTCGAGATAACAGTCTTCCGGCATAACCGGGCATTTCATGTGTCACAAATGATGTCAATGCTCAGATAACAGTCTTCCGGCATAACCGGGCATCGCCTCGCACCATCGCGCGGCATCGTCTACATCTAGACGGCATTCCATATAGGAGCATCGGTCCGGCCTCCCACTGCGACCGGCATCCGTTGACGTGGGGCATTCCGAAGGAGCATCGTCCGGCCCAAAGGCACGTGACGGAATCATGTCGTGAATGCATATGATCGATGTCACATTTCAATAATCAATTATATACAGCATCCACAGCATCAGTTGAGCAATTTCGTAGCAAGAATACTTCAAAACAACCATACATTCTTACTAGCCCAAATTCACAGAAAACTGTCCAATTACGTTCTCCCAAATTCAAAGTCAGAAACCCACTCATATGAGCTCGAAAAATTCTCAAATTTGGACACGTGTTGGAAAACACAAAAACAAACATTTTTCATGAAGACACCGAGATCCAAATCTCTCTGGATTCGGCTCAGAAATTCTTTCTATCCAGCACAAAAATCGGGTCCAGTTCCAGAGAGCCAAACCCATCGAAATCAGTTCGTTTTTGGGTCGAAACATGCTTCGTTTGACTTGAAATTTAAGTATGTTAAACTAAAAGTTATAATGAACAACTTTCATGAAGGAACCAATTGGAAATTCGACCTCTAAAGATCATTAATAGCCCTCGGAATCATAATAGGTCACGGATTACAAAACTGTCCGATTACTGTTCCGAGGATGACGTCATTAAAATCGTCATCTTTTTAATTTGTAAAAATTAAGAGAAAAATATATGTTATTATTTAAGATGTTCACAACGTTTCTTCAGAACAAAATCATTTCAAAATCGCAACACAAAGTTGTCTACAAAATTAGCAAAACATACACGTTCTAGAAACTGTTTCAGTAATCACTACTGTTCTAGTCCGAATCTTCCACCACGACTTTTGTTTTGCTCTCTAAGCCTTATCTAAGCTTTTCTATGTCTATCATAACATCCCTAACCAACATCTATCCATATATAACGTCATCTACATATTTTTAACTTGTATAAATTCCTAGTAGAGGTACTCAACCCCTAGTCCAGATTTAGAGGACAACTCACCTAAACACAGCTAACGGCGGCTCTCGTTGGTGCTTGAACAGCAACACAGAGATCAGCCTTGATCCTCTTGGTGATGGTGTTGAGCCGAAACCGCAGAAGATTGTGATGTGGTATGATGGCAACAGCAACACACAAACTTATAAATTTTTCGGTAGAGGAAACTAAGTATGGAGTTTGGTCGTTCAAGAGGGAGCAGAAATGGAAGTATCACGTTTAAGGGAAGAGAAAGCAACGGTTTGTACGTTGAAAAAGACAAGGAAGAAGAATAAACTAAGAGGAAGAAAGGGAAAGATGGAAGTTGCCGTATAAAATACAGCAGACAAACTTACAGCAGAAAACTTCTATGCGTGAGAAAAAAAGATGGGGAAGGAGAGTGAAAGTTGCCGGGAAGTTTCATTGAAGTTTCCTTCAGCCTTTTGGCCTAATTTTTCATGGAAACTTTGGCCACCCATCACCCTCATGCCTCCACAAAGTTTCCAACCTTGTCTCTTCTAAATGGGATGAAAGAAAAGGTTGAAGTCCATGTGCTTGTTGCTGAATCCGAATTTTGGAGTGGATTCTCGTAGCTTTTTCCCATGGAGGTTGAGTCTTTCCTATCAAGTGGTCCCCCTAGCTTTTCCAAGTCAATCTCCATTAAATACTAAGGAAATTGAGGAATCTCCATTAAATACTAAGGAAATTGAGGTGAAGTTGTAGGAGAGAGGGATTCCTACGAATTTCCTTTTTGAGGAGACCTCTCTTCTTTATTTAATTACCAATCTAACATTTAATTCAATAGGGTCAAGTCCCTTAGTAACAACTTATAATATCTCTTAAATTGTTTCACATTAAAGGTCTTAAAATTCTACTTAAAATGTGGCAATTCCCTTGCTCTTTTTGATTTGCTAATCTTGCACATTTCATTAACAATTCCCATCATCAATAAATTTTGAGAAGACGTAACAATGTCCTTGGGATGAATTGTGACACGTGACAATTCTTAATTTCTGCAATCGACATCATTTCCTCGGTTAATTTCAGTCAAAATGTGATTTTTAGCACAACTTAAACTATCGGTTAGTTTTTGGGAACTTTTGGTGCAACGACCCGTGGTCGAGTATTCCCGAGCCACGATGTACATCTTCGACGCATTGACGACTCTCGATTGTCGTGAAAAATCTCGAGGTTTTCAATTACGAGCACGGTACCAAAACAACAGAAAAATCGGTTTAGTGCCGATCGACGAGAAGTTTGTAATTAGCTGGAATCACCCAAGCCTAATTTTATTTCTATCGAATCGACCTATTTCCGATTTTCGATAGATTTTCGATTTGTGCCGAACTGATCCTTGTAGACTAACACGGTCGAGCGGTCGATTCCGATCGAATTCTCAAGTCTGTTGCATCAAAATTCTTTAATAACTTTCCCGATTAGTCAAGTTATCTCATGAGTGATCAGCTCGAAGAGAATAGTGCTATAGGCACGTTGACGAAAAGCCCGAATTATTTAATTGAAAACAGAAGCGAAAAATCAGACTGTCACAAATATCACTTTGATCTCTTAACAAAAGTTGTATTATACTTCTTGAGGTAGAACATATCAAAAATTTAGAAGAAATGAACAAAAATAGGTCGGTGAAATCGTTGTTCTTTGAAAACACTGGATCTGGGAAAAACGCTACCTCGACCTAGTATGATTTCGTGATTTTTATAAAATCGTACAGTTAAAATTTGATCGTGTGTCCTTAATTAAAGTTGTAGTTAATATTCTGAGAAATAACATACTAAAAATTTAGAAGAAACGAACATATTTAGGTCGGTGAAATGAGTTTCTTTTGGAAGATAATAATCTGGGAAAAGATGACACCGAGAACAGGGAGAGAGAATCGTATATATCTATCAACCTAGAACGATTTGGTTTTTATATCTTCATGAGATATTTACCTCTAGGACTTATCTATAACATATCAAAATTTCAGAATTTTTGGAGTTTATTTGGGTATTTAATTTAAATTACTCCCGAAAATGTGCAAGCTGAAATATTGAAGTTTGAAAACTGTGATGTCTGGACCATACTGTTTTGTGTGAGATTCTTTTGGCATGGAGTTATTCATGATATATCTGCCTTTAGGTCTCGTTTATAATGTGTCAAGTTTTCAGAATTTATTAATGTCATTTACTAATTTTTCTGAAGTTTTAATTAGAGGAGTGCATTCTGATTTATTCGAAAAATTGATTTGTTTTGAAAAATAAATAAATTTATCCATGTGATGAAATACTTTGAGTGGTTGATTTTACTGCATATGTGATGGCATATGGCGTGTTATATGGAATGAAAAGTTAGTTGAGACCCTTGATATTGTTGCATCAAATGCCATGTTGAAATTGAGATACATGTATAAATGTAAATTGAGATGGTAACAAGACCGTCGGAGGTGTGAGCCGACGATGCCTCGGGAGTTTCGAGATGCACGGAATGTGGGGTTGCTGGAAGCCTCGAAGGTGTGTGCTGGGGGGATACCCTGTGATGCTAGTTGGGGTACGGAATGTGGGGGTGCCGGATGCCCGGAGTGTGTGTGTGCCGGATGCCTTGGGAGTGTCGGGATGCCCGGAATGTGGGGGTGCCGGAAGCCTCGAAGGTGTGTGCCGGGGGGATACCTCATGATGCCAATTGGGGTACGAGATGCCTGGAATGTGGGGGTGTCAGATGCCCAGAGGTGTGTGCCGGAGGTTCCTCGTGATGCCAGGTTGGGCACGAGCGATAAATTGTGGGATGCAAACATTGGTCCCTGGGAAGAAAATGATGTGATCTAATTGAAATATAAAGATCGAGGATGTGCACATATGGCATGGTGATATATGCATGCATGCTTGATGATGAGTGCATTGTGGTATATGTGTACATATGACATGGTGGTATATGCACATATGGCATGGTGGTATATGCACATATGGCATGATGATATAGGCATGGCTACAAGGTAAGTTATGCTTGGATGCATGAATGATATGTGCTTTGTTTATGATGCCTTGATTGTTTTGTTTGATGCATTGAGTAGTTTGGTGGATCTTTACTGCTGAGTGGTTATACTCACCCCTTTTGGGGGTTAACATTTCAGATTAGAAAGATGTCTTTGCTGCCGGTTGCACGCGGTACCTACTATGGCTTACCTATTGATGTGGATGTGGAGTGTACTGAGCATGTTTGTGTCGGTGCTCCTAGTTTAGTTTTTGTTTGAGTCCATGTTTTGGTGATGTATGATGTGGGTCAAGCTGATGGCCCGGTTATCTAGGAGTTTTTATCTGTCCATGTCTGACATGATGGAGCGATGTTAGGGATGTTACCACCACCGCCACCCGATGCACCGGATTGGGTATGATAGCGTGTATAGCTGTTGGGAGCTGACACTTTTTGGAGATAGCCGACACTTGTTTGATGGAAGGTTGTACATGTTCGATGTAGGGTTGAGTCCTTTTTGGGTGGTAGCCAAGTATAGTTAAGAATCTTGACCTTTTTGTTGTATCGACCTTGATGTCCATCATGAAAATATAAATAAGAGTGAATCGGCTTTATCTTTTCTTATGGTGCATAGTTGGTGTGTATTGCATTATGGTTATTGGAGAGAGAAATGGTGAGACTTGTTTATGCTTCCGCTAATAAGCTACGCTGGGACCATTTTCAAAAAAAAAAAAAAAAAAAAAAAAAAAAAAAAAAAAAAAAAAAAAAAAAAAAAAAAAAAATCTCTAGTCATAGTTATATGAGATCGAGTAATTAAAGAGAGAGTGTCTGTGGCGACCTCAGGCGAGTCGGGGGTGCCACAGCCTCAAACTGTACCCAAAGTCCACTTCCAAAAGTCCTCATCGATAGCGCGCTAGCTCTACTAGTTGCTAATCAAAGAACTTGAAAAGATTTGGAAAGAGAGGTGAGCAACTATAGCTCAGTGAGTATGTATCTCTTCTAATCAGTTCATCATGCCTGTATACAAAGCAAATACCAGAAACTCGTAATCCAAACTCAAGTTATAAAATATGTATTGAATAAAATATGAGTTGTTTCATTTTAACAAAGTTTCGTACAAATTAGAAATACATATTTAAATCTGCCATCACAATACAAATATCAATGGTCAAGTCCATTGGTCAATCTAATAAAAACACACATCAATGATCCATTCTATTGTCCAAACTTGTATCACATCACATCTCAAGGCCCTAGAAGTGGCTCCCATGAGACTCATGTTATTATATAACACTTTGCCCTTGAGTAGTACAAGGACTTAGAGGTGCCTCTCACGAGTTACATTATCATGTGGTACTTAGTCCTTAATCCACGTATATCAATAATACAAGGCCATAGAGGTGGCTTCCATGAAATTATTTTATCATGTAGTACTTAGCCCTAGACTATAATGCTCTAGAAGTGGCTCTCATGAAGTTACGTTATTGTATAACACTTAATCCCTATCTAATACATATAAATGGTACAAGGCTCTAGAGGTGGCTCCCGCGAAATTACGTTATCGTGTAGCACTTAGTCCTTTATTAGTTCATATCACAATTGGCTTCACAAATCAAAACGAAACTTTTCACCAATCAATTTTCTCTACAAAACCAATTCATAATCCGTATCATAAATCAGTTTCATATATTGAATGAAATCACATTTTATAAACCATAAACAATGTGACATCTGGATTTTTGCTCAACGTATAGCGAGCCCCAAACGCTTAGCCATCCACGCCACATCATTGAACTCGACATCGGACTGTAGCAATTGCACCACTGCGAAGACTTTTAACCTCTGCTCTTTCTCGTCATTACCGAGCCATCTAAGCCTCAATTGCAACACCCTTGTTTCACGGCGACGCCAACCCGACACCGCGTCACCACCAGACTATCGCCATATCAACGACCAATGCCATCACCGCCACAACCTCACTACAACAGCAGCATTCATGAATTCTAGCTAGTGTGAGATTGTGCATAGAAGTCAACTGGCCAGCAACCTCCGTCAAATTCTTCCTCGTGGCACGAAGACCACAAGTAGCAGAAGATGAAGTCAGCCTTTCCCTCGTTCTCGCTTCACACCGCAGCACACCCAACACCTTGCCATGTCTTCCCTTAGAGTCAACAATGGAGACTAGCTCCGTCTCGCCTCCCCCAACACTTTCTTTAGATGGATGACACCTCAATAGCAGCGAAATGGTGAAGATTGAGTTGGAAGAGAAAAGAACGGAGCCGCTCGTTTTCTTCTTTCTTTCACCACCTAAGTCTTCCTCTATTTCTTCCATTTTTCACTTTAACTTCACCTTTGCTTGCACCACAACCCCCGGCCACTCACAGAACCCAACGACGCCAGCCACTGCACCTCATCTCGTCCTTACCCATACCAAGAAACAGCCACAAACCCCACTCGCTCTTTCCTGCCAGCTTAGCTGCTCACGTCATCGCCGTCAACCGCAACGTCTTCTCGGCACGAACATCAACGACTCAGGAGCCGACCGAACCACGACCGCAGTCCTTTAGGAGCCAAGGCAACTGGGTACCCTTCATTCAATCCTATATCAAACGATTGTTGTATGGCGAGGAGAGTTTCCTTAAGAGTTTCTTGAATTTTCGTAATCCCATAAATGTTTTGTACTTAGTCTGAAGTTTCGAAAAAAGTTATCTAGCTAAAATGTTTGAAACCTTAATTATCGGGTCCATGTATATGTCATGGAAGTATTATCCATTCAATCTCATGCACACTCGAGCTTGGAGCTCGAAAAACTTGAGCTAAAATAGTGGATGTTGTCTAAGTCAGATTTGGTTGTCAATAGGATCCTTGGTTTTGCGAATTTTGTATTGACTTGTGTAGTGTGAATTGTTGGAAATTTCCTACAATATGAGCTTACATTAATTAATTTATTTTCTATTTTAAATAATCGGGTTAATGGATATTCCAATATTTGTTGAACCCTAAAGTGATCTGATTGAATTTGGTATTGGCATATATTGATAACGGGCCTGGTTGAGCAGCAAAGTGTAGACAATTACGTTTGACTGAAGCCCGTAATTGGAATGGCCCAGTTGACACGCTGTTGATTAGGGGTTTGTTAGGTCTCCTCTCTAGCCTAAAAGGGTAGATTATACTTATCAGTTGCTTTAATCCCATTGAAAACTGCTATATCGAAATAGGTCATAGAGAGGAAGATCTGTCATTCTAATAAATCCCTGATTATCAGAGTGATCTACTTTTCTTTAAGTAAAGCAATGGCTCAAACAGGTACACTTTAATTCCGCTGTATTTATTGATCTTGATTTTTACAATCATATATGGATCTGTTTTTCATTATTGATTAGTTATTTATGTGAATAAATTTTCTACATGAATTGCATGGGCTATCCTTCACAAAAGTCTTCCCTTATTCGCTTTTCTACAACATACTTTAAATTCAAATTTTTCGGATTTTGTATGACAAAAATATATTTGAAAAACAATCAAATATATAATCTATTTTTACAGACACTGAACCGACCTTTCTCTTATTTCTATTTTCCACAGAATTTTAGTCAAGAATTTTAACGAGCATCCTTTATGAAAATTGTAGAGTAATCCTAAAATACCATATATAAAATTTCTAGAATTTTTCAAGATTTTTTTTTTTTGACAAATAATTTTTCAAGATTGTTTAGTTGGCGAAACCATGGCCTTTTGGGTTCTGTTAATTGCCAGAGTACCCTACTATTTTAGTACGGATTTCAAAAAATTGTACAGTGTCATAAACAGGATTAGAGGAATGGCCAGATGGTGAGCTCATTAGCTTACGGCGCGTCATCTGATAGGCATAGGAAAAATGTTGCCTTAGTCATAATGAAATGCAATTTACATTCCCTTTTTATATTATACCGTGTTGTGTAGGAACAAAAGTATTTGCTTGCCAAATTAGTGTCATATAATTGGGCACCAACATCCTTTTAACTACTTGGGTACGTTTGATAATGTTTCTGTTCAAAAATTGTTCTAGGGAACATAAATAGTGAAATAGAAATAGAAAAAACTATTTCTGTTCCGGGGAACAATTTTTGAATAGAAGAACGTGTTTGGTAAACTTGTTCTTGGAATAGAAAAAGAACAAAAACACGTTTGGTAAATTTGTGTTCTTTTAATTTTTTAATATTTTTATTGTATTTTTCTTATTTTTCTTTCTTTTTTCTTTTTTCTTTTTTTCTTCCTTTTGGCCGGTCGCCGGCCTCGGCCATGGCCGGTGACCGGCCGATGAGGGCCGATAGCCTCGCCCCGGATCCGATGAGGTCGAGCTCGCCCAGCCATCGGCAAGGCCGAGCGTCGCTGGCTAGCGCGAGGTCGGCCTCGCCTTGGCTGGGCGAGCTTGGGCTCGCCCAAATCCAATGAGACTGAGCCTCGCTAGGGGCCGGCGACGCTCCGATGAGGTCACCCGCCCTCGACGGTGGTCGTTGGTCATGGCCAAAGCTGGTGACCAACCAAAGAAAAAATAAGAAGAAAAGAAAAAGAAAAGAAAGAAGAGAGAGAAAATTTGTTTCTCCAAAGTGTTCCATAAACAAGAAACAAATTTTTCCTATTTCTTATTTATGTTCCAAATTTGTTCCCGGGAACAAAAAAATAGATTTGGAACAGAAATGCAAACAAACATGTTTTTGTTCTTTTTTTGTTCCTGGGAACAAAAAAACAAGATTTGTGTTCATAAACAAAAAAAAAAAGAAACACAAACAAACACACCATTGGTAGTTAGCCAAGTCTTCTTTATATCCTGCCCTCTACAATCAACTGACACCTCTGGTAGTTAGCCAAGTCTTCTTTATATCCTGCCCTCTACAATCAACTGACACCTCTGGGGATTATAACCTCGGTTTCAGACATCCGAAGACGATGCTGGAAAGGCACTGCTTCACCCAAGTGACGTCAAACTTCTCCATGTATTTCAGACTCCTAGTCCTAGAACACAGAGAACAGACTCCAATCTGCAATCTCCTGAGGCAACCCACCCAACGACTTGTCTGATGCTGCACAAGAAAGGAAAAAAAATATGTATATCAGATGTAAGGACCACAAAACAATAAAACATTTACATTGGGTGAATTACATTTTGGCAATTATAATATAGCAAATTGTTTACTCTATTTTATTGTAAATTAAGATGGTTCCAATGGAACACGCAATAGACGGAGAAGATAAGATGGACGGTTTGACAAACTATGAAATAGCCAAATGAAGCTTCTGTGGGTGCGTGCATGATAATATATAACTATGACCATGTCAAGAATTATGGGGTTGCCCATTATTTAACTCATTCAAGTCGACATACATTGGTGCCTCTTCAAAAAGTCATTTTTATTTTTTTTTATAGTTTGTTTGTCTGACAGGGGACATTATCTTCTAATATAATTAGACATATTATTAGCCTCTCCATGGAGCTCTCAAAGTAAATTGCACATCCCTTAATACAAATTTGAAGAAAAATATATTAATATTGGACATTTTAAATAAGTTTATCAACACTTTCCTTTTAGATAAATCACAAAAGTTCAAAACAAGATTTCTTTCAGAAAAGAATGAAGGAAATGGAGAAGGGTTTTCAGTAACATGCGATCCAGGAGGAAAAAAAAAAGGTTTCTTTTAAGAATACTGATATGCAGAATTAAAGAAAACAAAAGTAATAATGAAATTTTTATTGGCTTCTCCCGAGAGTGAAATGAAAAAACATAAATAACATGCAAAATCAGTATACGACTTATACAACGATAAGTGAGAAATCGAGAGATCAATCCATTCTCCTGTGGTTGCATAGAGAACACTAAAGCATTACCACCTCAAGTGAGTTAGAAGAATGGAATAAATCTGCCGCATAAGAGAAAAAGTTAATGCCCTAATAGAAAAAAAAATTATACTAATTTATTCTTATAATCAAATTCATTAACAGATTACTCAAATAGAGAATTTTTACCGGAAAAAATGTATCAGAACAGCAGAATGCTCTCCAAAGGAGACCGAGATTTGATTTACGAGAATCGTCACGGCCAGAATGGTCATAGGAAGTTTGAATTCATATGCGTCGGAGTCCGAGTAAGAATATTATCCTAATGTGAAACTACCCATTAAAACTTAAGGAATAGACTTTAAGTGGATTGAGATAGCATGTTGAGAAGTTAAGCCTATTTAATATTGACATGAACAACATTCATCTTTTAGGCGTAAGAAGAGAATATTTAAAAAAAAAAAAAAAAATTGAAGCAGGTTCCTTTTCAATCTTGCATGCTTTTATTTTGCAGAAAATAAATAATTTGTAAAAAATTTTCTTGGAAATGATTGTTTGTATCACTCGAAATAATTAACCAATGAAACTTTTTTAACCATTGATAACAATTTGTGTTTAAATTTTTTTATGGATGATAAATATATTTTTTGTTCATTCACTACAAGTGATCATTTTTAGAAGAATATTTTAGAAATCTTTCATTTTCACCAAACTTTATTAGCCAATGTATATATTTTCATTATTCAAACGCATTTGAGAAACTTTTTAGCTTTCAAAATAGTGAACAAAAACATTCAAGGTTTATCCAACCTAGAGGTAAGCAAACAAAATTCCAAAGATGATTTTTTTTTTTTTTTTTGGACCTAATATTGGTTTACTGTGTTCAGAAATTCCAAATTGATTCAAATATTGGTTTACTCTGTTCGGAACTAATATGGAACTAGACGAGTTCAGAAATTATTTAGGGAATTTGTACATTTTCAAATATATGCCAATTTCATTGAACTAGAAAGCTTCTTGTTCTATTTCATCGTACTGTACAAGGCCTATTAAATATTCAGATAGGAATGACAGACATGCCCATAGGGAAATGAATATCATCAAGTTCTAACACTTTGGAAAGTGGTATGTCATACGATAGGATTGATATGATTATGAAATTCTTTTGTCTAATTTCATCAGGCTTTTCAAGATTAAAAAAAAAAACTCCGCATCAACAAGACCTCCTCCACCACCCCCAGATGAACTATTTAAGTTATGCTCTCCATAAATTTTATTTTGCTGATCCTTGCAAAATTTAGATCTCAAAGTCAGAATTCAAGAAGAAAATATTGGAAGATCTGCTGCGTGTTTGTAATCGTTTTATAAATAGACTGTGCTTTTCAGGATTAGTGCAGATTTAGTGTAGAAAGATCATGATAGTTCTTGGTATCGGGCCATGTTATATTATTCTCATAGCAGACAAATTTTTAGTAATTTTTGTGAATGGATGCTTTATTTGATCAGAATTGGGGGTCACTAAAATTAAGATGAATCACATGTGGTAACTCTCACTCTATTTCCACCCTTTAAATAGCCTTAGATACACTCTAGAGTTTAAATGGTTCAAAATAGCCTTCGTTGAGACCCCATTAGTGGTAAAATTGATGAAAAAGAAAATAAAGAAAAAAGAAAAGAAAAACCAATCAATCTAATGGCTTTTATAAACCTTTCTTAAACTACATTTCTGCTTGTTTTATGTTCAAGTTAGAGAACTCTACATGTCCGTTGCTTTTTTACAAGAATTGTCTAAGATTCAAGTATTTTAATACATGCAATGATTGGGATTCTAATTTAAACGAATAATAATAAAGTATATTTATTTACAATGTTTTTCTAAAGTTCAATTCGAGATAACCTTTTGTAATATACAATTCATTAATTTAAGTTTTTAACAGGGAAATTCTTTAGTTAAAGTTTTGACCTCTTTATGGGATAAGTGCATTGGAATCCTAAAACTTATCATGAAATAGCAATTGAGTCCTCAAACTTTTTTAAAAGTGCAATTAAGCCATAAAACTTACAACGAAAGTGAAATTGACTCTTAAAATTTTCAAAAAGTGTAATGAAGTCATAAAACTTTCAAAAAGTGCAATCAATGGAAGTTTTAGGACTCGATTATACTTTAATGATATGTTTTAGAACTCGATTATACCATTTGAAAATTTTAATACTCAATTACACTTTTGTGAGAAGTTTTAGAACTTGATTATATTTTTTTAAAGTTTTAAGACTTAATTGCACTTTCATGATAAATTTTATGGCTTCTAATGTACTTATCATATATATATATAGGAGCCTCACCCCATACACCCAGAAAATTCCATTTATAGGGTGAGGCTCCCCAATGTAAAGGGTGTATGACTTTACTGATGGATATCTAAACAGAAAAATCACCTTCAACTTCATAACAAAACCACAAAAGAGAAGCAGAATTGATTGCAAATCAGCCAAAGACATTTTACAAAAAGATGTTTTAAATATTGCATCAAAACAGATTTTTGCCAGATGGCAAGCCATACTCTCAGTATTTGATTTTGACAGGTAAGTCTGGTTAATAAGAGTATGGCAGGCTTTGGGTAAGTCCCTTTATTCCACTATATCCATCAGTAAAGTCATACACCCCTCACATTGGGAGAATGCATAAGCAAACCAGACTTACCCAAAGCCAGAAAATCTTATAAAACCAAACATCATAGAAAAAATAGCTTCCCTACAAGAACACATAGAGAAAACTATATGCTCTACTCTACCCAATGAACGGAGTTCCTAGGTTAGTTATTAATTATAGGATCGGAGTACTATATGAGAGAACAAGAGAGTATATGAGATTAACAGATCTCTTGTTTATATACATCATTTCCTGCTTTCATATAGATCATGAGGAGGAGTATGGCAGGCTAGATGGATAAGATACCCTATACCCAATAAGTCATACACCCCTCACATTGGGGAGCCTCACCCCATACTATAATTAATAACTAACCTGGGAACTCCCTTTATTCCACTATATCCATCAGTAAAGTCATACACCCCTCACATTGGTTCAGCATTTTTATTGACATAGAAAGCAGAACAACTCCAAGGTGATTGGCTTTTTCTTATGGCTTGTTGGTAGTCCCAATATGTATATGAGGAGGAGTATGGCAGGCTTTGGGTAAAGGAGTTCCAAGAATTACTTGTTGCCTCATATTTTTAACTAAAAGAAAAGAGATTTTATAAGACATTTGGTCTTTTATTATTAGAGCTTCGGGTAGCTTGTATTGTATATTTAGTTTAAAAAGCCAATCACCTTGGAGTTGTTCTGCTTTCTATGTCAATAAAAATGCTGAACTAGAAAGAGGAGTTCCCAGGTTAGTTATTAATTATAAACCTCTTAATACAGCTCTTAGATGGATAAGATACCCTATACCCAATAAAAAAGATTTGCTAAACAGGCTTTGACTTACCCAAAGCCTGCCATACTCCTCCTCATGCTTGTTGGTAGTCCCAGTATGTATATGAGGAGGAGTTTCTTACAGAAAATATCATTTATTCCACTATATCCATCAGTAAAGTCATACACCCCTCACATTGGGGAGCCTGTCCATATCATTTATTCCACTATATCCATCAGTAAAGTCATACACCCCTCACATTGGGGAGCCCTTTATAGTCCCTTTTGGCCAATATGAATGGAATGTTATGCCATTCGGCCTAAAAAATGCCCCTTCAGAATTCCAAAGAATTATGAACGAGATTTTCAATCCTTATTCAGAATACATCATAGTTTATATAGATGATGTTCTAATATTCTCTTCCAATATAGAACAGCATTTCAAACATTTATCTACTTTCATAAAAATAATCATACAAAACGGTCTTGTAGTCTCTCCTACTAAAATTGCACTCTTCAAGACCAAGATTAGATTTTTAGGCCATTACATCCATTTAAGCACCATCACTCCCATAGAAAGAGTGCTGTATCAAAGAGTGATGTTGTTTCAATAATAAACTCATTGTTGATTTTTATCATAATATTTATTATCCATTTTCTAGATGTTATTTCTGTTAATAACATAAGGAAGGCTGGATCTGGAATATCAGATGTATTGGTGATTTCGTTTTGGTCTTCTAATTTTGTTTTTCCTTTTATGACGAGAGATTTTATATCAGAAATTTCATTTTTCATATCTAAGCGTGTTGCTTTCAGGGCTTGAATTTCTAATTTTTGTTGTTTTATTTCATTTTGGAGGTCATTTATATTAACGGGTCTAGGCGAGGTTTTTGTTTCTATTCAAGATGTCTTTTAAATTGTAAGAAGTATTGGGCTTGGAAGTAATATTTAGGGAATAATGAAGTCTGTCTAAGTATTCTTTCTTGGCTTCTGGGTCAGTAATCTTATCAGCAGTGCTAAGGAGAAATTCTTCCTCTTTTGTTAACATGTTTATTTCAGGAACGGGTTTTTCAGGAGAGGCATCTTCATAATCAGAATCAGAAGAGGAATCTATTTCATTAATCTGAAGACCTTCTTCCTCAAGAAGTTCATCGAAGAAGTATCACCATTTTCTATGAATATGTTATTTAACTGGTTAAGAGTATTGTCATCAAGAGAGAGTTCATTTAATTTTTTATTAATCCTACAGTATTTTGAAATATGACCTTTTTTACCACAAGAATAGCATTTGATGTCTTTAAAATTTTTCCTATCATTATGAGGTATGTTTGGGTAGCATGGGTTTCAATACCTTCGTTAGTAACTGTAAAATGTTGTATTAATTGTATGAAAGGAGTTCCAAGAATTACTTGTTGCCTCATATTTTTAACTAAAAGAAAAGAGGTTTTATAAGACATTTGGTCCTTTTTCAGACAGAATACAAATTTCCAACACACCTGGTTATTATTCTTCAAAGACAACTTCCCAAGACAAAGCTTACCAAACTGGTTTGACTCCTGGTGGGATCTTTTTGGTCCTTTGGACATAATATTACACCCCACAGTCAAACAAGAATACAAGATTTTCAGTGAACACTTCATACCAACACCTCATGATATAAGGTTCCCGTGCCTTATGCATTTCTTTATAATATTCAGAATCTCTTGGGTAACGGCTGGGAATTTGAATACAATACATCCAATAAACCGGTGTACCAGTATTTGTCCGAAAATACAAAACAAAATTGTGGGATGGATTCAGATTTCTTGATCAAGGATCCGAAGCTGCGGTTAAAACATGGCTAAATAGCCAGAAAACCCAAATAATCGCATCCCCATCAAATACATCGTTTATACAGGAAAAATCCATGGCAAGTGCAGCACTTGCAGCGATCCAAAACAGAGAGGAATATTGCAACATCCTCAGGACAATGCTCTCAGAAGCGGAAGAATCACAATGTGGATCTTCCAAATCTCAATACAGATCAAGACGGATCCTCCCGGTCACATCACGGTGGAAACACTAATGAAGACGACTCCTACGGGATCAATCTGGACAGAGATTAAAATTCAAAGATATCACATGCGAGATCTTTGTTACAAGCGGCACAAAGGCTACACACCGGAGCGTAGTAGACATACACTGTTCATACACTGTTCACTGTTCACTGTTCACTTACACTGTTCACTCAGTACTATTCACTTTACACTGTTCAGCACTGTAGCACCCTCTATAAATACATCCACTCGACATAGAAGAAGGGGGCTCGAAATTTTTCAGATTTCTCTCTTCTTCTTCTCCCTCTTACTTGTAACCCATCATCCCTTCCATCTCCATCCTCATCTCTTCCATCTCCAAGCTCTTACCTTGTATCTCTTGGTTTCAAAGTAAGTTAGTTTTTCACATACATAGTTTTATACAGGGTTACCAACTTACATGATAGTTGGTTAACCATTTCCTGTAATACAAACATCAATACTCCCACGGAGTGCGGATTACCGCCCTAGTGGATGACTTGATGCTTTAGTTTCTGCATCCTTCAATACATGTAATTTCAGCTTTTCAGCTTTACATAATACAAGTTCATACCACCTTCATGGTTGGTTTTTGCTTATGCATTCTCTTCTGACGCGTCTGTTTCTACTATTTTGAAAGTGGAATGGTCAGCAAGATGTAGGCATGGTATATCTTTTACATGCAATTTTATTTGTTTGACAATGTTTGTATGGACAGAGGTCCATGGTGGAGGATCCTTTCTTAACCTTTGATGTAAAGGTTTACAAAGGATATTTATATTGGGAAAGAAATCTAAAATATAATTGAGACTACCCAAAAACCTTTGTAATTGAGTTTTGTCTTTAATCTCATCTGGGAATTTATCAGTAAAAGAAATATATATATATATATATATATATATATATATATTAACAGACATTAAATAACAAAGATAAAAAGGGTCAGGCCCTTTGAAAAAAAAAATCCATTATAGAGATCAGCTTAAGCACATTATTAGTAAATAGAAGAGATGAAATGAAGTCTGTGCAAAAAAGAATGGATGATGACTGAGGTGGCGAAATAAAATATCATTGTTATACTAATAGTGTGGATAGTCTTGAATTTTCTCATGACAATACGTAGTTTTTACACTTTCAATAAATAGCAACATTCACATTTTTCATTTGTGATTTTTATTAATAAGTTCGCTTGAGGTTATTTTCGTCAACTCAATAAGTTAGGGACTGTTATAACCATTTAAAGGGTGAAAAATGTGAGCCTTTAATTATAATGGATATTTTGTTTGGTAGTCTTATCTTTCCAGCACTAGATGAGATCAACGTGCTTATTCTTTCAAGAGATTTAGATTAGTATTCTTCATTTGTAACCATTTCAACGCAATCAATAGAAAAAAGCTCCCTATGGAATATATTGAAATGAGTGAAGAAAGCTAGTGCAATTATAGAAACTTTTACACTTGTAGGGAGAAAATTTATAGAAAATAAGTTGAAGGACAAAATCGGAAGTTTCAAAAAAATATCCCTGAATTTAACGGCATTTGTGGCAATTGAACACATTTATTCCAAAAAATCAATTTAGGACTTTTTTTATAGATTCTATTCTACTCCTAATATAATTCTCACTCTTAGACTTTTAGTCCGCCTCTTTACAGAGTGTGGGAGTTGAAACACATATCTAAAATTAAATATTTTCCATCCCAACCCCCTTGAGAAAGGGATTCAAATCCCTGACCTTCCATTCCCATATGAGAATAATGGCCACTGAATTTGGGATATTTTAATATGCAGAAGATTTATGTAAAATCTGTTAAAAAAATATAATTTATGATTTTTCATGGGTTTTCATTGAAAATTAATTCCGTACGCATGGTGAAAACATTATAATTTCTGCTTTTAGTAACGTGAAAGTCCCGGGCAACCTTGCAAATAGGGAGGGAACTAGCTTGCACTTGTAAAATATGTTCATCCATCCCCCTTGGCGCCTGGAATGGTCAAGTCTAGACGTTGCCATCACTGATCAAGCTCATTTTCAAGGATCATCCAGAATCCAATTTTTATGGTGACAGGCTTTTTTTTTTTTATCTTCTTGAAATCTTGGAAGAAATCACCCTCTGAAATTCTCGCTGGGGGGGTGTCCTGCCTTTCCTCACAAGTGTGTGCACCAAAGGTTTGATAAAATGCCAAGCGGGAGATAAAAGAAGGGACAAGACGGAAGACATTGCATATGCACACCAAGGTATGAGAGACTCAGAACATGCGTCTTGAATTACCTCTTCTTTTTCCTTTTTTTGGGTATGGTGTGTTCATTCAGTAGACCAGTGCTGGTAAAAGTAGCTTTCTCATCCTCATGGGATCCAAGTCAACTCCACCTAACTCGTGTTCTTATTCGTATAGACGCTTTGAATATCTATTGGTGTGACCCTGTTTTTAGGGTTTCATGTCATTGGTGATTGAGGATTGAGTCTGATGACTTCCTTATATTTTAGTACCTCAGTTATAATTAATGTCCTTTTTTCAATTTTTGATTTGTTGTTGTCCCACTCAGTCTTGGTCTAGTTCTGTAAACTGTACAAAGGCAAGAACTTTCTTGGAGACTAACGCCAAAGTATTTATGAGGAAGCTTGATAGAGAAACCTCTTGATAGCATATTCAATGATGATCTATTCTCCTAAAGCACACAAAAATTAAAAGAAGAGAAGTACTAAATTTCACGCAAGTAACCTCAATCACTTGTTCTGAACCAATTTAGATGAATTTTGCCCCAATTTCCAAGGAAGAAATGGTTTATTGGACATTTCAATAATGTCATCAAGCAAAGACACTTGGTTCTCTGACAATCAACCAAAAAGATGTAAACAGTTGATTTTGTATGTTCTGGCGAAGAAAAAATGTCCATCTAGTACCTCCCAGCAGAATGCTAATGGCGGTGGAAACTGTTGATTGACAGAAATTGTGGAGAGACTTGTAGGTGAAAGGTGAAAGTGGTGTCCTGGACTGTGGAGGTGTAAAGCGGTTGAGGAACTGGCTTGTTGCTTAGATGGGACAGATACGGATTTGTGGAGATTGGGTTCCTTGTACAAGCTTGGAGGTTGTTCGGATTGCCGATTGTGCTGATCGGGTTTCCTCCATCAATTAACATATAGATTTACGTATATGAATTGTGTGAACAAGTTATGTGTATGCAATCTTGACCATTTTGTACTTGAGATGACTTAATAGGGTAATGCCACAAAATTCAGAGCATTGTACAGTGAAATTCATGAAATATCTGAGCTCATTAGCTTGTTCATTGCCTTACTTTAGTTGAAAAATTCTTCTACTTCCTCCAGAGAAATGTTCCTTGAATTTTCTTCACATGGCCTGGTCAAAAAATAAATATGGTTTTTGCAGTACTCAGTGAAAAGTCCGTGGATTTCACTCAACCGTTCAGGCATAGAAGGATTATCCCGGCCTCTGGTGATAAAGTCTTGATTCTGAAGAACTCTTGACCATTATGATATTCTGAACTGATCAAAATTTCCGTCCATCAATCTTAACCAAAAATCAGCTCTACAGTTGCAATGCAACATAACGTTGTGATCAGGCTGGAAGTGGTGGCTAAAATATATTTGGATATTGTGAAATCACAACAAGCACGTCTAAATTAAATATTCCTAGAGTCAGATATGAATTTACTCCAATAAAGTAAAACATGAAATCTCCTTTGAAACTTCCCATGAATTTACCGTGTATTATATTTGACAGCATTCTGCAAGATATTTCTGCTGAAAATTAAGAAATTTTAATTGGCTTCTTCAAATCAGATGGAACACAAAAAAACTAAACATACTTGCGGACTTTCCACATGAAACAAGAAAATTAAATAGATTGCTATCAAAGGCAAGAATATTCGACAAGATCATGCAAAATCGAAAGGGATGTCACCAAAAAAAAAAACTATAACTTGTACAATTTGCTGATCAGACATGGATCCCACACAAAGCAGCTGTAGATATAAGATTCACTAAAGTTAAGACAGTTTAACAGTTTGGACATTATGACAGGCCTCAACTTCTGCAACCAGAGTCTAAAGCCTTTAGGCAATACATAAACCAAAAACCTCACCACCACTCACCAGACTAGAGGCATGGCAGAGAGTCCAGTGACTTACCTACTCAACAAGCTTGCACAATTCGTTGAGAACGAGCTGCAACTCCTGACAGGAACCCAAGAAGAAGCCCTCTTAGTGAGAGGAGAATTGGAGCGTATCCGGGCCTTCCTCAGGGTTGCAGATTCCCTTGAAGAAAGCGATGATGAAGTCAGAGTGTGGGTGAAGCAGTTGAGAAACACAGCCTACGACATGGAGGATGCGCTCGACGAGTTCTTGCTTCTCCTCAGACATGATCATGGGGTCGGGTTCATTGGCCTCATCAGCAGGATGTCCTGCTGCATCAAGAATCTGAAGGCTCGATACCGTCTCACATCCGAGATAAAGCGCATAAACTCCAGGGTAAAGGACATATGCAATGGGCACCGGAGGCTGCGCCACAAATTCAGCAGGGCTCAACAAGATCCGGGCTCAACTGGAGCAGACAACACATGGGTGGACCACCGAGGTAATGCCCTTCTCCTAGATAAAACTGACCTAGTGGGCATTGAGCAGCCAAAGAACAAGCTGGTCAGGGGGTTACTTGATGGGGCTCTTGTGCGGGAGGTCATCTCCGTTGTGGGAATGGGAGGGTTGGGCAAAACCACTCTGGTGAAGCAAGTTTATGAAGACCCTGCCGTGAAGAAGCATTTCAGAGTGTATGCTTGGATTACTCTGTCTCGGTCCTTGAAGATCGAAGAGCTGCTTAAAGACATGCTTGATCAGATCATGAGGGTGATCAGGAGACCGGTCCCTCCAGGAGCCTACACTATGAATAGCCTTTGGCTGAAGACGATCATCAAGGACCTGCTTCAGAGGAGGAGGTACCTGATCATCCTCGATGACGTCTGGCACATAAATGAATGGGATGCGGTCAAGCACGCCTTTCCCAACAACGGTAATGGAAGCCGGGTGATCATCACAACCCGGAATGCTGATCTGGCATCAACTTCCTGCAAGGAGTTCAATGGGCAGTTAAAAAATATGGAGCCACTTGATCCCGCTCAGTCGTGGGAGCTTTTCTGTCGGAAGACGTTTCAGGGGAATCCGTGCCCTTCCCACCTGGAGGAGATATGTGAGTACATTTTGAGAAAGTGTGAAGGACTACCGCTCGCAATTGTGGCCATCAGTGGTGTTCTGGCTGCAAAAGACAAACGGAGGATCTATGAATGGGAATTGGTTCGTTGCAGTCTTCGTACTGAGATTGACTGCAATGACAAACTCAAATACTTGAAAAGAGTTCTTTTGCTGAGCTTTAATGATCTGCCCTACTACCTAAAATCCTGTTTCTTGCACTTGAGTTTATTTCCCGAGGGTCACCGCATTAAATGTGGGAGACTGATTCGGTTATGGGTCGCAGAAGGATTTGTTGAAAAGAAAGAAGGAAAGACCCTCGAAGACGTTGCTAAGGACTACTTCATGGAGCTGTCAAACAGAAGCTTGATAGAGGTGGCTGCTAAACGAAGTGATGGAAGGGTAAAGTATTGCCGGATCCATGATTTTCTGCGGGATATTATCACTTCAAAGTCAACCAATCAGGGTTTTGCAGAAATAGCCAAAGAAGAAAATCATGAATGGCCAGATAAAGTCCGTCGCCTGTCAATACAGAACACCCTGCATGCTCTGCAACAGAACCGGTCCTTGTCTCAACTTCGCTCTTTATATATGTTTGGGATGGAGAGATCTCTTGTGAATACAGTTCTAGCCAGTGACATGAAACTGCTCACTGTTTTGGATATGCAAGCAGCTCCCTTAACAAGGTTCCCTGCTCAAGTTGGTGATTGGTATCATCTGAGATATCTAAGTTTCAGGTTCACTGAGGTGAGTACACTCCCAAGTTCTATCGGGAAGCTTCAAAATTTAGAGACTCTAGACCTTAAACAGACAAATGTCACTGAATTGCCTGTTGAGATCTTGAAACTTCAACGACTTCGTCATCTCCTTGTTTATCGCTACAAGAATATATCCTATTCATCTTTCAAATTCGGTTTTAGGGCCGTTAGGGGAATAGGAGCATTGCAATCCCTTCAAAAGCTGTGCTACGTAGAGGCAGATGACGAGAGTAGTGGCAGTGTGATGAGAGAGCTTGGAATGTTGACACAACTGGATAGGTTGGCCATTCTGAAATTGAGAAAAGAAGATGGAAGGAATTTGTGCTTGTCAATCTCGAAACTAACTAGGCTTCAAGCAATATCTGTAACTTCTGTTGATGATGATGAGTTCATTGATCTGAAACACCTCTCTAGTCCACCTCCATTCCTTGAGAGAATCTACTTGAGAGGACGCTTGAAGGCTTTACCACACTGGCTACCCTCTCTCAGTAGCCTGATGAAATTGCACCTGAAGGGCAGTCGCCTAAAAAATGACCCTCTTGTGTCTCTCCAAAATCTGCCCAATCTGGTGCATCTTGAGTTGCTTCAGGTTTACGAAGGAAGCTCACTGTGCTTTGAAGCGGAATCCTTTAAGAAGCTAAAGACTCTGGGTCTCGATTATTTTGACGAACTCAGGTGCGTAGAAGTGGAGAAGGGAGCAATGCCTTATCTTGAGAAGTTTATCATTCAGCGTTGCAAGTTACTAGAGAAGCTTCCATCAGGTTTTGAATACCTGAAAAAGCTGAAAGTGCTGAAGATTTTTGATATGCCAGATGAGCTCGTCAATAAGCTAGTGCAAGGTGGACAAAATGATGACTTTCAGAAAGTTGCGCATGTTCCACAAGTATATTATGGCTACTGGAAAGAGGGGGGTTGGGACGTCCAGTTAATCGATAGATCAGTGCAGACAGAACAGTGCAGAGAGATCAGATCGGTGCATGTTCCAAGCACTAGCATGAGTAGCACTCAGTACCCACCATGTTGGAAGTGAATGTACTATAAAAGTGTAACTTTGAGTCTGCGAAATGTTTCTGACTTAGCCGATACAGAGAGATACCGCTAGGCACAACGTAATAGCAATATTGACCTGCCTTTCTCCAGTTACGACAAGAGCATATTGCCGGTGAATGCGAATGTAATTGTAACGTCAGGCAGCTGTGACTGCGAGTCTGTCTGTAAACGACATTTAGGAGTCGTCAAAAATAAGTTAGTAATGTCTGGAGATACATTATAAAATTGTTCGGACTTTTTCAGTCGTAACTACCGTCGTCTGCCTGTTCTTAACGCTCGATGGCTATTCATGTAGTGTCCTAAATTATTTTTGCCACTTTGAAAGTGCCAAGTCTCAAATCACTTCTACCCTAAGACATTTGTTAAAAATGCTTAATGAGGAAATTGTCAATTTTGAAACATTGATTATACAAATCATGAAAGCAATTAGTACATTGAAAATTGTAATATTCTCTTATTTAGTTGCTTAAGAAGTGTCTTGGAGACTTTTTTTTTTTCGGTCAAAATCCTAAATATTAAAGGTGTGTTTGATAACAGCAAGTGCCTAAAACTGAAATTTTCACTGCATTTAAGGCATCTTTCATTTTTGAATTAAGTCTTAAAAATTGAAAATTCAACACTTCACTTAGTTAAGTGAAAAAATTACTTAGTATGGTGAGTAAGGGAGGAGCGACTTAATTTATTCAAGAGAATTTATAATTGATGCCAAGTAGAATATTGCCAAAAAAATAGCTAAAACATCTTAACAATTGTCATTGCCTTATGTTTCGTGAGAAATTAATAATATACAGCTATAAATTATAATCATCAACAAGCAACTTGTTATTGTATTTTTCAGTAATTAATGTTGTTCACATTTAATTTAATTTAATTTTTTTTTTGGTAAAGGGTGTTCACATTTAAAATTCAGCGCTTAAGGATTCACTTCTTTGATAAATTTATTCAGCATTGACTTAAAACATTTTATCAAGTCCGAAGTTCACTTGATATGGTAAAAAAGAAGGGGTTACTAAATTCATTCAACAGACAAAGAAAAATATTTAGTGGCCAGTAGGAGCTTGCAAAATATATTGTTTAACCTTCAAATAATGATGGTTGTTCTGTAGTATACAGCACACAACTTCCCTTTATGAGAAGACAGTGCAATAAGCCGGGAAGCCTAGTCATAGAAAAGCAGGCTCGTCGAGGGAAGTACTAAACAAGGAATACAGTCAACATTCACAGCTGGGGAGCTATTTGAAAGAAAAACAACATTCAAGGTCCAATTTTAAATAACTAAGAGACGAGGGTCTACTTAACAAGGTAACAAACTAGGAAGGCCTCCTCAACAGTCTAAACCAAAAAAACTGAAAGAGCTGATAATGGCTGTGTCTTAAGCAGGCACGTTTTCGGATTCATAGTTGAAGAGGGAATTCGACAGCATGTTCACTTACAATCCTATCCAATCCACTGCACAATTCATAGAATGACCACACAAATTTCCACCTGTTCTTGCAGAAACAAAGTAGTAACTATCTGCAATCTCCTAATGGTTAGTGCCTAATAAATATGAAGGACCAATTACAAATGAAGTAGACTTTGAGAGCTGGTGCTGCTGCATAGTGATGTCTTTACAGTGAGTCAGATTGAGGATTTTGGATCCTAACTAGTAACTTATTTCCTTCAGTTCACTACGGATAATAGGGCTCAGTGGAGGAGCTCTTGCCGCCTCTCATTATCCTAATCGATCTTGCATGACACACCCATGACAACTTCTTTAACTTACCTAGAAGGGTGCCATCAATTTAATACTATCAAGATATCTGTTGATGCCCCTCTATTTTTAAAGCTAATGTCACCTTTTTCAGCAATAATGGAGATTACCAGTTTCTCAGTAATAAGTCACTTGATCTTCATGTACCTTCGTGACAGCGCTAACTTCAACAAGAAGTTGCACAGAAATTGCTAGGTGAATGCCACTAACTTACTTCTTGCCTGAGCTTCTGTGAAGGTGACAGTTCAAAACTCTGATCCACTATAAAATTTCGTATGAAGTTAAGTTGCTTCGTTACCATAAAACCTAGCCCATCTTTCACTTGACAAAGCAAGCTTTAGAAAGCTTTAACACAATGATATTTTGAAACAAAATAGCTGCCTGCGAAAGTTTAGTATTTTCACCGGAAACAATTATATAAAATTAATAGCCAGCCGATAGCCATTCAGGAAAATGTCACTCTCATTAACATCAATACGAAAATATCATTTTTTTTTATATTTTCATTTTATGATATTTTCATAACAGACCAAAAAAAAAAATCAATATGAAAATATATTTAGCAGTTGCAGTAAACTTTCCTAGTAAACAAGTTTTTTTTTTTTTTGTATTAATAAAACTCAGAAGTTTCCGAGAAGTTTCCAAGATATAAAACAAGAGGGAATTAGAAATTAATTAAGTTTCCTATCGTTTCCTTGAATTGTTAAACTTAAATTCAATATAATATTCACAGGGTAGTTATCTTAGTAAAAGGAACCAAGCAAATTAAGTAGCATGCAATCATACTAAAAGATATCAACGATGGTCATTTTCAACTTAGTCAATGGTGTAATGTTTTTCAATTTGCTAAGCGGGTGTGTATCAGGAGCAAACGGCCATTAACTGATGAAATGACTAGACATCATAAGCTTGACCATTTCCATACCAAAACCCCCAGCCTATGCAAGCACTATGTCAGAGGATGTCAGCAAGTGTACTCACCGAACTTCGGCATATGCCAAACAGAGCATGGCAGAATTGCAATGAACGACCTACTTGGCAAGCCCACGGACTTCCTAGAGAATGAGGTTCAATCATGGAGAGAGGCCCAGGAAGAAGTTACTTTAGTGAGGAGACATATAGGAAATTATGCGGAAGAGAAAATTGTGCAAAATTTATATATTTCCGTATATTATAATAAAGAGCACACGATCTTTTTTATTATATGACTATTTAAGGTAATATATCAATCAAAGATATGCATAATATGAAAAATCTCTTAGATATATGCAATATCACAAAAGATATGGTAAATCAAGGGAAATATATCCTAAATGTGTCTAACATACCCTCTCAAACTCAAGGTGAAGAGAAGAAGTCATTTTGCGTTTGGATGAAAGATCCAAATGATAAGTTGCAAAACAGTTGGTTTGCTGAGGAGAGAATCAATAGAGTTTACATGGTTGATTATATGTTGCTATTGTGTGCTGTCATAATTGCTATGCATACCATGCAACATGAGGTTGGTCGTCGGGATTAGAGGTTGTCGTTGCGGCAGGACAATGTCACAACAAAAGGCTATTGTGGCTATAGTGGCAAGCTACATGATAGTGTTGCTATTGATGTCACCATTGAACGAGATGAATAATATTGAGGATCAACATTGCAATGGGTATATAAGTAATTATTGAAAAAGAAAGAGACATCATATAAGAGGTGCACTCCATGTTATGGCTAAATACGTGACCTATAGGGTGCATAGGCTGATTCACAAAATTTGATAATTTTTTGTGGACTTGTTAAAATCAAGTTTAATATAAATAGAACATAATAATATATGCAAGAGTAAGCTAATAATATCGAGTGTATTGCTTATATCAGACAAGTAAAGGAATGAGTAAAGTGATAAAAGATGACGCACGCAAATCTTTGTAGTGATTTGGCTTATATCAAGCTTATGTCTACTCTTCTAGATTAACAGCCACCAACAAACTTGAGTTCACTAGTAAATCTTTGAGTAGTTACAACGTAGCGCTTGTTGTTTTTCTTGAAACTGGCAAATCACACCACCTAATCCCAAGCATTATTACAGTCACTCATACACTTCTCAAAAGATATTATAATCAATGACAAACAATCTCAACAAATAAGTCTTAATTGTAAAGAAGGATTGAAGATCTCTACATAAAAGGATTAAAGAAGCTCAAGGGTTGGACAGAAAAATGTAGATTCACTAACGATTTTCAACATTCTCTCCTTCAAATAATATCGTACATTTGTCTGTCTAAAAGTTATTTTGTAGTGTTTTTGTTGCTTAGTAATTAAGTTGTAAGCAAGTGTACAAGGATGATAGCAGTGCTTGTGTCCTAATAGTGCGATCTATCGATTGATAGGGATAGTGCATGCTAATCATAACTTGACTTAAAGATTACTAGAGGAAGCCCGCCAATATTGAGGGTCCAAGAGGATATAAGCTTAGGGATAAAGTTGAACCTCTATAAATCTCTAGACAATCTTCTATGTCCTCATTATCAACTTTTTTATTAACAACATCCGAATTGTTAGCAATGCTTGCACCTATCACCTTGGTAGCATCGACACTAACATCAACACTGACATCGACGTGTGACACGCAACACTATACGACATGTTGACACGTTATTTATAATAAAAAAATAGAGAATTTCGGCATATTAAGAGACATTGCATATTGAATTTATATTTTTATATATACATGATAAATTATCATTTTTATAATTATTTTAATCAAATTAATTTAGTTTGACAAATTCTACTCCATTCCAAAAATTCATAAAACTTGGAGAAAAAACAAACAATCTACGTTTTGGACTCCTGTGTCAAAACATGTCAAAAGATAAGAGAAAAAAAAAACTAAGGGGTGAATTGTGTGTCATGAGAAGTGAGAATCAAAAAAGAAAAAAAGATCGAGTTTTTCCCCTTTTATTATTTTTATTATTTTTTTACATATTTACACTTTGAACTATTAGCTATTGAGAAATTTTAAAATTGGCCCATGTGTGTTGGAATCACATATTCGAATTCCGAACTCGCATGGTAGGGTGTTGAGAGAGTTGACCATTTTCCAATACCTATTGACTAAGTATCGTAGAGTGTTGTAGAGTGTTAGAGAGTGTCGGACATGTGTCAAGAGTATCCGACATAATATGAAAGCTCTCGGAGAATGTTGGTACTTCCTAACCTATCACTGTTGATCTACCGCCGATCACTGTCAAATTATGTTTATTGTCTTCCGCAAAAAAAAAAAAAAAAAAAAAAAAAAAAAAACTCTTGAAAGCAACCTATCCACTTCACTCCCCTAAAAGTTGTATGGTTAGAGCCAACATGCATAAGTGTGCAAACAATGGAATGAAACACTCAATGTAGAAAATAATAAACACATACTAAACAATTATATACATAAATTCAATTAATGCCATCCCAAGATATATAAAGAAAAAGAAATCAACTTAAGTCGTCTTGAGCAATAACTAACATTGCCTCGTTATTGCCCAAGGACTGGGCCCCCATGAATGGTAAATGAGTCTAAACATGTTTGTGCACATTCCCTAAAATAAACACATATATGAAAAGAGGAAGTACTTCATTTTTTTTTTTTTTTTTTGCTTGATTTTGAACCTTGGACTTTGACGTCCTCACTCTAACCTCCCAATCACTGGATTGCATGACTCATTGGCGAGGAGGTCTAGCACTTGTTCACCAAGGAGAAGAGCCAAATTCATGTGGGCATGACACAGATTGCGGTCAGGAGTGACGAAGACAAATTTATAATTATATATGATAGTGCAAACAAGGTGATTTGAGAAAAAGATTTCAATTTCAAAACAAGATTAGCTAGGGGGACTACCTTTATTTGTTTATGTACTTACGCAATACCAACATTAGATTATCACTACTAGTTGTAATCTTGCTAAGCCAATTCAATGTTTCCCAACATTTCACTTGTTTGTACCAAAATGCTGTTAACCCTCGAAAGAGCATCGAAACTTCTTGCAATTGTCTGTCATTTCTGCATATTATATCAAAATTCTCTTAATAAAAAAAACAAAAACAAGAATCATACCTTGCTTTGATATAATGAACACTTACATATCTTTTTCTTTACAAATCCCATTCACATTTCTCTAAACAAAACTTCACGTGGAGATAGGCAACTCAACATTGCATTACAATAATAAAGTATTTATTTGTGGATTTATATAAGGTATCACTGGTGTAGAATATTGTTTTCTTTTCCCAAGTTGTCCTGAAATGAAAAACTCTCGTATGTTAATCAAATGAATTTATTTATCAGAATTGAAAAAACGTAATATCAGCACTTGAGTCTTGCTATGATTTTTTTACATCCCTAGTGTACCAAATAAAAATCCCAATAACGGTCCCTTTCACAAGTGAAGTAAAAAATCTCGAACGAAGATTGAGATGGCCGACCAAAGTTAATGAGTTGAGTAACCTAACAGGAATTTTTTTCCCCTACCTCACAAGAATCAACAATTGCCTTTTAAAAATTCATTGTAGGTAATATGATTGAGAAATTGGTTATTACTTAACTAATGTATTGTAAAAGGACAACTATAACATTTTGCAGGCGAATTCCTTAATTAAATTTGGAGAGTCTCATCAAATGTTGATGTTATATTAATATGGCTAAGGACAACCAGCAATTAATCCTTGTTTTTGAAAGGTTGAATGGTCATGGAGAGCTTGTCCTAGTTTACCCCATGTCATCAAAGATGACCAGAAAATTTAACAAGGTAATTTACCAGCCATTTCCAGAATTAATTGAAGAGATAGCCCACAAAATTTTAAACTTGTCCTCGTATAATTTATGAATCTAACAACATCGTTTTTCCATGATTACCTTCAATCAACTTTGAAAGAACACTCGTTAATATAGACTTATTGGGAAAAGAAAAGCAAAAAAATTTACTATGAGCTCCCGGATTTGGAAATGAAGCAAGTGGTTATTTACGTGAGGAGGCAAGTAATCTCTGGTCATCATCGCGCTGCGAGTGAATTGTCAAATTTGGCCGATGAAGTTGTCAGTCTAGCGACCAACTTCTTTTGGCCGGGGATCACGTTGCAACTTGCTGAGTCTACATCAATTGTTCTGGAGGTTCTGCCAAGAACAACTACTGGACCTGCCTCGGATGAAGCATTTGCACATTTGCTCATCTTTCATAAGATAGTTTGGTTTACAACTTTCGGCCCACCAAGACTGACCCAAATGGGAACTTGGCCCGTTAAGCTCAACTTCGTTTATTAGAGATTTGAATATGTCTGAGTAGGCTTGGGCATGGCCACTCAAGGCATATCTTCGAGCTCAGCCTCATCACCTCGAGCATAGGAATTTCATCCGACATAGAAATTTCATGTTCATCTTGTCGTCCATTAGGCGAAGGATTTGAATCCCTACGTGTTGTCCTGGATCTTACTTAATGCTAAAAGTACTAGTGCAAGTCCATGCACATGTCCAAATATTATTAGTCAATGCAAGCGGATTCATAGATCGAGAGTTTTTATCAAGAAAAAAGGTTGGATATGTCTGAACATACTATATTTTACATAGGCTCTCCATTGAAAATTCGATGTGTTTATGTTAAATTTGCATTTTTCCATGCTAGCCCTCTTTACTTTAACATTCGTAGAGGCTAACTGAGAGATCATATGCAGACACATATGAGGTAATGGTTTAATTACTTAGAAGGAAATCCAAGATGAACACAACGGCTAGCGAATCTATCCGCGGTGCTCTAAAGACAGAAATGAATATCTCCGGAATCTCCTTTGGATGATGATAATCCAATTTCTTCGTGAAATAGCCAACTCGGTTTCCTTCCCCATGACCTGAAGCTTACTCAACAGGAAGATCTCTCTTCGTCCAGTACGGGTGATCGATCCTAATGTGTCACACGGTTGTGAGCGGCTGGATCGACGCCGGCGAGGGATGGAGGGTGAACCGATGTATATTGTAACAAATGCAACTCTGTAAATGAAAAAACGATTCATGCCCAAGAGAATCAACCAATATCTCAGTGAAATCCATGGAGCTATTATCTCAACCTATCTCAATCTTCAGACTACACCACACATTATATCCAGGAAATCCCAAGAAGTAAAGTGAGCATGGTCATGACTAATTTCTTCCTTCCGCACACGGTATCCCCACTTGAAACATGAATAATGCTTCCCAGAGAGAAGATTTCTACACGAAGAAGCCCCGAATATGGATTTTTGTTCGTTGCCCATTTATGCTTTGGCGTGTGTGGCTTCGATAGGTTAATCATTACGAAGTTTTTAGTGGATTTGGATGTTGCGAAACGGGTGGCATGATATGTATTAAGATAGTTGATCTGAAAGAGAATTAATCTATTCTAGATAAGCGGAACAGCTGGCTCCACGAAAGATGTTCGTCGTGTGCTCTTGGCGAGATAGGCTCGTTATTTTGTTTGACGCCGATTGTGATCTTCAGTGATTAGGGATGTTCTACTATTTTCATGCGTGAGTGTGTTTTGTGATTGTTCGGAATGAATATATACGTATGCGCGGGATGTGCCGCAAGTATTCTGAATATAAAAGCAAATTGAATGAGCGAGACGCTTTAGATGTGTGCGGGCCCTCCTCTGAGAGTTAGCATAAGTGTCTTAGATCTGCCAATCAGAACTATTTTATATTGTTTGTGATCGAAAAGTGAGATTGATGAGCCAGTCACCATAGTCCATTAAGATACTGATAATCAAAAAGTATTTCCACACAAGATATTTCATAGCGTTGCTCAGTTAAACAGAGGGGTGCGTTCAAACATCTCATTGTGAATCGCAACTGTGATCTCGTGGAAGATTCTGAATGGGGTTGATCCAGGTTGCTTATTGGGTAGTCAACTTCTAAATGGGCTGTAAAATTTGGGCTTATAAGAGACTTTGCTAAGTTGTGAAACGAAATTATTAAATTACCCAGAGAAAAAGAAGGAACATCGATAAAAAGAGAAAAAGAGACATCAATGTAAACGACAGGTGATGGACGCTTTGACTATGACCAGCAAGAATATACTTTTGGAGTTCTTTAGAAAAGACTTAAAGCAACTTGGAGCTCAGTCATGATATAGGTTTGCCTAAAACATGCGCACACGAAATTTTTTACTTAATTTAATTTTCTAATGCTTAAGTATGTGCGCGATGACTTATAAGCCCTTCATCTATACTATCTACCTATATGATTATTATAAGTGAATGCGAAATATGAAAAAATTGGAATAGGCATACCATAGCACATTGATGAAAAAGAAAATTAATGAAGACTGCACTCTTCATGGCGTATTGGTACCCATACTTCTCATGTTAAAATATAATTAGTCATGTTTTCCTTTAACCGTGTCTTTGATTGGTGTATTACAATGATGGACATCATTCATATATTATATCGGTTAAGTTTGTATCATAAGTGATAATCATAATTTGTAATCCATCAATTGTAGGCATGCTTGAAGAGAATTTCCTTCAATCAGAAATGAAGGAAAATATTCTCCAGTATGAAAATCGGAATCTTCGTGACACTAATTATGAATGTGTCCGATTTATCGAAGCAAATGTTTTGACGTGAAATGAATTGCCATCGGATGATGGCTTCCCTTTTAAATTTAGTGATGTTATGCCAATCAAAAGGGTGAGTGCATATGTGTAGACCAGCGAGAATCTCCTCTTTTTTTCATTTCTCTTCCTTAAGTTGACACTCTTAAGTTTAAGAACATATATTATCCCTATGATAGAACAAACGAAGTGTTTGAGCAAGCCATCTCAATTTCGAAAACAAAATTAGGTGGGAAGTCAAGTTTTTTATCATGAATGTGCTCACGCAATTCCATCATTCGGTTATCGTTATTAGTTGTAATCTTGCTGAGCTGACTGGATGTTTCCTGACATTTTATGTGTGTTGCTAGGAATGAAACCAACCCTTAAAAGACTATGGAAACTTCTTGCAATCCTCTTGAACGTCATTTCTGCAAATTAAATCAAACTCCTCTTAATACAGAAAATGAAGTAATTAAATTGAAGTTGATCTAGTACTAGATGACTTATATGAGAACATAAGCCTTGTTCACCCGAAATAAGCTGCATGACTTATTTGACTGAATCTATGTATGAAGAGTATCATAAGTAAATGAACAATTTATATCCGGGTTTCTTTTCGAGTTGTCTCGTCTGAATATTCCTTTTGATAGCCTGATCCTGTTTGCGCCAATATTACACAGGTCGGAGAATTGCCCAGCATGCCGGTTTGATTGTTCTGTCGCTTGACTCAAACAAATCGGGAAACTTCGATGCAACAGTAGTCCTCGTGCTAAACAAACGACTGCCATCGAGAATGGAACAAGAAGTCAATCTTGGATCTTGAAGACAAAGTCTAGAACGATTTGAACACCCTCAATCAAGAAATTTGGTTTTAGCTGCGTTCAATCTACTTTGACATGTGGCAACAAAAAAACCACCTTACGATAGAAAAGTAAACGTCCAAAAATTTGAAAAATTGGATAGTAAAAAATATATTAGAGGTTACATGATAACAATGATATATAATTATGTGATTCAGGGAACCTTTATTACGAAGCGCACAATGCCTCTTTATAGGACAACATAAACGCAACTTCTTTTCAAGCACAATAGCACTCGGCATAAATCTAAAACAATTACACTTTGAAAGAATAATGTAGTAAGCAAAGTAATTTTTTGGTCAATTTCTAAACTCCATATCAATTCGAAAATCCCATAGTTAGTATTTTATTATTTTACGGTGCCAAGTTATCCAAATAAATCGAGTTGAGCCGTCATAGATTGTATTAGAGCAAAACTCCTCAAGTTGATGTGCAGCCCGATGATGGATTAGGTCCGGGCAGATCCCGACATGGCCAAGAAATGATTGCTCTTGTCTTCTAGAAAGGCTAAGGGCGCATTTGGTAACGATTCTGTTCTCAGGAACATATTCTGACAAGAAATTATTATTTTTTATTCTGTTCTCAATAACTGATTCTGAATAAAATAACACGTTTGATAACTGTCCAAAATTTATGATTCTAGAATAGAATTGCGTTTGGTACCGTACTTCATTGATTTGTTCCGAATCAATTTCTTTTAATTTTTAAATAAGTTTTTTACTTTTTTCCTTTTTTCTTCTTTTTTTTTTTCCCTTTTTCTCCTATTCTTCTTCTTCTTCTTCTTGTGGCTGGTCGCTGGACTAGCGACCGGCCAGATGAGGGCTCACGACCTCACCGGAGCGTCGCCGGACCTCAGCAAGGCCGGCCCTCATCGGTCGAGCCTCACTGGTAGCTGGGCGAGGCTTGCCCAACCCCTCTGAGCCTCGCCAGTGGCTAGGCTGGCCTCGCCGGAGCTGGGCAAGCCTCGCTGGTGATCAAGCGAGCCTCGCCGAGGCTGGGCGCGGCCCGCCTAGCCACCGGCGAGCTCGTCGCACCTCGCCCTGGCTTGGCGAGCTCGCCGGACTGGCAGACAGCGACGGGCGGCGGATGGCGGTGGGCGGTGGTGGATGGTTATCACAGGATGGCAGAAGGGAAGAAGAAGACCTTGATTCTTTTTTGATTCTCAGACCAAGAATCACATTTTTTTTTTATTCTCAATTCTTGTCTAAAACTGTTCTCGAGAACAAAAATTTTACTAAATGCAATTCTGTTCCCAAATTGATTCTGAGAACAAAAAATCAGAATTAGGCACTGTTTGGATGGTTACCAAACAGTGCCTAAAGAGCGTGGGTGTAATCCAATAAAGGGAGTATTGCCAGGTTCTCTCACGTCCATGTGTACAGGATATTGATAAAAAAAAACCCTCGTTGACTTTTCGACACGTGGCCCTCGAATCAATTGTAGCAGACAAGATAACTAACTTAACCTCCAAATGTCAGCAAAACATGAACCCTTATATTATCAGTTGATATCCTATTCCCCAGTAAATGCTAACGAAATCCCCTGAATCTCCTGGAGTAACGAGTACTCTCTATCACCGGAACAGCTATGAAACTTCAAGGAAATTAGCTTCCACACAACCCTTAGAGCTCGTTACTAGGCCGGAGTCTCCAAATGGGGCCATCAAAGATCAAGGGTCAAAGGTTGGCCCTTCTTTATTCAATAGAGACGAATTTACTTTTGACTTCTTTGAATGAGCAAGAATGCATTCACCACGTTTGAAAGTCTATACAGGAGCTCGCTTACGGACCATGCTCATTTGATTTTGGTCAGTCAAGTGGACAAACTTTCTGGTAGTTTTTGATTGAGCGCCAGCACCGGCATTTCCCTGACGCCGAAATACGGCCATAAAAGGTTAACAAATGAGAAGTGCACGACATGCATTGAGGGTAAAACGGAATTTTTTATAGTGACATCAACAGTGTATTGCTGTAATATCGAACTTTAGTAATGGACTGATAACCAGGTTCAATCTGTCTTATGTCGTAACTCATGTTACATCTTCTGACCAAAAAAGAAAAAAGAAAAAAGAAAGAGTTACATCTTCTGACCAAAAAAGAAAAAAGAAAAAAGAAAAAACTCATGTTACATCCATGATCAAATATGGTTTACGAGGTCAAATTTTAACATACTCGAAAAATAACTCAAATGGAAACGCATAGTTTCTGCATGATGTAAATAATTTGACACTCTTTAAGCATAATTTAACAAACTGTAGAAGTAGATACAGCAAACGATGCATCTTTGGTCCCTCCCATTCCCTATTGTGGATGGGTAGATGTGTTAATTTCGATTTGATCGAAAATAGAAATACTTTCACTAAAATATGAGGCAATGGCTTAACAACATGGATGTAACAAATGGTTGTTAACTTGATTGCATGTTTTTTAAAATTTGTTAGGAGATAGTTCCTGTCTTGACTTGGAATAGTGGCGTGACAAAGCCAGCTTTTCCTCCTTGTGGAGTCCTAATCGACTCCACATAATAGATGGCGACAGCCGCTTTAATGTTATCGAAAAGGCGCCATAATTTCGTGCTTTAAAAAAGATTTAGTTGATGTCATTCTATTGTTTAATGCTATCTGTCCCGAGTGACGGAAATGTGACTCCACTTTCTTTGGTTAATTGCTTCATACGCAATGATAGTCCTTTTTCCAGTTCTTCTTTCCTTTGGGTCTGACATTTTTTAATTGGATAGGGGTTGCTTTTGCTCTCAAATCGGGCGCCTCTCCTTCACCAGTAGAAGAGCAAGACGTATATATCACTACCGATATAAACAAGTTATTTGTATGCAATCTTGACCATTTCATGTTTGACATGATACGGCAGGGTAATGCCACGGAAAAATCAGAGCAGTGTACAGTGAAGTTCACGAATAATCTGAGCTCATTTGCTTGTTCATCGCCTTACTTCAGTTGATTAATTCTTCTACTTCATAGGTATGAGATGTTGCTTGAATTTCCTGAGGTAAACTGGTCAAATAATAAATCTGGCTTTTGTGATACTAAGTGATAAGTCCGCCAATATCCCTTGAATGCTCAGGCACAGATGGATTGTCCTGGCCTCTGGTGTTGAAGTCCAGATTCCGATGAACTCTTGACCATCGGGATACTCTGAATTGATTGAAAGTTTCCTCCATCGATCTCAGTCAAAATCATCTCCTATACCTTGCAATGGAAGTTTATCAAGAAAAATTTATGTCAACATAATGCTGTGATCAAGTAGGATTTGGTAGGAACCACTGGGGGTTCGCCCCAGTGGCCACTCTTCCAACTTGGAAGGGGGAGGTGAGGGGTTCAAATCCCCACATTCTCAGGGGGGATTGAGATGGGGACGATATCATTTCAAGAGTGGGTTTCGACTCCCACGCCTTGTAAGGAGGCAGGGCAAAAGTCTGAGAGTGGGTGTTAAAGTAGGATTAGAGTAGGATCGACAAAAAAAGAAAGAAAGTAGGATTTGGTAGCTGAAATATATTTTGGTAAGCTAAATGGAAAAAATGACATGATTGTGAACTCACAATGGGCACATATCTATTCCTGGGTTCAGATAAGAATCTACTTGGATAAAATAAAACACAAAACTTTCTTCAAAACTTCCTGTGATTTTGCCTCAAATATATTATATTTGAGAGCGTTATACAAGTTATTTCTGCTGACAATTTAGAAATTTTAGTTAGATTATTCAAATAAGATGAAACTACAGAAGAATAAAATACTAAACAAACTTGCAGATCTTTCAACATGAAACGAGAAAATTGAATAGGTTGCCGTCAAAGGCAAAAACATTCTCCAGGAACATGCCAAAAACAAAAGAGATACAACTAAATAAACCAAAACTTGTACAATGTGTTGAGTAGACATGGGTCCCACACAAGGCAGCTATAAATATAAGATTCACTAACGTTTAACAGTTCAGAAACGATGAAAAGCCTCAACTTTTACATGATAACAATGATAAATAATTACGTGATACACTTCACTGGCTAAGACTCTACTGATCCTCAACGAAGAGGTGAAGGGTTCAAAACCCAGGGGAGGCGCTAGGTGTATTAAGTGTGACTCAGGGGTGGTGGGTCCTCCTGCTTAAGTGTCACCTGGGGGTTTACGGCGCAGCTGTCGGCTGCAAGCCGGTTCCTCCAACACAAAAAAAAAAAAAAAAAAAAAAAAAATTACGTGATACAGGGAACCTTTATCACAGAGTGCACAATACCTCTTTATAAGATAGCATAAACGCAACTTCTTTTCAAGCACAATAGCACTAAGCATAAATCTAGACAGTTACATTTTGAAAGAGTAGTGTAGTAAGCGAAGTAATTTTTTGATCAATTTACAAACTCCATATAAATTCGAAAATTCTACAGTTAATAATTTATTCTTTTACGGTGCCAAGTTATCAAAATAAAGCGAGTTGAGCCGTCATAGATTGTATTGGAGCAGAACTCCTCGAATTGATGTGCAGCCAGATGATGGATTACGTCCGAGCAGATCCCGACATGGCCGAGGAATGATTGCTCTTGTCTTCAAAAAAGGCTAAAGAGTGAGCATTAGTATAACAGTCTCAATCTAAAAAAGACATTTGGCCTTGTATGCACTCTTAAGATGATGAGTGAGCACTATGTGTCTAAACTTTCTTCAACCAAAGGCTTAACATGAATTTCCTTTCGAAGGACAAGTAACTAATGTGAGCTCTCACTGCTGTCGTGCCACTGTCGTCGAGAAGGGTTGGCAACAATGGGAGGAGGGTGGGTGGGGTCAGCAGGTCTCCCTCAAATCCAACTAGGTTCGGCTGGGGTCACAAGCCTTGGCATGACCCCCCAGCCATCGGCAGCCCTTACCCCGAATCTGGGCAAGGGCCTCAACAACCCCGACCAACCCTACCTCCATCATCATTGAGCATTCCCAATGATGGTGGGGAGATGGTGATGAGGGAGGGCTTGCAAGCTCTCACCCAAATCTGGGGTAAGGGTCATAGCCCTCTCCCAAATTTGACAAGAGTCATCAGCCCTCGCCTAGCTAGGCCAAAGGTCGGCGCTAGCTAGGGGGTTGCGCTAAGGCTTGTCGACCTCGATTGACCCTCTCCGAATCTGGGGGAGCGCCCGGCAACCAAGGGCTAAGAGCCCTTGACTAGGGCTTGGTGACCTTGGCTGACCCTCCTCCCACCGTTGTAGGCCCTTCTCGACGATTGTGGGGCAACGGCGGCGAGGGCTATGGTGAGGGCTTACATAGCCCTCAACGTTCTGCAACTCCTCTTTTTATTTTTCAAATTAATAAATTTAGTTTTAAATTTAATTTAGTTAATATTTATATTAAAATTCAAAGAAGAGGCAAAATGACATCATTTTGGCTCTTCTTTGTTAATTCAACTCTTCAGCGAACTACGTAGATGAGTTATATTAATAAAAAAATTAGCATATAGGATTTCCGACTAGGGTCGCTAGACTTGGCACTCAGTGTCTCAATTTAAAAAAAAAAATGACGCTTATGTGTACCTTTCGTAACTTTTGGTACTTAAGTGTTCCTTGTGCCAAGTTTTGGCACTTGTGTTGTACTTATGCCAACTAATATGTGTCATAATAAAGGAAGGTTGAGAGTGATCATGGTGAGGAAAGAAATCCTCCACCTTTGGCCAAATCAATATGTTACCATTAGTCTAAGTAAATAATCATCAGTAACTAAAGTTTAAATAAATTATATAATCCATGACATCATAAATTCACCAAAATTATAGGTAAACTATATCGAACATTAGGAAAATCTAAATTTAGTATAAATTAAAAATCGAATCATTGAGCACATAATTCAAAGAATATCCATACCTATCAACAACTAAGATTCCTAAGTGTCTGCTCAATTTTTAAATTAAATACAACTTAACTTTAGAATTTAAATATTATAATGAATACGGAAAATTCAAATTGTCAAAGAGAAAGAGAGAGAGAGAGAGAGAGAGAGAGAGAGAGAGGTTTGTAAAATATAGAAAGAAAGGGAGAAAGAGAAAAGGGACGAAGAAAGGGAATAGAAAAAGAGGGAAATTCGTGTAAAGCTACCTCAAATGTCTCGACAAGCTAGATTAACTTTGTTTCACAATGCTCAATAAAGATTCATGCTGTTTTTTCTTTTAATTGTAGTTTTTGGAATTATGGCACAAATTTGAAATTATGTGAACTTTGAACTGCAGAATCCGATTTTGGAGTGATTGAGCTGTAAAATTATATGAAAATAATGGACTAGGATGTTGTGGAGTCATGAGGTTTGGCAGTAGTTGATTTGAAGTAACATTGTAGTTGGGAGTGAAATTTTAGAGTTTCATGCACAAGCTCCGTGTTGCGGATAGATTTGAATAATCGCTTTAAGCGAGTGATTTGTTGATGCATGTGAGTCATTTTGTTAGCAACTAAGCTAGTTTAGTCGATTTGTAGTTGAGGTAGTTGTTTATGTGATTTTGACTCCGATTCTCATTTAATTGATAGGACTACGAGATCATTGACTCATATAGCTATTGTCATGACCTAACCCCTTGTTGGGAGTTGTTAGGTTTAGAAGTATTGTCAAATTCGGATTGATGGCCTTCCATTGACGCAAGCTTTCCCAAACTAGTACCTTGTGCAACATCGGGTATTCAAATTGATGCTATAAAAAATTTTCTAAAAAAAGGGAGTTGTCACTAGCTTTTTTGGGGTTGACTAGAAACCCAGTAAGATACCAAAAAATGTCTTACTCTTTTTGTAACTAGAGATTCTAAATTCGGGGATTTGATTATGTTAACTCTAAGACTAATGCCCCTTCGGTATCAACTCAATTGTGTGCTAACTAACGTCATAATAGCTTATCTAAAAGAAGTCTAGGGTTTGTCCTAGCTATTATAGAGTAGAAAAGTAACACCCAAAATATTGAAATGTGCAATCAATTGTAATCATAAAGGAAACATTCAAACATCCTAATATCATCCCTAAAAAAAAGAAAAAGACAATCCAAAAAAAAGGACCCCTTTTGTAAAGCTTTAAAGGCTTGTCCAAATTTTGGGTTTTAATTTCCAAGGGTTTCTAATTTTTTTATTTTTTAGAATGTTTTAATGGTTTCTCTAACCTTTTATTATTTTCTGGATTTTCTATTTTTTTAATCATTCTTACGTTTTTTTAATTATTTCCTAGATTTTTTTAAAAAAAAATTATCATTTTTTATCATTTTGATTTTTTTGTACCCTTTTTCTTTTTGAGTGTTTAAAATATTATTTTATTTATCATCATCATCATCATTATTTTTTAAATATTAATATATAAGAAATTCGGACCGGGTAAAGAGAACCGACCCAACTAAATCGACCCCAACGTTATTAGATCGGGTTAGACTAATGTCGCGACCTTCCCAAATTTTTTTAAAGGTGAATTACCTAAAGAAGGCTAATGGATTACTAAGTCCAAAGACTTGGCACGGACCCTCCTAAGTCCTACTAATCGCAACTTGATATTAAGAAATTAACTCATGCAATTATATTCAATTTGGAGCCGCCACTAACCAATTACGGTTGGTTAGAAACCCAAGTAAATTATGGAAGAATACTTTACTTCTGTGAACCAGAGATTCAGCAGGTCGGGGACATGATTACGCTAGATTAGTCTAACGCCCTTTCAGTACCTTTTATTTAATTTCAAAAATATTTTGCAGGCAATGTTGATTAATATTAATTTAAGCTACTAACATGCAAATTGTGGTCATGCGGGACTTTAACATTCAATAAAAAATGCTAATAAAGATGCATGCCCTAAACATGATTTCTAAATGACAAGACATCTAATTTTTATTATTATGTAATCTTAATCTAACTTAATATACATGAACTTATTTTAATGACATGCGAGATGCAATTCATATGATATGACTTAAACTTATCACTATATGTATGTAATCTAATTTATATAATCCTAAATATGCATGTGCTACGTGATATGGGATGAATGACATGGTATTTCTACATGCATGCTCTTTTATGATTTTTTTATTATGATTCATTTTTTAATGCATATATGCAACCTATACTAATTAATGATGATATGGAATTAATTATGAATTAACCTATTAACTAAACAAGGAAATGATCTTTTTTGTTTTTTGTTTTTTTTTTAATGACATAATGTTTTTTTTATTGAAAAGAAAGTAACTTAATGGTGCAATGATCATCTTTTAGCATTTTCCTTTTTATTAAAAAAAACAATTAAACTATAACTCACATGGCACATGCATAACATTTTTGTTCCTCTTTTTGTTTTACTAAATGAAAATTGACTTAATCTAAAAATATCTAGGTGTGTTGCTTTAATACGAAATGTGTATGGACCTAAGTACCTAAGTTCTAGACATGATAATTTTCACTAATAAACAAATTCTAATTAAACCCTATTATGCAAATTAATTAATATATACCTAATATTTTTTGATTTTTTTTATTGAAATTTGAAATTAATAAAGAATAATTAAACTATCTAAAGTGAACAACATTCTAATTTATTTTGGGAATCAATTTAACTTAAACTATATCTTATCTTAAAAGCTATAAAAAAAATCGAGACATGCCAACATTATTAGCCCTAACAAAAATCACCCATCTAAAAGTATAATCTAAAATTACAATCCTATAAATGCAATTCTAATTTACTAACCCTAAAAATACCGTCCTAATTTACTAAACAAAAATGCTCTAATGCAATATTTAGATTTTTATGCACTTTTTGATTTTATATTTTGATTTTTATTTATTTTTAATCTTTCAAAGCAAGTAATTATTTAAAAAAAATGAAGATAAGAATTAAAATAACCGAAAAAATAATCTGTTGTCTCACGGATTAAATTAACAATTATTTTAACTCTATAATGATTTAACGATTGAAATGTTATTAAAATTCCTAAAAATTAAAGTAATTAAAAAAATGACCCGATGTCTTACGGGTCAAATTAATAATTACCTTAATTTGGGATAAAACTCCTAATATCTACAAGGTCTACAAATATTAACATACAATATTACAATTCAAATAATTAAACTTAAAAAAAGCTAACATAACATGGAATAAGTACAAAATAAAAAATGAAAATATACTACCTAAGGCTTGGAAAATGGGAGCAGCAACGGTGCTTTAGTGATGGGTCGTGGTGGCTGGAGTAGGGCGGTCGTTGGAACTCCGGCGAGGCTTGGGTAGTAACTGGATCTGCAGCGAAAACAAGGGAGACAACAGATGGCGGAGCTTGGGGCGTTGTAGCGGCGGACACAGGCGGTGCGGGGGTCCGGCGAAACGCGGTGACCCGCGGGGGTTCCGGCGCGGGCGTCGGGGTGGAGCGGCGTCCGGCGTCCGCGGCCGGGTCGACGAGGAGGGCTCGCGGGCTGGTGCGTCGGAGGCGCCGGAGTGGAGGGCTTCGGCTCAATTGCAGGGGGTAGTGTGCAGCGATGGTCTGCGCTTCGCGGCTCCTCGGCTGACAGGGGCGGAGTAGAACAACGCTAGGCCGTCGGTGTCTACGGGCGAAGGCGACAACATAGGAGTGCGGGGGCGTGAGATCGGGCACGGCGAGCAGCAATCCTCGGAGGAACAAAGAGCGTCGGCGTCTCACGGTGGCTCGGGCGGCACGAGCACGCGGACGAAGCGGGTGCGGCCCGGCGGGCGTCGGGTCGACGGCGATCCGACTTAGGTCTAGGGCGGGGTGACGGGTGGTGATCGGGATCCGAGGCGTTGGGAGTTTCGGCGTGGCGGTGTCGATGTGGTGGCGGGTATAGCGTCGGCGCTCGTGGGTCGGGCGGAAATCATGTGCGGTAGGGGATGCGCGCCGCGAGAGACCGGTGAACGCGAGGCGAAAACGCGTGTGACGAGGCGCAATGGAGCGAGTGGCTCCGGTGTTCACGGACGAGTGTTGCGGGCGTGAAACGAAGCGGAAAGCGGCCGTTGCGGCTGGGCGGAGCGAATCGAAGCCGGCGGGAAGAAGGTGGAGGTGTATAGCGAGAGGGAAGAAGGTGATGAACAGTAAATGTCCAATCACCTTTTTCCTTTTGCTTTCTTTTTACTTTTCCCCCTTTCTTTCCATTTGTGTTTCTCCTCTTCTCTTGACGACTCCACGGACGGCTCCTCTCTCTCTCTTTCTGCCTCTATACTTTTCCTCTCTTTCTCTTCAATTTTCTATCCCCCCCCTTGGGCAGAGCAGAATCGAAGCCGGCAGGAAGAAGGTGGAGGCGTACAGCAGAGGGAAGAAGGTGATGAACAGTAAATGTCCAATCACCTTTTTCCTTTTTGCTTTCTTTTTACTTTTCCCCCTTTCTTTCCTTTTGTGTTTCTCCCCTTCTCTTGACGACTCCACGGACGGCTCCTCTCTCTCTCTTTCTGCCTCTATACTTTTCCTCTCTTTCTCTTCAATTTTCTATCCCCCCGGCGCCGAAAGGTGAAGAGGAGCCCCCTATTTATAAAGTGAAAACTCGAATTCGTTTCGCCGGTGGAGATTTTCGCTCAACCTCTCAACAACAAAGTGGCTCCAAAATTCCACGGTTGAGTTTTTTGAATTCAAAAAAAAAATTTTAAAAAAATTCCCTCTAATCAAAGATTATCTTCTATTTCTAAAAATTAAATTTAAATAGGTGTTAACAGCTGTCCCTCTTTGAAGGGAAGCTCGTAGAAGTTTCCTTTAAAGATAAATGACACCTAAATTTAAACCATGCAAAATGAATATGCAATATGCAAATGTCAATGACATTTTTTTTTTAAATATAAATGATGCAACGTAAATGCAATAATTTGGTGAAGAACATATATTTCTATGTGTCCATGCTTAATGAAATGCAAATGCAAAGAAGAACACGTACCTGACATACTTATTTGGAGATTCAGAAAAGTATTATTAGGTGTGAAATGATTCCTATGAGACCTGACAAACCTCTGGAAATCTCTTCAGATAATTGAAAGGCTCAAAGTCTTTAGAGATCTAGAACTCTCATTAGATCCCAAGCACCTGGAATAACCTACCTTCAAGAAGGATAGAGTAGTTCTAGGCAGTCGGTGTTACATGTCCAAGACCCGTACCATTCTACAGTCGCCTAAAATAGTAACATAACTTTACAAAGAGATTGCTTTCCCAAGACCCGTACCATTCTACAGTCGCATAAACGAGGATTTACCTTCCAGGACCCATACCATTTTACGGTCGCCTGAATAGGGAAATAAATGTTGTCTAGGATCCGTACCATTCTACGGTCACCTAAACTAAGGATTTTGCTTGGCTAGGACCCAAACCATTCTTCGGTCGCCCAGCCTTGCAACAGAGCTCATCTGACCAGGACCCGAACCGTTCTTCGGTCGCCTTAATCAGATTGAATCTGGAGGAAAATCTTTGGGGGACAACTCAATCGAGTGTCGATTAAAAAGGACTCTGGGCTACAAAAGCACGCCAGGTTGATAAAAGAAATCCGGGCTACGAAAGCACGCCGGTTCGATAAAATGGACTCTGGGCTACGAAAGCACGCTAGGTTGATATAAAGGACACCGGGCTACAAAATCACGCCAGGTCTATTAAAAGGGACTCTGGGCTACGAAAGCACACCAGGTCAATATAAAGGACAGCTTGACCGAGTCAAGCATCGATGCACTTGAGAGAGAATACCTGCACAATGACAAGTATTGAGAGTATGGGTAGAGATATACTTACCTGGTGATATCTCTGATTCTTGGAGATATGTCTTTTGGAATTTAAATATCCTGTGGAGGTCTTTCAGCTCATGGTGGAGGTTTCTCACCTCCTAATATTATGAAACATTATACAATGAAGTTGAATTACCTATCAGACATGATTTAGAGCAAAAACTGATATGCATTCATCAAAGAGATAGACAATCTAAGCTACTCTAGAATGCACATTTCAAAATTCAGTGAGGTTTTCATCAACTCAATCGGGGTTCATGCCTAATGACCTTTGCATCACCCAAATTTCCACTGGAGAGAATTATCATTCAAGACAATCTTCACTTATGACATGGATTTCTTAATAATACCAAATGAGAAACTTTCAGTTAGAAAGGACTTTCACTCACTCTCATTTAGAGGCTATTTTATGAGCATCACTCTATCTCACTATCATCATACCAACAAGGGTCCAAGTATTCTCACAAGCGGTACGACCTTACCAATCTGAGAGGTCTTTAATAGGAACCGTAATGTGGGCTTAGTCAATGGCTTAACAAATGGACTCTTCAAGTCAAGGCAATTGAAAGAACAATTCTATAATCATCTTCGGGTTTACAAGTCAAGAACCCTGCAAAATGAGAAAGAAATAATCTTGCTCGCACTTCTTCGAGCGATGCATATGAATTACTATGTTAATTCAAGTGCCCTAATCTGAAGAGACTTTGTAAGGGACGTAACATAGGCTGGGTTTATGGGTTGAGAAACGAAAGGATCATTAGGCCCAAAATATGTGTGAATGGTGAGAGTTGGTGATCATCTTGGCATTGCCACCAGTTTTCTTTTTCATCATCAGGGATTGTCTTCATGAAATGCCCCATTGATTGTAAAAACTCACCATTTGAACTCTTTGAGTATTTGCTCCATTGGAATTCAATTCTTGCAATTGACAGTCACCTATCTTGACTCTTTTTTTTTTTTTTCATCTATGGGCATTGGCATTGATTTTATCAGGCACACTGCTTTTTAATGCCCCTTAATTCTATTTTGAATTCAATTCATGCGCACAATGCATGCGTCAAGCAATTACACTTTGAATGACACTCGAACTTTCAAAGGTCCTCATCTACCTTTTGCCTTGCCCCAGTGTGGGGGATGATCACCAACTGGGTTTAAAGAAATGAAATTGTAGGCTCAAGTGGGCTATGCAAAGGATAGAAGTGTATGGGATAGAGAAAGAAATGCTCTTCGTCATCCTAAGGTACTTAAATTAACACATGAATTCAATGTAATGGCACTACTTGAAGATTGATGCAAGTGAGAGCAAGAAAATTTCAATCCATTTTCCTCACCTCATGATGCCATTTGATCTCTTAGCTGCCTCGATGTGGGGTGATTCTTGACAGGGGTGATTTGAAAAGAATATCCATAAGTGTATGGGCTCAAAAGGGTTAAGCAACGGATTACCTGTAGTGTTTAGGATAGAGATATGAATTGCCTCTCGTCATTTCGGTTGCCGTATCTTTTACGAGAGAACTCTTTACCTTATGGATATGAACTTTCCTACACTCATCTCACAAGTATATGAATATGGGACTGTGTATAGGATAGGGTTTGCCTTTCATCATTCCGACTCGTCTCATTTAGTATGCTCAATCATTCCACATCATTCATTAAATTAGTCCATCTTGATGTTCTTTAGTGGAATTGGTGGATAAAACATGTAAGAGTCATCATGCAAAATCCTTTTAAAAAAAAAAAATCTTAACAACTTTAGGCATGGAAAATTGTCAACTTCAAAACAAAAAGTTTTCCACACTGCAAAATGGTTTTAAGCATTCATTCAAGGATTCCTCTACAATGGGATTGCCTTAGCAGTTGATGTCTTTGGATTGTCCTTAACATTCAAGATTGAAAATCCATTTTTGCCCCAAAATTTGTCATGCCCCCAATCTATCACATTAACTCTTTAGAAATGTGTCCTTGACAGTTGGGCCAATTGCAACTTGGTGTGCCTTTTTCAGATGCCTTCTTATCAGGCCAAAAAAATAATGCTCTGAAACATGAAGTAATGAGTCAGAAAATTAAACAGGGTTAACCTAATGCATGTTCTTGAAAAATGATTTTTTTTTATCTCTTTTTTTTTTTTGAAGTTTTCTTATGAGGAAGTATGAAGAAGCCCAATCCTCAGGATTTCTCTGTAGATGATATTTTCTTTTCACGGTTGGATATCGTCATTGGCTGGTTTGGTATACTCCATCATGTCCTCAAAATTGAAAATAAAAATGTAATTTCATTGAATAGAATCAAATGAATTACATTATTGGGAATGAAAATGCAAACAAGCCAAACCCTAAAAGCGAAAGCGATAATTGAAATTTCAAAAAGTAGAGAATCCTAAACAAAACTTGAGATCCTAGGAGATAAGAACTTCTTCACTCAGTGACGGTGTTTGCGCCTTCATCATGGTTGGGCAGAGGATTTTTCTGATTACTGCTGAAAGAGAACGCCTTTGTATCCAAAAGGTCTTGGACCTTATGCTTCAAAACATAACAATCATCAGTAGATTGACCAATCTCTCCCATGTGATAGTCACACTTCTCGGAGGGATTATATGCAAGATAACGCTCGGGATTTGGTCGCTTCAGCTCAGTAGAGAGTAATCCCTTCTTTTGGAGAACAGGCAAAACTTTGGATAGGGGTCCAGGAAGAGGTGTAAGCTGCCTCCTAACATTACGTCGTTGACCCGAGAACTGATATCCTCCACGCTGTTGCTCAGTAGAAATCTTAGTTACTGGAGCACGATTGGATGTATCACGATTCAGTTGAGAGTAGGCCATATTAATCTCAGCTTCAGGGTCCCTCTCTTTCTTGGTAGAAAACCTTTTATTAGATGGCTCAGTAAACCACCCTTCTCTTATCCCCATCTCAATTTGTTCTCCTACAGGAATAAGCTGATTGAAGCTTTCGACATATGTACTGGCCATTCTGTTACGAAACTCGGACGGGAGGGTTTTCACGAACAACTTCATCAACTCCTTGTTGGTAGGCTCAAGAGTAATTTGAGCCGCTAGGTTTCTCCATCTCACAGCATATTCCTTAAATGATTCGCTCCTTTTCTTTTCCATCCGCTCCAGGTCTTCTCGAGAAGGTGCGATGTTCATGTTGAACTTGTACTGTTTGAGGAACGCGTCGGCCACTTCGTTCCAGGTGTCGAGGAGGTTCACATTCTTCATCACGTACCAGTTTAGTGCGGGTCTAGTCAAACTCGCATGGAATGATTGGATCATGAGGGGCTCATTTTTTACGTGCTGGACCATGCGCACGTGATACATCTGCAGATGAGATTTTGGGCAAGATGTGCCATCATACTTCTCAAACTCTGGCATTTTGAACTTGCTCGGCATTTTAACCTTCTCATAGACCGAGAGGTCGAACGGGAGGGAGCTTTGTGACTCCTATAGCTGTCTCACTTTCTCTTCTAGCTTCGCAACACGCTCATCCTGATCTGTCTTGGGAACGCCGTCAAGCTTGGCCTTTCCAACAATGACTGGGTCATCTTCCAGTCCAGGCATGTCATTATCAATCATTTGAACCTTGTTTGCTTGCTTCGGGATAATTACTTCAGGAAGAGCGGGTGTAGTTGTTGGATTTACTTGGAGGAATTGGAGTTGATCCGTCACAAGCTGTATAGAGGAGAGTACTTGTTGGAGTTGAGTCTCTACAGCAGACATACGATCACGCATTTCATTTTGGTCAGCCATTTTAGCCCTTATCGTGTAATAATTGGCGATCGCGGTGGATCCGTTATGACCTAAGGAAAATGAATGGAAATATGTAAGCACAAGGTCTAAATAGAGAAACAATCCATGACAATGATCTAATCAATTTTTCATTTTCATTTTTTTTTCATGAAAAGTTTATGCAAGAAGGGAACTTCCTAAAAATAACTAGAAAATTAAAAATAGGACACCCTAGCAAAAACTAAATTTCCTAAATACGAATTAGGAAAGGCCAAAATTTGAAACTCCCTAATGAGAATAATAAAGACATGAATTGAAAATAAACTTTCCAAAGTTTTTTGTTATTTTCCAAATGATTCATTGCACACAATTTCCTCATTTCATTTCTAACTGACAAATGAATTAAATCAATAATTAACCTAGATTACCATGGACCGACCTAAAGTATGATAAAATAAATTGCATGATATAGGGATGGAAAACTTACTTCACCAAGGAAAATCAATAACAATCATATAGACACACGCATGAAATGTGAGGCTCGATTTCTACGTAGACGGCTTAACAAAGTGGAGCTAAGAGGATAATCTGACTGTTCCAGTCTCGCATTAACGTGTCAGGTCCCCCTAACTCCGGCTCAGTCGAATGGAATACCCAATAATCACGCAGTTTCGCGGATATGGACAAACACATTCGACACCATGAAAGAAATTTCGGGGAAGAGAAGGTCAACCTCTACATAGCAGTCTCGCTTTGGAGGAAGTATTCTTCTCAACACCATCCTAGAAATCCTATCGCAGCCCAGGTCCGACCGCAGGTTGTGTGTGCAATAGTGTAGTGCTAAAAGCAATAAAACATGCACAACAGTTTATATGCAAACAACACTTCCATAGTTCATCCCTACTCTAACCTGCAAAACAGGGGTTAGCAAAGACTACTCCCCTTATACCTCCCATCTGCAAAAACATTTAACACTTTATGTTAGGAGTGTACCTTGTTTCCATGCTGCCAAACAAAATATTTTAAAAAGAAACAGGCCTATGTCCACTATGAGTTTTAACTCGGTCCCCAGTGGAGTCGCCAAGCTATCGCGACCTTCCCGAATTTTTTTGAAGGTGAATTACCTAAAGAAGGCTAATGGATTACTAAGTCCGAAGACTTGGCACGGACCCTCCCAAGTTCTACCATTCGTGACTTGATATTAAGAAATTAACTTATGCAATTTTATTCAATTTGGAGCCGCCACTAACCAATTAGGGTTGGTTAGAAACCCAAGTAAAGTATGGGAGAATACTTTACTTCTGCGAACCAGAGATTCAGCAGGTCCGGGGACATGATTACGCTAGATTAGTCTAACGCCCTTTCAGTACCTTTTATTTAATTTCAAAAATATTTTGCAGGCAATGTTGATTAATATTAATTTAAGCTACTAACATGCAAATTGTGGTCATGGGACTTTAAAATTCAATAAAAATGCTAATAAAGATGCATGCCCTAAACATGATTTCTAAATGACAAGACATCTAATTTTTATTATTATGTAATCTTAATCTAACTTAATATACATGAACTTATTTTAATGACATGCGAGATGCAATTCATATGATATGACTTAAACTTATCACTATATGTATGTAATCTAATTTATATAATCCTAAATATGCATGTTTACGTGATATGGGATGAATGACATGGTATTTCTACATGCATGCTCTTTTATGATTTTTTTATTATGATTCATTTTTAATGCATATATACAACCTAAAATTAATTATGAATTAACCTATTAACTAACCAAGGAAATGATCTTTTTTGTTTTTTTAATGACATAATGTTTTTTATTGAAAAGAAAGTAACTTAATGGTGCAATGATCATCTTTTAGAATTTTCCTTTTTATTAAAAAAAACAATTAAACTATAACTCACATGGCACATGCATAACATTTTTTGTTCCTCTTTTTGTTTTACTAAATGAAAATTGACTTAATCTAAAAATATCTAGGTGCGTTGCTTTAATACGAAATGTGTATGGACCTAAGTACCTAAGTTCTAGACATGATAATTTTCACTAATAAACAAATTCTAATTAAACCCTATTATGCAAATTAATAAATATATACCTAATATTTTTTTGATTTTTTTATTGAAATTTGAAATTAATAACGAATAATTAAACTATCTAAAGTGAACAACATTCTAATTTATTTTGGGAATTAATTTAACTTAAACTATATCTTATCTTAAAAGCTATAAAAAAAATCGAGACATGCCAACATTATTAGCCCTAACAAAAATCACCCATCTAAAAGTATAATCTAAAATTACAATCCTATAAATGCAATTCTAATTTACTAACCCTAAAAATACCGTCCTAATTTACTAAACCAAAATGCTCTAATGCAATATTTAGATTTTTATGCACTTTTTGATTTTATATTTATATTTATATTTATTTTAATCTTTCCAAGCAAGTAATTATTTTTAAAAAATGAAGATAAGAATTAAAATAACCGAAAATAATCCGTTGTCTCACGGATTAAATTAACAATTATTTTAACTCTATAATGATTTAACGATTGAAATGTTATTAAAATTCCTAAAAATTAAAGTAATTAAAAAAATGACCCGATGTCTTACGGGTCAAAATAATAATTACCTTAATTTGGGATAAAACTCCTAATATCTACAAGGTCTACAAATATTAACATACAATATTACAATTCAAATAATTAAACTTAAAAAAGCTAACATAACATGGAAGAAGTAAAAAATAAAAAAATGAAAATATACTACCTAAGGCTTGGAAAATGGGAGCAGCAACGGTGCTTCAGTGATGGGTCGTGGTGGCTGGAGTAGGGCGATCGTCGGAACTCCAGCTAGGCTTGGGTAGCAACTAGACCTGCAGCGAAAACAGGGGAGACAACAGATGGTGGAGCTTGGGGCGTTGTAGCAGCGAACACAGGCGGTGCGGAGGTCCGGCGAAACGCAGTTGACCCGCAGGTTACTGGCGCGGGCGTCGGGGTGGAGCGGCGAGGCGTTCGGCGGCTGGGTCGACGAGGAGGGCTCGCGGGCCAGTGCTTCGGAGGCGCCAGAGTGGAGGGCTTCGACTCAATTATAGCGAGGTAGTGTGCAGCGATGGTCTGCGCTTCACGGCTCCTGGGCTGATAGGGGCGGAGCAGAACAACGCTAGGCCGTCGGTGTCTACAGGCGAAGGCGACAACACAGGAGTGCGGGGGCGCGAGATCGGGCACGGCAGCAGCAATCCTCAGAGGAACAAATAACTGCCAGCGTCTCTGGTGGCTCGGGGCAGCACGAGCACGCGGACGAGGCAGGGGTGCGGCTTCAGCAGGCGTTGAGTCAGACAGGGATCCGACTTGGGTCTAGCTGCTGAGTGACGGGTGGTGATCGGGATCTGAGGCGTTGGGAGTTTCGGCTGTAGGCGGTGTCGATGTGGTGAGCAGGTATAGCGTCGGCGCTCGTGGGTCGGGCGGAAATCATGTGCGGCAGGGGATGCGCGCCGCGGAGAGACCAGTGAACGGCAGACGAAAACGGCAGTGACAAAGGCGCAATGCAGCAGAGTGGCTCCGGTGTTCACGGACGAGCGTCGCGGGCGTGAAACAGAAGCGGAAACGGCCGTTGCAGCTGGGCGGAACAGAATCGAAGCCGGCAAGAAGAAGGTGGAGGCGTACAGCAGAGGGAAGAAGGTGATGAACAGTAAATGTCCAATCACCTTTTTCCTTTTTGCTTTCTTTTTACTTTTCCCCCTTTCTTTCCTTTTGTGTTTCTCCCCTTCTCTCGACGACTCCACAGACGGACGGCTCCTCTCTCTCTTTCTGCCTCTGTACTTTTTCTCTCCTTCCCCCCCCCCCCCGCCCGCCCCCGAAAGGTGAAGAGGAGCCCCTATTTTATAAAGTGAAAACTCGAATTCGTTTCGCCGGTGGAGATTTTCGCTCAACCTCTCAACAACAAAGTGGCTTCCCTATTTTATAAAGTGAAAACTCGAATTCGTTTCGCCGGTGGAGATTTTCGCTCAACCTCTCAACAACAAAGTGGCTTCAAAATTCCTCGGTTGAGTTTTTGAATTCAATTTTTTTAAAAAAAAAAAAAAAAAAAATTCCCTCTAATCAAAGATTATCTTCTATTTCTAAAAATTAAATTTAAATAGGTGTCAACAACTAAAAATGTTATTCCTAAAAGCCCACTCATAATTAAATAAACCATCCCAAGAGCACTTCTCTTTTTCTTAATTTTCTTTTTACCCAAACTCTAAAAAGAACCTAGCCCAAGACAAACTAGCACAAAAACTTTCTCTTCTTATAGACGACCGGCCCACAACTATAAAGCCCGAAACCCATTTTACTTTCTATTTCCCTATTTTTGGCTTTTTCTCCTTTTCTTTCTACGATCGGTTTTTGCCAAAAACTGTCGAGCCCTTCCCCTTTTTCTCTCGATATCTCTGTCTCTACAAACAGCATCTCAAGCCCCCACCGATTATCTCTCAGCCTCTACGAAGCCCTCTCTCATCATAACCGAACTGATTTCCTGCTTTTGCCCACGTCGCTCACGCCTCAAGCATCTATTCCGTTATCCTCCTCTCTCATTCGCCCATTCGCCCACCTCTCCCCTAAAGACAGCTGGGATATTCCCTTTGCTAGCGCCATCGCTTCTGGCGTCACAGGAGAGGAGCTATCGGTGCTGGGTTCGCCCCCATCCTCGTGCCGGTTCGTCAAGGAAGAGAAAAGGGGTGATGGGGTGGGCCTCTATTTTATCTAATTTTTGATGGGCCATAAAAAAGAATGGGCTGCCAGAGAAACAAAAGAGTGGGCTGAAAAGGAAATAAAAGAATGGGTTGGATGGGCTACGCTACACCAGACTACTCGGCTTTTCTCATTTTTCTTCATCATTTTTACCACGCTCATGCATTTATCATCATCATCATTTTGTGATTTATAAAGATTATTTTTTGATTTTTACCTTTTTATAAGTTTTTATAAGTTTTTTTTTTTTTGAGAAATCAATGGATATTTAAATGTCGACAAAAATTCAGATATCGATGATTATATTGTTTGGCTCTAGTCAATCATGATGAGTGACGCTTATCTCTTTCATGAATTTATAAAACTCATGTCTTAAAGTACTAGTGATTCGATATAGCATGTTTGTTGCAAAAAGATGGATAGAGTGTTTATTACTTCTTTGCTATTGTGAGATGGTTTGATAAACATTTCTTGAAAGGTTATGTGTACTACTTTGTGAATATGACATATGAAATAATATATTTAAGATATACTTTACGAAAGGGGATTATGATCAATGAACTAAATTGTTGAAGTTTATTGATATTGATGTTTGAATTTGATTTATAAAACAAATCCTTGAATAATTGGATAAATGCTTTACGAAATCGTATTCTACTCGGTGAACCCAAATATGAAAGGTTAATTGATTTGGGTTGCAAATCTAATTTATGATATTAGATTGTGGATTTAGTTTTGTGAATTATTGGAGGATGATGGTTTGATGCTCATTATCGTTGTGAATCTAGTTAGGGATTTTTGAATATTTAAATTGGGTTTACGATATCTTTATGAGTCAAGCCATCTACTGATAATAATGGGAGACCTTGCCTATGGCAGGATCTTAGTCACCTTGTCACCAGGCATGGTATTGTGATCATGGTTAGATATTGAGCATGAGAGGGATCAATGGACAGACCATTGATATATGATTTGAGATTAGTCAATGGACTAAGCCATTGATATTTGCTTTGATATTAGACCTGATAAAATTTGTTTTTAACATCTAAATATGTTATACTATAAATTTGAATTAAATGAGTTTTAGTTTGGTTTTGTAAATGTGCCCAATGGATACTCGAGCCACTTAGAGAAAATGTATTGCTTACTAGATTGTGGTTACTCTCTTCATTTATTCTAAATATTTTTCAGGTTTTTTCAGCTAGCGGTGAATAGGAGGAGAGCGGGGATTTTGGTAGTTGGATTTTGGATATTGTTGGCTTGCTATGTATGTTTGATGATATAAGTTGGGCTTAATTGATTTTGGAGATGTGTATGTCATTTTTGATGGATTTTAGAAACTCTAATCCTATAACCAACTCCCTGTCTTATCAAGTATACAGATGTGTGTGTCTATATATATTGATAGCAAGTTTTTTTTTTTTGTTTTTTTGTTTTTTTTTTTAAGTTGCATCCTTCGAGTAAGATGACAACCGTGTCATTCTCCTTTTTTCTAGTAGGAATTTCGATGTGACACATTATATTCATGATCAAATTTCGGTTACGAGGCCAAATTTCAATAACATTAAATATAACTTGTAGAAATTCATATAGAAGAAGAGAGGAGAGTGTATGTGTGACATCCAGATTTTGTTGGACCTCGAGTACGTAACAATTTGTGATAGGTCGACGAATTTGTCATCGGATTACGTCATTAGCACCACTTGTGAATACCGTTTCGTCATTACCATCGCCCAACCGAGACGTCACGTTTCATCACGTTTTCGCGATGGTACCTCATCTAGGAATTTCTTCATGTGACGTCACTCGCAACGCTAACATCTTTGGCATTGATACCTTACCAAGTGAGCTTTTTATTCACGCGAAGACGTAGACTTCCGGAGTTTCAGCTATATTAGAAGATGCATTCCCATAATCAAGGTGTTAAATCTAACACGCAGCCTAAGCAATGAATGAAATTGAAATGAAAGAAATAAACACATAACTCGTCGGATTTTTATACAACACGAGACAACCTGAAATATATATTGGGGACAAATAAATACAAAGTAGGGTCGGAATGGACATCGACCTCCCATTGTCTTCTTGTCTTGAAGGACCTTCACCTCCAAGGACCTACTCTAATCATAATCTAAAACTACAACTAGGTACATACGATAGGAAAGAAAAAGTCATATATAGCAAAAACAGTCACAAGCACAAGACAATAAAAAAACAATCAAGCAATTGAAACCATATGCAAAAATGAACAAATTGGACCTCGGGGTCGGCCTTTACAATTCATACGTCGATCCCTTTAAAAATTTATACCAATTCATTTTTTTTGACTTATAGACATTGGGCACCATTTGTGCTCTCACATGGCAACCAACCCTTATAAACCCCATGACATATTCTAAGTGTGTTTCAAGGTCATTCTATGGAATCATGCACCGTACCTATGCATACATCTAAAAAACACATGCATGGCGGTAAATAAACACGCAAGTAGAGCCTCGAGCCTTGGTTTTAAATCAATCAGATAATTTTAGTGAGCTAACACTAGATCACTTATTCAATCGACAAGTGTCAAACACAATCATAGGCATTCCTAATCAATGGGATGATGTTATATATGCTTGGCTCATGTGATAACTCAAAGGTTTGGATGTGTTTAGAATTTCGGGAAAAGAAATGAAATATTTTGACATAGGTACATCTTGGCCGTGAAACGCATTTAATTATCAAGGCTAATTCGGGCCGCATATCATGTACCATTAATGGATGTCACATGTATTTTAAATATAATCTAAACTTAGACAAGTCCAATGTCAAATCAAAGAAAAGGTGTTGTAGTGACATACGATCCCCACTAGGGCTATAGAGCGCATTTAATTGTCAAGGCTAATATGAGGTACATGTCATGCACTACTAACAGATGTCCTAGGCATTTTAAATATGACCTAGGCCTAAATATGATTAATGTTGGAACATCTTATGTACTCAAATTGTCTCGACTCGCAAAACCAATGTTTCACCTCACTTTGGAGAAAGTGTCGCTAAAAGACCTTTTTAATTTTCAAAAGATTTTCAATAATGAAGATTGAAGAATTTGAAATAGACTTCATGAAGATAATTAATCCTAATTTAGCATGCAAATTGTCCAAAAAATCCTAAAAAAACATCACAACAAAGAATTGTAACAAAACATCACAGATCAATACAAACAAAATCAACACAATTGAAAATGAAGCCATGATAATTTGTTCTAAGAAAATTATACAACATCCATGAATTCATGGGGAACAAATTTCATGAAGAAAGCTTTTTGAAACGAGCTATGTAGAAATTTATAAAAATTCAAAAACATGCAATATCACATCAGAAATTCAACAAAACGGCAGGGTATCATAACAAATCAATAGAGATTCAACCTAGCAAACGAGGTCTAAAAGATGTGAAATTTTTCCACAACATAGATAAAAGAATGAAGAACAAAGTTTGTTAAGCATCTGACTTAAGAATCTCTAGTGAGAAAATGATACAAAAATAACAAAAGTTCAGACTTAACAAGGGTAAAACAAGGGTTCCAAATTTTGCCTAAGTCAGATTTCTAACATAATTAGACAAAAATGGAAAATTGGCCAAATGATATGTAAATCACAAAAATCGGTGGCATCAAAAAGGTCAAGGTGAGTCCTAAGACTTCCTAAAAGGGTTGTCGCGACCAAATTTTTGGGTGTGAACCATCTAATATTTGGCTAATGGATTACTAAGCCTAACTTAACTCGGGCTCTCTCAAGCCCAGACCAATTTGCGACTTAAGTTCAAGTTTTTTTTTAACATACAAAATTTTTAATTAGAAGTCGCCATTAATCTATTTATGGTAGGTCGATTAGACACCGAAGTAAAATAATAAGAAGATTATTTTACTTCTATGAACCAGAAACTTCGGGTACGGGGACTTGGTTAACTAGACTTCTCTAGTGTCCTTTCAATACCATTTCTTTTTATTTTCAAAAATGTTTTTGTAGGCATTTTGAATTGATTTTAAATCTATTTCCCTAACATGTGAGGTGATCATGCGGGTGCGCAAACCACCAATTTAACATTCAAGGAAAGCAATGAATAAATTGAAAGAAATTACCTTGTAGCAATGAAAGCATATGCAATGTTAAATCGGAATTCACATCATCAACCCTATAACGTAATTTCTTTTTATTTTCATTTAATTAATGAGAATCATGCTTTATGCAATGCAATATAACTAAATGACCTAATTCTAATGATAGTCAATTTCTAATTAAATGGACCTAGCAATAATCACTAAATGACATAATTCTAATGATAGGCAATTTCTAATTAAATAGACCTAGCAATAATCACTAAATGACATGCATTTCATGAATCTAATTCTATATGATATGCGCATGATATTTTTGTATTTTTGTATTTTCTTAATAGGTATGCAATCTATCCTAGGAATTGAACTAATTTATCCTAAGTCATTTTTTTTTTTCATTTTTTATGCGAAATTCGGAACTAGAAACATATGAAAATTATCTGGCTAAATTAAGATTCTATTCAACTTATATTAAGGATTAGGTCAGGCTAAACCCTAATTTAAACCAGGATATTATCTTAACCAATCAATCTTTAACCTAAGATGCAGTCTATCTAAATCAATCTAAATTTAAAATGAAATATGCCATTTATCCTAATGTGCAATGACGTACAAATGATGCCCTAATTCTACATGTTTGTTTTTTTTATAATTAATTTCGAAATAAAAATGTCAAATAATTAAACATGCAATTTAAGCTAGTGAAACAAAAATCTAACATCCTAAATTTATGTTTTTTTTTTCTCGACAATTCATGATAAATAAAATGCTTAATCTAAATATGCAAATAACCTTATAGCATGCAATATTCTAACTCAAACATATTTCAAGATAAATAAAGCAATCAAGACAAGACAAACCATTCAAAATCATCAAAAATATCACACATCACTCAAATCAAGGGATAATATTTCGCTAGTAAAATCGATAAATTGATCTTAAGCCTTAAAGATCAAAATATCAATTTTATTCCCATTTGATTAATTATTTCATCTAAAGCTTATAGATAGAATAAAAAAATGGTATGTTGAAATTTCTATTATATGCATCAACAAATATCTCAAATAAGATAATGGAATTTTCGAAAATCAAAATAGATAAGATTTTCACCTAATTGGAATATTGGTTTCCGAATTCTGATCCTCGAATGACTACTCGCAATGCAACGTGGCAGTGCTCAGTTGCTCGAAAGTCACCCGATGGGCTCCACGAGACCTGCGAAACAAAAATTTGTAAGCTCGACAAGGGACTCGTCGGTGATTGGGCGTAGGCACAAACAATTTTTTTCCTTTTCAATAGGTTTGTTCTTCACTGTTGGCTCCGTGGGATCCTTTAATCCTTTGATGATCCCACTAAATTTCCAACCTTTGACCACAGATTCTCCACCTGCAAAGAAAGACCAGTATGCATCGTAGGGGATTCCGCGGATGGGCCACACGGATGCGGCTTGCGTCGGGGGTTGCAGCCCAAACTCGGAGAAATCATTAGGACTTTGAAAACACACGTGGGAGTGGAACTTGACGTCAGAGCAGTGCGGGCAGGCGATGTTGCCATTGTGGGACACGGACAACAGCTCCACGACGGTGATCACCAGTAGCGAGTCGTCACCAAAGGGTTGCGGTGCGGTGCAGCAAACGACAGTGCAACTATGGCATGGAATCAGTAGGGGCAGCGCATCGAGATGGGGGAACAGCAGCTTCGTTGTCCGCACGGCGAGACCAGAAAAACAGCGCCGTCGTGTGGCAAGGCCACAACAACAGTGTGGTCGCCCCGTGCAAGGGACTTGCGGTGACCGAATTTGGCTGTTTTAGCCGTAGAACTTCAACGTCAGAGATGGCTTGAATGGACTGAGGTGTCACAGAGGAATGGGACGTGGGGGTGATAAGTGGACCCCTTTGAAGCCTGGTGTTGAATATGATGGTGGGTGGTCAGCACCGGATTGGCGGCTTGTTGTGGTAGCAGCGAAGTCATAGCAGCAAGTCTGTCGTTGCTGCTGGGGCGATGCGGCAAGGACGGTGCAGCGGCAACTCGGGCGACTCAGGTGCGGCACTGCGACAAGGGGTCTTCCATAACGTGGGGTCTCCTTGGTTCGGCCGAGAGAGGACTCTCTCTCTCTCTCCTCTCTCGCTCTCTCTAGGGGGCTGCAGCTCCTTTTTCTCTCAATTGCGGCCGTGAATGTTAGTTGTGTGCCCCCCTTCTTATGATTGTCTCTTGCTTCTTATTTATATGGGTCAATCCTGTTTGCAAAAAGGCAAGAGATATCTTGGGCTGGCGTGAATGAAATCCACCGATTGATATTCTCAATATTATGCTCAGCCCCTATTAGTATGTGAATCTCCCACTTCCCTCTGAGTCATTGCTGAATATTTCCCTCGAATAATGGGAAAATCCCATTGAATTTGCTTTTTCTTTCTCAACTGCCATACACACATGCACCAATCTCCTTTCTTGATTTTCCTTTACTTTGTTGGTCAAATTTTCCTTTTATGCTCTTGAATGAACATTGACACAATATTTCTTTTGGTCTTGTTCCAATTGTGATTTTTAATATTTGATGAAGATATTCATTTCTTGTTTGAAATAAAGAAATGTCACATCGAAGAATAGAATACCTTCGTATCTATTAAGCTTAAAACCATTCGTTCTGGTCCGTTCACCATTGTCGAACCAATGCAAATGCCATAAATAAATAAATAAAAAATGAATGCACCTAAAATTATATGCTAGCAATTAATATTAGATTTTTTTTAGAGCTTAAAAATTAATCCCCGATTTTTAATGCAATAAATGACTAATCGGGTCCCCAAAATTTAGGTGTCAACAAGGGTTCAAGTCCAATTGAAGTCAAATTGATGGTCGAAAATGATGTCCATGAAGACATGCAAATCAACCATGCACAAATCAAAACATAATGCATGTTTAATAGTCTATAAGACCACCTAGACAATGCATGAAAAGCATAAAACTCGCACATAACATAAATTTGAATGTGACAAAGATTTGAATAAAATATTTAATCCTAAATCGGAGTGCAAAGAAGTCACACAAGTCATTAACATTGCAAAGTGACTTACAGCTAAGAATGATATGCTCGACAAATTTCAATCATAATTGATTAGATTGATGTATGGTTTTCACATATTAAATGAAATTCAAATACGGCGTGCCATCATGGATGCGAACCTTTGTAACACGTACTTCAAATATCAAGAAGACATCATGGCATGATTTTAACCTTACGGGATCCAAACAAATGAGCTTAGGTAGGCTTGTGTTAAGTTTCTAATTCAACATGACTATCGTAAAACATGATCAATTTTTGATGACCTAACGACATGCAAAAATCTTAGGAAAAATCCTATGTGTAGAATGCAACATGGAAAGCATTTCTCATGAGACATCTTGACTTAATTTGGATCACATAATCCTACACGAAAATGACAAGACAAAATCATGTAATGAAACGCACAAATCACAGCAGCACCCAAACATTTTTGCACATGCAATTAACATGGTAGACGATGTTCAATTTACGCGAATCATCCTTGTTATAACAATGGCAACGTTTATCACAAATCTCATGAAGGATCTGGACTCAAATTAACTCATCCATAGCCTTAAATCCAAGCAAACGTAAGTTAGACCCGATGCGGGGTTGATTGACTTAAGGATAGTTCTTGGTGATTTTACCTAACCAATCAACTTCAAAAAAATCTATAAAAAAAAAAAATTATGTAATTAAGACAATTTGGTGCAAATATTATGAAGAAATTTTTTCCAAAATCCAAACATAAAAAACAATACAAAAATGGTAAAATAGAATGTCGTGGCAAACCAAAACAGTAAATCGACATAAAAAACACTACAGAATTGACAATCTTCGAAAGTGTTTTCTAGTGACCAAATAACGTTCACTCAGGTGTGCAACCTATCAAATTGAAGCTTGAGAAGTCTAGTTCTATGTGTAAAAGGTTTGAGCCTAGAAAACCTCATCTACCACCTCATTTCAGTCAGAACAAAAAGTCACATCACAAGATTACAAAATTACAGATCAAGGCAAATCAAGTAAATTTAACTACAAGTTTATCATCAATGATCATCAACCCATTACAAATCATCTCATAATATCTCATTTCTCATAAGCATAAATTGTAAACCTCGGATTGAATCCTAGCCCCAATCGGTCAATCTAATCTCACTTCATCGGATTCGAGAAAAGGAGAATTACCTTTGCAATTTTCATCAAACTTTAGACGCAATTGGACAAAACACGAGCCAACGGAACTTCAAAGACATCGATTGGAACTTCATGGATCGCCAAGGGATCAGAATGAGGGCCAATCAAACCGGATCGGCGTCTGTTTATAGCTAAATGGCAGACTGGTCCAGTTTGGACCAACTTAGGATGCCGGCGGAAAAAAAGGATCAACAGTGGACTTTCGGTGATCGATACTTCAATCCTCGATCACAACAAGGTCTAGGATGCTCTAAGTTGATGATTGGTGGTGATCGGGAGAACAAGGGATCGCCGAATAGTGCCAGTTTGGCCAGATGAACCGATCGGCAAAGAAATTGGCGAAGATGCGGGTCTTTAGATCCGCATGAAAATAGTGCCGATCGGATGGGATGGCTGTCCTTTTGGCTAACAATTAGCAACAACGAACAGAGGGAAGACCGGCGGAGATGATGGACCACGATGCTTGGCCTGCGGGGGCTTCGACAAGCGGTGGTTACACGCAACGGCGAGCGACCCGCGCGCAAGAGAGAGAGAGAGAGAGAGAGAGAGAGAGATTTTTAGAGAGTTTTTTAGTTTGTTGGATTTGAAATTTCCAAAATGAGTCCCCCATGATTTTGGAGGAAAAATCTTTTTATACCTTTGATTAATTGCCAAATCTCGATTGTTGGTTCGATGCGACAGTCAAAATTTGATCTAATGACCAATTTAATCTCATAAAGGGTTAATCCTACCTTAAATGAGTCTTATGATCTATCGGATGGTTTTTTTCAGGCCCCGATCCTCGGGCACACACACATCCTTCTCGTTTGGTCGATTTTATAATGCGATATCCCAAGACTATGTATCGCCGACCCTTTCATTTATTAAGCACATGCGGAAGCAGTTATAAATTCCCAGACAGTAAATCGATGGGATAGAAAAGTAAGACCATATTTTTCATATTGAAACTTATAACCAAATTTTTATACAAAACACAAACCAGAGTACTTCACAACTATTCACAATTTTTTACTTTACTCTATTCACATCAAAACAGGATTCCCAAAAGAATATGGAATCTCAGTCCATCCAGGTCGTACTCCAGATCCCTCTCGGTATTATCTTCTTCTTCCAAAAATTCTACTCTTCAGGTTTCACCTCAAAGTTCTCAGAGTTCTCCTTCTCAGATTCCTCCTCCTCAACTCCTCATCGGGGTCATAAAATGTTTTCCCCAAACCGGGATGAGACTACGTCTCAGCGAGTTCTACCCCACTAAGGCCCGATTAGTAAACCATTATACTATAGGCTGCCTAAACACGCACAGGTTAGATGACTTATCTTGGCCTCAGATCCCACCTGCAAGTTAGTACAATTCATAATAGGCTCCCATTTACTCAAAACAAATCGAACCAGTCAATTAAATGTCACACAATCATTCCCCACTGTGGGATATCTAGGCTGCGCATGGTAACCATCCCCAGCCCAACTATTTCTATTCTTTTCTTCCCAGAAAAAAAAGAATAAAAATCTGTTTGATAACGGCAAGTTAGTTTTTGTTCCGGGAACAAAAAGTTAGCCCGGAATGGTTTTTTTTTTTTTTTTTTTGGTAAAGAAACCCGGGAATGGTTTTGGAATAGAAATGAGAAGTAAAAAAAAGTTGCTTCTTGTTCCCGGGAACAAGCTTAAGAAATAAGTGAATTTTTTTTTTCTTTTATTATTCTCTTGCTAACCGCCATTGACCGCCGTTGACCACCACCCGCCGTCGCCCCCCGCCGCCGCCGCTGGCCGACCGCCGGTCGACCACCGCCGCCCGCCGCCCGCGGCCGACCGCCGCCCGACAGTCGCCGCCTCCGTCGCCGCCGACCGGCGGTCGTGCGGCGGCGACGGGTCGGCAAAAATAAAAAATGAATAAATACAAAAAAGAAATTGTTACGTTACCAAACGCATTTCTATTCTTTTTCTATTCCAAGAGTAGAAATTTTGTGTCGTTACCAAACGGGTTCTTTTACTCAGAAATTATTCCCCGGAGCAGAAATAGAAAAGAACCATTTCTGAAAAAAAACTCTTCCCGGGAACAGAAGCATTGTCATGCGCAGCCCTAAAAGCTAGGCCACGTGCATTCTCTAGGACAACATCCCAAGTCTCTGAGCCACGTGCCTCGAACCTTGGGCCCACGTACATTCTTTAAGGCGACCTCTTCGCCAAGGTGGTACATCAAGTCACCAAGCCACGTGCCCTTTTAGATGTTATTCTTAAATACTAGACCCACGTGTATTCTCTAAGGCACTAGTTCGCCAAAGTGATGCATCATATCACCGAGCCACGTGTCCTTTTTACGATGCACAGGCCCACGTGCCTTCTCTTAGGTGCTATCTCACCAAAGTGATGCATCAATTCACCGACTCACGTGCCCTTTTAGATGCCAAACTCTGTTACTGCGTACGTGCATTCTCCGGGGATGACATACCGAGTATCCGAGCACGTGCATTCTCTCGAGCGACCTCTCTTCGCCAAAATGACATATTCAACCACTGAACTCACGTGCATTCTCCAGGTGATATTCCAATTCACCGAGCCCACATATTTTCTTTCAGGTGATAACCAATACCCAACGATTTCTCAATCAAATAATTAACAATCAACTCAATATGAATAACTCCAAAAAATTCATAATTAAATCAATTCCATACAAATTGCAGCTCAATTAAATAAACGGACTGTGCCACGACGATCAGCACGATATTTTGGTTGTCGGCCATCTCAACCTTAATTTCTGAAAAAAAAAATTAATTAATTAATTAATTAATTTCGAAAATTAATAAATAAATATTAAAAATTCAATTTAGCTCAAAATAAAGCCCAATTACATAAATGGACTTCACCACGATCACCAGCATAAAATTTCGGTCACTGGCCATCCGGTTGAATTTTCAGAAAATAAATAAATAATTAATTTAATTCTGAAAAATAACATTTAAATATCAAAAATTCCACTTAGGCCCGATTAGGGTCGGGAAAAATCCCAGGCTACCCTCAATAAATAGTAGACCATGTTTACTTGTTAAATACACATTCAATTTGTTTAATTCGCATCACAATTGACTAATAAACACTAATCCATACTAATCCAACCACCTAAACCTAATTAATTAAAACTAAACAACCCTTAAGTGTAATTAGTCCACTAAGCAAGGATTAGTGAGATTACTCACCGGAATCACACGCAGATCAGATCAATCCGACGGAGGCGACGTGAGGAACAATACTTCCCAAAGCACGGCTCGAGTTCGGGGCTCGGAAACAGCCAAAAAGGGCCCATGGATGGGCTGGATACCCACTCCGTGGGTTGCGGATTTGGCCTGGCCAAGGCTGGTCTGGCGGCTAGGGCAGCGAGGGGAGGCCGGCGGGGGGTGAGGGGAGCTCCGGCGGGTCCAAATGGTGGCCAGACGGAATTGGGCAGCGGCCGGAGGTGGCTGGACGAGGTGGAACAAGGGTTGAGCAGAGGTGAGGTCGCACGGGGGAGGACACCTGGGCGGTGGAGAGGGCAGGCCGTGCACGGCGAAGAGCGTGGACACGTGGGCGTGCGGTGCGAGTGGTGGGACTAGTGGCGACGGGCCGCCCGGCGAGCTACTGCTTCTGTTCTTCTTCGGCTTCTGGTTCGCTCGCTCGAATGCACGGAGAGGAGAAGAAGAGAGAGAGTGTCGAGAGAGAGAGAGAGGGGATAAGGGGGTTGACTGGTCAAAAGAAAAAAGAGAGAGAGAGAGAAGTGAGTCGGTGGGGGGGGAGGGGGAAGTTCGCACAAAGGGGGGAAGGGGAGAGGAGAGAAGAGAGAGAAAAAGAAAAGAAAAGAAAAGAATAAAAATAATAAGATATTTATTTATTCTTATTACCATTATTATTTTTCATTTCTCTTTCACTTTTTTTTTTTTTAATTCCTTCCGGTCTTCAATATTTTCCTCCGATAATTTCTTTCTTGAAATTTCGGACTCGTCAATAATTTAACGGACGATGAGACGGTCCAAAAAATGAATTGTGACACGCTCGAATATTTGATTCCTGAAACAAATTTAAATTTCATGGTTAGAATCGACCAGACGTGATTTTAGCCCAATCTAACTAATTAGGTAGCTTTTAGGGATTTTTACCGCGGATACATCCCTTAACGGCTTCACCCAATAGGTTAGTTAACTCGTGAGTGATCAGCTTAGAGAAAAAGGACCATAAGCACGTCGACGAAATGCCCATTTCACTTTATCGAAAACATGGTTAAATTTTAGGATGTCACAGTTTTGATTGGCTAAAAATAGGAATTAAAATGAAAATTGCAATTAAATCCCAATTAGGGGCAAAATCGTAAATTCACAATATCCTAGGGTGATTTTGTGAAATTTGGAAAATGTGAGGGCATGGGGGCAACGAGGATCTGACATATCACTGATGATCTAGAATCGGTCGGCAAGGGGCTAAACTTACCTGCCTTACCCGTGGTCGGTTGGACCGGTTCAATCGGTTCTTGATCAGTTCTTACTAGACAGTCCTTAAAGGCTAAAACTTTGTCCAATTCGGTCCATGAAGAGAAAAATTATCCAATTTATGGAGAAATAGTCCAATTCTAATCAAATTAGGCTAATTAAACTAAGTAAGTGCAATTTATTGGCTTTCTATTGATCTAATTGATTGATTATTATGAAATATAGTGGACCTAGACCATGGTTACACCTAATTGAATATTATAGGTTGATACGGACAATTTTGTAATTTTTTACTCAAAATTGCAAATTAATTAAAAATGAATTCAATTAATATTGCGACTCACCAATTCAACTAATTGCCCATATTTGGGATAACCTATTGCATCCAAATTAACTTTGAATTGAGGTCACAATTCTTAGGCTAAAAATGAATTATGTCTAATATTGAAATTGGACATTGATTATGCAATTGAATTATAATCTCAAATGGTCCGACTTGAATTTTTTCAATTAAAGCTCAATAGCGTGCTTTTTTCAAGAGAGCGAAATTCCTCAAATTGGAAAGTTCTCAAGTGAATTTCTCAAATGGATTGTGGATTTGGACTTGTAATAATGAGTAGAATAAAAGCATCCGTTTGTAAATCATGAATGATTGATTCAAACCCCCAAATTAGGACTTAAAAATGGTAATTTGTATTTTGATACAAGTGTTCTCAAAATTGAGTAAATGATTGGATGAGAAATGGTCCCCAAACCAAATGTCGTAGAAGGAAATAAACTTAATTATGACTAAAATGAAAGTAATTTTATTTTTCACCAATTTCGAACTTAAAATTGAAAAATTCGAAAAATAAGGTTTTTAATCGATTTTTGCAAAATTTTCCATACTAAAGTCAAATTGACACTAAAATGAAGTGTTTTGTGGATTTTTGATTTTTTGAATTTTTTGTCAAATATTTGACTAAAAATCAATCATTTAGTTAACTTTTCTTAAAATATTGATTTTTGAGTTAAAATTTTCAAATTTTTGAAAATCAAGTTGATGAAGTGAAATTAAAATCATTTGACATCTTTTTGGGCAAAAAGTCAATTTTTGACTTAGAGTTGACTTTTGGTCAAAAGGTTAATCGAAAAGTCAACCCAAAAGTCAACTTTTTGACTTTTCATATTTTTGTTGAATGAATAGAAAATTGCTTAAAAACTACAAAGTTAAATAAAGAAATTAAAAACAACATTTTTTTTTTTACGAGAAATGGGTTTTGTTGCGATCGGAAACCTTAATCTTGATTTTAACATTTTATAATGCGTCGATTAGAAATCAAATGCCAACACAATTGTGACAATGTTAGCCCAAAATAATTTGTCAACCTTCATTTTAAACATCAATGATTGAGTTACTTCTAATAAGTTATGGTTCTTCCTTTCGATGACACCATTTTGTTGTGATGTATCTGAACAAGTAGATTGGTGAAGAATGCCTTGTTGAGTCATGGATTAAAAAAAAAAAAGGATTAGAAAACTATTCTTTGTTATTATCACTTCGAAGAATACAAATATGAGCTAAAAATTGCGCATGTACTTCATTAAAAAATGCACAAAACACAAAAAATTAACTCAAAATGACTTTTCATTAGATATAGCTAAGTAACTTTTGAATAATCATCTATAAAAGTAACGAAGTACCTGAAACCCAAGTTATAAAAAGTAGGACACTGACCCTTACATTAGAATGAACTAATACGAATAGCTGAGAAGCCTATTTATTGACTCTTGGATGATAACTACAATGGTGCAATTTCCCAAATTGACATGACTCACACTCAAGACTAGATAAAAATGAAACTGGGGATCTAACTTCTTTAAACTTACCAAGGAAGTGTGGCCCAAACGACAATGGATCTAATGTGGGGAAGCTGTAGAACAAGTAACATCGATAGTATCATCAAACAAGTATAGCCTCTTCTCCCGTAAACATGTCCTTTACCAATCTTCTTCCTTGTCTTCAAGTCCTGAAAAACACAGGAATCGGGATAGAAAGTCACAACATAATTATATGTTTTGGTAAAATGATTGGTAGATATAAGATTAAACAGAAACTTGGGAGATACATGACTAAAGATAAAGATATGGAGGATGCCAGGAGAATAGTGTCTATCCCCTTTATTAGGGAAATCCCTTATGATATTTTGAAGATGACAAAATAAATAAAAAGCTACTAACGTGTTTATTGATTAAGTAATAGACCATGCAGATGATAGAACATTTAAAGTATATTGTCAAAGTTTGAAGACAACCAGAAGACTGAACATAATACATGTTCAAAGTATATTCTGAAGATTTCTAGACTTTTGTGTCAAAGTCTGAAGACTACCAGACTTTAGTGTCAAAGTCTATTCTACATCAGAAGTTTGCTCACTCTGACAAATTCCAGACTGAACGTGAATGAAGAACTAGAAGACAGACTCTATGCTGAAACTGAACCAGAAGATAGACTCTATGCTGAAACTGAACCAGAAGACAGACTCTATACTGAAGCTAAACTTATTCAGACGGTGTTCAGATCTTAAAGTTAAAATTGTTTAGAAGTAGAATATGTTCAAACCCAGATTGTGAAGTCTGTTGCACTCAGACTTAAATTGTAAAGTCTATTGCACTCAGACTTTACATCTAGATTCGACAGAACTTAATACAAGCCCAATCATATAACGGCTAGTGATCTGGTTTGGATTCCACATCAAGATTGATTTGATTAACTTAATCTAATTGATTAACGATTGGATCTTGAAGACAAGTTTCTATACGAAGAAGCTCTACTTATGGAAACCAAGATTCTGTTTGTATGGGCGATCGGAATCAATTTGGGATTCTACTTTTCTCACTCAATGGCTAACAAATCTTCTAGATACAGATCTGTCCAATGGGTATATTGGAAGAAGATTCTCTGAGATACTGTCCAACAGCTAGTTTGGAAGTGGAGGAGTATTTAAGGAGATGAATGACCGATGAGCAAGTAAGACACGGAACGTAGAATTTATAATTCCAAAGCCTGAGCGACCTTCGATCATACACTTGTCTCTTGTGAGCTTAAAAGTTTGTGATTGTGAGAGAAATACCAAAAGAGTGACTTAGTAAGATAGTGTGATATACTAAGTATTTGCACTTAAAGCTATAATCTCTTGTTGATTGCATAATGGAATCCAGCCAAGAAGGCTATTAGCGTGAGATAGTGGACGTAGGCTTGGATTAAGCCGAACCACTATAAACCTTGTATTCTTATTCTCTTTCCTAACTCCTTTGTTTTGTTTGAAGTTTATTTTATTCCGCATATATTTGCCAAGATTTATTTTAAACACCTATTTACCCCCTCTAGGTGTTCATACTAGCACTTTCAATTGGTATTAGAGCCAAGTGCTCGATTTATAAAAGTGTTTTTACTTTTGAGCTAAAGATCTTTTATGACCAGTATCTTGGCACCAGGACTTATGGAGGGACAAAACAACACAAGGCCACCATATTTTGATGGAAAAGAATACAACGTGTGGAAGAACAAAATGAAGGCATTCCTAAGATCCAGAGATCCCAAGATCCCTTGCAATGGGATGTTGTGGAAAAAGGAATGAATCCCACCGCTATGTCCAAATCAAATAAGAATGGCAAAGACAAAGAAACTAAACCCCTGCTCCTATGTCTTGGACGGAGATGTTCAAAAGAGAAGCGCTTGATGCAAAAGCTATTTATTCTTTATATTGCGCATTGTCTCTTGTTGAATATAACATAATTTCTTCATGTGAAGCAGCAAAGGAAGTCTGGGATAGACTTCATGTTGCATATGAAGGGACCGATCGTGTAAAAGAGACAAAAGTAAACTTCCTACTTGGCAAATATGAATCCGTCAAGATGAAGCAATGAGAATCAATTGGAGATATGTTCAGCCGCTTTACAGAAATTGTAAATGGTTTAGCATATCAAGGTCAGCCAATTTCTTCCCCAATGAAGGTCAACAAACTCCTGCGAGGTCTCTCAAAAGATTGGAACCGTGTAAAAACCTCAATAAGAGAGACTCAAAGGATTATGCCACTTTCCGTTGATGAATTGATTGGCACTCTTCAATCCTATGAAGTCGAACAACTCAATGATGAAGATCCCGAAGGTAAGAAGTCCGTCGCTTTAATATCTAATGTTAATTATGATGATATAGATTTAGAAAATGACATGGACGACGAAGAACTTGCTTTTATGGTCAAGAAATTCAAGAAACTGAGTAGAAAAGGAAGGAAATTCAGTTGAAGAAAACAATTCAAGCAGAATGGCCAAAGGAGACCCATGAAAGAAGATGACGAGCAAGGAAATCTATGCTTGATGGCACATTCAGAATCTGAGTCTGACTCAGACACAGACTCAAAATCAGAGTCTGACCTAGACACAGACTCAGAATTCGATGGGGAAATCGAGGTAAGCTATTCAAAAATTCCTCCCAAAGTCTCAAAATATACAAATGAGCTTTGCTCAAATCTCAAATCTTCGATTAAAAGGATCTTCGAACTTAAAAAGGAAAATTCATGGCTTAGGCAACAGGATCTTTCTCGAAAAGAAAAGTTTGAAATTTTGCAAAAAAGATTTTCTACAAACAAAAGAAAGTTGAGATTTACTTGTCAAAGAAAATGATTCTTTAAAGAAAGAATTTTCACATATTTCGACAATATTTTCAAATGGATCAAAAACATTAGAGCATATCCTTTCTATACAAGTTCCTTACTATAATAAGTCAGGACTTGTAATTGATTTTCCTAAAGTCAAGGAAAGACTTAGACAAAGACCTCCAAAGGCATTTTACAAAAATCATTTTCAAAAAGTGTTTGTAAAACATGTTGGTGGAAATGCCCTCAAGTGTTCAAATTGTAGAGATTTGGAACACTTTGAGAAAGATTGTCCTAAAGCTTGGAGATCTGTTAAAAAAGATTGGATAAAAACAGCATACTCTACTAACTCTCATGGACCCAAGAAAAAATGGGTACCAAAGAAAAGATGAGTTCTTTTTTGCAGGAAATAAAGGAAAAGAAGAAATTGGTAAGGAATGTTTTTGGGCACATAATTCTCATTATGCTTGGTATTTGATATATTATTGGTTGATTCAGATTTTATAATGATCATATTTTTTGATTTGCTTTATTGAAGAAAGAATCGTGTGATTTATTATTCGAGAGTAGAGATTTGATACGTGTGGTTATTATTATTATTATTTTTTTATATTTTGCTTAGAGACAAATGAATTTATTTGGCTTGATTTTATACTCTTAGATTTTATCATATTTTGCCAAATAGAAATATGTTTTACGTGATATTAATTTATTATGCAAAATATTCTTTCTTAAATACTCAAGGATTTCATTCTCCCTGATTTTATTGCACTATGACTAATAGATAATTTATTTTTCAAAATATCATTGTGCATAATATTCTTTATTTGAATACTTTAATATGTGGAATTTAGAAAGAATATATGATTATGGAGATTTCATATTTTGCTCTAACAAAATGAAAGTATCCAAATTGATGGATACCAAAAAGGAAGTGAATGCATTGCAGGAAATTCAATAAGGCAAGAATGATTGCAAATCTACGCAGATTTTGGTGCAATAAGAAAAGAACCTCAGGCAAAGATTGGTAATGATTTTTTATCATCATGCCTTGCAAAGTTCTACGTGCATTTATTATGATTTTGGATGATTATTTATCATTTATTTTGCAAATATCTCTTATCATAAATATAAGGCATTGCATTTTTGGCACGTGATAGAAATATCATCTTTCTTTTGCGAATTGCATCAATAATATATTTTTGAGATTTATGCTTAAGGAAATCTCTTTGATCTCTGTCGCGACCTCCCCGAAGCGGGTTGGACCACCTAAGGGTTCGGCTAATGGATTGTTAAGCCTAGACTTAACTCGGGCTCTCCCAAGCCCATACCAATTCGCGACTTAGGTTCAAGTTCTTAATATGCAAAAGATTTTCATCATGGAGTCGCCACTAATCTATTTTGGGTGGGTCGATTAGAAACCCAAGTAAAGTAATGGGAGAATTACTTCACTCCTACGAACCAGAGATTAAATGAGTTCGGGGACTTGATTACGCTAGATTTCTCTAACGCCCTTTCGGTACCTTTTCTTTTTTATTTCAAAAAATGTTTTGCAGGCAGCTTAAATTGATTTTAATTTATCTTCCTAACATGTGAGGTGATCATGCGGGTGCGCAAACCACCAATTTAACACCCAAGAAAGCGATGAATAAATTGCAGGACTTACCTCATAGCAACGTAAGCGTCTGCAATGTTAGATCAGAATTCACATCAACAGACCTAGATATGATTTCTAATTAACAGGCAATTTCCCTTTTTTTTTTTTTGGTTTTTACTTATTTAATGAGAATCATGCAATATGCAATGCATGCTACTAATCTAACATGGAATGGCATGAAAATGTTTTCTAAATTACATGACGTGAGTAAAATATTTTTTTGTGTTTTTTTAATGCGATAATTAAATATGCAAATCAAGATGACCTAATTATAACGACGGGCAATTTTTAATTATATGAGCCTAATTCTACATGACGTGCACATGATATTTATACTCCTAAAAATGCAATTTATCCTAAAAATTGAAACTAATTTAACTAAAGACAAGTTTTTGAATTTTTCATGATATTCGAAATTAAGACAAATGCAAAAATTACCTAGCTAAATTAAAATTCCTCCAATTTAAACTTAGGATTAAGTCATGCTAAATCCTAATTTAAACTAAGACGTTATTTTAATCTAGCAATTTCTAACCTAAGATGCAAATTGATCTAAACTTAAAATGAGACATGCAATTCTATTCTAAAATGCATGATGATTTTTGTTTTTTTTTTTTATATATATAAAATTCGAAATTTTAAAAATTTGCACACAATTAAACATACAACCTAAAAACTAGCATCCTAAATTAATTAATTCTTTTTGGGGATTTTTTTTGTTATAAAAATAAAAAAAATCCTATCCTAAATTGACACGTGCAATTCTAAAAAAAAAAACTAATATCATGAATGCATTTTTTTGGATTTTTTAAAAAAAAACGGAATAACTAAATACGCTAACCCTAGCCCTAATCTAACTTGCATTTTTTTGAATTTTTTATGCAAAATATCCAATTCAATCAAGATAAGATTAATACCCAAAATTGACAAACCATATCTCGCGCATGAGATGGGGTCGGTCAATTTTAAATTAAATCGCGAATCGAATCTCGGGCATGAGATTGGATTGTCGATTTTTATACGAGATCGTGAGTCGGATTTCGGCGCGAAAATCGAACTCCTAATCCCTAAATTGAGGGGTTATTTCACATTGGAACTTCAATCATGCATTAAAGGATGATCACGCTAAAAAACTATATAAAAAAAAAACTATAAACTATATAAAAAATAATAATAAAAAAATAATAAAAAAAAACTACCTAATGTTCCCTTTGGTTTTTTTTCTTCTTTTTGTTGTCTTCTTTTTCTTTTCCCACGCACGATTTGGCAGCGGCTTCGTGGAGGTGCGCAGCCGAGGGTGGTGGTCGCCGGCGTTCCGGTGAGGGGCGGCCCGGCGGCGTCGCTGGCGCAGTGGACTCGGCGGGCGAAAAGAGCTTAGGTTGGGCGGAAGTCTCGGATGAGACTCGGATCGCACAACAGCGGCTTCGTCGGGCGGAGCAGCAGTCGCGGATCGGGCAGGGCGGCGCGGCGATCAGCAGCAGCGGTCGGGTTGCCGGTCTTCGCTCCGGCAGACGGCGTGGCTACCGACGCCGGGTCGCCGGTGGAGGTGCTGCGGTGCGGTGACGGGTGCTCGCGGCGTCGGGCGGTGGTGCGGCATGGGCTGCGAGCGTCGGGTCGGCCTCAGTCCGGCGACAAGAACAATGGTGGCGGAGGGGGCGCCCGTAGCAAACAGGACGCGGGTGAGATGGAGCTTCGGCGGCTGGTGGAACGGAGATGGAGCGGGTTGCGGGCGTCGGGTCGTCGCGGTCGGCTCGAGTTGCGGCGGAGACCGGCGGGCGCGATGGAGGCGAGCGACGGCAGCAGCCGGAGGCGAGGGGCCGTCGGGCGTTGCGGGTGGAGGCGCGGCGAGGTGGTGGAGCGCGGGGTTTGGCCGGGTGCGTGCGGTCGAGGCGCGACCGTGGGTGTGGGCGGGAGGGTGCTCGCGTACCGGTCTACGAGCGGTGGTTGGCGGCCCGCGGTTTTTTTTTTTTAGACGGGGCCGATGCTGGCGGAGGCGTGAGTTCGCGGGCGATGGAAGCGCAGCCGCGGAGGTGCGGGTGCGGGGTTGCAGCGGTGACGGCGTTCGGAGCTTGCCGGAAGGAGGAGGCGCGACAAGTTGTTCGTGTGTGGTAGTCGCGACCACAACAGGGCGACGAGGGGCGGTGCGAGCTAGTGGGTGGTGCTCGCACGGGGCGGCCGGCGGTACGGTGGCTCGGCCGCGGTTTTGCGAGGGATTGAGCGGCGGTGGAGAGCAGGCGGTGGAAATCCAGCAAGCCGAAGGACTCTAGAGAAGATGAAGAGAGGGGTCTTGTCCTTGCTTTTTCCTTTTTCCTTTCTGTTCGCCACACACGTCCCTCTCGACTTCACTTTTTCCTCTCTCATAGACTCTCTATCTCTCTTCTTCGTTCGGACGAAGGAGAAACCCTCACCATGGAATTCTTTTTCCCCCCCCCCCTCCATGACGCGGCTTCTTGTGGTCTTATTTATAGGCCGCCCATTGCCTCTTGAAGATAGCCAACTTTATTGTGACAAGATGCAGCCGCAACTTTTCCAGAATTTAAGCTGAACTTTGCCCTTTTTTAATCTTCTTCAGTCCTTTCTTTCAGCCACCACTCCGCGAGGAAATCTTCTTGCAGGCGCTTGTCCCATTTCGTGCGTGTATGTGTATGCATTAATGAGGAGGTTTCTTCTTGGTGTCACCAAAGCTGACATATTATAAAATATTATGGGCATATTATAATAATACAATATGGGCATATTATATAATATATTATGGGCTGCTTTTGCTTCTTTGAAGATTTCTCCCGAATCCGCACTCCACCGAATTTGTGTGTGCCTGCGCATGCATTAATGAGGGAGAGACAACGGACGTGTAAGAACTTCCTTCTTTTTTTTTTTTTTTCGCTCTTTTGCGTGCTCAGACCAGCAAAGAGAGACCGTGTTTTTGTGCATGTAATCGACCACGAGCCGCTGCGTCTTGTTGCCTTTTAGTATCAATGCAAATGTGACTACATGAAATGCAATTTTACTATCTTTTTTCTTAGGGGTTAAAGATTAATCCCTAAATTTTCATGCAATTAATTACTAAATTATTAGTCAAAATTTAGGTGTCAACAGCTACCCCTCTTTGAAGGTGAGCTCGCAGAGGTTGCATTCAAAGACAACATGATACCTAAATTTTGACCATGAACATGCAATGGATGATACTTTGGCGGGACTATGGATCCTTTTTTTTTTTTTTTTTTGAAATGCAATTTATATGATGCATGGAAATGCTAATGCCAGTGATAAAAGGAACTTACCTGGAATAACTTACCTTCGGGGAGGGTAGAGTAACTCGAGATAGTTGGTGTTACATGTCCAGGACCCGTACCATTCTACGGTCGCCTAGAATAGTAACATGACTTTACAAAGAGACTGCTTTCCCAGGACCCGTACCGTTCTACGGTCGCCCAGTATGGCATTGCTTGGTTGTGTCTAGGACCCGTACCATTCTACGGTCGCCTAAACGGGGAAAAATTCTTAACCAATAGACACTCAATGTTAGGTGAGATGAATATTGGATTAAGAGGGTTCGAAATACCTAGATCTAGGACTAAGGTATAACGAGAAAGATCGTAAAGCATTCATATTCCGAATGAAATGCTTAACGAACAGTTTTGAGACATCCAGATCTGATCGAGATGTCAAAAATTTGGGACTTAACCAATAAACACTCAATGTTAGGTGAGATGAATATTGATTAAGAAGATTCGAAATACCTAGATCCGACTAAGGTATAACGAAAAGATCGAAAAACATTCACATCCAGAGTGAAATGTTTAACGAAGAGTTTTGAGACATCCAGATCCAGACTGAGATGTCAAGAATTTTGGGACTTAACCAATAAACACTCAATGTTAGGTGAGATGAATATTGGATTAAGAAGATTCGAAATACCTAGATCCGAGACTAAGGTATAACGAGAAAAGATCGAAAAACATTCACATCCAAAGTGAAATGTTTAACGAAAAGTTTTGAGACATCCAGATCCGTGATCGAGATGTCAAGAATTTTGGGACTTAACCAATAGACGCTCAATGTTAGGTGAGATGAATATTGGATTAAGATGATTCGAAATACCTAGATCCAGACTAAGGTATGACGAGAAAGATCGTAAAACATTCACATCCAGAGTGAAATGCTTAACGATGGGTTTCGAGACATCCAGATCTAGACTGAGATGTCAGGAATTTTGGGAACTTAACCAATAAACACTCAATGTTAGGTGAGATGAATATTGGATTAAGATGATTCGAAATACCCTAGATCCAGACTAAGGTATGACGAGAAAGATCGAAAAACATTCACATCCGTGAGTGAAATGCTTAACGAAGAGTTTCGAGACAACCAGCTCAGATCGAGATGTCAAGAATTTGTGAACTTAACCAATAGACACTCAATGTTAGGTGAGATGAATATTGGATTAAGAAGATTCGAAATACCTAGATCCAGACTAAGGTATAACGAAAAAGATCGAAAAACATTCACATCCAGAGTGAAATGCTTGACGAAGAGTTTCGAGACATCTAGATCCAGACTGAGATGTCAAGAATTTGTGAACTTAACCAATAGACACTCAATGTTAGGTGAGATGAATATTGGATTAAGAAGATTCGAAATACCTAGATCCAGACTAAGGTATAACGAAAAAAGATCGAAAAGCATTCACATCCGAGTGAAATGCTTGACGAAGAGTTTTGAGACATATATCAAGAATTTGGGAATACCTAGGACAAACCGAGATATTCGTGAAGGTCACTTACTTCTTGGTAGAAAGAAGTTTTGGAACATCGAGGATGTACTTCGAATATTCATGGAGGTTTCTCACCTCGAGGCTTCTGAAAGGCAACATAAATGTCAAGAGCTCTTGGGTCTTCAAGGAAACATTACCTGTCAGACATGATTAGAGCAAAAATACATGCATTCGCCAAAGAAGTAAGCAATTCAACACACTCGAAAGTCCACTGAAGCTTTTATCCATTCAATCAAGATTTATGCATGATGGTTTTACCATATTTGCACCACCGAACTTCCACTGGGGAGAATCATCGTTTATGACAATTTTCACTCATGACATGGATTTTCAAGAATATCAAATGAGAAACTTTCAGTTAGAAAGGACTTTCACTCACTCTCATTAAGAAGGCTATTTTGTCCCGACCATTAATGTCGGATCACAGGAATCACTCAATCTTACTTTCATCATGTCAACAAGGGTTCGAGTATTCTCGCAAGCGGTACGATCTGGTCAATCTGAGAGGTCTTTATCGGGACCGTAATGTAGGCTCGGTCAATGGCTCAACAAAGAGGGACTCTTCGAGTCAAGGCTAATGAAAGAACAATACTTCGCAATCACCTTCGGGTTTACAAGTCAAGGAACCTGCGGAATGAGATAGAAATGGCCTTGCTCACACTTCTTCGAGCGATACTTTTAAGCATGTGAATTCCTACGTTAATTTCGGTGCCCTAATCTGAAGAGACTTTGTAAGGGACGTAACGTAGGTTGAGTTCATGGGTTGAGAAGTGAATGAATCATTAGGCTCAACATGTGTATAGGGGGATGAGAATTGGTGATCATCTTGGCATTGTCACCGGTCTTCTTCTTCACCATTGGGATTTTCCTCATAGGTACTATAAAAACTTGGCATTTGAGTTCTTTGAGTACCACTCCATTGGGAATACACCCTTTTACAATTGATAATCATTTATCTTGACTCTTTCTTTCATTTTCTATGGGCATTGGCCTTGCCTTTACCAGGCACACTGCTTTTTCATGCCCCTTCTGTTGTTGTTTTTCTTTTGAATAACCACGTAATGCTTTAACATTTGGGTTCTTGAGGAGTTTTCATTTTTTTGTCAGCACTCGGGATTTTGCTGTTTGAACATTTGCCTTTTGCCTTGCCCCGGTGTGGGGGATGATCACCAATTGGGTTTAAACGAAACGAATTTACAGGCTCAAGGGGCTACGCAATGGATAAAGTGTGTAAGATAGAGAAAGAACTGCTCTTCATCATCCTAAGGCACTTGAATTATCGTATGAATTCAATGTAATAGCAATACCTAAAGATTGATGCAAGTGAGAGCAAGAATATTCCTATCAAATTCCTCACCTCATGATGTCGTCTTACCTCCAGCTTGCCCCAATGTGGGGTGGTTCTTGACAGGGGTAATTTAAAAATTATCCACATGTGCGGGCTCAAAAGGGTTTAAACAATGGATGATCACGTAGTGTTTGGGATAGAGAATGAACCGCCTCTCATCATTTCGATCATCGTACCTTTCGCGAGAAAGCTCTTTACCTTAGAAACATGTAATGTCCTACACTCATCTCACCAGTATATGAGCAAGGGACTGTGTATAGGATAAGGCTTGCCTTTCATCATCGTGACATGTCTCATTTAGCACGTTCAATTCATTCCACATCATTCATTAACTTGATTTGCGATGATAATCTTCAGTGGAATTGGTAATTAAACAGGTAAAACTATCATGCAAAATTCTCCTTTGAAAGGTCACAAGTACTTCATGAACTCATCAGCTTTGAACACAAAGAGTTTGCAGCTCAAAAAGAAAGAAAAAGGATTGGTAAAAAAAAAAATGTTTTTTTTTTGTTTTTGTTTTTTTGTTTTTTTTTTGGCAAACTTGTTGCCATTTCCAGGGATCGAACCCTGGTCGTTCTCGGACCCTTTCATTCCCCATGCCACCAGGCCGAGGCGCCGGTGGTGTCCTCATGGCATTTCCTTTTTATTTAATTGAACCGACACCGGGTCAACACGTCGATATACCGAATCAAATCAATTCGATATGTGTATGGAACAGGCCTACTTCTCATCTCATTCAATCCATTCCCACACAATTCAACGAAGAAATGAGTACCTTCAATTCACAACAAATTCTTTCAAGGGTAATACTTCTTCACAAAGATCGGGTTAACGGGTTTAGAAAACTCACGACCATCCATTTCGTAAGGATTAAGGCACCTCCAGGGAGTACCCTCTTCACCATATACGGGCCGCATAATTTGGAGCAAATTTGCCTCCAGGATCAGGAAAAATCGGCAACACCTTTCTTAGAACTAGATCATTCACTTCGAAGTGTCTTGGCCGTACCTTCCGATTGAAAGACTTGGCTACTCTTTGTTGATATGTCTGACCATGGCAAAGAGCTTTTAACCTTTTCTCATCAATCGATTCAACCGTCGAACCTTTGTTGTGTCCATTCGCCTCGGACAATTCCACTTGGGATAAGACTCTCAAAGAGGGGATTTCTACTTCCACAGGCAAGACTGCCTCCATGCCATAAACCAAGGAGAAAGGGGTTGCCCCGGTGGATGTTCGGATCGATGTCCGATACGCCATTAGAGCAAAAGGTAACCTGTCATGCCAATCTCGATAATTTTCGGCTGTCTTAGCCAGGATCGTCTTAATGTTCTTATTAGCTGCCTCAACAGCTCCATTCATTTGTGGGCGATATGGTGATGAATTCAAATGCTTGATTTTGAACTCACTGAACAACTCATCAATGAACTTGTTATTCAGATTTGTCCCATTGTCAGTGACAATTGTTTCGGGGACGCCATAACGGGCGATTATGTCACGCCTAATAAACTTCACAACATTTCGGGCCATGACATTAGCATATGATGCGGCTTCAATCCACTTTGAAAAATAATCTATTGCCACCAATATGAATCGATGCCCATTTGAAGCTTTAGGATTTATTGGGCCAATCACATCGATCCCCCACATTGAGAAAGGCCATGGCTCAGATAGCTGGTGTAACTCCATTGGAGGAACATTTATTTTATCTCCATGAATTTGGCAACGATGGCAACTTCTAACATGCTGTATACAGTCACTTTCCAATGCAAGCCAATAGTAACCTAGTCTCATGATCTTCTTGGCTAACATGTGCCCATTCATGTGTGGGCCACAAACTCCTTCGTGCACTTCTTGCATGATTTGGGTGGCTTCTGCTTCATCTACGCATCTCAATAAAACTGAATCATAAGATCTCTTGTATAAATTCTTACCACCGACGAAGAACTTTGAGGCCATCTTCATTATGTACTTTCTATCGGGCCGGAGTGCTTCCTTCAGAAATTCCTGCTTTTGAATATAGTTCATGATGTCGCAATACCATGGCTTCTCATCAAGCTTTTCATTCACGACCATACAATAAGAAGGTTTGGCTAGAACCTCGATTTTCAAAGGTTCAACTTCTAAACCATCGCAACCCGCAACATAGATGACAACGTTGCCAAGGCATCGCGAACCGATTATGAGATCTAGCCAAGTAGTCAAACGAGATTTCATCGAACTCCTTCACCAACTCTTTGAGGTACTTATGATACGGCAGTAATTTGGCATCCCCGGTCTTCCATTCACCTACGGTCCGGAGTATGATCGGTGCAGAATCTCCATATACTTTCAATTTGGCCACTCCCATTTCAATTGCGGCTCGAAGTCCGAGAATACAAGCTTCGTATTCAGCAATATTGTTGGTGCATGGAAATATTAATTTCGCGGCTCTTTGGGTGATGTTGTCCGTCGGGGGATATTAGTACCGCCCCCACATTTAACCGGACAAGTTCACAGCTCCTCAAAGAACATAGACCATACATCTTCGCTTATGGCCAAAATACGATCATCCAAAGGACAATCATCATCATTCAAGTTTCTAGGATTCTCAGCCAGTATATCAGCAATTACTCGGCCTTTAACTGATTTTTGTGGCATGAACTGCACGTCGTATTCCGAAATCAAGACCTGCCATTTGGCTAGCTTACCCACCAGAGCTGGTTGATTAAATAAATACTTGATGGGATCGTTCTTAGTTACGAGAAACGTCTGGTAATGCAAGGTGTACTGCATAGCGAGTCTATGCAATACCCATACTAACGCAGCACAAGTTTTTTCAGCATCGAATATTTTAGCTCCGAGACAAGTGAACTTTTTACCGAGGTAATAAATGGCTTGTTCCTTCGATCCACGGGATTTTTCTGAGCTAACATCGCGCCGAGTGACTCACTATGGATTGTGAGGTACAAAATCAAAGGATGCCCCGATATTGGTGGGACAAGAACGGTGGATTCGTTAAATATTGCTTCAGCTTATCGAACGCCTCTCGACATTCATCATTCCACTCAACTCGTGCGTTTTTCCTCAAGAGTTTGAAGAATGGCTTAGCGGTCTCCGAGAGTTGGGAAATGAATCGCGCAATGTAATTCAGTCTCCTAGGAGACTCCTGACCTCCTTCACCGTCGACGGAGGTTGCGGCTCACATATTGCCTTGGCTTTAGATGGGTCAATTTCGATCCCCTTGCTACTCACCATAAACCCAAGTAATTTTCCCGATGCCGCCCGAACAAGCACTTGGCAGTGGTTTAAACGGAGTTTGAATTCACGAAGCCGATCAAATAACTTCTTGAGGGTTTCAACATGACTTTTCCCAGGCCGGGTTTTTGCAATCATATCGTCAACATAGATCTCGATTTCTTTATGTATCATGTCATGGAACAACGTAACCATGGCTCGTTGGTAAGTTGCCCCTGCATTTTTGAGTCCGAATGGCATGACCTTATAATGAAAGGTTCCCCATGGGGTGATAAATGCTGTCTTCTCTTTGTCTTCCTCCTTCATTCTTATCTCGGTTGTAGCGTAAAAACCATCCATGAAAGAGAATAATTCAAATCCGGCAAAGATTATCCACGAGAACATCGATATGTGGCAATGGGAAGTCATCCTTTGGGCTGGCCTTGTTCAAATCCCGATAATCAACACACACTCGGACTCGACCATCCTTCTTCATGACCGGTACTATGTTGGCCACCCATTCAAGGTATTGCGAGACTTCGATGAATCCCACTTTGAGGAGTTTCATTACTTCCTCTTCTATCTTCTTCGAGAGCTCCGGTTTAGTCCTCCGAAGCTTCTGCTTCTTAGGGCGCATGTCTGGATTGGTGGGCAAACAAGTGTTCCACAATTGACGGATCTAAACCCGGCATATCAAGATACGTCCGTGCAAAAGATATCCCGATATTCTTTCAACAACCGAGTTAGGTGCTCGGCCTCATCTTTGGGAAGATTTGCCCCAATCTTTATTTCTTTAGGATCCTCGTCATCACTCAAATTGATGGTGACGGTTTGCTCTGAGGTGAGAACTTTGGGTTTTTCATGGTGCTCCCAACTTTGTTGTACTTCAATGGAGTCACCATTTGGATCATCGTGGTCATCATCGTCATCACACATGGCATTGGATTGGACCATTTTCACCTCCTTGCCTCGCCATAAGGCTGCTCCTGAAACATAAAGTGGATAGTTCAGAAAGACAAACAGGGCTAAACGGCATGGATTTCTTATCTATTTTCTGATTTTTCTTTTTTCGATTTTTTTTCAAATTTTTATTTTATCTTTAAAAAATTTTGGCAAAACATTTTGGAAAAGCTTTTTGTCACGAGAAAGCATGATGAAGCCCAGTGCCTCGGAATTCTCATTGGATTTTTCTTTTCTTTCATCGGTTGGATATCATCAACGGGCTGGTTTGGTATACCCCATCATGCCCTCAAAATAAAACTTGTAATTATAATTGATATTCATCAACCAAATTACATTTATTGGATTGAAAAGTACGGCAATCAAAGTGAAATGAAACCCTAACAATCAAACCCTAGCGCACATCAACTCCTGACAAACGACATGCAGAATACGATAAGCAAACCCTAGAAAACATCAAATCCTAAAAGCGATAAGATTCCCACGTAGGGGAGTACAAAAAAGTAAACATGTTACTCTTGTGGGCTAGCACCCGTTTCCTCCGATGGTTCTTCATCAATGACACCTATGAGGAGATCATCGAATAGGCTTGTGATCCCTTCCATCCCATTTTCTGAATCCTCTGTCTTTGAAGTTGTCGGGTCATCCATGCAGCTCCATCCATCGGGTACGATACCTCGGGTGGCAATCACTCCTCCTTCATCATGCATCATTCTAGCAGGGCCGGGGAATGTCTCGCGGATATCCAGGAGTAATGAGTTCTTCTTCTCTTGTTCATGTCCTCCACCTTTTCCATGGTACCCTAATCCGGCGGAACGAGACCTTCGAGGGGCTTCAATGGGGTTCCGGATACCCTGTTCTTTTTTACCAAGTCCACGGCCAGGAATAAAGCCATTTCCAACCATCACTCTTGCTACCATAACTGCTGCATTTGACACATCAGGGATGAGTGCTGTCGATTCTCGAGATGCATGAATAGTGGATACGAGCTCAAACGATTGGTAGCTCGACTCCTCCCTACGTTCCGGCTCGACATAGGGGATAGCTGTCTCATGATAGATCCGATGATCCTCCTCGCCATGATCAATGACTAGCTTTCCTTTGACAACAAATTTCACGCTTTGGTGGAGACTAGATGGCACAGCTCCAGCAGTATGAATCCAAGGACGCCCTAATAGGAAATTGAATGTGGTAGGAATGTCCATCACCTGGAAAAGAACGTTGAACATCACCGGCCCTATTTGCAGATCAAGGTGGGTCTCCCCTATCACCTCCTTTCTCGTACCATCAAAAGCTCGGACGGAGGTCTTTGCAGCACTTATTTTTGAAGGATCTATTTTCAGGCGGTGAAGAGTCGCCAATGGACAGATATTCAAGGCGAGACCCATTATCAATGAGTACTCGAGCCACATGGGAAGCCTTGCACTTGACGGATATATATAATGCCTTAGTATGTCCCCTCCCCTCAAGAGGGAATTCTTCATCAGAAAAGGCTATTAAATCCTTAAGAAGAATCGATCCTACGAATTCCTCCAACCTGTCTACCTCGATCGTCTCTGGTACACGAACTTCACTTAGAACCTTCATTAGAGACTTTTGATGTGTAGGAGATGTTTGCAAGAGTTCAAGTAAAGAGATCTCGAGCGAGCAATTTCCGCAACCGGTCGACCACGTTATACTCACTTGCTTTGATTATAGCCAGAAATTCTTTGGCCTCTTCTTCGTAATTGGCTTTGCGGGTTGGGCATTAGCTTGAGCATAGGTCCCACTGCACCTTGTAATCAGGTCAACATCTAGCTCGTATGACCAAGGGACCGCTTTGTTATCCTTGTACTCATACAATGGGGCATCTCAATAATTATTTCTTCATCGGTTGAAGGCACTTCCACTATCAATCCTTCATGGTCGGAGGCGTCCTCAAGTGGGGGCATGTCCTCGATCAATGGATCGGTTCACTCTTTTCAGCACTTAGCTTAGCAAATTCCTTCTCCCAATCAATGATGACTTCGGAGATAGTTGACACTATTCCGGCTTGGTCAGCATATATGATCATGCCAGCCTTAACCATTTCTTGAACCCTTTCCTTCATGGTAGGTAAGGGAGGATTCTCATCTATCGGATAATAACCAACTCTAACTAATCCGTTATAGATATCTTTGACAGACACCTTCAAGTTCATCTTTTTGCTAGCATTGAACTCGAAGATTGCATTCACGTTTCCCTAATGTTCCGGCAACGGATTCTTCTTGACATTCGGTTGGGCGGTACGGAAAGAAAATGCCTTAGTATCCAACAAATTTTGGATCTTGTGTTTCAAAGTCAAACATTCATCAGTTGAATGGCCGACCTCTCCCATATGATACTCACATTTTTTGGAGGGGTCATAGTTGGAGAACTTTTCAGCATTGGGCTGCTTTGGTTCGTGGGAGATCAATCCCTTGTTTCGGAGTATAGGCAAGACCTGAGATAGAGGGCCAGGAAGAGGAGTGAACTGCCTTTTGGTGAATTGCCGCTGTGCAGGCACTCGGCCTCCATCTTGTTGATTCCCGAGGACACGAACCATCGGAGGCTTACTAGGGGCTGGTTGCACATATGCAACATTGACTTCAGTGGTTGGTTCTTTATCTTTCTTCATGGTGAACCTTTTGCCTTGATGAGTCGGTTCATTGAACCATCCATCCCTTAGCCCAATCTCAATCTGTTCACCCACTGGGATAAGTTGGTTGAAGTTCTCGACGTATGTACTAGCCATCCGGTTACGAAACTCATACGGGAGAGTCTTGACAACAACTTCATCAACTCCTTGTTTGTAGGCTCAGGAGTGATTTGAGCCGCCAAGTTTCGCCACCTTACAGCGTACTCCTTAAATGACTCACTTTTCTTCTTCTCCATCCGCTCAAGATCCTCTCGGGAAGGTGCAATGTCCATGTTGAACTTATATTGCTTTAGGAAAGCGTCAACCACTTCATTCCAGGTGTCGAGAAGGTTTACATTCTTCATTATGTACCAGTTGAGTGCGGGCCCCGTCAAGCTTGCATGAAACGATTGGATCATGAGAGGCTCGTTCTTGACGTATTGGGCCATGCGTACGTGGTACATTTGCAAATGAGCTTTTGGGCAGGAAGTACCATCGTATTTCGAACTCCGGCATCTTAAACTTCTTCGGCACTTTGACTTTCTCATAAACCGACAAGTCGAATGGGAGTGAATTCCGCGATTCTTGCAATTGTTTCAATTTCTCTTCAAGTTTGGCGAAGCGTTCATCTTGCTCCGCCTTAGGGGCATTGTTAGTCTTTTCAGCTGTGACGAACAGTGGGTCATCCTCCAGTTCCGGCATGTCATCATCACCTATTTGGGCTTTGTTCGTCTACTTTGGGACCACTATCTCGGGGAGAGCGGATGCAAGAGTCTGATTCACTTGGAGGGATTGCATTTGATCTGTCATCAGTTGCATAGAGGTGAGCAACTGCTGGAGTTGATTTTCCACAGCGGTCATACGATCGCGCATTTCGATTTGGTCGGCCATTTTTGCTCTTGATCGTGTAATGATGGGCGAACGTGGAAGATCCGTTATCACCTAATTTGAAGAAACGGAAAAAAATAAGTATCTCATATGAAATACACCGGTCCATGGCAATGGTCTAAAACTTTTATTCATTAATGGAGTTTTTGACAATCCTAACAAAATAGAAGCAAGATTGATTCAAGCATTTCATTAATGAAATAGAAGCTTAAAATGCCCTAAACAAACAAACTAGGAAAGTAAATGATTCAACTTCCTAAACATTAATCTAGAAATGAAACAACAAGATTGACTCAAACACTTCATCTAGCTTGATCAATATACACTCGGGACACCACGGGCGCAATTGCTTATTCTCCTCTTGAGCTTTTTCAGCAACCCTTTTGAGGCGTTTATTCTCAGCGCGGTTGGTGATCTTCAGCGGCACCTGGTATCTTTGGAAGTAACTCCTCTGGAATCTTGTGTTGTTGAATGTACTTAATTGAGGCATAGTACTTCATTTCCTTGCCCTTCAACTCCTCCTCGGGCCACTTGAGTTTTCGTGGCTGGCACATATCCCACATTGATTTAATTGTGAGAATGGAATCTTCATGGCCTCGGTCTCCATCAATGAAGCTGACTCGGAGTGGATCTGCTTGCAATGCCGGGGGAAGCTCTTGCACAACTTGATACTGACGGGTTACTCTAGTTGGATAGTACTCCGTTGCTCCAGTGAATCCCAGTAGAGGTATTGGGCCAACACCTCCACATGAAAGTCTCGCCACACGAACTTGGAACCACTTAGCATGCCATAGGACACCCTTGGAAGTTGGTTTTTTCATGAAAGCTAGCCACCTAGAATAATGATAATCCAGTGCATGTTTTTGGTTGTTCTCAAATCTCATAATAGGGTGATTAGAGCTATTAACATCAAGTATAGTCATTGAACCACCAAACCCTTTTATATGAGAAAGAAACCAAATTTGTAAAAGCTCAGGAGAGGAATGGAAGGTCTTATCACCGCTTCCTTTAAATCGAGTGAGGGAAAGAAAGGTTTAAGCCAAAATAGTGTTTACGAAATTTTTTCCTCCCAACACTTGTTCAACTAAGTGAGCCATCAAAGGGTTAATAGCATTCTTGCAATGAGGAAAAAGTATAAACCCAAAGAAGGCTAAAAGGAAAACCCTTCGCATTTGAAATGAATTGCCATTTTCAAAACATTCTTTTAGAAAAGATAAATGACATGCATTGCGGTGAGCTTTTAAAACCTTTCTTACATTGTCCTCCTTAATTCTCAGAAAATCGGATAAGGCTACAACGGGGTCTATTCCGATAGGTGGACTAATTAATTCAGCTTTCAAAGGTTTCCCTATGGCAATGCTATACTCTTCCAAGGTAGGCGTGAGTTCATGCTTACCGCCGAAGATGAAAGTAGAAGTCTCGGGGCACCAACAATGAGCAAGTGCTTGGATGAGGCCGCCGTGGATGTTGACACGCAGTAATGGAAGTAGTCGACTAATGTGCGACTCTACAAATTGACGGCCAGCTTGGTCTAACTTGTCCCACCATGCGCTAAGCTCTTCTTTTGGAGGGAGAATAATTCGAATGTCCGGTATTCCCATTGTATATTGATCAAAGACTCAGGACAATCCTAATGCCATGGACCGACAAAATGATATAATAAAGTAAGTAGATTGCAAGAGTGCGAATTTAGAAGACTTACTTTACCAATAAACAAAGGGCAATCACATAGACATGCGCATGGTAAGTGGCTCGATTTCTAGTCTATCAGGCTTAACAAAGTGAAGCCACAAGAATGATCGACTAGCCGCGGGCGTGCGAACTAAGTCGGGTCCTCATGACTTCGGCTTGGTCAAAGAGCCGACTGGGTTGCGGGCATGCGAACCAAGGTGGGTACTCTTGACGCCAGAAAAGAAACTTCGGGATTGAGATGGGCGACTCGTACCGCGGGCATGCGGTCGAAGTGGTATCCATCTCAATACCATCCTAGATGATCCTCTGCAGCCCAGGTCCGGCGGCGGGTTGTGTGTGCAATAGTGTAGTGTAAATGCATAGGCATGCACAACAGTTTATATCAAACAACGCTTCGTTCATGAAAATAAACCATACATTCCTACACCTCCCTGCAAAACAAAGGTCAGCAAACACTTCCCCTTATACCTCCCATCCTGCAAAAACATTTAACACCTAAATGTTAGGGGCGTACCTGGAATCCTCGCTGCCAAACAAAAACATTTTTCAAAAGAAAAGAAAAATTGGCCTAAGTCCACTAAGAGTTTTAACTAATATCCCCAGCGGAGTCGCCAAGCTGTCGCGACCTCCCCGAAGCGGGTTGGACCACCTAAGGGTTCGGCTAATGGATTGTTAAGCCTAGACTTAACTCGGGCTCTCCCAAGCCCATACCAATTCGCGACTTAGGTTCAAGTTCTTAATATGCAAAAGATTTTCATCATGGAGTCACCACTAATCTATTTTGGGTGGGTCGATTAGAAACCCAAGTAAAGTAATGGGAGAATTACTTCACTCCTACGAACCAGAGATTAAATGAGTTCGGGGACTTGATTACGCTAGATTTCTCTAACGCCCTTTCGGTACCTTTTTTTTTTATTTCAAAAAATGTTTTGCAGGCAGCTTAAATTGATTTTAATTTATCTTCCTAACATGTGAGGTGATCATGCGGGTGCGCAAACCACCAATTTAACACCCAAGAAAGCGATGAATAAATTGCAGGACTTACCTCATAGCAACGTAAGCATCTACAATGTTAGATCAGAATTCACATCAACAGACCTAGATATGATTTCTAATTAACAGGCAATTTCCCTTTTTTTCTTTTGGTTTTTACTTATTTAATGAGAATCATGCAATATGCAATGCATGCTACTAATCTAACATGGAATGGCATGAAAATGTTTTCTAAATTACATGACGTGAGTAAAATATTTTTTTGTGTTTTTTTAATGCGATAATTAAATATGCAAATCAAGATGACCTAATTATAACGACGGGCAATTTTTAATTATATGAGCCTAATTCTACATGACGTGCACATGATATTTATACTCCTAAAAATGCAATTTATCCTAAAAATTGAAACTAATTTAACTAAAGACAAGTTTTTGAATTTTTCATGATATTCGAAATTAAGACAAATGCAAAAATTACCTAGCTAAATTAAAATTCCTCCAATTTAAACTTAGGATTAAGTCATGCTAAATCCTAATTTAAACTAAGACGTTATTTTAATCTAGCAATTTCTAACCTAAGATGCAAATTGATCTAAACTTAAAATGAGACATGCAATTCTATTCTAAAATGCATGATGATTTTTGTTTTTTTTTTTTTATATATATAAAATTCGAAATTTTAAAAATTTGCACACAATTAAACATACAACCTAAAAACTAGCATCCTAAATTAATTAATTCTTTTTGGGGATTTTTTTGTTATAAAAATAAAAAAATCCTATCCTAAATTGACACGTGCAATTCTAAAAAAAAAAAAAAACTAATATCATGAATGCATTTTTTGGATTTTTTTTTTAAAAAAAAAATGGAATAACTAAATACGCTAACCCTAGCCCTAATCTAACTTGCATTTTTTTGAATTTTTTATGCAAAATATCCAATTCAATCAAGATAAGATTAATACCCAAAATTGACAAACCGTATCTCGCGCATGAGATGGGGTCGGTCAATTTTAAATTAAATCGCGAATCGAATCTCGGGCATGAGATTGGATTGTCGATTTTTATACGAGATCGTGAGTCGGATTTCGGGCGCGAAAATCGAACTCCTAATCCCTAAATTGAGGGGTTATTTCACATTGGAACTTCAATCATGCATTAAAGGATGATCACGCTAAAAAACTATATAAAAACAAACTATAAACTATATAAAAATAATAATAAAAATAATAATAATAAAAAACTACCTAATGTTCCCTTTGTTTTTTTTTTTTCTTTTTTGTTGTCTTTTTTTCTTTTCCCACGCACGATTTGGCAGCAGCTTCGTGGAGGTGCGCAGCCGAGGGTGGTGGTCGCCGGCGTTCCGGTGAGGGGGCGGCCCGGCGGCGTTGGCAGCAGTGGACTCGGGCGAAACAGTAGCGACACTTGGGCGGAAGTCTCGGATGAGACTCGGATCTGCACAACAGCGGCTTCGTCGGGCGGAGCAGAGTCGGCGGATCGGGGCGGCGCGGCGATCAGCGCAGCGGCGGTCGGGTTGCCGGTCTTCGCTCCGGCAGCGTCGGCGTGGGCTACCGACGCCGGGTCGCCGGTGGAGGTGCTGCGGTGCGGTGACGGGTGCTCGCGGCGTCGGGGCGGTGGTGCATGGGCTGCGAGCCGGGTCGGCTCAGTCCGGGCGACGGCAAGAATGGTGGTGGAGGGGGCGTCCGTAGCGCCAGGACGCGGGTGAGATGGAGCTTCGGCGGCTGGTGGAACGGAGATGGAGCGGGTTGCTGGCATCGGGTCGTCGCGGGTCGGCTCGAGTTGCGTGCGGAGACCGGGCGGGCGCGATGGAGGCGAGCGACGCAGCAGAGCGGAGGCAGAGGGGCCGTCGGGCGTTGCGGGTGGAGGCGCGGCGAGCGGTGGTGGAGCGCGGGGTTTGCCGGGTGCGGGCGGCCGAGGCGCGACCGTGGGTGTGGGCTGGAGGGTGCTCGCGTCTGGTCTACGAGCGGTGGTTGGCGGCTCCACGGTTTTTTTTTTTTTAGACGGGGCCGATGTTGGCGGAGGCGTGAGTTCGCGGGCGATGGAAGCGCGGCGCGGAGGTGCGGGTGCGGGGTTGCAGCGGTGACGGCGTTCGGAGCTTGCCGGAAGGAGGGAGGCTGCGACAGGTTGCTGTGTGGTTGTCGCGACCACAACAGGGGCGACGAGGGGCGGTGCGAGCTAGTGGGTGGTACTCGCACGGGGGCGGCCGGCGGTGCGGTGGCTCGGCTGCTGGTTTTGCGAGGGATTGAGCGGCGGTGGAGAGCAGTGGCGGTGGAAATCCAGCAGCGAAGGACTCTAGAGAAGATGAACAAGAGGGGTCTTGTCCTTGCTTTTTCCTTTTTCCTTTCGTTCTGCCACACACGTCCCTCTCTGACTTCACTTTTTCCTCTCTCATAGACTCTCTATCTCTCTTCTGTTCGGACGAAGGAGAAACCCCTCACCATGGAATTCTTTTTCCCCCCCCTCCATGACGCGGCTTCTTGTGGTCTTATTTATAGGCTGCCCATTGCCTCTTGAAGATAGCCAACTTTATTGTGACAAGATGCAGCCGCAACTTTTCCAGAATTTAAGCTGAACTTTGCCCTTTTTTAATCTTCTTCAGTCCTTTCTTTCAGCCATTCTTCAGTCCTTTCTTTCAGCCACCACTCCGCGAGGAAATCTTCTTGCAGGCGCTTGTCCCATTTCGTGCGTGTATGTGTATGCATTAATGAGGAGGTTTCTTCTTGGTGTCACCAAAGCTGACATATTATAAAATATTATGGGCATATTATAATAATACAATATGGGCATATTATATAATATATTATGGGCTGCTTTTGCTTCTTTGAAGATTTCTCCCGAATCCGCACTCCACCGAATTTGTGTGTGCCTGCGCATGCATTAATGAGGGTGAGACAACGGATGTGTAAGAACTTCCTTCTTTTTTTTTTTTTTTTTTTTCGCTCTTTTGCGTGCTCAGACCAGCAAAGAGAGACCGTGTTTTTGTGCATGTAATCGACCACGAGCCGCTGCGTCTTGTTGCCTTTTAGTATCAATGCAAATGTGACTACATGAAATGCAATTTTACTATCTTTTTTCTTAGGGGTTAAAGATTAATCCCTAAATTTTCATGCAATTAATTACTAAATTATTAGTCAAAATTTAGGTGTCAACAATCTCGAAATATATTTATTGAATATATATGGATACTCTTGCTATATGCTTAGAAGATGTCTTATATCTAGCGAGTTTGATCCGCAAATCAAAGGAAGATATTACATGATATTTTTCTGCAAGGATTGTTATCTATTATACAAGAATTTGCAGGTTGAAAAAGAATCTTCCATATGGATTTTGGATAGCTCGATTCGAAAATCATTGAGATTCTATACAATCTTCTGGAGGCTCAAAGATTCCCTTCCTTGGTGCAAATTTTTTGCAAATATTGTTAAGGAAATCCCTAATGTGTCGTATGAAAGGTTGAGTAGTTCTGAATTTTAAATTTGCTATTCAATTTATTTATTTGAAGAAAGGGGATTATATATTATATGGATATTATTACAGCTTATTTGTGCAAAAAAGTTTGTTAAGTTTATGTAGGTTGAATTAGAGACGAGCTTAATTGAAGAAAATAAATTTTTGCCTCGAATTTCAAAATGCAAGTGATCATTGCGGATGTTGTCGTTACAAAGGAAATACTGAAAAAATATTTTGTTCAACGTGCACAAGCAACAATTGTTTCTATTCGCAAATCTTATCATGATGATAGGGGGAGCAAGCGAATCCAAGAGAAAGGAAAAGAATTGTGATCATCTCAAAAATGCAACAAATTGAGGGGGAGCTTTGATCAATTATAAAAAAATCTTTTTGAATCAATCATGATCATGATCTTATTATGGAAGGAAGGTGAAGGTAAATGTGTCAGAATTTAAGTTTTACAAAATCCGGTTAGTGCATCTCTTATTATCTTTTGTCATTAACAAATCCATTATTAATATTATCATTTTGTTATGACAAAAAGGATAGGTGAATTTTATAATGCATCCGTGATTTTTATTAGATATTTGCTAATATATATGATCGAAGTGAGCTATATTGCATATTTTTAATATTCGATTTACCTTATCAAAGATGATTTTTTGGAAATTATGTTTCATGCAAGATATATTTATCATTTTATATTCTCTAAGTGATACTATATCTATTATCGCTTTTTGATTATGACAAAAAGGGGGAGAATATATGAATATGCATATGTGTTGATTGGTTGATATTATTTATTGCATAATATTGAGCTGCGATTATTTTTTCTATATATTGTTATACTCAATTTATTTGCTATCTTCTGATATCCTTTGATTTAAATTTATATTTTTAAAAGCATGTTTACAAATTTGCATATTCAGAGATTATTTTGTCATCATAAAAAAGGGAGAGATTGTTAGGGAAATCCCTTATGATATTTTGAAGATGACAAAATAAATCAAAAGCTACTGACGTGTTTATTGGTTATGTAATAGACCATGCAGATGATAAAACATTTAAAGGATATTGTCAAAGTCTGAAGACGACTAGAAGATTGAATGTAATACATGTTCAAAGTATATTTAGAAGATTTCTAGACTTCTGTGTCAAAGTTTGAACACTGCTAGACTTTAATGTCAAAGTCTGTTCTACATCAGAAGTCTGCTCACTCTGACAAATTTCAGACTGAACGTGAATGAAGAACCAAAAGACAAACTCTATGTTGAAACTGAACCAAAAGACAGACTTTATGCTAAAACTGAACTAGAAGACAGACTCTATACTGAAGCTAAATTTATTCAGATGGTGTTCAGATCTTAAAGTTAAAATTGTTCAAAAGTAGAATATGTTCAAACCCAGATTGTGAAGTCTATTGCACTCAAACTCAGATTGTAAAGTCTATTGCACTCAGACTTTACATCCAGATTTGACATAACGTAATACGAGCCCAATCATATAACGGTTAGTGATCTGGTTTGGATTTCACATCAAGATTGATTTGATTGACTCAATCAATTGATTGACAATTGGATCTTGAAGACAAGAACTTTCTATACAAAGAAGCTCTACTTATGGAAACCAAGATTATGTTTGTATGGGCAATCGGAATCAATTTGGGATTCTACCTTTGTCGCTCAATGGCTACCAAATCTTCTAGAGACAGATCTATCCAATGGGTATATTGGAAGATGATTCTCTGAAATACTATCCAACGACTAGTTTGGAAGTGGAGGAGTATTTAAGGAGATGAAGGATCGATGAGCAAGTAAGAGACAGAGCGTAGAATTTATAATTCCAAAGTCTGAGCGACCTTCGATCATACACTTGTCTCTTGTGAGCTTAAACGTTTGTGATCGTGAGAGAACTACCAACAGAGTGACTTAGTGAGATAGTGTGATCTACTAAGTATTTGCACTCAAAGTTGTAATCTCTTGTTGATTACATAGTAGAATCCAGCCAAGAAGACTATTAACGTGTGAGAGTGGACGTAGGCTTGGATTAAGCTGAACCACTATAAACCTTGTGTTCTTATTCTCTCCCCTAACTCCTTTGTTTTGTTTGAAGTTTATTTTATTCCGCATATATTTGCCAAGATTTATTTTAAACACCTATTTACCCCCCTCTAGGTGTTCATACTAGCACTTTCACCTTTTACTATGGGTAGAGATTCATTAGCTAATGTAACATTAGACATAGACTTATGAAAGTCAGAAATGATACTTGAAACTCTAGTTAGATGATTGGTAGAACCTGAATTAATGACCTAGGGGTGAAAGGCAGAAGAAAGACACGTTGTTGCATTACCTGTTTGGACAAAAAGTAGCTATAGAAGATGATTATGAAATTGGTTAGAAAATTTGAAATTGATTATACCCAGCAAATTCCTCCTCCATCATTTTGATTGACTTTCCTCCTTCAGAGGACTATGAAGATGTACTAGACTCTATTGCATTGGCTACATTAGCTACATGCTATAGCTTGTTAAGGGGGCTTTCCATGAAGCTTATGAAAGAATCTTTGAATGCGTCTAGATAAACCATAGTAATGACAAGTCTGAACAAATCCAGTATTACGCTTTGTATCACTAGAAGTGTTACTAGATGATGGTGGTTGGCCTTTACCAAAATCATAGCTATCACCACCACTTTGGCAACCGCTATGACCTCGACCACCACCACGATTTCCTTAGGTTGCCTAGGTGAAGCCATCACCTAGAGAAAATGCATCATTAGATGCTTCACATGAGACCCTTAGGACACGAACAAACATCTCAATGAGTGAAGTCACCCTATCTCCTCCAAGTATTTGGGAATAGACCGCATTATACTCCAGTCCTAGTCCTCCCAAAAAACCCATAACAGCCAATTGTTCTCGTTGCTCCTGCATGTTCCCTAACATTAGAGGTAATAGGTAGTAGGGAATGAAGCTCCTTATATATCTGTTTAAAATAAGCAAAATACTAGGTAAGTGGCCAACCCTTTCTGTCGGCCTTATAAAATTATTGGGATAGTTCATAAATCATTGAAAGATTATTTTGTCTAGAATAAAGGACATTCAAGTAGGCCCAAACTCTTTCATTGTATTAATATGTGTAACCAAATCCACAATTTGAGATTCCATGGAGTTCAACATTTGACCAAAAATTCTAGCATCCACAATATTCCAATTTGTATTGGAGGCAAATTTATTACCTGATAGATGATTCTGTTGCTCTCTCTTAGTCAACATTAATAACATGACTTTTCTCCATTGTTGGAAATTGGTGATACCTTCTAGTTCTAACTTCTTCTTTGTCTAACGATTAGAGGATGTAGACATGACCTTAGCTGTTACACCTTTATTCTCCACCATTACTCGATGTGTATCAATATAACACAATATTTTTTTAAAAAAATTTCAGCATAATAATCAAATTCAAATCCAAAAAGCAAGAATTCAATTCAACAAACTACCATGATTTGTTTCAACCAATCCAAATCTCCACAATGCTTCAATCATTTTCATTGATTTCATCTAAACATACATTGAAATCATAGATTATGCCTAAACAGAAACCACCTCATCCAATATCAATTTCGAGACGAATAAGATCAATAGCCCCATCAAGCAAATTGCTGCGATTTCTTTTTTCTTTAGAATATAGAGAACAGCACACAAACAAACCTTAGAGGACCACATGACTCAGATCAGCTCGCATAGAGGAACGTGAGCTTGAGTGAAGTCAGATCATGGATGGATGAATGAGACCACATAATGCCGTTCATCATTGGATTTGAACTGACGATGCTCGGCGTCAAATTTGGACTCAACGAGGTTGGGCGACACCAAATTGGGTTGGATGAAGCTTGATGTCGGATCAAAACTCACAACAACTATTTATTTATTTATTCCGGCTCTGATTTCATGTAGAAATTGATATAGAAGAAGAAGGGAGAGTGTAAAGAACAAAAGAGGAGAGCGTACAAACTAATTAGGGGTTGCCACTCTTCACCCTTTTATTATTAATCAAATAATACTTAATGACCATAATAACCCCTTAGTGTTAATGACCATAATAACCCTCTCACACTTTAAGATAACTCAAACGGAAACGCATAGTTTCGGCATGACATAAGAAATTTGACATTGGTTTAGCATAGTTTACCCTGTTGCAGAAGTCGTTACAACAACCTATACGTCTTTGGTCCCTCCCAATCCCTACTATGTATCTGTAGATGTGTTGATTTTGATTTAATTCAATGACAATCTGATGTTAGTTCATGCCTCTGCAGTCCTTCCCTTGTCTTGATCAGGCATAAGAATAGCAATACAAATCATTGATGGAAAATTGAAGGTCTGATCTATAATTTGATCGAAAAGTGAAATCCTTTCACCAAAATAAGAGACAGTGGCCTAATAATATGGATATAACAAATGGTTATTAAAATAATTGCATGTTTTCCAAGACTTGTTAAGCGGGAGTTCATGTCTTGACTTGGAGTAGTGGTCTGACAAAACCAGCTTTTCCTCTCATGGAATCCTAATTTGCCGGGAAAATTCCTTATGAAGTTTTAAAAATGACAAAATAATCAAAGATTAGTAACATGTTTTATGGTTGATTAATAAGGTGAAAGATACATAAACCGTTTTGTAGATGATATTCAAATAGGAATGTCTCGAGGTTATGAGTTCTCTATCAATGGTGTACAAGGCATTGGCCATAAATGTGTCTAAAAACTAGATGTACCTGAATAGAAGGTGAAAAAGCCTAGAACAGGGCGTTCGTAAAGCTTAGAAGTACCGTGAATAGGTGAACAATAAGGTGAAGCGACAATTGCCAATATACTTGGATATTACTAGATGACTAGACTTCGATACCATCATAACAATAGTATGGATTTTAGGAAAGCTTATATGTAGATATCGGCAAAGGATTTGATGTGTTAGACTCTTTGCTAAAGTTAAACATCATCAGAGTTTGAAATCTACATGGATACATATTCAGACGTAAACTACATCGTCATGGCTAGTGACCTAGCTTGAATTTTTAGTGTAGACAGTAATTTTTAACCTTCAATTTTAAGGATAGTTTTGCAATGAAATCTTTTATGCAAAACATCTAGATTGATTGACAATCATTATAAAGACAAGTTCCTTGATCAAAGAACTCTACTAATGGAGAGTGATCATTGGGAATTCGGATCTTTTCTCTAAACAGCTACTCAATTTTCTTTGCACATTTGGTCCAATGGGTTGATTGGAGAGTGATCATCTAAAGACTGTCCAATGGATAGATTGGAAGTGAAGGAGTATAAGAGGAGATTAAGTGCCAAAGAGCAAAGAAAGATTTGAATAAAAAATTACAAAGCGAGAGAGCTTCAAACTTACTTGTCTTTTGTGAGCTACGAATTGTAATCTTTGAGCGGCACTGAAAGATTGATTGAGTGAGATAGTAAGACCTATCACATATCCGAGTATCACCACTAATAGTTGTAATCTCTTATTGATTAACTAGTGAAATCCAGCTAATGGGCTTTTAGCGTAGAAGAATGGATATAGGTTTGCTCTAAGCTGAATCCCTATAAACTCTGTGTGCAATCTTCTCTATCTCTCAACTCTTGTTCAATATCTTTATAGAGTTTTGTGCATAGGCCAATATCATCATATCATTGTCAATATTCAAGCTTTGACCTTTGTACACTGCTGAATATTGATATTCAGACTCCGAATACACTTAAGTTTGATTATACTCATCTTGATTATTTTACTTTTGCACTAAATTGTCGAGATTTATTAAAATCACCAATTTACCCCCTAGGTAATATTGCTATCTCCAACATAATCAACTCTACATAATAGACAGTGACAGCCGCTCAAATCTTATCGAAAAGGCGCCATAAATCCAGTGAGACAGGGCCGGGCCTGTAGCTCAGAGATCTGCATTTTATAAAGATTTAGTTGATGTCGTTCTATTAATGAATGCTATCGGTCATCAGCGACTGAAAATGTGACTCTTTGCTTCATACGTAATGATAGTCCTTTTTTAATTCGATTCGTGTTTGCTTTTCCTCTCAAATTTTGTCTACTTCTCCTTCACCAGTAGAAGAACAGGACGTATATATCGCTACAGATTTACGCGTACGATTTATATAAACAAGTTATTTGTGTGTAATCTTGACCGTTTTGTAAATGAGATGATTCAGTAGGGTGATGCCATAAAAAATTCAGAGCAGTGTACAGTGAAATTCACTACAAAACTGAGCTCAGTTGCTTGTGCATTGCCTTACTGTAGTTGATTATTTCTTCTAAATCCTAGCGAAGAAATACTGCTTGAATTCCTTCATGTAAGCTGGTCAAAAAATAAATTTGGCTTTTGCGATACTCAGTGACGAGTCCGCAAATTTCACTTGAATGTTCAGGCACAGATGGGTTGTCCTGACCTCAGATGAGGAAGTCTTAATTCTAACGAACTCTTGGCCATCGTGATATTCTAAATTGATTGAAATTTTCCTCTATCCATCTTAGTCAAAATTAGCTCTTATACCTTGCAATGCAAGTTTTCCAAGATAAATTTATGTCAACATAATGGTGGGATGAAGCAGGATTTGGTAGTTGAAATAAACTACAAGGGGAAAATGACATGATTACGAACTCACAACAGGGACATCTAAATTAGCTGTTCCTTGTTTTTGAAAAAATCTACTCGGATAAAATAAAACATGAAAGTTTCTTCGAAACTTCCCATGATTTTGTCTTAGATATATTATATTTGACAGCGTTATACAAGTTATTTCTGCCGACTAATAAGAAAGCTTATTCACATAAGACGAAACTACACAGGAATAAAATACTAAACATACTCGCAGACTTTTCTACACGAAACATGAAAATTGATTAGCTTGCTGTCAAAGGCAAAAAACAGAAAGGATATAACTAAAATAAACCAATACTTGTACAATGTGCTAAGCAGACATGGATCCCACAGAAGTCAGCTATAAATATAAGATTCACTAAAGTTAAGCAGTTTAATAGTTCAGAGACTATGAGAAGCCTCAACTCTCGCAACAACAGTCTGAAGCTTCTAAGCAATACATAGACCAAAAACCTCGCCACCACTCACCAGACTAGAGGAATGGCAGAGGGCCCAGTGACTCACCTACTCAAGAAGCTCACTCATTTCTTAGAGAACGAGGTGTGGTTCCTAACAGGCGCTCGAGAAGAAGCCCTCTCAGTGAGAAGAGAAATGGAGCGTGTCCGGGGCTTCCTCAGGGTCGCAGATTCCCTTGAAGAAAGTGACGAGGAAGTCAAAGTGTGGGTGAAGCAGTTGAGAAACACAGCCTATGACATGGAGGATGCGCTCGATGAGTTTTTGCTGGTGCTGAAACACGATCATGGAGTTGGGTTCACTGGCCTAATCAGCAGAATGTCCTGCTGCATCAAGAACCTCAAGGCTCGATACCGTGTCTCATTGGAGATACAGTGCATCAACTCCCGAGTAAAAGGCATATGCGATGGGCACCGGAGGCTGGTCCGCAAATTCAGCAGGGATCAACAAGATCCAAGCTCGACTGGCACAGATGACACATGGCGTGACCACCATGGCAATGCCCTTCTCCTAGATAAAGCTGACCTAGTGGGCATTGAGCAACCCAAGAATGAGCTGATCAGGCGGTTAACTGGGGGGGCTCTCAGGCGGGAAGTCATCTCTGTCGTGGGAATGGAAGGGTTGGGCAAAACCACTCTGGCGAAGCAAGTCTATGAAGACCCCACCGTGAAGAAGCATTTCACAGTATATGCTTGGATCACTCTCTCTTGGTCCTCGAAGGTTGAAGAGCTCCTCAAAGATATGCTTGATCAGATCGTGAGGGTGATCAGGAAACCGGTCCCTCCAGGAGCCAACCCTATGAATAGCCATTGGTTGAAGATGATCATCAAGGACCTGCTTCAGAGGAGGAGGTACCTGATCGTGCTTGATGACGCATGGCACATAAACGAATGGGATGCAATCAAGGATGCCTTGCCCAACAACGGTAATGGAAGCCGGCTTATCATCACAACCCAGAATGCCGACCTGGCATCTACCTCGTGCAAGGAGTTCAATGGGGTGATAAAAAATATGGAGCCACTCGATCTGGAACAGTCGTGGAAGCTTTTCTGTCTGAAGACATTTCAGAGCTACTCTTGCCCTTCCCACCTGGAGGAGATATGTGAGTACGTTTTGAGAAAGTGTGAAGGACTACCACTCGCAATCGTGGCCATCAGTGGTGTTCTGGCCACAAAAGATAAACAGAGGATCGATGAATGGGATGTAGTACGGCGAAGCCTTCGTGCTGAGATTAACAGCAGCAACAGGCTTAGGAACCTGAAGAGGGTGCTTTCCCTCAGTTTCAGCGATTTGCCATACTACCTGAAGTCCTGTTTCTTGCACTTGAGTGTATTTCCTGAGGGTCACCTAATCGAGCGCAAGAGATTGATCCGGCTCTGGGTAGCAGAAGGGTTTGTTGAGAGCAAAGAAGGCAAGACGCTAGAAGAAGTGGCAGACGACTACTTCAACGAGCTCCTAAACAGAAGCCTAATGCAAGTGGCTGAAACGACAACCGACGGAAGGGTAAAGTCGTGCCGCATCCATGATATCCAGAGGGAAATAATGACTTCAAAATCGAGAGATCAAAGCTTTGCAACAATCGCCAAAGAGCAGACTGACATGTGGCCAGATAAAGTTCGCCACCTGTCATGGCACAACAGCCTGCAAGCTGCACAGCAAAACAGGTCACTTTCTCATCTGCGCTCTCTATACATGTTCGGTGTAGACAGGGGATTCGTTGACATTGTCCTAGGATCTGACATGAAACTGCTCAATATCTTAGACTTGCAAGCCACACCTTTGTCAAGGTTCCCAGTTCAAGTTGTTGACTGGTACTTCCTAAGATATCTAAGCTTCAGGCACACTGAAGTTAAAACAATTCCTACTTCAATAGGGAGCCTTCAGAACCTAGAGACACTAGATCTTAAGCACACAAATGTAACGCAATTGCCTGTCGAAATCTTGAAGCTGCAAAAACTCCGGCATCTCTTGGTGTATCGGTATGAGAACATATCCTATTTGTACTACAAGTATGGCTTCAAGGCACTCACGGAGATCGGGGCTCTGCAGTCCCTTGAAAAGTTGTGCTACATAGAGGTGGACGACGAGAGAAATGACATCATCATGAGAGAGCTCGGGAAGCTGACGCAGTTAAGCAGGTTGGGCATCCTGAAGTTGAGGAAAGAAGACGGAAGGGCTTTGTGCTCCTCAATAGCAAAATTAACCAATCTCCGTGCAATATCCATGGCTTCAATCGAGGACGATGAGATATTGGATTTGCAGCACCTTACGTCTCCACCTCAATTACTACAGAGGGTCTACTTGAAAGGGCGTCTTAAAGTGCTACCAAACTGGTTAGCCACTCTCAATAGTCTTGTCAAGTTGCACTTACGATGGAGTCGGCTGAAGGATGACCCACTCATATTACTGCAAAGTTTGCCCAACCTCATGCATCTTGAGCTGCTCCAGGTCTACGAAGGAAAGACCTTATGCTTCAAATCCAACGGTTTTAGGAAGCTGAGAATTCTGGGTCTCGACAATTTTGACGAGCTTAGATCCATTGAAGTGGAGGAAGGAGCAATGCCCTGCCTCGAAAAGTTGATCATTCAGCGCTGCAAGCTACTGGAGAAGCTGCCATCAGGCATTGAGTATCTGAGCAAGCTCATGGTACTTGAGTTCTTTGACATGCCCGATAAGTTGGTCAAGAAATTTGTGCAAGACACGCAGGACGAGTATTATCAGAAGGTCACACGCATTCCTGAAGTTTACTATGGGTATTGGAGAGATGGAGGCTGGGACATCCAATCCATAGAGAGATCATCATACGAGGACGACACCTCTCCTTGCCATGGCACTTGCATGAGTAGCAGTGCGTTTCCTCCGTTCTGGAAGTAGTGGATTAAGCCTTTTTTTCCTGGTCTGAGTATGGTTCGTGCATAATGTTTGCCATGTGCATGTGAGTGACAGTGTAAGTATAGAAAATGTTGATGTAATTCAAATGTAAAAAATGTGAACACTAGTGTAAGGTAATTTTCTGTGCCTGTAAATGACATTAAAGAAGCAGCTAGTTCATTGTATTATCCTCTTGAAATGTGCTTCCACCTTGGGTATGGTGTTCGTCAATGCAGAAAAACATGAGGCTCACAACTAGGCCAAAGAAAGATGACCAACTTATGATAGACAACTAAACTGAAGTACATTTATCAAGACTACAGATTACTTAAAGAAGAAAGAGCAGACAACGTTTTCAAAAGCATTTTGCAGTGGGAAGAACCAGAACTGCTACTAATGAGAAAGGCTCAAAATACTTATATTCGTTGCCACTTTTATACATATTAAAACCCTGGCACAATTCTTCTATTTGTTCCTTTGTGTATATCAGCGTCAAGGCACAATCTCGCCAATAGATAGAGGATATATTGGTAGTAGCGTTCTTACAGCAGCCTAAACTCCTTGCACCAGGTGTCTTGCTATGCTACTATCATTTCCATATCAATTCGGCTTGCATATGTTCAGTAAATGATTGTGTTGAGAAAACTCCTATTAGATTTTGAAGTTGACCAAATTTTCCTACTCTTACTCTTATTTTGAGGAATACAAGACTTATATGGAATTTTGTCAAAGTCTATTTTACATCAGAAGTCTATCTCACTCTGACAAAGATTCAAACTAAACCCAAGTGGACCACGGAGATATAATCAAACTCAGGATTATTGATCTTTCAACAAGGATTCAGTACGAACAAGATATATCTGGCTCTTTGGTTGAAAATCTCACTTACCTTTCAAAAATATCAATAAAATTAATCACGAATTGGTGAGATTAATTTCGAAGACAAGTTCTTTTTTGGAAAGAATCTACTTATGGAAACCAAGATTCTGATTATATGGGTGACCAGGATCATCGGACTTTCACCTCGATCTTCAAATAGCTACAAGATCTCTTTGATTGATTCCGTCCAACGGATTGATTGGAAGAATTCCTCTAGATAGTGCCAATAGTCATAAAGGCATGGGGGAGTATTTAAAGAGGTTTTTCGGGTCATTTGAAGGCGTGCGTGAAAATTAGAATTTCAAAGTTTAAAGCTTCTTAAATCACTTGTTCTTCATCGATAGTGCTCATATTTGTACTCGAAAGAGAGAAACGCAAAGAAGTGACTTAGTGAGAGAAAAAAAAAACTCTTTATTGAGCAATCAGACTCATATCGTTGTAATTCTCTTTCAATTTATAGTGAAATCTAGCCAGAAGGCTGTCAGCGTAGGAGAGTGGACGTAGGCTTGATCTAAGCCGAGCCACTATAAATCTTGTGTTCAATTTTCTCTTCCCTTAACTCCTTTAATCTATTTGTTGTGATATTTCTCTAAGATTTGCTATTTTTCAAAACATCTTATTTGAGTTTGAATCTATATCAGAAGTCTAATGTCAGACAGACTCAGTTTGAAGAAAAATATTTTTTACTGTATCTTTAGATCAATATGTTTTTACACTTATTCACCTCCTCTAGGTATTACTACTAGCTCTTTCAATTGGTATCAGAGCCTTGATGCTTAATTTATTTAAGTGTTTTTACTTCTAAGCTAATGATCTTCTATGACTAGTATTTTGGCTCCAAGATTGGTTGAAGGGCAGAGCAACACCAGACCTCCCTATTTCGATGGAAATGAGTACAATGTGTGGAAAAACAAAATGAAGGTATTCCTCAGATCTAGAGATCCCTTGGAATGGAATGTTGTTGAAAAAAAGGATCAATCCAAAGGCAACATCAGCTTTAAACAAAGGGAAAGAAGTGATAGAAAAAGATGTTGATAAATCCACTCAAGTTGAAATTACCAAGAGACATGCTCTTGATGCTAAAGCTATGTATTTCTTATATTGTGCTTTGTCTCTCACTAAATACAATAGAATCTCCTCCTGTGAAACAGTAAAAAAAGTTTGGAACAGACTTCACGTCACTTATGAGGGAACTAATCGTGTGAAGGAGACAAAGATAAATATTCTACTTGGACAATATGAGTCCTTTAGAATGAAGCTTGGAGAATCTATTTGTGATATGCTCAATCGCTTTATAGAAATTGTAAAGGGCTTGGCTTATCAAGGTCAACCAATTTTTGGACCAATAAAAGTCAACAAACTACTACGTAGACTTTCAAAAGACTAAAATCATGTGAAGACTTCAATAAAAGAAACGCAAATGATCATGCCTCTATCTGTTGACGAACTAATAGGCACACTTCAATTGTACGAAATGGAGTAGATCAATGATGAGGAAGACCCAAAATGTAAGAAACCAATTGCATTAAAGTCTAATGTTGATTATGATGATACAGATATAGACGATGACATGGATGACGAGGAGCTAGCCCTTATGATAAAGAAATTCAAAAAACTTAATAGGAAAGGAAGAAGGCTAAATTGGAAGAAGCAAAGCATGCAAAATTCCCAGAAGAGACCAATGGAATATGTTGAAACAAGCAAAGACATAATATGTTTCAAGTGCAAGAAAAAGGGACACATCAGGCCAAACTACCCCTTACTAAAAAAGAAGAAAGGAAAGTATGAGAAGTATAAGAAAGCTCTTAAAGCTGAAACTTGGAGTAACACTGAATGTGAGGAAAGCGAAGAGGAATTTGCAAATATATGTCTAATGGCTCACTCAGAATCAGACTCAGACTCAGAATCAGACACAGACTTAGATTCTTACAAGGAAATTGAGGTAGGTCACTCAAAAATTCCTATTAAAGTCTCTATGTATATAGACGAACTTTGCCTCAATCTTAAATCCTCTCTTGAAAGGATTTCCGAACTGAAAAAGGAAAATTCTAAGCTCAGTTAACAGGAAGTCTCTTAAAAAGAAAAGTTTGAAAATCTGAAAAGAGGTTTTAATGATTTGAAAGAAAGTTCTAATTCTCTTTCAAGGGAAAATGTCTGTTTTAAAAGGGAGATTTTAGATATTTCCAAAAAGCTTTCCAAAGGATCTAGAAAAGTTAGAGAAAATTCTTACAGTTCAAATACCATATTTTAACAAATCTGGTTTGGGTATGAATAATGAAACAAATTCTTTAATTGATTTTCCTAAAGTAAAAGAGAGACTTAGACAAAGACCTCCAAAGTCTTTTTACAAAAATCATTTTCAAAAAGTGTTTATAAAACCTATTGGCAGAAATGCTCTAAGATGTTCTAAGTATAACGGGTCAAAATATTTTAAGAATGAATGTCCCAAAGTTTGGAGACCAATTAAGAAGGATTGGGCAAAAACTGTTTTTAACACTAACTCTTATGGACCTAATAAAATTTGGGTACTAAAGACAGTTTGAGTTATCCTCCTAATTGCAGGTCACTATTAAAAGAAAAATCAAATGGTACTTGGATAGTAGTTGTTCTAGACATATGACAGGAGATTGAAGCAGTTTCGTAAAGCTTGAAAAGCAAAAAGGAGTAAATGTCTCTTTCGGTGGAAACAGTAAAGGAAAGATTATGGGATTTAGAATAGTGAAGATTTGAAGTCTAACTATCAACAACATTTCACTGGTAAAAGGTTTAAACTACAATCTTCTAAATATAAGTCAGCTTTGTGATACAGGTTTCAGAATAAATTTTCAAGAAGGTATTTTTCCTGGAGTAAGTCAAGATTTATCTCAATCCTTTATTGGGCAAAGGCATGGCAACATTTATCTTCTAGACATAAATCCAGAAAATTCTCAGTACCTTATTTCAATACAAGATGAAACAAATCTCTGGCATCGAAAGCTTGGACATGTGAATATGAAACAGATTGCCAAACTCTCTTCTAAAAAGCTAGTTCGAGGTCTTCCTAAAATAGCTTATCAAAAGTTTGAATTGTGTACCCCCTGTATTTTGGGAAAACAGGTCAAAAGTTCCTTTAAACCAATAAATCAGGTTTCTACCAATCGTGTTGTGCAACTTCTTTATATGGATCTTTTTGGACCAACAAGAACTTAGTCTAGTAATTGTGAATGATTATTCACATTCCTCTTGAGTTTTTTTTTGGTCTTGTTGCAAGTAAGTATGGAACTTTCTCTTATTTTTTTAAAGTTCGCTAAGAAAATTTAGAACGAGAAAGGCTATGTTATCTCAAGCATAAAATCAGAGCATGGAGGAGAATTTGAAAATCAAGACTTTGCAAACTTCTGTGATGAATCTGGTTTTCAACATGTTTTCTCCTTTCCATATACTCTAGAATAAAACGGAGTTGCGGGAAGGAGAAATAGATCTTTACATGAGATGACCAAAACTCTATTGATAGATAGCAAAATCTCTTTCCAGTTTTGGACAGAAGCAGTCTTTACTGCCTCTTATATAATCAACATGGTGTTTTTAAGGCCTATCTTAGAGAAGACTCCCTATGAAGTATATAAAGGGAATAAGCCTAACATCTCTTACTTTCATATTTTTGGCTGTAAGTGTTATATCTTGAAGAATGCAAATGATCAATATGAAAAATTTGAAGAACGATTGAATAAAAGAATATTTCTTGGCTATTCTATATCAAGTAAAGCTTATAGGGTCTTCAACAAGAATACTTAGACTGTCGAAAAATCAATGAATGTCAGATTTCAGGAAAGTATTCAGAGTCAACCAAACCAGACTCAACTTGAAAAATCTGAACCTATTTCATACTTAATAAAGTCTGATTCCCCTGGAGAACTTCAATCTTCTGGAGAATAGGGTCAAGCAAAACTAATTTTAGAAGAATAAAAGGAAATAGATGATCAGTTGACCTCAAAAGAAAACGACAAATCAAATAGCAACTGGAAGCAAAAATCAAGTCATCCCAAAGAACTCATCATTGGCAATTTAGATGAAAGAATTCGCACCAGATCAAAGTAAAAAGAAGATTCCAGTGCAATAGCACTTATTTCAGAGATAGAACCAAAAGGAGTAGAAAAAACATTGTCTGACGAAAGCTAGATAGAAGTTATGCAAGAAGAAGTTAGACAATTCGGTGTTAATAATGTCTAGGAGCTGATTCCTAAACCAAAAGGAAAATCTGTGATCGAAATGAAGTGAGTGTTTAGAAACAATATGTATGAAAAAGGTAAAGTAACCAGAAACAAAGCAAGACTTGTGGCAAAAGGTTACACGCAAGAAGATGGAATAGACTATGATGAGACTTATACACCAGTAGCAAGGTTAGAAGCAATTAGACTATAACTCGCATTTGCCTGTTTTCAAAAATTCAGGTTATTTTAGATGGACGTCAAAAGCACTTTCCTTAATTGATTTATACAAGAATAAGTCTATGTGGAACAACCGCTAGGACTTGAAGATTCCAGAAAACTAGCCTTTATCTATAGACTGAAGAAGGCGTTGTATGATCTAAAACAGGCACCTTGAGCCTCATATAAGAGGTTGAGTAAATTTTTAATAAATAATGGCTTTGAAAGAGGAAAGATTGACACAACCTTATTTATTATAAGGGAAGAAAAAGATTTTCTACTCGTTCAAATTTATGTAGATGATATAATTTTTTGATCTTCTAATGAGAATCTATGCAAGATGTTTCCAAGATCTATGCAAGAAGAATTTGAAATGAGCATGATAAGTGAATTAACTTTCTTTCTAGGTCTGTAAGTCAGATAATCAAGGAAAGGAATATTCATTCACCGGGAGAAATATGCTAAAGATGTTATCAAGAAGTTTGGAATGGAGAACTGCAAGAAAACATAAACTCCCATGTCAAGCTCATCAAACCTTTACAAGGATGAAGATGGAAAGAAAGTTGATCAAAAACTACACGGAAGCATGATTGGTTCTCTTCTTTATCTCACTGTCTCTCGACCTGACATTCTATTTAGTGTTTGTATGTGTACTAGATTTCAATCTGACCCCAAAGAATCACATCTTAGCGTTGTTAAACGTATTATCAAATATATTACGACTTATCCTAAGTTAGGTCTGTGGTATCCAAAGGGAGGATACTTTACTTTACTTGGTTATTCTGATACTGATCTAGCTGGTTGTAAAATCGACAGGAAAATTACGTCAGGTACATGTCAATCGTTGGGACAAATGCTAGTATTATGGTTCTCAAGAAAGCAAAGTATTATTCTCTACTGCAGAAGTAGAATATGTTGCTCTTGGAAGTTGCTGCTCACAAATTATGTGGATTAGGCAACAACTAAGAGACTTTGGAATAGAAGAATTCTGCACAAATATTAGATGTGACAATACAAGTGCTATCAATCTTACCAAAAATCCAATTCTTCATTCAAGAGCAAAGCATATCGAGATTCGTCATCACTTCATAAGAAATCATGTACAGAATGGTGAGATTAATGTTAAATTTATCGATTTGAAGAACCAACTGGTGGATATTTTCACCAAACCATTGGAGAAAAGCTTATTTGAGTCCATTCATAGTAAGCTGAATATCATTCTTCCCTCAAACTAAAGTCTATGGTCGATCAAACTCAACAACTCAACATATGGAAATTACTTCAGTTTGAAATTCTTCCTAATCCAGGTAATTTTATTTTAATTTTGGCACATAAGTAATGAACAAGTATGTTTATCTCTAAATCATCGCTTGCCTTTTTTATTTTTGGAAATTACAATTTTTTTGCTGATTTTTTTTCGGAATTTATTTCAAAATTTTTGGCAGTTACCTTTTTATTTTTTTTCGAAAAGGCAATTTTCCTTATGACGGTCCATTTGTTTATTTCAATTTCTTTAAATTCTCCATAATTTTTTCTTTACGAGCACAGTATGCTTTCAAACCCTAACTCTCAAACTCTCGCCTCTATTAAATACTCTTGCAAAAGTACTCCAAATTTGCCCCAATGTCGTTCTAAAGGAAATCTTCTCGCATTACTAACTGCGACTCTCAGAATATGCCTGAAGGACCAACTCACTTTAATCTGATCGGATAAGATTCACCCCAGAGTTCTCCTCCCCATTCTGCAGATGAGGAAGTTACTTAGGAAGTGGCCCTCATTTCAGTAAAGAAGCCTGAGATACTCTTCAAACACTATAAGTTTCTGAAAATAGGTGGAAGTCCTATGGACTTCATCAGTAACTTTCTAAAAGAGAATGGCTACGGAAATGAAACTCTATTTTTGAGAGAAATGGAAAGGTTAGGACTGGCACCGGAACTGCAAAGAATGAATTTTTGAACTTTCCTTTTGATCCTCGTTTTGGGTTAGAAAATCAGCCCAAAGATAAAGATGACAATGAGAGGATCTTTAAAAATTTCCAACCAAAGATGGGTGTGGCGGCTGAAATAATTGGAGAAAGAACGAAACTGTTTCGTTCAAAAGAGCATAAAAATGTTTATACTCAAATGCTGAACAGAGGGGTTATCAACCCTCGAACAGTAGATTTTGACTTTCTGGATACTATCAAGGTTAACTTAAGAGAGAAGTTAGCCAAACTTCAGATGGAGAAATTTTGTGTAGAGACGTCTAAAGCATATCCTGAATTAACGGCATATTTTTACTCAAATCTGTCTATTTTGGATCCTTCTCATATACAATTTACTGTATGTGATCGAGTTTTTGATGTAGATATGGATCTCTTGGCTAACATCTTGGGAGTAGAAAGAAGTGCTTTTCTGCCCATTAATGTGTCCATTACACAAGCCACTAAGTTTCTTGTGAGAGACAGATTTCCGAGTGGAAGTATCACTTAATCTCGAATGCCTGCTTCAAATATCCCACTGCATAAGATAGTAATTAATTGCATCAGACCCAAGGCTTCTTCTAAGACTGATGTTTCAAGATTTGAAGCAAAGATAATGTAGGCAATATGCAATGGAGTCTCTTTTTCACTCCCGCACTTTATCTTTTTGCACATGTACAGAATAGTGATGAAGGGAAAAGGGCAATTGGCCTACTCTACTTTGATAACGAGGCTATCCAAGCACTTTCAGATTTAGCGACCATCTCAACTTCGATCAAGGACTCTTGCTCCTACGGAAATTGGAATGAAAATGATCTCCAAGATGAGGCTAAAAGATCTTTATAAAGCCCTGGATCTTCTAAAGAAGGAATCATCTAGCAAAATCAAGGAAAAATCTGTTGTTGCAGAGAAATGCAAAGGAAAGGTTGTTGTCTAGAAGACATCAAAGAAGAAGAAATCTATCCTTCTACAAGATGAAGAGGAGGAAGATGATGATTTGACAAACTCTGCCATTACCTTGCGTAATCTTAAAGGTTTTGCTAATTCTGAGGAAAAGGAAGAAGAAGAGGGTGAAAAGGAATAGGAAGAAGAAAGTGATGTTGAAGAGTTTGAAGAGAAGGAGGATGAGGATGAGGATGAAGACTCAGAAGGAGATGCTGGAGTGAACCAACAACTGGAAGACACTAAGGAAACTAGGGACATTGATGCCCCTAAAGTTGAGGAGACTGAACTAGAAAAGCAATCTCATGCTAGAAAGGAGAAGGTGCAAGAAGGAGAAATTTCATCTCAACTTGAAGGCACTAAAATAGGGGGAGAACATGAGAAAACTCCACTTGTTGCACCTACTACTAGTGATGGTATCAATAGATCTCTTGCAGATGCTGAAGATATATTCACATCTCATTTCCTTGAAGTCCCAGCTGAAGGTCTTGAAGAAGAAACTCCAAGTCAAGGGAAGCAACAAACTGCACACGTTTAGGTTGACGTTTCTTCACTTCTAGATGCTCCACATATTCATTTTGCGGAAGTTAGTGCCCAAACTGAACTTGAAGCAAACTATCCAAGGATAGAACTCCTCCTAGAGATAAAGGCACAACAATATGCGATGGAGTTTGAGATTCAGAAGTTGCATGCTGCTTTAGGATCTACCTCAGAATTCCTTACGGACAAGGTATAGTCTCTTGACACTCAGGTTCAAACATTGAATCAATAGAATTTGCAGACTGTAACCAAAGTGGAGACTGTCTATCTCCAGTGCCTACATAAACTTGAGGAGACCGTGTAGTCTTTGGAGGATTTCCGACTTGTTCGTGTACCAAAACAGCCCAAATTATCTTCTTCAACTCGACCTCTTTTTATACTTAACTGACTTTATCTTTTTGCTAATGACAAAAAGGGGGAGAGAGAGCAGATTTAAAGTTTTTGACAATTTAAGTTTTTGACATTTTTGTGGTTTGAACTGGATGTTTTTTCTTGTGGTGCTTTGGTGCTTAAACCTTTGAACTTATGTTTGAATTCTAATTGGCATTGTTGTTGCAGAACTAATTAAGACTAATGTGTTTTGTTGTTGCAAATTCCTATGTTATTCAATTTTATAATGATCCGTTCTAGTTATAGACTATCATGCGCTGCTAAAGTGTTGTTTTGCAGGATATAATATATAAATCTACATGAAAGTTTTGTCACCATAAAAAATGGAGAGATTGTTGAGAAAACTCCTATTAAATTTTGAAGTTGACAAAACTTTCATACTCTTATTCTTATTCTAAGAAATACTAGACTTCTGTGGAATTTTGTCAAAACCTATTTTACATCAGAAGTCTGTCCCACTCTGACAAAGATCCAGACTGAACCCAAGTGAACCATGGAGATATAATCAAACTCATGATTATTGATCCTTCAACAAGGATTCAGTACGAACAAGATATATCTAGCTCTCTGGTTGAAAATCTCACTTACCTTTCAAAAATATTGATAAAATCAATCACGGATTGGTGAAATCAATTTCGAAAACAAGTTCTTTTTTAGAAATAATATACTTATGGAAACCAAGATTCTGATTATGTAGGCGACCAGGATCATCGAACTTTCACCTCAATCTTCAAATAGCTACAAGATCTATTTGATTGATTATGTCCAATGGATTGATTGGAAGAATTCCTCTAAATAGTGCCAATGGTCATAAAGGCATGGGGGAGTATTTAAGGAGGTTTTTCAAGTCATTTGAAGGCGTGCATGAAAATTAGAATTCCAAAGTTTAAATCTTCTCAAAGCACTTGTTCTTCATCGATAATGTTCATATTTGTACTCAAAAGAGAAAAAACACAAAGAAGTGACTTAGTGAAAGAAAAAGAAACTCTTTACTGAACAATCAGACTCATATTGTTGTAATTCTCTTTCGATTTATAGTAAAATCCAACCAGAAGGCTGTCAACGTGAAAGAGTGGACGTATGCTTAATTTAAGCCAAACAACTATAAATCTTATGTTCAATTTTTTCTTCCCTTAACTCATTTAATCTATTTGTTGTAATATTTTTCTAAGTTTCGCTATTTTTCTAAACATCTTATTTGAGTCTGAATCTATATAAGAAGTCTGGTGTCAGACAGACTCAGTTTGAAGAAAAATATTTTTTATTGTATCTTTAGATCAATATGTTTTTACACCTATTCACCCCCCTCTAGGTGTTAATACTAACTCTTTCAAATCCAACTATTATTTTGACGATTAAGGTTATATATACAAGCAACCTTGTTATACTAATCCTTGTGCATTCCCTAACAGATTGCTTTTCCGAGTGCATATCGCTAGCAAGGTTCCTTGTTTTGATAGTTGCAACTCATTGGGAGAAGTTCAGCAATAAAAAACTATAGCATTCTCGTGTGAGTCTCCCTACTACAAATACCTGCCGATCACTTCATCTTGCTAATCATACCATTAAATTGATGTAGCTAGCAAGTATAACCTAGAGAGATGTGGACAAGTGATTTTAGAGAATCTTGGTAAATTAAAGCAGCATTGAAAAAGTCAAGATCGAGTCTAAACTTAGAGGGTAAAGTTTAGATTCTGGGCAAAAATTTAGAAGCAGTTTTGTGAGTGTGCACCAAACTATAATAATTAGTAAGAGTTTAGGAAAAGAGGATTTGTACACAAGACTTTATAGTGGCTCGGCTTAAATTAAGTTTACGTCCACTCTCCTACGCTAATAGCCTACTGGCTAGATTCCACTAAATGATCAATTGAGATATTACAATAATGAGTGACCATACCCAGTGTATGATAAGTCTCACTATCTCACTTAATTATTGCTCCAGTATTGCTTCTCAAGATTACAAATTGTAGCCCACGAAAGACAATTGTATGTTGTCGAAATAAGCTTAGACTTTCGAATTCTAGATTCTGGACTTTGTCTATTACTTGCTCCTTGGTACTTTGATCTCCTTTTATACTCTTCCATTTCTAAACTAGTCGTTGGATAGTTTCTAGAAGATTATCTTCCAGTCTATCCATTGGACAAATATATGTCAAGAAGATAGAGTGATTGTTGAGTGACAAAATCTGAATCTCCACTTGATTATAGTCACTCATACAACAAGCATTTTGGTTTCCATAAGTAGAGCTTCTCTATTTTAGAAAGATCTTGTCTCTATACTGATTTGCCAATCAATTAAGATGTTTTGCATTACAATGTTAGTTTGCAAAACAATCTTTAGGATTGAGTTAATCAAATCTTTCTGAATGAAATCTGACCTAGATCACTAAGTCCTACTTTCGTATTTGCGAGACTATATAGATGTTCTGAACTTATCACATTCTAAACTTGTGTTATATTTAGAACTTGTGTCAAGATGGGAATGCCAATCGTTTTTTTTTTTTTTTTTTTTTAGTATGAAGATATTCATCTTCAATGTAATGTCTAAACCTATTATGTTTCAAGTAGATTTCACAATATCCACCTAAATCTAAACAAGATCAAGATTGCTATAGGCTTCTCTTCCAAATGCAATTCCTTGAATCAAAATACTTCAAGACATTTATCACACTTACTAAACATTCATGGATAGTTTTGTTAACTTCAAAATCTATTAGAAAGTTTTCTCAATAATTAGCATCTTGCATCTCTCTATTACATCCCTCAATTACAAAAGAAAGAGAATATTTATATATAGTAGTTATTCATAATCTCAAACCCAAATTATCAATAAAATATAAGCTCGAACTATGAAAGCTCTCTGGTAGCTCAGGGGCGCTAACCCCCGCGATCCCCGCTATGGAGGCCCAAGCAGGACCCTGTCCCATCCTGTTGATGGGAAGTATAAACCAAACCCCCAACAAATCTAATCTTAACTCAACCCTCTTCAATCCTTCCCTTGTCTTGAGCAGGCATAAGAAAAGCAATACAAGATCATCTATAGAAAACTGATCATATGGTTTCACCGAAAAGAAATGTACTTTCACCAAAATTAGAGACAGCTACCTAACAATATGGATATAACAGATGGTCATTAAATAATTGCATGTCACTCAAGACTCGTTAGAAGGGAGTTCCTGTCTTGACTTGGAATAGGGGCTTGACAAAGCCGGCTTTTCCTCATGGAATCCTTATCAATCCAACGTAATAGACAGCGACAGCCACTCCGATCTTATCGAAAAACCACCTAATTTCGTGTTTTATAAAGATTTATTTGATGTCATTCTATTGTTTAATGCAATCTGTCCTTAGTGATTGAAACGTGACTCCACTTTATTTGGTTTATTGCTTCTTACGCAATGATGGTCCATTTTTTTGATTTGGATAGGTGTTGCTTTTCCCCTCAAATTTGGGCCCTTTTCCTTCACCGGTAGAAGAACAAGACGGCTACATCGCTACAAATTTACGCATACGATTTATATAAACAAGTTATTTGGAAATGATTCGGTAAGGTAATGCCACGGAAAAATCAGAGCAGCGTACAGTGAATTCCATGAATAATCTGAGCTCATTTACTTGTTCGTCGCTTTATTGTAGTTGCTTAATTATTGTACTTCTTAGCTACAAAATCTTGCTTGAATTTTCTTCAAGCAACCTAGTCAATTAAAAATAAAATAAAAGAGGTTAATACCTAGAATATCTAAACTCAAACCGGTACACCTATGACAAATTTATCTCAAATTAATTTTTTAATAACCAAATAATCCCAAATTGGTATAATTATGATAAATTTACTTTTACCGTCAAATTGTTTAGTTAGATGACACGTGAAAATTGACTAATATATTGGTTTGAGGTTTTACCCTTCATTTGTCAGAGATGTACCAGTTTATGGGTTTTCACAATATTTAATCCAATTTAACTGAAACTAACAAAGAGTAAATTTATTAGAATTATACCAGTTTAGGATTTTTTTTGTGGTAAAAAAAATTAGTTTTGAGTAAATTTATCATATATGTATTAATTTTGGGTTTTTGGTGGTTAAAAATTAATATGGGATAAATTTGTCATATGTATACTAATTTGGGGTTTTTCATGGAATTAACCAAAAGAAAAAAAAAAAAAAACTATGCTGGTGCCGGGAACCCCCTTTTGTATAGTTTGGTCAAAGTCAATATAATTCTTACATTTACCCAAAAAAAAAAAAACAAAACAAAAATTACCTACCTATGGGCAACTGCATTGATATTTGTTCTCTCCTGCTTCGATGCAGTCAAGAGTTCAAATCCCCACGTTGCTATCGCAATTTAAGTGGGGGCCCTAGCGGTGGGTTGTTAGGCCAACTTCCCCCGAGATATAGTCATCTAAATAGCTACGGTGAGGTCTGACGGTGTCACCGGGCACCGGTGGGCCATGTGACCCTGACTAGCGTAGCAAAGGGGGGCTCCAGCAGATCCTCGGTTACCCAAAAAAAAAAAAAAAAATGACCTTTGCAATACTCAACGATAAGTCCACGAATTTTAGTTGAATATTCAGGCACAAATGAAGTGTCCTGGCCTTGAGTGTTGAAGCCTTAATTCTGATTAACTCTGGACCATCATGATATTATGAATTGATTGAAATTTTCCTCCATTGATCTTAGTCAAAATTAGCTCTTATACCTTGCAATGCAATTTTTCAAGATTTTTTTTTTTGACATAATGGTGTGCTCAAGCAGGAATTGCTAGCTGAAGTATATTTCGATAAACTACATGAAGAAAATGACATGATTGTGAACTCACAACAGGCACCTCTACATTAGCTGTTCCCGGTTTTAGATAAGAATCTACTCGAATAAAATAATACACAAAACTTTCTTTGAAAATTCCCGTGATTTTGCCTAAAATATATTATATTCGATAGCGTTATAAAAACTTATTTCTGCTGACAATTAAGAAATTTTAGTTAGATTATTTACATAAGATGAAACTACAGAAGAATCAACTTCATAAATTAGCTCTTTTACCTTAAAATGCAAGTTTTTTAATAAAATTTAAGTTGACATAACATTGTGATCATGCAGGAACAGGTAGCTGAAATATAAATCAATAAGCTACACGGAGAAGATGACATGATTGTGAACTCACAATAAGCACATCTATTAGCTGTTTCTGGTTTTAGATAAGAATCTACTGGGATAAAATTAAACACAAAGGTTTCTTTGAAACTTCCCGTGATTTTGCCTTGGATATGTTATACTCGACAGCACTACACAAGTTATGCCTGCCGACAATTAAGAAATTTTAGTTAGCTATTCACATAAGATGAAAAGCAAAAGAATAAAATACTAGACATATAATCGCAAACTTTTTTACACGAAACAAGAAAATGAATAGCTTGCTGTCGAAGGCAAAAATATTTAACAGGAACTTGGAAAAAACAAAAATGACATAACTAAAATAAACCAAAACTCTTACGATGTATTAAGCAGACACGGAGCAGTTTAACAGTTCAGAGACCATGAAAAGCCTCATCTTTTGCAACCACAGCCTAAACCCTCTAGGCAACACATAAACCAAAAACCTCACCAGCCCTCACCAGACTAGAGGCATGGCAGAGAGCCCAGTGACTCACCTACTCACAAAGCTTGCACAATTCTTTGAGAACGAGGTACGGCACCTGACGGGCGGTCAGGAAGAAGCCCTCTCAGTGAGAGGAGAAATGGAGCGTGTCCAGGCCTTCCTCAGGGCCGCAGATTCCCTCGAGGAAAGCGACGATGAGGTCAAAGTGTGGGTGAAGCAGTTGAGAAACACATCCTACGAAATGGAGGACGCACTTGACGAGTTCTCGTTGATCCTGAGACACGATCATGGAGTTGGGTTCACTAGCCTTATCAGCAAGATGTCCTGCTGCATCAAGAATCTCAAGGCTCGATACCGTGTCATGTCTGAGATAAAGCGCATCAACTCCAGAATAAAGGGCATATGCGATGGGCACCAGAAGCTGCGCCACAAATTCAGCGGGGCTCAACAAGATCCAGGCTCAACCGGTGCAGATAACACATGGCAGGAACACCGAGGCAATACCCTTATCCTAGATAAAACTAACAGAGTGGGCATTGAGCAGCCGAAGAACGAGCTGGTCAGGCAGTTACTTGAGGGGACTCTCAGGCGAAGGGTCTTCTCTGTTGTGGGAATGGGAGGGTCGGGCAAAACCTCTCTGGTGAAGGAAGTTCTCGAAGACCCCACCGTGAAGAAGTATTTCACAGTATATGCTTGGATCACTCTCTCATGGTCCTCGACGATTGAAGAGGCCCTCAAAGACATGCTTGATCAGATCATGAGGGTGATCAAGAAACCGATCCCTCCAGGAGCCAACACTATGAATAGTCATTGGCTGAAGATGTTCATCAAGGACCTACTTCAGAGCAGGAGGTACCTGATTGTCCTCAACGACGTATGGCGCATCAAGGAATGGGACGCACTCAAGCACACCTTTCCCAACAACAGTCATGGAAGCCGAGTAATCATCACAACCCGGAATGCCGATCTGGCATATGCCTCCTGCAAGGAGTTCAACGGGCTGGTAAAAAATATGAAGCTGCTCAATCCCAGACAGTCGTGGGAGCTTTTCTGTCAGAAAACGTTTCAGGGGAATTCGTGTCCTTCCCACCTCGAGGAGATATGTACGAACATTTTGGGAAAATGTGAAGGACTACCACTCGCAATTGTGGCCATCAGTGGTGTTCTGGCTGCAAAAGACAAACAGAGGATTGAGGAATGGGATGTGGTGAGGCGCAGACTTTGTGTCGGGATCGATGGCAACGATAAGCTCAAGAACTTGAAGAGGGTTCTTATCCTCAGTTTTGGGGACCTGCCATATAACCTGAAGTCCTGTTTCTTGCACTTGAGTGTATTTCCCTGGGGTCACCTGATTGAGTACAGGAGACTGATCCGGCTCTGGGTGGCGGAAGGGTTTGTCGAGAGAAAAGAAGGCAAGACACTCGAAGAAGTTGCAATGGACTACTTCAGCGAGCTCTTGAACAGAAGCCTAATCTTTGTGGCTGAAACGACAACTGACGGAAGGGTCAAGTTGTGCCGCCTCCATGATTTCCATTGGGTAATAATAACTTTAATATCGAGAGATCAAAGCTTTGCAACAATCGCCAGAGAGCAGACCGACATGTGGCCAGATAAAGTTCGCCGCCTTTCATTGCACAACCGCATGCAAGCTGCACAGCAAAACAGGTCACTTTCTCATCTGCGTTCTCTATACATGTTCGGCGTAGACAGGGCATCCATTGACATTGTCCTAGGATCTGACATCAAGCTGCTCAATGTCTTAGACTTGCAAGCCACACCTTTGTCAAGGTTCCCAGTTCAAGTCGTTGACTGGTACTACCTAAGATATTTAAGCTGCAGGCATACTGAGGTTAAAACAATTCCTACTTCAATAGGGCGGCTTCAGAACCTAGAGACACTAGATCTTAAGTACACAAACGTAACACGATTGCCTGTCGAAATCTTGAAGTTGCAAAAACTCCGGAATCTCTTGGTGTATCGATATGAAAACATATCCTATTTGTACTACAAGTATGGCTTCAAGGCACTCACAGAGATTGGGGCTCTGCAATCCCTTCAAAAGTTGTGCTACATAGAGGTGGACGATGAGAGGAATGTCATCTTAATGAGAGAGCTTGGGCAACTGACGCAGTTAAGCAGGTTGGGCATCCTGAAGTTGAGGAAAGAGGATGGCAGGGCTTTGTGCTCCTCAATAGCAAAATTAACCAACCTCCGTTCAATATCCGTGGCTTCGGTTGAGGACGATGAGATATTGGATCTGCAACACCTCACGTCTCCACCCCAATTACTACAGAGGATCTATTTGAAAGGGCGTCTTAGGATGCTACCAAATTGGTTAGCCACTCTCAATAGTCTTGTCAAGTTGCACTTACAATGGAGTAGGCTGAAGGATGACCCACTCGTATCACTGCAAAGTCTGCCCAACCTCATGCATCTTGAGATGCTCCAGGTCTACGAAGGAAAGACGTTATGCTTCAAATCCAAAGGTTTTAGGAAGCTGAGAATTCTGGGTCTCAACAACTTTGATGAACTCAGATTTGTGGAAGTGGAGGAAGGAGCAATGCCTTGCCTTGAAAAGTTGATCATTCAGCGCTGCAAGCTACTGGTGAAGCTGCCATCAGGCATTGAGTATCTGACCAAGCTCAAAGTACTTGAGTTCGTTAACATGCCTGATGAGTTGGTCAAGAAATTTGTGCAAGATGAGCAAGACGAGGATTATCAGAAGGTCACACATTCCAGAAGTTTACTATGGATATTGGACAGATGAAGGCTGGGACGTCCAATCCATAGAGAGATCATCGTCCGTTGGTGACAACTCTTCTTGCCAAGCCACTAGCATGTGTAGCAGTACGTTCCCTACATGCTGGAAGTAATGGATTGAGCCTTTTTCTCATGATCTGAAAATAGTATGAGCATTATGTTTGCCATGTACGTGTTAGTTATAGTGTGACTGTAAGTATAGCAAATGTTGACGATCTAATACATATCTAAAAAATGTAAATACTAGTGCAAGGTAATTTTCTATGCCTGTAAATGACATGAATGAAGCAGCTAGTTCACTGTATTCTCCTCTTGAAATGTGCTTCCACCTTGAGTGTCGTGTGTTCTTCAATCAAGAATAACATTAAGCTCGCAACCATGCCAATGAAAGATGACCAACCTATGATAGACAACTAAACTGGAGTACATTTATTAAGACTACGGATTGCTTACAGGGGAAAGAACAGACAACGTTATCTAAAGCATTTTGCAGTGGGAAGATACAGAACTGCTGTTAACGTGAAAGGCTCAATATACTTATATTCGTTGCCACCTTACTGTACAGATTAAAACCCTGGCACAATTCTTCTACTTGTTCCTTTGTGAATGTCATTGTCAGACACAATCTCAATAACAGATAGAGGATATATTGGAAGTAATAGCGTTCTAAAACCAGCCTAAACGGAATATTTTCCACTGGCCCTGGATCTCTTGCTATCCTACTATCATCTCCATATCAATTTGGCGTGCGTATGTTTGGCAAATGATCCACCTAGTATTTTGACAGCTGAGGTTGTATACAAGCAACCTTGTTATGCTAATCCATGTGCATTCCCTAACAGATTGCTCTTCTGAGTTTATACTGCCTGCAAGTTTTATTGTTCTGATAGTTGCGACTTGTTGGGGGATCTCCAGCAATCGAAAACTTTAGCATTATCTTGCGTAAGTCTCCCTGCAACAGATACCTGCCGATCACTTCATCTTCCTAATCATACCATTAGATTGATCATCGGCCACATACTCGAGGAAGTTGAATTCTCTCTCTTTTTTTTTTTTGGTCGAAACATCGGTGCCTCTTCAAAAAGTCATTTTTTTCGTTGTTTGTCTAACAGGGGACATTATCTTTAAATATGGTTAGACATATTGTTAGTTGGAGTTCTCAAAGTATATGGCACATTCCTTGATACAAATTTGAAATAATAGATTAACTGAAAGTGTTAGTACGAACACCTAGAGGGGGTAAATAGGTATTTAAAAGAAGTCTTCGCAAATAAATGCGGAATAAAATAAATTGCAAGCAAAGTCTAAATAAGGAATGGAGTCAGATAAGTGAGCCACTAGACTTTTGGTAGATGTTCAGAATATGTTATGCAATGGAATAGACTTCTAAAATAACCTATAGATAAGTAACAGACTTAAATATGAAGAGTTAAAAAAAGAGAATGTTGCATATGAAATTTATAGTGGTTCGGCTTAGATCAAGCATACGTCCATTCTCCCACGCTAACAGCCTTCTGGCTGGATTTTACTATGCAATCAACAAGAGATTACAACTTTGAGTGCAAACACGTAGTGATAGATCATACTATCTCACTAAGTCACTCTTTTGGTATTTCTCTCACGATCACAAACATCTAAGCTCACCAAAGACAAGTGTATGATCGAAGGTTACTCAGACTTTGGAATTATAAATTCTACGCTCCGTCACTTACTTGCTCATTTTGGATGTCCATCATTTTGAATGCTTCCATTTCATTAAAGCAAAATATAAAATCTCCATAGATAATCAAATATTATTTCTCAATTCATCATAACAAAGTATTTAAGGGAGAATAAATTAATATCACGTAAAACAAATTTTCACTTTGCAAAATATGACAATATGAGAGCATAAAATCAATTCAAATAAACTCAATTGTCTCTAAGCAAGATTTCAAAAACAATCACACGATTCTTTCTTCAATAAATCATAGAATACAGTCATTATAAAATCCGAATCAATCAAGGCACAAAGAGAATATATCGAAATCTCAAATCATTTTATCATAAAAACGGTCCATTTCCAATGTCCCTCGGACAAATCATTTTCCCCTTTTTGTGAAAACCATACGATTCATGCGGATGTCCATACATTTACACATCCAATTCACCCCATCAGATCAAAACACATGAAATTAGACAATTTTTCACTTCTGGATGAATAGTGCGCATATACAGTATTTTGTGAACAGTGCACTATGAACAATGAAATTCCAGAATTAAATAATTAATAAATTAAATTCAAAAATTAAGCAAATCATTAATTAATACAAACAATCAATTAATCAAGGCAAAACATGCTTAATTAAACACAGAAGCCTTAATAAACAACATTAAGTAAAATAAAGCAAGACTAAGCTAAGCTAATCTTAAACATCTATCTAACCACCTATCTTAGGGTTAATACAACTTAATTAAACCTCCTACACTAGAATTAACCCTAACTAAACCAACCTTAAGCAAGTTTATGCATTAATCGACGGATTAGGAGCTAAACTCACTCGTTAAGCAAGCCGAAGATACGAACGTGGCGATGATGACGAAGGCTACGCATGGGGACCTCGACCACAGCGATCCAAGGCGGTCCCGGGGTCAAAACAGCAGCAAGCAACTCAAACTCCCTCTGCAACACTGGAAAACTAAACTGCCGGAGGAGGAAAGGGATTGAGCAGGCTTATCGAAGCTCCGACGAGCGACTGGCCGGTGACCGGCGGCACCTAGAGGTCAAGGGGGACTGGCTGGTGGTTGGACTGGGCAGAGGTTGGGTCGAAACAGGAGGAAAACGGCTGAAAGGGCAAAACTACACAGGGACAGGCAGATAGGCGGACAGACCGACGGTGACTTATGGCCAGTAGGCAGGTTGGCCAGTAGCTCCGTCTGGCGAACAACTGCCGTGGGGCATATGGACTGGGCCTCTTGAGCACAATGGTGGGTGGCATGGGCGGTGATTCACATAAGAAGGCAATAAACAACTCAGGTTTTTGGAGAAAGGTCTAAAGGAGAAGAAGAAGGAAGTGAGAGAAACAAGGGGAGAGAGAGGTGCAGTCGTGGGAGGCTAAAGGAGAGGAGAGAGAGTGAAGTGAGAGCTTGTGTCACACCTCCATTTAAGCCATTCAAAGCTTACTTCGACTCCCCATGCAACATGACATCATCTTCTCTCTCTTCTTTTGCCTTTTTCTCAAAATATCTAGGAGTAAAATGGTCATTTCCACCTTGCACATTGCCCAATTTGCCCTTGGGCTAAAATGAAGGGTGGGCCTAAGAAACATGCTAGGAAATGAATAGGAAAGGACTCGTGAATTGGTTGGGCTCGAAACGGCTCAAGGTTAGACAATGGGCTCAGAAGGGTAAATTGGTCAGTTGGGTCCAACGGGCTCACTTGCTTGTCTTGGGTCCACCATGGTGGCTATTCCACCTTGGGCTTGAGGCCCACACTGGCCTTGCCTAGCCCACATCCTCACAGGCTTGTTTTCTCGGTCCATAAGTCTTTTTCCCAAATACTTGGCTTAACTAGCACTGTCGACTGTCGAAGTAGCATCGTCCAAAAGTTCGTCCCAAACGCTCCCGAAAATTCGAAATCCAATCTTGGATTCTCATGCCCTGTCAATTTCGCCTGAATGTCATTTTGGTACAACTCAAACTGATAGGCGGCCTCGAGGATTCATGTGTAACCGACTCGTGCCAAACCACGTTCAAGACATCTCGATACATGGACGTCATTCACTTCATGAAATTGCAGAGGATGGATTCTTATTTCAAAGTACACGATTACCGATGATCGACATAGGGTCGTTTGCAGGCTCGATAATAGTAAACGGAATCACTCGTCGTTCTATTATGTTCTGTCCGCGAATCGACTTCTAGTTGTCTCTGAAATCGACCTACCTATCTACAGGATCATCCTCACGCAAATCTCATGGTCAAGTCGTTTTTCTAGGTCAAGTTGTTTAATCGCATGAGTTCTGTCCTTCTTAGCCTTTTCTCTCAAGGTCAGTATCTTGGGAGTGATCAATTCCAAGTAAGATCAACCAACAATACATTGACAAAATTCACGTTCATTTATCTCTCAAAGGGCTTAAATTTTAAGACGTCACAACAATGGTAATGGAAGCCGGGTGATCATCACAGCCCCAAATGCCGATCTGGCATCAACTTCCTGCAAGGAGTTCAACGGGCAGTTAAAAAATGTGGAGCCACTTGATCCTGCTCAGTCGTGGCAGCTTTTCTGTCAGAAGACGTTTCAGGGGAATCCGTGCCCTTCCCACCTGGAGGAGATATGTGAGTACATTTTGAGAAAGTGTGAAGGACTACCGCTCGCAATTGTGGCCATCAGTGGTGTTCTGGCTGCAAAAGACAAACGGAGGATCTATGAATGGGAATTGGTTCGTTGCAGTCTTCGTACTGAGATTGACTGCAACGACAAACTCAAATACTTGAAAAGAGTTCTTTTGCTGAGCTTTAATGATCTGCCCTACTACCTAAAATCCTGTTTCTTGCACTTGAGTTTATTTCCCGAGGGTCACCGCATTAAATGTGGGAGACTGATTCGGTTATGGGTCGCAGAAGGATTTGTTGAAAAGAAAGAAGGAAAGACCCTCGAAGACGTTGCTAAGGACTACTTCATGGAGCTGTCAAACAGAAGCTTGATAGAGGTGGCTGCTAAACGAAGTGATGGAAGGGTAAAGTATTGCCGGATCCATGATTTTCTGCGGGATATTATCACTTCAAAGTCAACCAATCAGGGTTTTGCTGAAATAGCCAAAGAAGAAAATCATGAATGGCCAGATAAAGTCCGTCGCCTGTCAATACAGAACACCCTGCATGCTCTGCAACAGAACCGGTCCTTGTCTCAACTTCGCTCTTTATATATGTTTGGGATGGAGAGATCTCTTGTGAATACAGTTCTAGCCAGTTACATGAAACTGCTCACTGTTTTGGATATGCAGGCAGCTCCATTAACGAGGTTCCCTGCTCAAGTTGGTGATTGGTATCATCTGAGATATCTAAGTTTCAGGTTCACTGAGGTGAGTACAGTCCCAAGTTCTATCGGAAAGCTTCAAAATTTAGAGACTCTAGACCTTAAACAGACAAATGTCACTGAATTGCCTGTTGAGATCTTGAAACTTCAACGACTTCGTCATCTCCTTGTTTATCGCTACAAGAATATATCCTATACATCTTTCAAATTCGGTTTTAGGGCCGTTAGGGGAATAGGAGCATTGCAATCCCTTCAAAAGCTGTGCTACGTAGAGGCAGATGACAAGAGTAGTGGCTGTGTGATGAGAGAGCTTGGAATGTTGACACAACTGGATAGGTTGGCCATTCTGAAATTGAGAAAAGAAGATGGAAGGAATTTGTGCTTGTCAATCTCGAAACTAAATAGGCTTCGAGCAATATCTGTAGCTTCTGTTGATGATGATGAGTTCATTGATCTGAAACACCTCTCTAGTCCACCTCCATTCCTTGAGAGAATCTACTTGAGAGGACGCTTGAAGGCTTTACCACACTGGCTACCCTCTCTCAGTAGCCTGATGAAATTGCACCTGAGGGGCAGTCGCCTAAAAAATGACCCTCTTGTGTCTCTCCAAAATCTGCCCAATCTGGTGCATCTTGAGTTGCTTCAGGTTTACGAAGGAAGCTCACTGTGCTTTGAAGCGGAATCCTTTAAGAAGCTAAAGACTCTGGGTCTTGATTATTTTGACGAACTCAGGTGCGTAGAAGTGGAGAAGGGAGCAATGCCTTATCTTGAGAAGTTTATCATTCAGCGTTGCAAGTTACTAGAGAAGCTTCCATCAGGTTTTGAATACCTGAAAAAGCTGAAAGTGCTGAAGATTTTTTATATGCCAGATAAGCTCGTCAAGAAGCTTGTGCGAGGTGGACAAAATGATGACTTTCAGAAAGTTGCGCATGTTCCCCAAGTATATTATGGCTACTGGAAAGACGGGGGTTGGGATGTCCAGTTAATTGATAGATCAGTGCAGACAGATCAGTGCAGAGAGATCAGATCGGTGCATGTTCCAAGCACTAGCATGAGTAGCACTCCGTACCCACCATGTTGGAAGTGAATGTACTATAAAAGTGTAACTTTGAGTCTGCGAAATGTTTCGTACTTAGCCGATACAGAGAAATACCGCTAGGCACAAGGTAAAAAGTAATAGCAAGGTAATAGCGCTATTGACCTGGCTTTCTCCAGTTACGACAAGCGCATATTGCCAGCGGATGTGGTTGTAACGTCAAGCAGCTGTAACTGCGAGTCTGTCTGTAAACGACATTTCGGAGTCGTAAAAAATAAGTTAGTAATGTCTGGAGATACATTATAAAATTGTTCGGACTTTTTCAGTCGTAGCTAACATCATCTGCCTGTTCTTCATGCTCGATGTCCTAAATTATTTTTGCCACTTTGAAAGTGCCAAGTCTCAAATCACTCCTACCCTAAGACATTTGTTAAACATACTTAATGAGGAAATTGTCAATTTTGAAACATTGATTATACAAATCACAAAAGCAATTAGTACATTGAAAACTGTAATATTCTCTCATTTAGTTGCTTAAGAAGTGTCTCGGAGACTCTTTTTTTCTTGTCAAAATCTTGAATATTAAAGGTGTGTTTAATAACAGCAAGTGCTTAAAACTGAAATTTTCACTGCATTTAAGGCATCTTTCATTTTTGAATTAAGTCTTAAAAATTGAAAATTCAACTCTTCACTTAGTTAAGTGAAAAATTTACTTAGTATGGTAAGTAAGGGGGTGCTACTTAATTTATTCAAAAGAATATATAATTGATGGCAAGTAGAATATTGCCAAATATATTGCTAAAACATCTTAACAATTGTCATTGCCTTATGTTTCGTGAGAAATTGATAATATTCAGCTATAAATTATAATCATCAAGCAACTTCTTATTGTATTTTTCAGTAGTTAATGTTGTTCACATTTAAAATTCAGTGCTTAAGGATTCACTTCTTTGGTAAAGTTATTCAGCAATGACTTAAAACATTTTATCAAGTCCGAAATTTACTTGATATGGTAAAAAAGAAGGGGTTACTAAATTCGTTCAACAGACAAAGAAAAATATTTAGTGGCCAGTAGGAGCTTGCAAAATATATTGTTTATGCTGGGCTATAATACACGGAAACGATAAGATCTTGCAATTTACGTTAACGAGAAATCACCGGAGGAATAAATGAGAAAAAATAAGGACACCAGAAATTTACGTGGTTCGGTCCGAGTATCGGTACTTACGTCCATAAGGAGAGCCAGCAACAAATAATCTACTATAATCGGAGAATTAGAATTTATAATCGCTCAATCGCTCAAGTGTTTCCCACACCTAAATTTAATCTCAAACCCTAAGTATTTATAAATAAACAACTCTCTTGGGTATAAACTCACGGCATAAAATTACCGCGTGTTCAGGCTCAAAACAATACGCTCTACATACAGCTTCGCGTATCTCTTCAAAGTTTCACGCGACTTGTGGCTTCAAAGATCATGTGCGGCTTCATAGGGTTTTTCTTTTCTCTCTTTCGCGACTCCCTTCTGCGACTTTTTTTTTTTTTTTTTCCGTAAAGGGCTTCAACAGCTCTTTTATACATGGGCTACATGTGCCCAGGTCAAACTTTGACCTGGGCCCACCTATTTCCTTTTTCTTTCACGCGTGCAGAGGAGTCCTTCATGCCAGAACTTCTACTTGCGTGTGTGCCCAAAGGACTTCGTCTTCCACGTTTCGGATTCCACAACAAAGAGAAAACTTTCCTTTTTATTTTATTTTATATTTCCTCTTTTGTGCAACTTCAAGAGTCCAACGAATCATATTTTGTAAACACTCAAACTTGATATATAATTTAACAATTCTCCACCTTGACTCGACGTTTGAAGCAAATTTATAGTGTTCATCCATGCTGCTCTCCTAACGCCCTGATAGGCGCTCACTCTCCACAGACGCCAATAGAGCTCAAGCAAAGCTTGAGCTTTGCCAAAAAAACAGACTTAGTCATCATGTCTGCCGGGTTATCTACTGTAACAATCTTTTTTACAATAACAATACCCTTAACTAAGACATCTCAGATGAAGTGGTACCTGATATTGATATGCTTCATTTGCTCATGATAAACTGGATTATACGCCAAATATATCGCACCTTGATTACCACAGTGTATATCCACACTTTTCTGTTGTAACCCAAAGTCTGAGAGCAAACTTTGTAACTATATCGCCTCATTCGCTACAAAGGTTAGTGCCATGTACTCTGCCTCAGTCGAAGACAAGGCAATGTGATCCTGTAAGGGCGCTTTCCTAATAACTACACCACCCGCTAGCGTAAATGCGTACTCTGCTAAAGATCTACAATCATCCAAGTCACCGGCGTGATCTGAATCCACAAAACCAATAGTCTCACTACCATTGCTGTTCCTTCGGTACACTATACTCACATATGTTGTCCCCTTCAAATACATGAGGATCCACTTCACAGCTTCCCAATGAGCTTTACCAAGACGCTTCATATAGTGACTAACCACGCTCATAGCTTGTGAAATATTAGGCTTAGTGCACACCATAACATACATAATGCTACTCACAACACTAGAATAAGGAACATGGGACATATGCTCCTTCTCCTCCTCAGTCTACGGTGATAATTTATCTGAAAATTTAAAGTGCTTTGCTAAAGGTGTACTTACAGATTTTGCTGACTGCATATTAAAACGTGCCGCTATCTTCTCAATATATTTCTTCTGAGATAGACGTAAAACTCCTGCAGCCCTGTCACGCAAAATCTCCATATCCAAAATTTTCTTTGCAGCACCTAAATATTTCATCTCAAATTCAGCATTTAATTGCCTCTTTAGCACATCCATATCAGACATATTGTTAGTTGCTATCGGCATATCATCAACATATAAAAGTAGATAAATCAAATAACCATCATCCAATCTCCTATAGTAAACGCAGCTATCTGTCTGACTTTTCGAATAGTTTTGACTAGCCATGAAAGTATCAAAACGTTTATACCACTACCTAGGAGACTGTTTCAGCCCATACAAAGATTTCTTTAACAAGTAAACATGATCTTCCTTACTCGGAATAGCAAATCCCTCTGGTTGCCTCATGTAAATATGCTCCTCCAACTCACCATGAAGAAACGCAATTTTCACATCTAGTTGCTCTAACCCGAGATCCTGCGAAGCAATTAAGGCAAGTAAAACACGAATAGAAGTATGTCTTACCTCAGGAGAGAACACCTCATTGTAGTCAATGCCCTCACGCTATGTATATCCCTTCGTCACAAATCTCGCCTTATACTTCGCATGTCGATGCCCTCTTTCCGTTTAAAGACCTATTTACTTCCGACAATCTTTTGGCTCTTCGGTACCTTAACCAACTCCCATGTCTGATTTCGATGGAGTGATTCCATCTCTTCACTCATAGCCCCTAGCCACTGCGATGACTCCAAACTAGCCATTACCTTAGAGTAAGACGAGGGCTCATTTGTCTCCACCTCATCACCTACAGTCAATGCATAAGCAATATATGTATAACCATAACGTACCGGTGATTTAATTTGCCTTCTCTATCTATCTGCGGCTATAATGTGCTGCGGTTTTACTAGTTGTTCATTATCACCAACTTCAGGAACTACGGCTTTATCTGCAATCTCAACTTCAATTACCTTCGAGGTCTCCAGAGTCTCCACCTGAAGCTCCACCTCACTAATGACACCACGATCCGTCTTCTCTACTGGTTGTATCTCAGAACTCCTCTATTGAAGCATTACAGTCTCGTCGAATATCACATCTCTGCTGATTAGAAAACTGGGTGATCTGGGATCAATGCACCACAGCCGGTAGCCTTTCACCCCATGTGCATAACTCAAAAATATGCACTTCTTCGCCCTCAGCTCAAGCTTACCATCACTCGCATGAGCATATGCAGGACATTCAAATATTCGTAATTCAGAATAATCAACAAGTTTTCCGACCATACTTCCTCAGGAGTCTTTCACTTGATAGCAGATGATGGAGATCGATTAACCAGGTAACATGACATGTTCACTGCTTCAGCCCAAAATTCCTTGCCAAGTCCTGTATGCAAAAGCATCCATTAAGCTCGCTCAAGCAAAGTTTTGTTTTTCCGTTCTGCCACACCATTCTGCTGTGGTGTCCCAAGTGCTATGCAGTGTCTCACAATACCTTCTTTCTCGCAGAACTCCATGTCATTATCGGCTCTCTGGCACTTAATTTGCTTATCTAACTGCTTCTCAATCAATGTCTTAAATTTCTTGAACCGATCAAACACATCATATTTATGCTTCAGAAAGTAAACACATACCTTCCTCGAACAGTTGTCAATAAATGGTAGCATATATGGGGCACCTTCTTTTGAAGGAACCGAGGACGGGCCCCAAACGTCTGAATGAATATATTCAACATGTCGTTTGGTCGAATGAATAGTTATAGCAAACTTAACTCGGTGCTACTTCCTATAGATGCAGTGTTCACATAAGTCCAACTTTCTTGCTTTCTGACCTTTCAACAACCCCCTTTCACTCATTATCGTCATACTTGCCTCACTCATGTGCCCTAAACGCATATGCCATAACTAAATCAAGTTAGAGTCTAACTCACTTAATGAAACAGCAACACTTCCAGTCATGGTCTCTCCCAGTAGATGAAAAAGAGTATTCACTTTCATCCCCTTCATCACTATCATGGCACCTCAAGAGACTTTCAGTACTCCACCTTCAGCGGTGTACCTACACCCTGTTAGAGAAAACTTCTGTATTAATTTTGAAGCTAACAAAACGTTTCCATCAGTCCAGTCTAAAGACTTACAAACTCTTTCGTCAAAGTCTGAAGACTGCCGAACCACTAGACTCAAGATTCAAAGTTTACCCTCATTGATAGTTTCTAGACCGTCGATGAAGACTTACCTAGAGTTGAGTATTTCTTTGAGGATTTGATTCTATCGACAGAATAATATCTCTCAGCAGGATATAACATCTCAGAATCTATTATTCGTTTTGATTTGGGCAATTTAGATCCGTTGATTGGTGAAGCATACTTGGAAGGTTCTACTTATGGAAACCTAGATCCTGATTATATGGGCGAGCAGGATTTGTGGGCTATTGTCATATTCTTTAAATAATTCGAGATATCCTTAATTGATTCTATCCAACAAGTAGATTGGAAGAGCTCCTTTGGAAAATGTCAACGTGTATGAAGGCATAAAGGAGTATATAAGAAAGATGTTCCAGTTATTCAAGTGTGTGCACGATAGATAAATTCCAAAGTCTGAAGCTCCTTGTTCTTTGTCAATTCATTTTGTTGAGCATAAACTTGTACTCAAAAGAGAGTTTATACATTTGTGAGACCTTGAGGAAGTGTAGCGAGTCTCTACACTGTAGATTCAATGACGTGATACTGTAACGACTCTTTTGATTCATAGTGAAATCCAGCCGGTGGGCTGTCAGTGCGGGAGAGTGGACGTAGGCTTGGATTAAGCCGAACCACTATAAATCTTGTGTTCTTATTCTCTTCCCTAAACTCTTTTACTTTACTCGTAACTTTGTTTAATTGTTAGATTCTTGTTTCTATTTTAAAGTCTATTGTTAATCAAACTCAGGTTAAAAGTAAAGTTTTACTCTATACTTCACAAAAGTTTGTTTTCGCACATATTCACCCCCTCTAGGTGCTCATACTAGCATTCACAATTGGTATTAGAGCATTGTACTCATTTAAATTGAAGTGTTGTTATTTCAGAGTTAACATTCCATGGGTAGTATGCTGGCTCCAGGTTTGGTTGAAGGGCAAAGCAACACTAGACTGCCTTACTTTGATGGGAAGGAATACAATATATGGAAGAATAAAATGAAGGCATTCCTAAGATCGAAAGACCCTCTTGAATGGGATGTGGTAGACAAAGGAATCATTCCTAAAACTACAACAGTCTCAGAAAGGCGAAAAGAAGCTGTTGAGTCCAGCAAGATAACTCAAGATGAGATAACCAAGAGACAAGCTCTTGACGCAAAAGTAATTTATTCTTTATATTGTACACTATCTCCTACTGAATATAACAGAATATATTCTTGTGAAACAGCTAAAAAAGTCTGGGATAGATTACACATTACCTATGAAGGAACCAATCGAGTGAAAAAAACCAGAATCAATATTCTGCTCGGTCAATATGAAGCATTCAGAATGAAACCAGGAGAATTTATCACTGACATGTTTAGTCGTTTTACAAAAATCGTGAATGGTCTTGAGTATCAAGGTTAACCAATCTCTGGACCCATGAAGGTTAACAAGCTACTGTGTTGACTTTCCAAAGATTGGAATCACTAAAGACCTCAATAAATGAGACACAAGAATCATGCCACTCTCTGTTGACAAATTGGTTGGCACTCTTCAGTCTTATGAAGTGGAGCAAATCAATGAAGATGAAGATCCCAAAGGTAAAAAATCCATTGCATTAAAATCTAATGACGATTCTAATGTTACAAATTCTGAAGACGATTTGGACGATGAAGAGCTTGCTCTCATGATAAGAAGGTTTAGAAAACTGAATAAAAAGGGAAGAAGATCAATTCAAAGAAACAAAGTTCTCAAATGTTTCAAAATAAATCAGCTAAGGATGATGAATCCAATAAAGATGTGATTTGTTTTGAATGCATGAAAAAAGGGACACATCAGACCCAACTATCCCTTACTGAAGAAAAAGAAAGGAAAAGCTGAGAAATACAGAAAAACTCTCAAAGCAGAAACTTGGAGTGATAACGAGTGTAAAGAGAATGATGATGATTATGCTAATATTTGTCTAATGGCACAATCAAAATCAGATTCAGACTCTGAGACAGACTCAGACTCAAATAGTGAAATCGAGGTAAGTAATTTTGAAAGTCCTACTAAAGTCTCTAAATATATTGATGAATTATGTCTTAGTCTCAAAACCTCTCTCAAGGGGATTTCCGAATTGAAAAGAGAAAATTATGCAGTAAAGCAACAGGAGATTGTTTGGAAAGAAAAAGTTGAAAATTTGGATAAAAGTATTATTACTTTGAAAGAAAATGCAGATTCACTTTTAAATGAAAATGTACTTTTGAAAAATGATATTTCAAGTATTTCAAAAAGGTTTTCAATAGATTCTGAGAAATTAGAAAATATTCTTTCAGCACAAAGACCTTACTTTAACAAATTAGGCTTGGGAATGACTGCTGAAACCGTTCCTCTAATTGATTTTCCAAAAGTAAAGGAAAGTATTAAACAAAGACCTACAAAATTTTTTTATAGAAATCATTTCCAAAAAGTCTTTATAAAACCTGTAAGTCGCATTGCTCTTAAATGTTCTAAGTGCAACAGCTCATAACATTTTGAGAAAGAATGTCCTTTAGTTTGGAGACCCATTAAGAAGGTTTAGTTAAAGACTGTATATTGCACTAACTCTATTAGACTCAAGAAAATATGGGTATCAAAAAAAGCTTAAGTTTCTTTTTTAAATGCAGGTTACTATCAAGAAAAATGTCAAATGGTACTTGGATAGTGGATGCTCAAGACATATGACGGGAGATTCAAGTTGTTTTATAAAACTTATGCAAGTTGATGGTGGAAAAGTTTCTTTTGGAGGAAATAGTACAGGCAGAATTGTGGGATGCGGAACTATAAAGATTGGAAGTCTCACAATCAACGATGTTTCCTTAATGGAAGGACTCAACTACAACTTGCTGAGTATCAGCCAACTATGCGACACAGGTTATAAAATCAACTTTCAAGAATGAATATATTCAAGAACCAGTAAAGACTCTTCTCAGACATTCACGAGGCGAAGACATTGGAATATATATATATATATATATATATATATATCTCTTAAATATCAAACCAGAAAAATCTCAATGTCTAATTTCAATTCAACAGGAAGCTAATCTCTGGCATAGAAAACTTTGTCACATCAATATGAAGCAAATAGTCAAGATCTTTACAAAGAAGCTTGTTCATGGATTACCCAACCTGACATATCAAAAATCTGATCTATGCACACCGTGTGTACTGGGAAAACAGGTTAGAAATTCTTTCAAACCAATAAATCAAGTTTCCACTAATCGTGTGTTGCAGCTCTTGCATATGGATCTCTTTAGACCAACCAGAACCCAGAGCATTGGAGGTAAGAAATATTGCCTAGTAATAGTGGATGATTATTCACCATTCACTTGGGTATATTTCCTGGCAAGTAAGTTTGAAACCTTCTTTTATTTTATAAAATTTGCTAAGAAAGTTCAAAATGAGAAATGATATGTTATTTCAAGTATACGGACAGGTCATGGAAGTGAGTTTGAAAATCAAGACTTTGCTAAATTATGTGATAAATCTTGTTTTCAGCATGTATTCTCCTCACCATACACTCCAGAACAGAATGGAGTTGTGGAAAGGAAGAATAGATCGTTGCAAGAAATGGCTAGAACATTATTAATTGAAAGTAACATTTCCTCTTGTTTTTGGGCTAAAACAGTTTCTACAACGTGTTACATTATTAATAGTCCTCTCAAGGCCTATTATGGAGAAAACTCCCTATGAGTTGCTCAAAGGAAAGAAGACAATTGTTTCTTATTTTCATGTGTTTGGATGCAAATATTTTATATTGAAAATTTTAAACAATTGAATTGGTAAGTTTGAAGAAAAATCAGACGAATGCATCTTCCTTGGATATTCAACCACTAGCAAAGCTTATAGAGTATACAACAAAAAGACTCAATCTGTGGAGGAATCGATGAATGTCAAATTTCAAGACTCTATACAGAATCAATCGATTCAGACTCAACATGAAGAATCTGAACATGTTCAAAACTCTACAAAGTCGAAATCTCCATAAGCAACTTAAACTTCAGAAGACCAACAACGAATGATCGTTGAAGAATCAAATGCAGAAAAAGAACAACAGTCTGACAAATCATCTAGCAACTAGAAGCACAAGTCTAGTCATCCCAAAGAACTCATTATTGGTGACATTAATGAAGGAATTCGTACAAGATCCAAAAGGCGTGAAAAGTCTAGTGCTGTGGCTCTTATTTCTGAAATAAAACCCGAGAGCATAGAAGAAGCTTTAACTGATGAAAGCTGGATTAAAGTTATGCAAGAAGAACTTAGGCAATTCAATATCAATGATGTCTGGGAATTGACTCCTAAACCAAAAGGTAAATCAATCATTGGAGCTAAATGGGTTTTCAGGAACAAGATGAACGAAAAATGAAAAGCCATAAGAAACAAAGCAAGACTCGTGGCCAAAGGATATACGTAAGAAAAATTGATAGACTATGATCAGACTTACGCACCAGTAGTCAGGTTAGAAGAAATTAGATTATTACTTGCTTTTGCTTGTTATAAGAATTTCATATTATTTCAAATGGACGCCAAAAGCGTTTTCCTAAATGGATTTATCCAAGAAGAAGTCTATGTGGAACAACCACCCGGTTTTGAAGACCCGAGGAAACCAGACTATGTATTCAGATTGAAAAAGACGCTATATGGTTTAAAACGAGCACCTCGAGCTTGGTACAACAGGTTAAGTAAGTTTTTAATCCAAAATGACTTTGTTAAAGGTAAATTAGATACTACATTGTTTATCAAAAGAGAAAGCAAAAAAAAATTTACTTGTTCAAATTTATGTTAATGATATTATTTTTGAATCACCTAACGAAAATCTGTGCAAAAAATTCTCTAAGACTATGCAGGATGAGTTTGAAATGAGCATGATGGGTGAACTATCCTTCTTTATCGGACTTCAAGTAAAACAATTGAAGGAAGGAATTTTCATTCACCAAGAAAAATATGCTAAAGAACTTGTTAAAAAGTTTGGCTTGGAGAATTGCAAAAAGACCGACATACCAATGTCAAGTTCCTCGAAACTAGACAAAGATGAAGGAGGAAAGAAAGTTGACAAAAAGCTATACAGGAGTATCATTGGTTCACTTATTTATCTTACTGCTTCTAGACCTGACATTTTGTTTAGTGTTTGTATTTGTGTCAGATTTCAATCAGATCCCAAAGAATCACATTTAAATGCTGCAAAATGTATCATCAAATATGTTGCATCAACTTCTAATTTAGGTCTCTAGTATCCTAAAGAATGAGACTTTACTCTCCTTGGATATTCAGACACAGACCTAGCAAGATGCAGAGTTGATAGGAAGAGCACGTCGGGCACTTGTCAATTACTTGGGAACAGGACAGTATCTCGGTTTTCAAGAAAGCAAAGTACTGTAACTCTTTCAACAACAGAAGCAAAATGTGTGGCTCTTGGAAGTTGTTGTTCACAAATTTTGTGGATAAAGCAACAGCTAAGAGACTTTGGAATCGAAGACTCATGCACTAAGATCAAATGTGACAACACCAGCGCGATTAATCTTACCAAGAATCCAATTCTTCATTTAAGATCAATGCATATAGAGATTTGACATCATTTTATTAGAGACCATGTTCAAAATGGAGAAGTCTTGATTCAATTCATTAACTCAAAGAATCAACTAGCGGACATCTTCACAAAGCCTCTGGAGAAAAGTCAATTCAAGCTTATTCGTTCCAGACTCAATGTCTTAAAGTCTAAAGAAGTTAAGACTCAGGGATAAAAGTCTAAAGATACTCAGACTCAGAAGATCAAGATTTACGACTGTAAGTTATTTTCGTTTTTAGAAATTTATCTCACGGATAAAATCTCGAAAAGGTACGTTCATCTATTAATCTGTAATTGATTGATGTTATCTTCTCCAGTTTTTGTGATTATTGCAATCATTCATTTTCGAAAAAGAAGTTATCTTTTGAAAAGACGGTTATCTATTTTTTCAAAAAGGCAGTTATTTTTTGAAAAGTCATTTTCTATTTTTCCTTTTACGTCGTTCCGTATACCTATTTTCGACTGCCTTATATAATGATCATCTTCCTCACAAACCTTAAAAACACAGAACATCACTTTCTCACTTTTACTCTATAGTTTAATCCTCAAAAGTTTTCACCTTTTTCGTGAATCGAGTTTCGAATCTCTCAAAGACTGTGAGAATGGCGTCCCAAAGAAAGTCTTCAAGGATCGCGAACAGGGGACCACAACACATGCGTGAGGGCCCTACACATTTTGACCTCACCGAGGAAGAAGAATCCCTAAGACAGCAGCAGAGCCCACAACATTCTCAACCGCATCAATCTCCTCAAGCTAGACCTCAAGATATCGATCATAAAGTGGAGGAAGAAATCATTGAAGGCGTAGAATCAGTAAGATCTCAAAAGCCCGCTTTTATCTTTAAGCTTTACTCTGCTTTGAAGAAGGGAGGCACTCCCTTGAACTATATTGATGAATTCTTGAAAGAGAAAGGGTATCGAAATGAAACCCACTTTTTGCGTACAATAGAACGATTGGAAGTTGCTCCTAAGAGGTCGATAGAACGAGCATTTGTGAATATTCCAAGCGATCCACATATTGGAGGTCTTAGTCAGCCTGATGGGAATGATGATGCTAAAATGTACACTCATTTTAAGCCTAGACTAGGTGTTGGGGCGAATATTCGAAGCAAAAGGACAGATTTGTTTTGCTCGGATGAACACAAGCGACTTTACACTAAGTTACTAAAGAGAGGGGTGATCAACCCAAGAAGTGTGGACTTTAATTTCCTTGATTCTCTGAATGTGAAGTTGAGAGAAAAATTCACTCTTCTTCAACTTGAACAATTTTGCTCTTAATCAACGGTGGCTCATCCAGAACTCATTGCATACTTCTATTCTAATCTAAGTTTCTTGGATGCGAATAGATTTTCTTTTAGTGTTTGAGACTAGGGCTATATTGTTGACATGGACACATTGGCGGATGTGATTGGAGTAGAGTGAGGGGCATTCCAATCAATTAATGTATCTATTGGTCATGTAACGGTAGAGCTTGTTCGGGATGGAATGGTGGAAGGAAGAATTTCGTACTTGAGGATGAATACCTCAAATATTTTGCTTAACAAGATCGTGATCAATTGCCTCAAACCCAAATCGACATCGAAGACTGACGTCTCCAACTCAGAAGCAAAACTAATGTATGCTATCAACGCTGGCAAGAAGTTCTCTTTGCCTCACACAATCATGTTTCACATGTATAGAACGATGGTGAAAGACAATGGCCAACTTCCTTACTCAGCGCTTGTTACAAAGCTATTCAGACATTTCAATATTCAGCCTCTCAAGATTCTATGTGTTCGTACCTGTGAACAAATGGTGGTGGGACTGAAAATAGTTTCCAAAATGCGATTGAAGGAGCTGAACAAAGCGTTGGAGCGAGTTAAGGAGAAAACGCCTGTCAAGACTCACCAAGTTTCCTCAGCTGCAAAACGGAAAGGGAAAGAGCCAATGACTGCTCCATCTAGGAAAAGAAGAGCACTCATCTTGGAGGATGAAGAAGATGAGGATGAAATCACCATTTCTGCTCTTGCATTGAGAACCTACAAGGTTCTGTTCCAGAGACAGAGGAAAGAGAGGATGAGGACAGAGAAAGAAGAGCAAAGGAGTGGAGGGAGAGAATCGATGAGAGCTGAAGTGGAGGAAGAAAGGGTTACAGAAGAAGAAGAAGGCAGAGGTGAACTAGACAAAACAGGGCATGAAGAGTACTTCTCACCACCTGAAGGCAATGAAACAGGGGGAGTTGCTGAGAAAAGAGGTACCTCTTCAATCGCTTTTACTAGTGAAGATGTTAGCCGTTCACCTGCAGATCCAAAAGACATCTATGCCTCTCAATTTCCAGAGGAAGGTCATGAGGTTTCATCGCCAAATCTAGGTGCTCATGCTGACTTGCCATCATCTGCCAATACTCCTACTGATCATGCAAAGGCAAGCACTCAGACTGATAATTCAGCGGACTTTCGCAAAGTGCTTAATGTTCCTATGGAGATGCGATGCCAAATTTGTCATGCCCCGATCCTCGAGCGCATGCTCATCCCTCTTTGGTCGATAAAAACTATGCGACTTCCCAGGACGATTCGCTGACCCTTTTATTTTATTGCACATGCGGAAGCAAATAACAAATCCCCTGACAGTAACTATCTCGGGATAGAAAAGCAGGACATCACATTAACAAACAAACCACACTTTATAAACATACTGAGTCTTTCACACAAGTCTATAACCCAAAAGACCAGTTCTCAAAAAGAGGCTGTCATATCTGACCTACTCTTCAGGTCACCTCAGCTCAACTCCAAGTCCTCCCTACGATCCTGAAAATTTTAAGCCCACGACGGGGTGAGATATAAATCTCAGCAAGTTCACGGTCTAAGCCCCGATTAAGAGGGAAATACACCCAGACGTGTCCTAACCACACAACCATTCAATTGGCACAGAGGACTTACCTCGACTCAGTTTCCTTCCGTGCATGTCAGTAGAGTTCATATCGCAATGCATATAATCAATGCACATAACAACTGGAACACCTCATCGATTCAATCAATCACCGGGGTCCTGATTATAAGGTCAAACCGTTATGACACGTCCCATTCCATGTCACACAGTTTTGGTCTCATAATCGGGTGAATCAAACTCAATAATCATGCGTTCCAATTGTTAATTACACCCTCAAATGTACGGCCAACTCTATTGGCGGTCTTACGGCATTGCAAAAGGCGTCGTCTCACCCCCTTTGAAAGACGCTTAGCGTCTCTCAATTAGGCGGCTTCCCCGAGGCGTAGGTCAATCATCGTGACCGAGTCCCGATGAATGGGTAACATCCAGAAACAGCCTAGGACGGTTTCTCTTAACCAACACACGACCAATCAATCTGCGGCTCGGGACAGGTCTTTGCAGACTCAAATCGCCAATTAAAATAGTGAACTTGGCATATTTTCTTCATAATAAAAATACTGTGATAAAATAATCGTCATAATTGATTATCTGTGATCAATTCACACTAGAAAAACTGATATCCTCCAATTTAAAATCCCATTTGGTTTATATAGTACATAAAACCATTTTTAGGTAAAAGCACAATAGGGATTTTCTGAATAAATAATGAATTTCACAAATTTTGGAATTAAATACTCAAAATTCCAATCAGACTCAATTTACACAAATTAACATCCAATTCGCGAAATCAACACACCATCGCAATAAAGATGAAATTAGATCAATTTATCCTACTAATTTAGGAAAATAATTAATAATTAAATAAATTATCAAAAATTAAATAAATTACAAAATAAATAAATTTAAAGCATTTAATTAAATTAACCTAAATTAACTAAACTAAATAATCTAACTATCAATTAAATCTAACCATCCTATTTAATTTAATCTAAGTGCACTAACTAAATAAACTAACTAATTCCTAACTAAACTAATTACACTAACTAAATACCAACTATATACTTAATCTAACTAAGCCATCCTAAACCTAATCAACATAATTAATCCACAAATTAGCTAACTAACACACCTCTAAGTGTCATTAGCCCACTAATAAAGGATTAGAACGCAACTCACCGGTTAAGCCCGAAAATCGGCTCACGGTGACGGCGGCACAACGGCGGCCAAGACTTAAGCTCACGGCGAGGCCGACAGGAGCTTGGACCGGCTGAAATCAGCCAACAAAGCCTACGGTTCAAGACCGAAGGAGCTGGATTTTCCTCGGTTGAACTTGAGGTGGACGCGGCAACGAAGCTTGGCTTCGTAAGCTTCGTTGAGACGGCGAGCTGGAGAGATGCGGTCAACAAGCAAAGCAAGTTGTCTTCGTGGCCGCGTGAAATGAAGATCCGGTGATGCTTCGGTGGAAGGGAACGGCGAGATGTGGGGGTTTCACGGTCAACTTTGCTGGGGAAAAAACTCCTTTGGTTGACTGAATTTGAGGTGGCTTCAGACGTGTGGTGCAGAGAAGAAACGGTGGTTGAATGATGGTGCAGGTGATGGTGGGATGAGGGAAAAACGTGGGGATGCTTCGGTGATGGGTGTCTTCGAAGGGAGAAGTGAACAGAAGGAGCTGAAGCCGTGAAAAGCGAGAGAGAGACCAAGAAGAAAGAGAGAACCGGATGAGGGAGAGAGGCGGTGGACAGGCGACGTGGAGGGATCGGCTCCGCGGAAAAATGAAAGAGAAGCTCGCCCGTGGAGAGCAGCTGGCTTGGGGAAAAGAAGTCATCATGCTTATCTCCTCCATTAAATCCTTGCCCCCCCTCCAAATTCTTTCTAACCAACTTAATCTAAGGATCAACTAAATTGATCAAAAATCAACCCTCAAACCAGCTCCAAATTTCACTGATTTTGAATTCAATTTCATCCTCAAATTCTCAATTTCGAAATCCAATTTTATCGAAGAAATATCCCACACGTGTCATAAATTCCCATCACCCAAAGCTAAACTGCAGCATCAAAATTTCCTTCAAATAAAGTCCACCGAATTTCCGCAATTCCGAATCGATTTTAGTAAAAATCTTGGAATCTCCGAAAAAATTTTGGAAAGTGAGTCAGCGTTAAAATGAATCGTGACACGGCAGAACTTTCAATTTCTGAAATCGAGCTCAATTTTCAGTTAATTTCAAATTCGACGTGATTTTAGCGCGTCAATCTACTGGTAGCTTTTAGGAACTTTTAATACAATTGACTCGTGGTCGATTATTTTCGAGCCACAATGTACATCTTCGACACATTGGCGACTCTCGATTGTCGTGAAAATCTCGAGGTTTCAAATACGGACACAAGATACAAAAATGACAGAAAAATCGGTCTAGTACCGTTCGACAGAAATTTTGCAATTAGGTGGAATCACCCACACACTAATCACATATCTCTATCGAATCGACCTATCTCCGGTCTCTGATTCATTTTGACGGTGCCGTAATGACTCTCGCAGATTAGCACGGTCGAGCAGTCGATTCCTAGTCGAATTCTCATGTCTATTGTATTTAGATTCCTTAACGGCTTTACCTAATAGGCTAGTTAACTCGTGAGTGGCCAACTCAGAGAAAAAGGCTATAGACATGTCGATGAAAAGCCCATTTCATTTCATCGAAATCAGACTCGAAAATCAGGATGTCACAAAATTTATGCCCTGGGATGCGAAGTTCAGAACTTGTAGAATGCATGTCAAGCCTCTTCAATTTCTTGGATGATCAAATTCATGCCCTTTCTCTTTAAGTTCAAGCTAATGCCAAAGGTGAAGAAGTGGCTCAACTAAAGAAGAACTTGAAAAAGCTGGAAGGAATTGTCCAGTCGATGGGAGATTTCCAGCTTGTTTGCATTCCAAAGCAATCATAATTTCATTCTCTTTTCATCTCTACCTTTTTAATGCTGACAAAAATGGGGAGATGGTGTAGATTTCAGACTTAACCTTTTGATTGACTTTACTTTTGTTTGGATGTTTGGTTATGACTGGATTTGGATTTGGATTGTTTGATCGTTTAAATGTTTGCTGCAGTATTTTAAGCATTGTTGGTACTTCATGGCAAATATAGTTGTTTATTTACAAGACTAGCTTATTTCTTGTGGATGCAGATTTAATACTATATTTACTAAGCCAATTATCTTTTGTGAGATATCCATGTTTGCTTGAGTATTATATTGCAAGTCAGAAATATCCAAATTTGCAAGAAAGTTTTGTCACCATAAAAAATGGGGAGATTGTTGGAGAAAACTTCAATATTAATTTTGAAGCTGACAAAATGTTTTCATCAGTCTAGTCTGAAGATTGCAGACTCTTTCGTCAAAGTCTGAAAACCGCCGAACCACCAGACTCAAGATTCAAAGTTTACCCTCATTGATAGTTTCTAGACCGTCGAAGAAGACTTATCCAGACCATCCACTCAGCTTGACGCCTGTGTCTAGTTGAGTGTATGTTCTCTTGGAGTCGGTTGTGTTGCTATGCTTCTTGTATAGCTCCTTGGTTCAAAAGTCATATTACATCTTACCTATTACAAAAAAAAAAGACTTATCTAGAGTTTAGTATTTCTTTGAGGATTTGATTCTATCAACTGAAGAAGATCTCTTGGCTGGATATAAAATCTCGGAATCTATTATTCATTTTGATTTGGGCAATTTAGATCCGTTGATTGGTGAAGCATACTTGGAAGGTTCTACTTATGGAAACCCAGATCCTAATTGTATGAGTGAGCATGATTGGTGGGCTATCGTCATATTCCTTAAATAACTCGAGATCTTCCTAATTAATTCTGTCCAATGAGTAGATTGGAAGAGCTCCTTTGGAAAGTGCCAACGAGTATGAAGGCATGAAGGAATATATAAGGAAGACGTTCCAGTTATTCGAATATGTGCACGATAGATAAATTCCAAAGTCTGAAACTCCTTGTTCTTTGTCAATTCATTTTGTTGAGCGTAAACTTGTACTCAAAAGAGAGTAAATACATTTGTGAGACCTTGAGGAAGTATAGCAGAGTCTCTACACTGTGGATTCAATGACATAATACTATAACAACTCTTTTGATTCATAGTAAAATTCAGCCGGTGAGCTGTAAGTGCGGGAGAGTGGACGTAGACTTGGATTAAGTCAAACCACTATAAATCTCGTGTTCTTATTTTCTTCCCTAAACTATTTTACTTTACTCGTAACTTTGTTTAATTGTTATAGTCTTATTTCTATTTTAAAGTCTACTGTTAATCATACTCATATTAAAAGTAAAGTTTTACTCTATACTTCGTAAAAGTTTGCACCTATTCACCCCCTCTAGGTGCTCATACTAGCATTCACTCGATGTCATCGAGTGTCCCCAAAGAAATAAGGTTCTTCTTGAGCTCTAGTACATGCCTTACATTTGTCAATGTGCACACCACCCCATCGTGCATCCGGATCCGAATTGTCCCTATCTCCATAGCCTTACAGACTGCATTATTTCCAAAAAGAATCCTACCACCATCTGCAATTTGGTAAGTAGTAAACTAGTTCTTATTAGGCGTCATATGATAAGAACACTCTGAATCCAGCACCCATTCGTCTCCTGACAAAGTAGTAGTCACACATAAAACAGCTTCTGCATCACTAGTGTTCCCCTCAGCAACGTTTGCCACACTACTAGTGACTTTTATTAAATGAGAGAGAGATCCACTAGGGCAAAAATACTATAAATGTAAGATACATTCTGCTTATCAACTTTTTTTTTTCTGCTTTAGACAATCTCTCCTGATGTACCCCTCCTCGTGACACTCAAAGCACTTCACGCGTCCCTTGAACTTTCTATGGCATGATTTTGATCTGCTTTTACCTCTGTTACTACTAGGCTCTCGATATTGTTCTCTACCCCGAATTGTCAGTGCTTGCACTGCTCCTTTCTCCAGACCATCATCTCGCAACTTTCTCTACCACTCCTTAGAGAATAAGGCAGATTTTATCTCTTCTGATGTAATAGTAGTACGCCCCTGTAACAGCGAATGAGTAAAGTGCTCCCATGACTCTGGTAAAGAGACTAATAATATCATGCCATATTCTTCATCATCAAGTATCTTACCGACGTTCTTCAGATCCAACATGAGTTTATTAAATTCATCTAGGTAGGATCTGATAAACATACCTTCAATATATCTAAATTGAAACATCTTCTTAAGCATGTATAAGCGATTGTTCAAACATTTCTTCAAATAGAGTGCTTGAAGTTTTGCCCATAATGCTGCGGCATCCTTCTCTCAGCAACCTCTATTATGACCTCATCCATCAAATTTAATAGGATTATGGTCTTTACTTTTTCCATTAGCTCTACCCTTTCAAAAGCTTTCATTATGATAGGCAACTCATATTCACCATCTAGTGCCTTGGCCAACCTTGTGTTGTCAATAAAGCTCGCATCTTTATGCTTCATAACACAAAGTTGTTACTCTCGTCAAACTTCTCAATTTCAGATTTCCTCTCAGACATAATTGCAATAACAGAATTTCCAGATAGTAATCAGACAAGCAAAAGCCCCAAATCACAATCAAGAATCCAACCCCACGCTCTGATACCAATTGTTGAGTTATAATACGCGGAAACTATAGGATCTTGCAATTTACGTCAACAAGAAATTATCAGAGGAATAAACAAAAAAAAAATAAGGACACCAAAAATTTACGTGGTTCGGTCCGAGTATCGGTACCTACATCCACGGGAAGAGCCAGCAGCAAATAATCCACTATAATCAGATAATCAGAGTTTACAATCACTCAAGTGTTTCCCACACCTAAATTTAATCCAAAACCCTAAGTGTTTATAAATAAACAACACTCTTGGGTATAAACTCACGGCACAAAATTACCATGCATTCAAGCTCAAAACAATACACTCTACGTACGGCTTCGCATATCTCTTCAAAGCTTCACGCGACTTGTGGCTTCAAAGATCATGTGCGGCTTCATAGGGTTTTTCTTTTCTCTCTTTCACAGCTCCTTTCTGCAACTTTTTTTTTTTTTTATGTAAAGGGCTTCGGCAGCTCTTTTATACATGGGCTACGTGTGCCCAGGTCAAACTTTGACCTGGGCCCACCTATTTCCTTTTTCTTTCACGCGTGCAGAGGACTCCTTCATGCCAAAACTTCTACGTGCGTGTGTGCCTAGAGGACTTCATCCTCCACGTTTCGGATTCCACAACAAAGAGAAAACTTTCATTTTTATTTTATTTTATATTTCCTCTTTTGTGCAGCTTCAAGAGTTCAGCGAATCGCATTTTATAAACGCTCAAACTTGAGACATAATTTAGCAAACATCTTCAAATAATGATGGTTGTTCTGTAGTATACAGCACACAACTACCCTTTATGAGAAGACGGTGCAATAAGCCGGGAAGCCTAGTCAATAGAAAAGCAGGCTCGTCGAGGGAAGTACTAAACAAGGAATACAGTCAACATTCACAGCTGGGGAGCTATTTGAAAGAAAAACAACATTCAAGGTCCAATTTTAAATAACTAAGAGACGAGGGTCTACTTAACAAGGTAACAAACTAGGAAGGCCTACTCAATAGTCTAAACCAAAAAAACTGAAAGAGCTGATAATGGCTGTGTAATAAATAGGCACGTTTTCGGATTCATAGTTGAAGAGGGAATTCGACAGCATGTTCACTTATAATCCTATCCAATCCACTACACAATTCATAGAATGACCGCACAAATTTCCACCTTTTCTTGCAGAAACAAAGTAGTAACTATCTGCAATCTCCTAATGGTTAGTGCCTAATAAATATGAAGGACCAATTACAAATGAAGTAGACTTTGAGAGCTGGTGCTGCTGCATAGTGATGTCTCCACAGTGAGTCAGATTGAGGATTTTGGATACTAACAAGTAAGTTATTTCCTTCAGATCTCTACGGATAATAGGGCTCAGTGGAGGAGCTTTTGCCGCATCTCATTATCCGAATTGATCTTGCATGACACACCCATGACAACTTCTTTAACTTATCTAGAAGGGTGCCATCAATTTAATACTATCAAGATATCTGTTGATACCCCTCTATTTTTTAAGCTAATGTCACCTTTTTCAGCAATAGTGGAGATTACCAGTTTCTCAGTAATTAGTCACTTGATCTTCATGTACCTTCGTGACAGCGCTAACTTCAACAAGAAGTTGCACAGAAATTTCTAGGTGAATGCCGCTAACTTACTTCTTGCCTGAGCTTCTGTGAAGGTGACAGTTCAAAACTCCGATCCACTATAAAGTTCTGTATGAAGTTAAGTTGCATCATTACCATAAACCCTAGCCAATTCTTTTACTTGATGAAGCAAGCTTTAGAAAGCTTTAACACAATGGTATTCTAAAACAAAATAGCTGTCTTGCGAAAGTTCAGTAATTTTCACCGGAAACAATTATCTGAAATTAATAGCCAGCCAATAGCCATTCAGGAAAATGTCACTCTCATTAACATCAATACGAAAATATCATTTTTTTTATATATTTTCATTTTATGATATTTTCATAACCGACCAAAAAAAAAAAACACATTAATATGAAATATATTTAGTAGTTGCAGTAAACTTTCCTAGTAAACAAGATTTTTTTTATTAAAAACCATATCAGAAGTTTCCGAGAAGTTTCCAAGATATAAAACAAGAGGGGATTAGAAATTAATTAAGTTTCCTATCGTTTCCTTTGAATTGTTTAACTTAAATTTAATAAAATATTCACCAAGTAGTTATCTTAGTAAACGAACCAAGCAAATTAAGTAGCATGCAATCATACTAAAAGATATCAATGATGGTCATTTTCAACTTAGTCAAGAGTGTAATGTTTTTCAATTGGGTAGGCGGGTGTGCATCAGGAGCAAAGAGCCATTAACTGGTGAAATGACTAGACATCATAAGCTTGACCATTTCCATACCAAACCCCCAGCCTATGCAAGCACTATGTCAGAGGATGTCAGCAAATGTATTCACCGAACTTCGGCATATGCCAAACAGAGCATGGTAGAATTGCAGTGAACGACCTACTTGGCAAGCCCACGGACTTCCTAGAGAAAGGGGTTCAATTCTGGAGAGAGGCCCAGGAAGAAGTTACTTTAGTGAGGAAACATATAGGAAATAATGCGGTAGAGAAAATTGTGTATAATTTGTATATTCCCGTATGTTATATAATAAAGGGCACACCATCCTATTTATAAGGTTTATTATATGACTTAAAATATATCAATCAAAGATGCATAATATGAAAAATCTCTTAGATATATGCAATATTACGAGAGATATGGTAAACCAAGAGAAATATATCCTACATATGTCTAACATACCCTCTCAAACTTAAGGTGAATAAAAGAAGTCATTTTGAGTTTGGATGAAAGATCCAAATGATAAATCGCCGAAGCAATTTGTCTGCTGAAGAGAGAACCGGTAAAGTTTACGCGGTTGCTTATATGTTGCTATTGTGTGCTGTCATAATTGCTATGCATACTATGCGATAGGAGGCTGGTCATCAGGATGAGAGGTTGTCGTTGTGGCAGGACAATGTCACAATAGAAGGCTATCGTAGCTATAGTGGCAAGCTACGCGACAATGTTGCTACTAATGTCACCATTGAACGAGATGAAAAATGTTGAGGATCGATATTGCAATGGGGATATCAGTAATAATTGGAAAGAAAAAAACATCGTACAAGAGGTGTGCTCCGTGTTATGGCTAAATACACAACCTATAGGGTGCATAGGTCAATCCACAAAGTTTGATCATTTTTTGTGGGAAAGAAGTACAGCCCAAGTACCAAAACTTGATACGTATAGACACGTAAATGTCAAAAGTTAGAAAAATGACACTTAAGTGTCACTTTTTTTTTTAAGTGAGACACAAACTCCACCGGAAATTTTACATGACAATTTTTTATTATTTTTTTCATCTACGTGGCTCGCCGAAATGTTAACTCAACAAAAAAAAGGCAAAAACAATGTCGTTTGTGCGCGGATTCGAATTTTAATATAAAAATTAATTTAATTAAAGTATAAAAATAAGTAATAATTATTTTTAAAAAAAAAGTGGGGGAGGAGGTAGCGGCTGAAGGTTGACCCCTTGTTGCTACCACCTCCCCGTTGTCGCCGGGAAGGGCTGGCGACAATGGGGGGAGCGTCGGCAAGGTCACCGAGCTCCCCCAGATTCGGCGAGAGTCAGCAGCCCTCGCCCAACCAAGCCAAGGGCCGTTGCTCGCTAGCAACCCCCAACGGGCAAGCATATCTAAATGGCCTAGATATGCACTAAAACACTTATTCACGGAAAATTCTAACTTTGCAATAGTCATGAGCCAAAGATGTGCGAAATCTTATACATGTCCAAATATATACACAGGCGGCCATTCTTAGCACAATGTTCCCAAACTCAGCCACTCCAGATAGAATGGAAAGCTTACTCAGGTTCAAGCTTACAGGAAAAAGGACTAAATGTGACTAGGCATGAAGGCTGACCTTACTAAACAGGCTGCAAACTCTAGATAGAATGGGTAAATAGGGTACTATTTATGACTTGGGGGTGTTATGCAAGACGTATCTTGAATGTCGAAGTCTCTCTTTTTTTTTAAAGGGCTTTGTTAACAAGTGACCCCATGGTACTTGTTACCTATTGCTAATAAGGAAACATTTCCATTTCCAAATGCACTGATTGTACCTTGTGTGATGGCCATGTTTTCAAAATAAGAATTATTTTATTTTAATGTTTTAGAGATCTTGTTAACAAAATCCATCTTTAAAATGCTATTTTTCCGAAGCAAGCTCAGGAGGAACTACTTTTTTTTTTTTGCTTGGTTTTTAACCTTAGACTTTGACGTTCTCACTCTAACCTCCTCAGACACTGGACCGCATGACTTAGTGGCGAGGAAGTCACGCACTTGTTCACTAAGGAAAAGAGCCAAATTCCTGAGCAGGTGAAAAGCTTGGCATGACCCAAATTGCCGTCAGGGTGATGAAGACAAATTTATAATAACATATGATAGTGCAAAAAAGGTGCTTGAGAAAGCGATTTCAATTCCAAAAACAAGATTAGCTATGGGGACTGCCTTTATTTATTCATGTACTTACGCAATACCAACATTAGTTTATCACTACTAGTTGTAATCTTGCAATCTTGCTGAACCAATTCAAAATTTCCTGACATTTCACTTGCTTGTACCTAAATGCTATTAACCCTTGAAAGAGCATGGAAACTTCTTGCAATTGTCTGATTTCTGCATATAATATGGAACTTCTCTTAATAAAAAATAAAATAAAAACAAGAATCATACCTTGCTTTGATACAATTACCAGTGAGGTGTCAAAATGGATCATGGACCAATTTTTGAACTTGAACTCATGTTTTATTTGTATGAGTTGTATATGGGTCATAAACTTTTAAAAACATAATCAAAAGTGGATCTAAAGAGTGAGTCTGATTCAAATGGGTCGAAAATGGATTAGAACTTGTGACCCATTTCAACCCATTTAATATATCAAGTGGGTTAAAACTCATTTCCAAGTTTCCAACCCAAGCCTCACATAATCTTTCCCTCTTTAATTTTATAATAAAAAAAATTAATAAAAATTGAAATTTTAATTATTTTTTATATTTCTTTTTTCTTTTCTTTTCTTCTTCCTCCTTCCTTAGCCGGTGGTCGGCACGACGACCGGCCAGGCGAGACTCGAGTTCATTGCCCTCACATGAGCTTGGGGTTGTCAACAAGCTGGTAAGGCTTAAGCCTCACCTAATCTGGTAAGACTCGAGCTCGTCGGTGTCAAGCAAGCTTGAGTCTCATTAGATACGATGAGGCAGAGCTCACCTGACATCTAGTGAGGCCCAATCTCACCAACTTGGCGAAGTTGAGGCTTATCGACGACTAGCGAGGCTTGAGCCTCGCTGATTTGGCAAGCCTCAAGCTCGTTGACATTAGGCGAGCTCAAACTCTCATGTGGCTAGTCACCGGCTATTGTAGTGGCTAGCGACTAGCCAAAGAAGGAAAAAAAAGAGAGGAAAGAAAACAATAATAATTAAAATTTATATTTTAAAAGATAAAAATAAAAATCATTAAAATTTTGATTTTATGGAAAATAAAAAATTATTAAAATTTTGATTTTTTTAAATATTTTTTTTTTAAATTATAAAAATTATCCTTTAATTTTGTATTGCATAAAAGTGTTTTAACAATACCATTTTTTCAAGAAAAATAAAAATAAGTTTTCTTAGGTTTAGTTAAAGGTTTTTCACATTGTAATTTTCAATTACTCAATAGTATGTTCACTTCAAACAAGAGAAGCATATGCATGGTCTAATTCTTTATTAATATTTCAACTTATAGGCTTTTTAACTTTATTTTATTTTATTTTATTTTTTAAAATTATTTAATTTTATTTTTAATTTAATTTGAAATTTTATTCCAATTAGCATATAGCTTAAAAATGGTGTGAGTTTTCCTAGAATATTAATAGGTTTTAGCAATATGGGTTAGGTCAGCTATGAGTCTAGTTTGAGTTGGGTCGAGTATGGGTCATTAGATTTACACTACATGAACATGAGTCAAAACAAGTTAAATTGGTCAAATATGGATCAACCCATTTGCGACTTGACGCACCCATTTGACGAGTCTGACCACTCACATATCTTTTTCTTTGCAAATACCATTCAAATTTCTCTAAACAAAACTTCACATGGAGATGGCCAACTCAACATTGCATTACAATAATAAAGAATTTATTTGTGGGTTTATATAAGGTATCACTGGTGTAGAATATTGTTATTTTTTCCTAAGTATTCATGAAAGGAAAAACTCATACATCAATGGAATGAATTTATTTATCAGAATTAAAAAAACGTAGACATATCAGCACTTGGATCTTGCTATGATCGTTTTACATCCCCATTGTACCAAATAAAAATACCAAAAACGGTCCCTTTCACAAGTGAAGTAAAAAATCTTGAACGAAGATTGAGATGGCCGACGAAAGCTAATGAACTGAGTAACCTAACAGGAATTTTTTCCCCTGCCTTACAAGAATCAACAATTGCCTTTTAAAAAATTGGTTGCAGGTAATATGATTAAGAAATTGGTTACTAATTAGCTAACGTATCGTAAAAGAACAACTATAAAATTTTGCAGGCCAATTCCAATTTTAGATAGTCACATCGGATGTTATTAATATGGCTAGGGACAACCAGCAAATTAATTTCTGTTTTCGAAAGGGTGAATGGTCATGGCGGACTTGTCCCACTTTGCCCCACAGCATCAAAGATAACCAAAACAACTAAACAAGGTACTAGGCTAAAAAGAAGAAGAAATCTGGACTAGAGAACACCAAAGCACCCAAGATCTGGAAAATGCCCAAAAGAAGGCACCCTTAAAATCAACATTGACGGCTCTTTTGTTGAAGGGTCGACTTCTAGAGCCATCGGCTGCGTCGTTCAAGGCAGCAATGGAGCACTGCTGGATGGATTTGTGAAATCGGTGCTGACGATCTCGGCTCAGCAGGCGGAGGCTTTGGTTTTGGTCGAAACCCTAAAATTTCTTCTTCTGAATGCACGAACGGAAGACACACTGTTACTTGAGTCAGATTGTGCGGTACTGTTGGGATCACTTCAAGGTACAGATCAGTTCAGGTGGGAAGCGGAAACTCTTATAACTGAAGCTAGAAACTTAATCCCGGACTTCAAAATGCTGACTTTGGCCCATTGTAGAGAGCCCTAAATAAGGTAGGGGACTGGATTACAAAAGCCCACCGGTGTGGATCCCTACCTCACAATTGGTTATCTAACCACAGGTGCCCTTTGGGTTTTTTTTTTTTTTTTTTTTTTTTTGGTAAGGCAAATGCCCTTTGGGTTTTATTGTCTTCAAAATCTCGTTTTATGTATTCTAACTGGTTGAGATGATAATGCAAATATTTTTTCTGACAAAAAAAAAGGTGGTTTACTGGCCATATCCAAAATTAATTGAAGTGATAGCCTGCAAAATTATATACTTGCTGTCCTTCTATGATTTATGAACCTTACAACATTGTTTTCTTGATGATTACCTGCAACCAATTTTTTAAAGAACGCTCGCTAATATAGACTTGTAAAAAAAAAAAAAAGTTTACTGTGAGCTCCCAGATTCGGAAATGAAGCAGTGGATTTTTACGTGAGGAGGCAAGTAATCCCTGGTCATCATCGTGCATCGAGTGAATCGTAGAATTTGGCCGATGAAGTTATCAGTCTCAGGAACAACTTCTGTTGGCCGTGGATCATGTTATAACTTGCTGAGTCTACATGAATAGCTCTGGATCCTGTCGAAAACAACCATTGGAGCTACCTCGGATGAAACAATGCACATTTGCTCATCTTTCATAAGATAGTCCGGCACAACTTCTGGCCCATCAAGCCCGGCCAAATGTGAACTTGACTCAAGTGAATGTTTCTTGTCATATCTCCGGCCCAGCCTCACCACTTCGAGGATACAAATTTCATCCGACGCAGCAATTTCACGCTCGTCCTGTCGTCTATTAGGTGGAGGATTCAAGTACCCGCATGTTGTCCCTGATCTTTCTTAATACTAACAGTACAAATGCAATTCCACGTGCATATCCAAATCTTATTACTCAATACAGGCGGGTTTATGAATCGTGGGTTTTCATTAAGACAGAAAGTTGGGTATGTCTAACCTTACTCAACTTTATATAAACCCTTTATTGAAAAATTGATACGTCTAAGTTTTCTTATGCTAGCTCTCTTTACTTTGACATTTTTATAGACTATTCAAGACATCATATGTACACACATTGGAATCTAATTCTATGAAACTTAGAAATTAGAGATATTATAATACGGGATAAACATATAGAAAAGGAAAACAGTATGGGATTGTTTGTATACGGGTCCCACACGGAGACTCGATCCTGGCCTTATTGCTTCACTCGTGATTGTTGCTCTTAGCAAAATTCTGGGATGTTACTTTGATAATTGTCAAACCAAGTGTGTCCAATATGCTGCCTTATTTAGAGGATTCTGCATATGTCGGTTACTATGTTGATTTCTGAAAGAAGTAGAAAGCTGATATTAGGAGGTAATGACTAAATTACTTAAAGGAAATCCAAGGTGGACACTATGGCTAACGGATCTGATAGCACGCAGACAACTGGCTGATCAGACGTGAACTTGCAATTCTTATACAGGTCGACCTCTCATAGCGGATTGACATACATGGCTGCACCTTGTGGCTGGCTAGGCTGCATATCTCCTGAACTTAGAAAACAGATGAGGTGTTCACCACGGCTGCAGCATGGGATTTGGTCAGACACAGAGAATTTAAAGTCGGTTGGCATCACCTCGTGGCATTGCCTCGTTTGGTTGAAACCAAATGCGCTTAAGATTGCTCTCATGGACTGGGCAGTCCTAGTAGCTTGCAGACTTTCGATAAGATTGAAAAATTGAGCTGCGTTGATGGAATATGTGTTATATGCAAACTGGAGAATGAATAAGAAGATCATTCGTTCTCCTATTGCACCTTTTCAAAGCATATCTGGGAGCATTTTCTACAGTTTTTTGGCTTCATCAGACCTGCTAGTGGCTGCCCTGCTTCACTTGCCTGGATCTTGGAAGCTGCACTTCTCAAAGAGTTGTTGCCAATGTCCTTCTTTTTGTTGGAATTGCATTTCAATCTCTATTGCAGGATGGCAAAGAACACTTGCTAAGTCAAAAGCTTTTTGCAGACCTTGCAGGGTCAGATTTTGATTGATTGAGTAGAGATTTTTGCTTTTTGCCAAAGTGCTTACCTCTTTGCTGTTTACTTGCATTGATGACAGACACTAGTCGGCTGGTCCTTCCACATTAATTGGTTTTACAATGATATATATTTACAATTCGAACAAAAAAAAAAAAGGGGGAAGTGACAACATAAGCATTGTGATAGATGGGCTCAAAGCCCAGCCCATGTCTCTGAAAGCCTAAGCCCATCCATTTTATTCCTCTTCAAGAGATGATGCCATTGAATTCAGCGGACAAACCAAGGAAAGAACAAGACTTTTGTCAGAGGAAAAGGAGAGAACGGAACTATTTTCGCACGGAGCCAATCTGAACCTGCAGACAAGTTGAATCAACTCCGAATTGTAACACCGGTTAAGTATTCAAGCCCATTATTCGTTTAATCAGAGTATCTCTCGAAGTTAGGTCATAAATCCTAGATTATATCAATTTTGGAGTGTGAGGTTCAATTGAGGTGTGGTTGAGCTACGGATATATATATGGAAATAATAATTGGTGGCATTGTGGAGCTGTAGGATTTGACAAAAGTTGATTTGGAAGTATGATTCCATCGAAACAAATTTCGAAACTTTCGTGTTCGAGTTACGTGCAACAAAAAAAGATGAACTTTTGTTATAAACAAGTTTCTTTGTTGGCTTGTAGGTGTCGTTAACAACAATTGAAGATAATTAGTAGTCTTTCCTTAGAGTAGTGTATTACTAGGTTTTTTTATATTGTTTTTCAATTAATTCATATGAATATAGTGCATCAACTCGAGTAACCATCATAGGTTGGTTTTCAACTTTCCTAAGTAAGTAGTGCTATCTCTTTTTCGAGTTTGTAAACTCATATTTCAAAAGTAAACTAATGTTTGTTGCAAAACATGTTGGATCATGTATTTACTGCTTTTTTTTATTATTTATGAATGGTTTAGGAAATGTTTTAAGAAAGGCATTTCTAATTTTATTGGAAAAATCGAAAAATTAAAAAATTTTGTAAAATTTGTCCATGCAACATGCCATTTGTGCCACATAGGTGGTTGGCATTGACTAGACCATCATATCAACAATTTCCTGTCAAAATTTGTCGAAATGATTAAATTAGTAAATCATCAAAATGATTAAAACTAGATTGGTAAGTTGTTAAATAGTTTATAACTAAATTATCATAATTGAAATGTTTAGAACTAAATTAATTAATCATTCAAAGATTTAAGAATAAATTGATATAATTAAAAGATTTAGGACCGAAGTTATCACCGTTTAAAAAGCGGAGGATTTTTGTAGTTTCATTGAGGGGAATCTCCAGAAGAGGAAGAAGAAAAGAACGAGAGAGAAAAGAGACAAAATAGAGGGGGCAGATGTACCTACCAAAGAAAAAAAAAAAAGAGAGCAAATGGATGATGCAGACTGAGAGAAACAAAAAAGGAAATTTAAAACTTTGTTCACAGTCTTTGATGAAGTCAAACGTGGGGCTCAGTCGTGTACCGTGCAAGATCCGGTCCGAGAAACTTTTTATGGATTGGGTCGCACTTGGCATTTTCATTACAAATAAAAAATGGAAGGGTTGGCTTGGGTCTGCACGCTCAAGGAGTATCTAACACTCTCATGTAAAAAAGAACACCATTCCAAGCATCCTCCAATACTAATTGATGAGTTTGACAATAAAAAAGATTAAATTATTAGATGAATGCGTAATTTAATATTTAAATATTGTAATACTTCATTCACATATGGTTTGGACTTTGACCAAAGACTATAGCTCAACATTTAAATATTTTAACACTCCAATATATACGCTGAACTTTAGCCGAAATTGTATGTGGAGTCCCAAAAAAGTTGAACTCAAGAGCTCATGCTTTCAACCATGAAAATTGTTATGATACATTTAAATATTGAATGCATGATTAATACTTAAGTATTCTAACAGTATTAATATTGAACATGCTCATTGAAGCAAACATGTCGACATGACACAAATTGCCGTCAAATGATATCTTCCCTTTATAATTTAGTGATGTTATGGCAATTGAAAGGGAAGAGCACATGGACCAGCTCGTTGCCCCTCCAGAAAGTATCTCTCCTCTATTTGTTTTAAGGTTAGTAACAGATGCAATCACCTCGATAAATCAAACGAAGAGCGTGAGGTAGCGATTTCAATTTCGAAAAACAGAATTAGGTGAAGAGTCAATTTTTGTTCACGAATGTACTCAGCAATACCATCATTAGATTATTATTACTAATTGTAATCTTACTGAGCTGATTGGACGTTGCTCGACATTTGACATATTTTTGCTAAGAATGCAACCAACACTTGAAAGACCATGGAAACTTCTTTCAATCATCTTGATTGTCATTTTTACATATTAAGTTTAACTTCTTGTTTCTTAAAAGTAATAACTTATATCATTCGAAATAATTAGTCAACAGAAATTATTTTTATTATCAATAACAATTTAGTTCGTGAATGATGAAGATATTTTTTATTGATTAATTTTCATAAGCAATACGGACCATTATTTTTAAGAAAATATATTCTAAATCATTCATTTTATATAAAACAAACGAAGCCTTAATAAAGAAAATATAATAATTCAATCGAAGTTGGTATAGATGAAGGAAAACGAGATGACTTCTATGAGAAGGTAAAGGCTTGTTCCCACGAAATAAGGTGCATGACTTATAGGGTTAAATCTATGTGTGATGAGTACCCTAGGTAAATGAAGCATTTGTATCTGATTTCCATTTTAATTTGTCTCATCTGAATGTTTCTTTCCATAGCTTGATCCTGGCTGCGCCAAATTACACAGGTCAGAAAAATGCCAGGTGTGCCGTGTATGATTTGTTTTGTTGCTTGACTTAAACAAATCGAAAACTTCGATGCAACAGCAGTCCTTCTGGTTAAACAAATAATTGCCATCAATAGTGGAACTAGAACTTGATCCTGGACCTTGAAGTCATGTTCTAGAACGACTTAAACAATCATTCTCGGGTTCTTGAAGTTCATGGTAGCAGATTTTAAGCGAGAAATTTGGTTTTGACTACATTGAATCTACTTCGACGTGTGGTTAATATATATATATATATATATGTCTGCTTTGACAGAATAGTAAACAGGAAGGAAATTGAAGAAATGGACAGCAAAATTGAAAGTAAAGTTCCACGATAAAAATGACAGATTGATATGTGATTCGGGGAACTTTTATTACAAAGTGCACAATGCCAATTTGTAGGCTATTATGAATGGTGCTTCTTATCAAGTACAATGCCACACCAACATAAATCTAAACAGTTGCACTTCGAAAGAGAATTAAAGAAGAAATTCCCGTCCACTTGTAACTTTCTGCTTTAGAGTTGGCATTATCCATCAATAACTTCCTTTCAAGTTGGTTGATCCTTATCTAATGTTAAAATGAATAATGTATTTTTTCGGTCAATTAGCAAACAAACTCCTTATCAAGTCGGAAAATTCTGGACTTAAGATTTTGCAGTGTCAACATATCCAAATGGGTCGAATTGAGCTGTTATAGATAGTATAAGAGCAGAACTCCTTGAGTACATGTGCAGCGCGACAGCGGATTAGGTCCAAGCAGATCCCGAAAGGTCGAGAAGTGATTATTCCGGTCTTCTAGGAAGGCGAAAGAGTGAGAACACCATCGGATGAAGCATTGCAGGGTGTTTTCAAGTTCAGATGTATTTACATATTTTTCTTCGATCCAAGACATTGATAGACAACCCTTGGTGACTTTTTGACACGTAGCCCTTGGATTGATCGTAGCACACAAGATTACTAACTTAACTACCATATGCCAGCAAAGCACAAACCCTTGTATAAGTAGTTGATGTCCTATTCGCAGGCAAAATGACAACGAAATTCCTTGAATCTACTGGAGTAACGAGTAAGCTTTATCTCCAGAACAGCTATGAAACTTCAACGAAATTAGCTTCTGTTTCTTATGCAGTAGTTATCCACAACTCTTGGTGCTCGTTAAAAGGCTAAACTCTCCAAACGGGGCCATCAAAGATCAAGTTAAGGGTCGAGGGTCGGCCCTTATCCATTCAATAGAGACAGATTTGTCTGAATCCTCTGAATGAGCAAGAATGTATCCGTCACATTTGAAAGTCTCACAGGTAATTGCTTAAGAACCGAACGCTCATTTGGCTTTGGCCAGTCAAAAGGATAAGCTTTCTGGGAGTCCTTGATTCAGCACCGGCACCTCCATTTTCCCTGATGCGGACATGGGAATAGGAAAGGTCGAGACAATGACAAATGCAATCATGCATCGAGGTAAAACGGAATTCGTCCTTCTGATTTTCGTTAGCTAGTGTATTCGTTGGACGAAATTTTCAGATGAACTAATTATGTTACAAGCCCAAACTTAAAAACTGTCAACAGTAGATTGCTGTAACCTTGAGGCCAAACTTCAATAAATGCGAAATATAACTCAAACGGTAACACATAATTTCTGCATGACATAAGAAAATTGACGCCGTTTAAGCATAGATTAGCAAATTGCAGAAGTGGATACGGCAAACTAAATTGTGTATGTGTAGATATGTTGATTTCATTTGATTTAATGACAGCCGGATCTTAATTCATTTCTCTGCAACCCTTCCCTTTCTCTTTTCTTGATCAGGCATAAGAATAGCTATACAAGATCATCGATAGAAAATTGAGAGTATGGTCTATAATTTGATCGACGAGCGAACTACTCCCACTAAAATAAGAGACAGTGACCTAACAATAAGGAGGTAACAAATGGTTGTCCAATTAAGTGCATGTCACAAAACTTGTAAGGAGGGAGTTCGTGCCTTAACTTGGAACAGTGGCTTGACAAAGCCAGCTTTTCGTCTTCATGGAATCCTAATCACTCCACATAATAGATAGCGACAGCCGCTCCAGTCTAATCGAAAAGGCGCCATGATTCTGCATTTCTATAAAGATTTTCAACATCATTCTATTAATTAATGCTATCCGTCGGTAGTGACCGAAATGTGACTCTTTACTCTATCTAATAAATTGCTTCATATGTGATGATAGTCCTATTCTTAATTCGATTAATGTTGCTTTTCCTCTCAAATTTTGTCCACTTCTCCTTCACTACAGATATACATCGCTACAGATTAACACGTCTGATTTCTATAAACAAGTTGTTTGTTTGCATTATTGACCATTTCATAGTTGAAATGATTCAGCATGATTAGGTCGGGTAATGCCACGGAAAAATCAGAGGATTGTACAGTGAAGTTAGCTTATAATCTGAGCTCATCTGCTTGTTCATCGCCTTGCTGCTTGTTTAATTCTTCTACTTCCTAGCTATGAAATGTTGCTTGAATTTCCTTAAGGTAACCTGGTCAAAAAATACGTTTGGCTTTTGTGATGCTCAATGATAGATCCGCGAATTTCACTAGAATGTTCAGGCATGGATGGATTCTCCTGGTCTCTGGTGTTGAAGTCTCGATTCTGATGAACCGTTGATCATCAGGATATTTTGAATCGATTGAAAGTTTCCTCCATCAGTGTTAGTCAAAGGCATCTCCTATAACTTGCAATGAAAGTTTTTCAAGAAAAATTAATGTCGACATATTGCCGTGATCAAGCAGGAAGTGGTGGTATTTATATATTTATACATCAATAAGCTACATGGAGAAGATGACATGATTGTGAACCCACAACAAACACATCTAAACTAGCTGTTCCTGGATTCAGATAGGAAACTAATCCTATAAAATATAACTCGGAAGTTCCTTGGAAACTTCCCGTGATTTTGTGTTAGAAATATAAAATTCAAAAATTATACACATTATTTTGCTGACAAATAGCTTATTCAGATAAGATGAAACTACAAATGATTAAAGTACTAAGCAATTGATCTTGTGAATCTTAGCAGACGTTTCCCCATGAAACAAGAAAATTTAAATAGCTTGCTGTCGAATGCAGAAATTTTTAACAGGATCATGCAAATTTAAAAGGGATATCACTATAATAACCCAAAACTTGTACATTGTGCTAAGCAGACATGGATCCCACACAAAGAACCTATAAATATAAGTTTCACTAAAGTTAAGCAGTTTAACGGTTGAAACACTGTTAAAAGCCTCAACTTTTGCAACCAGAGTCTAAAGCCTCTATCAATACCTAAACCAGAAACCTCACCACCACATACCAGACTAGAGGCATGGCGGAGAGCCCGGTGACTCACCTACTCAACAAGCTCGCACAATTCTTTGAGAATGAGGTGCGGTTCCTGACAGGCGCTCAAGAAGAAGCCCTCTCAGTGAGAGGAGAATTGGAGCGGATCCGAGCCTTCCTCAGGGTAGCAGATTCCCTTGAGGAAAGCGATGAGGAAGTCAAAGTGTGGGTGAAGCAGTTAAGAAACACAGCCTATGACATGGAGGACGCTCTCGACGAGTTCTCGCTGGTCTTGAGACATGATCATGGAGTCGGGTTCACCGGCCTCATTAGCAGGATGTCCTGCTGCATCAAGAACCTGAAGGCTCGATACCGTGTCACGTCCGAGATAAAGCGCATCAACTCCAGAGTAAAGGGCATATGCGATGGGCACCGGAGGCTGCGCCACAAATTTAGCAGGGCTCAACAAGGTCCCAGCTTGATCGGCACAGACTCCACGTGGCAGGACCACCGAGGCAATGCCCTTCTTCTAGATAAAACTGACGTGGTGGGCATTGAGCAGCCGAAGAACGAGCTGGTTGGGCAGTTACTTGATGGGCCTCAAAGGCGGGAGGTCATCTCCGTAGTGGGAATGGGAGGGTTGGGCAAAACCACTCTGGTGAAGCAAGTCTATGAACATCCCTCCGTGAAGAAGCATTTCGCAGTGTCCGCTTGGATCACTCTCTCTCGGTCCTCCAAGATCGAAGAGCTCCTCAAAGACATGCTTGATCAGATCATGAGGGTGATCAGGAAACCGGTCCCTCCAGGAGCCAACACTATGAACAGCCATTGGCTGAAGATGATCATCAAGGACCTGCTTCAGAGGAGGAGGTACCTGATCGTCCTCGATGACACATGGTACATAAACGAATGGGATGCAGTCAAGCATGCCTTGCCCAACAACGGTCAGGGAAGCCGGGTTATCATCACAACCCGGAATGCTGAGCTGGCATCTACCGCCTGCAAGGAATTCCATGGGCTGGTCAAAAATATGGAACCACTCGATCCAGAACAGTCGTGGAAGCTTTTCTGTCGGAAGACATTTCAGGGGAACTTTTGCCCTTCCCACCTGGAGGAGATATGTAAGTACATTTTGAGAAAGTGTGAAGGACTGCCGCTGGCAATCGTGGCCATCAGTGGTGTTCTGGCCGCAAAAGACAAACGGAGGATCGATGAATGGGATGTGGTACGACGCAGCCTCCGTGCCGAGATTGATGGCAACGACAAGCTCAAGAACTTAAAAGGGTGCTTTCCCTCAGTTTCAGTGATTTGCCATATTACCTGAAGTCCTGTTTCTTACACTTGAGTGTATTTCCCGAGGGTCACCTCATCGAGCGCAGGAGACTGACCCGGCTCTGGGTAGCAGAAGGGTTTGTCGAGAGAAAAGAAGGCAAGACGCTCGATGAAGTTGCAAAGGAATACTTTGGCGAGCTCCTGAACAGAAGCCTAGTGCAAGTGGCTGAAACGACAACCGACGGAAGGGTCAAGTTGTGCCGCATACATGATTTCCAGAGGGAAATAATAACTTCAAAATCAAGTGATCAAAGCTTTGCAATGATTGCCAAAGAGCAGACCGACATGTGGCCAGATAAAGTTCGCCGCCTTTCATTGCACAATAGCCTGCAAGCTGCACAGCAAAACAGGTCACTTTCTCATCTGCGCGCTCTATACATGTTTGGTGTAGACAGGGGATTTATTGACCTTGTCCTAGGATGTGACATTAAACTGCTTAATGTCTTAGACATGCAAGCCACACCTTTGTCGAGGTTCCCAGTTCAAGTTGTTGACTGCTACTACCTAAGATATTTAAGCTTCAGGCACACCGAAGTTAAAACAATTCCTACTTCGATAGGGAGGCTTCAGAACCTAGAGACACTAGATCTTAAGCACACAAACGTCACGCGATTGCCTGTCGAAATCTTGAAGCTGCAAAAACTCCGGCATCTCTTGGTGTATCGGTATGAGAATATATCCTATTTGTACAACAAGTATGGCTTCAAGGCACTCACGGAGATCGGGGCTCTGCAGTCCCTTGAAAAGTTGTGCTACATAGAGGTGGACGACGAGAGAAATGACATCATCATGAGAGAGCTCGGGAAGCTGACGCAGTTAAGCAGGTTGGGCATCCTGAAGTTGAGGAAAGAAGATGGAAGGTCTTTGTGCTCATCAATAACGAAATTAACCAACCTCTGTGCAATATCCGTGGCTTCAGTTGAGGACGATGAGATACTGGATCTGCAGCACCTTGCATCTCCACCCCAATTGCTACAGAGGATCTACTTGAAAGGGCGTCTCGAGATGCTACCAAACTGGTTAGCCACTCTAAATAGTCTTGTCAAGTTGCACTTACGATGGAGTCGGCTGAAGGATGACCCACTCTTACCACTGCAAAGTCTGCCCAACCTCGTGCATCTCGAGCTGCTCCAGGTCTACGAAGGAAAGACCTTATGCTTCAAATCCAAAGGTTTTAGGAAGCTGAGAATTCTGGGTCTCGACAATTTTGACGAACTCAGATCCGTGGAAGTGGAGGAAGGAGCAATGCCCTGCCTCGAAAAGTTGATCATTCAACGCTGCAAGCTACTGGAGAAGCTGCCATCAGGCATTGAGTATCTGACCAAGCTTAAAGCACTTGAGTTCTTCGACATGCCCGATGAGTTGGTGAAGACATTTGTGCGAGGTGAACAGGATGAGGATTATCAGAAGGTCGCACAGATTCCAGAAATTTACTATGGATATTGGAGAGATGGAGGTTGGGATGTCCAATCGATAGAGAGATCGTCCAAGGGCGATGCCTCTCCTCGCCAAGGCACTAGCATGAGGAGCAGTGAGTTCCCTCCATGCTGGAAGTAAAGGATTGAGCCCCTTTTCCTGATCTGAGTATAGTACGTGCATATTGTTTGCCATGTATATGTGAGAGTGTGACTGTAAGTATAGCGTGTGTTGAAGATACAATGCCCATGTAAAAAATGTAAATACTAGTGCAAGGTAATTTGCTATGCCTACAGATGACATGAATAAAGCAGCTAGTTCACTATATTATCCTTTTGAAATGTTCTTCCACCTTTGGCGTCATGGATGTTCATCGATGCAGAATAACAAGAGGCTCCCAACCAGGCCAATGAAAGATGATCAACCTATGATAGACAATTAAGCTGAAGTACATTTTTCAAGACTGAAGATTGCTTAGAGGGTAAAGAACACATAACGTTTCAAAAGCATATTGCAGTGGGAAGATCCGGAACTGCAGTTAATGAGAGAGGCTCAGAATACTTACATTCGTTGCCACCTTAATGTTCAGATTACGACTCTGGCACAACACTTTTACTTGTTCCTTTGTGTATATCAGTGTCAAACAGAATCTCACTAACAGATAGAGGATATAGTGGATGTAATAGCGCTCTAACACCAGCCTTGACTGAATATTTTCCACTGCTTGCTCCGGGTCTCTTGTTATCCTACTATCATCTCCAAATCTAAATGTCCTGCATATGTTCGGTAAACAATCCACCTAGCATTTTAATAGCTGAAGTTGTAAACAAGCAACTTGTTATACTAATCTGCGTGCATTCCCTCATGGATTGCTTTTCTGAGTGCCTAATGCCAGCAAGGTTCCTTGTTTTGACAGTTGCCACTCATTGGGGGCATCTCTAGCAATAAAAATCTTTGGCATTCTCTTCTGTGAGTCTCCTCGCAATAGATACCTGCTGATCACTTCATCTTTTTAATCATACCTTAAACTGATCATCGACCACGTACCCAAGGAAGTTGAATTTTTGGAAATAACCGGATAAGAAGAATGGCCAGATAGTAAGCTCATTAGTTTATGGCATGTCATCTGACAGGCATAGGGAAGATGTTGCCTTAGTCATAATGAAATACAATATACAACTCCTTGTCACGTCATACCGTGTTATGCAGGAACAGAAGTATCCAATTGCCTACTCAGTGTCATATATCTGGGCACGCAAAACCCTCCAATCTACTTGAACTTAACCGAGCCTTCTTCGTATGCTTCCCTCCACAGTCAACATCGACTCCTCTTGGGATTGAAACCTCGGTTTCGGACATCCGTAGACAATGGTCTAAAAAGGCACTGCTTCAGCCAAGTGACGTCAAACCTCTCGATGTGCTTGTACTCCTAGACCGAGAACACAGAGGACAGTACACCGATTCTGCAAATTCCCGAGGCAAGCCACCTATTTATATCAGATTTGAGAACCGTAAAATAATAAAATTGGCTGAACTACGTTTTGCACCCCAAGTTTTGGTGACTATGTTGATTTACAAAAGGAGTAGAAAGCTGATATTATGAGGTAATACCGAATTACTTCAAGGAAATCCAAGATGGACACAATGGCTAACGGATCTAATAGCATGCTTCAAGGATAACTGGTTGATCAGATGCGAAACTTGCAATTATAATTCTTCCTCAACTCAAGGTTGACATACGTGGCTACGGGCAGAAGAATAACCCATACGTGGCTGCCAACCCAAGGTCTATAACTTGGCACGGGAGACACATAAATGCTAAAATTTTCAAAATGTACACTTAAGTACTAAAATTGGAGAACAAAATGAACTCCTAAATGTCAATGGCGAAAATTTTTGACCAAACAGCTGACATGGATTTTTTCAGCGAAAATTTTAAATGATGTGGTTTTTAAATTAATTTCTATTTTCCATGTGGAATTTTTATTAATTTTTATTCAAATTTTACTAAATTAGATTAACAAAAAAAAAGCTAAGCTAAAATTTATTTAAAATATAAAACTGTAAAAAAAAACAAAAGAAAAAAAAAATGGAGGGCTTGCTAGTGGGAGTTTCCACCGTTGCCCATCACCGGAGGGATTGGTGACTATCGCCCGCCCTAGGTAAGGGTGGCCAGCCTAGCCTGACAACCCTCCTCGGGCTTGAGCTCGGGCGCCGAGATTTAGAGGATGTCGAAAACCATTACTCCCCGAGGGCGAGGGCTAGGGTTGGTGAGACCCACCCAAATATGGGCGAAGGGGTGACGACTCGCCCAAATTTGGCAAGCCTCACTAGCCTTGAGCAAGCACTAGCATCACCTTGGCCCTCGCTTGGGGCCGGCGAGGCCTTACCCTAGCCGAGCAATGGTCAAAAGCCTCCAGTGAGGGCCAATGTTGTCTAGATCTGGGCACCTGAGCTCGAGCTTGGCAAGGTCATTGGCCCATGCTTAGGGCCGAGCAAGAGCCAACCACCCTCTCTCAAGGCCGACAACAATCATTAGCACCTTTGTCGATGGGCAGCGGCAACGCAGAAGTGGACAACATTGTTTTATGGTTATTAATTTGGGGAACATGGAGGATGACGTCCTTTTAGACAATGATTACTAAGTGGACATCCCGACAAATCATGTAGATCAGTTTTACTAATAAAATACTGCTACATCAGATTTTCAGCAAATCTCGTCGAATATGGCAATTAAGTGTCTATTTAAATAGATTAAAAAAAAAGTGGCATTTAAATGCCTTTTAGAAATTTTGGCACTTACGTGGTATTTTTGGTGTTCTTCTCCCATGGCTACGCCTTGTGGCATTTTTGGTTTTCTTTCTCCCCATGGTTGCACCTCCTTGTGGCTAGCAGCAGTGCATATCTCCTGATTTAAACTTAGAAGATAGATGAGGCATTCAACTCGGCCACAGCATGGAATTTGGTCAAATGTAGAGGACTTAAAATCAATCGACATCGTCTCATTTGGTTGAATTCACGTGTGCCTGTCAGTGAAAAGAATTTGGTGGAACATCTCTGGATCCTGATGGAATATCTGCTGAGTTATTTATGTAATTGTATAAGGCTTAACCCTAAGCCTGTATATACTTCTTTCAATCTCAATAAATTTATAAAAAATAAAATAAAAAAAGTACTCTCTTTACTCTCTTTAACCAACAACAGTGCCTAAGATTGCTCTCATGGACTGGCCAGTCCTAGTGAGTTGCAAGCTTTTGTTCTTCCATTGCGCATTTTGAAAGCAAATCTGGAAGAATTTTCTACGGTACATGGCTTCATTAGATCTGCTAGTGGCTGCCCTGCTTAGCTTGCTTGCATCTTGGAAGCTGCACTTCCCAAAGAGTTGTTGCCAAAGTCCCGCTCTCTGTCGAAATGGAGTGTTTAAATCTCTATTGCAGGATGGCAGAGAACACTTGCTGATCTAAGTCAAAAGCTTTTGCAGACCTTGGAAGATCAGATTTTGATTGATAGAGTATTACTTTTTGCCTTTTGTAATATTATGCAATAATGTAATATTATGTTAGTGGGCCCCAAAAGAAGAAACTAAAAAAGAAACTGAAAAGTCAGTAAAACAAAAAGGAGAGGGGAGAGGGCTCGGCTAAATAGAAGCTGAGAGTTCCCTCGACCAAGAAGAAAAGAAAGAAAAGACGAAGAAGAGGAAGAAGAAGAGAAAAGGGGAAAAAATGAAAGGAATTTTGGCACGTGCACGTCTCGGATGCCTCGCCAAGCCGACTCGACTCCATAACACAGCACCCGGTAAGAGATCAAGCCCCTTGTTTGTCCGATTGAAGTAATTTTTGGATTTAGGACTTAAATTCGAAATTTTTGGAAAATTGAGCGGCGAAGTCTAATTTTGGAGTCGTTGAGCCACATATTTTTGCAAGAATGGTAATTTAGGTGTTGTGAAGCCGTGAGATTTTATGGATCGTGATTTGAGCTTATGGTTTGTCCGAAACAAAATTTCAAAGTTTCCCGCGCGCAGTGAACAGTACGCGTCCAGCAGCTTTGAGCCTGTATTTTGTCAATTTTCAGCTTGATTTTGGGATGGCCAAGTTGGGATTCTTGTGATATGTTTCAAGGGCTCTCTATTGAATATAAGTACGTTCAGATCGGGGTTCAGAAGAAAAAGTTAAGGCTTGATCAAGTTTTGCATTTAAACTTCATGTTGCAAATGGCTTAAACAATCGCTTTGGTTATGCGACTTGTTAGCGCATAGAAGTCCTTTTGTTAGAGTTAAGGCGTAACTTAGTCATTTTGTAGTCGAGATAAAATTTTATTAGATTTTAACATTATTCTTCGGTTATTTGATGGGGCTTTGAGTTCGACGATACAAGTATCATTTGTCGTTTGGTCGTAGACGATAAGGTGAGTGGTACTATATCTTCTTTGGTTTTATAAAATCATTTCTTGAAGTATGTACGTATATATATTGAATCAAGAAGAGCATTTTTATTGCATAAAAGCCAGATCGAGCAATTGCTATCCTTTGGTTGATTGTGAATCTTTGAAAAGCACATTATACAATGTTTGTGGAGAAACATATATGAAATTACTTTGCGACTGATTTATAAAAAGGTTTATGATGATTTGAGAAATGGATATGAAATGAATGATGTGCTATGTTGCAAAATGTTATTTGTTCGGTTTAAGATATTGATTTCTGGATTGGATTTCTGGTATTGGAGAATGGTTATTTATGCTCAATATGACTGTGAACCCAGTGAGGGGTTTTTGGGTATGCATACTAGGTTTAGGATATCCTTCTGGGCCTAGCCACCGACTTTGTAGGTGGAGACCTTACCAAGGGGAGAATCTTGGTCGCCTTGTCACAAGGCGTTGTGTCGTGACCATGGTTAGTTATTGAGCAAAAAGATTGATCAATGAATAAACCATTGATATGTGTTTTTTATGGAGATTATTCAATGGATTCGACCATTGATACTTGACTTTTGATGGCGATTTAAATGAGTTTTCCATATTAGTATAAAGCTTTGATGATGAGAAATAACTTTTATATGATTCGATTTGTATTTTATATATTGAATTGGCATTATGGAATTTGGTATTATTTCGTATACATGCATAGTGGTTGTTCGATCTCCTTAGAAGATATGTACTACTCATTGAGCTGTGGTTGCTCATCCCATTCCTCATTTAATCTTTTCAAGTTCCTCAGCTAGCGGTGAATAGAACGAGTGCGTAGTCGGTGGGAAATTTTGGGGAGTTCTATTTTTTTTTTGGTATGATTTAAGGAAGTGATGCAAAATGATCCTTACTAGTGGTTGGATCATCTGAGTTTTAAACGTATATCTCTTTTCTCTTTTTGGTGGATTATAGAAACTCTGATGTTGCAACCAATTTGAAGGTTTATCTGATATATATATATATATATTAATATCAGTTTGTTGGTTGTGTTTGAGGCTACGTCCTTTGTAAAGAAGGACGGCCGTGTCATCCCCATTCTTTGTAGTTTTTGGGGTGTGACACCTTTTACCCAAGTGCTTATGTCCTTGCTGTTTACTTCTATTGATGGCAAATACTAGTGGGCTGGTCCTGCCACCTTAATTGGTTCTGCAGTGATAGATATTGACTGTTCAAACAGAAAAATCATTTGACAACATTAAGCACCACTAGGTTTGGCAATTTGGTTTGGTTATATCATGTTATACTCAGCTTGCCAGGTTTGCCTGGGCCGTAAAGCTTGTGTGTATGTATTTTATTTGTCTGTTTGAAATTAGTCTTTAATTTCCCTTTTTTACTTCAAACTACGGCTGAATTTGACTCATTTAATCTAAAGCACCGGAACCCTTTCAAAAACACAACTATCGACACAAAAATTCACAGGTAATTTCTCACAAAATTTGAAAATTTAAATGATCTTTAAATTTTAGCTGAAAAGCTGAAATGTAATTTTCTAGATAAAATATAAAAGAGACAAACGACCACGAATCCTTAACCTTATTGTGTTTGGCCTAATTCCATAACTTACTACCATAGAGAAGGAAAAAAGGAACCGCCAATTTTATGTGACATAAAAAAGTGAAATGTTTTTTTAATTGTAAAAGTATTATTTTTTAATATTTTAACTAAATTTAATTTTAAAATTATTATTTTTTCATATTTTAACTAAATTTAATTTTAAATTTAATTTAATTAATTTTTATATTATTTTTTTACCACGTCAGCTCACAAAACGGCGTCATTTTGCACTCGCTTCGCCGGAAAAATGCCATGTCGGCGTTTTGGCCGATTTTGGCCGATTGGCACTCAAGTAATTCATTTTGCTTCGTTTTTAGCACTTTAAATGTACTTTTCATAAGTTATGGCACTTAAGTGTCCTTTCTACCAATTTATGGCACTTTAGGGGTCCACATGTTGATAAAGCTTACAACCAAAAAACCACAATGCAATGCAAAAGTTCTCCATTGGACTGATTAGTATGGCCTAGCTTGGCCTGTTCCAGCCAACACACATCACTATATTGATGCTTTAACCAGCATAAAATATAGAAGAGAGCTTACAACCGACAAGACCAGTTGCATCAAACAAGCATGGTTAGCGTACTGCATTGTTGGAGTAGAGATTACAATCATTTCAGACTCATGTACCTACAAGTTCAACTACTTGCGCAATCTATTCATTGACGTACTTAGATGACTAACCACAAAAGGCCTAAACAATGTACCCACACAAACACTACCTTCAATGGTGGCAGGTGACCAACCATTTGCACCCAAATAGACACCACCACTAGACAATGTGATCACAGATAAAAACATCCTAAGCTCCAAACTGCCATTTACAGGTCCCTTGCCGATCTAGGTAAACCCATGCTCTTCAATTGAGGTAACACCAGCATTGGAAATCGGAGGCAGTGAACTACAAAGCCATTAAAATAATTAGGCCTCCGAGCAAAAGCTTCCCTCTCTCGATCCGCTTGCCAAAATTTAGCTTTCATTGACTTCGACCTTTGCAAAAGCCCATGTGCGATGCGCCGGGAGTGCTCATACATAATGGGACCATAAACCCCTCTAGAGAAGCCACAGTAACAGCACCAAAGCACAAAAATGCATATTGTTTACTTGCAATCCGGGATTGAAAAAGGCTTAAGCCCTAAATCTCCAAAAATGGGCACGGGATCGTCAGGAGGTGCTTTTTATCGCCAGGGATGAAGGGATTGTTTCAGGAATCTAAAGCTCCTTTGAGAAAATAAGTTAAATTTGGGGAATTTCTTTTTTAAAGATGTTTTCAAGTAAAACTCATAGAATATTTTCATTCTTAAAGAACGGATAAGACAAGATAATGCTCGGTAAAATGACCAGGTCAAATGGTACTGACCATGAAGAGATAATTGGAGAAGAGGAAAAATTTCAGCAAGCTATCAACTATTTACTATCTTCCAAATGCCCACACGTCACCAGAATTGTGAATGGCAATCATTGGCATCTTCTTAACATACGCTCAAAATCAAGTTCATGGATATCATGATGGGAAATATATTGGTGAAATAGTAAATGAGAATCATTCTCAAAAAGGAAAACATGCTCGAAGTCGTGGATAAGATGGTTTGGACTATGTAGCCCAGACATGGAGCGAGATATGCTCTTGTCACAAGTTGTGACGAGCACGTTAAGATGAGTTTCATTTAATTTATTATGGAGGAAAATGAACACATCCTCTTTGCCTGCATCATCCAAGACGAGAACCTAGCTGAAGCTTTCGGCAACCTTCGATGGAAAGTGTCTTTGAGTTTAACCGAGTCATCTTGTTTGTTCACCCCCTCCATGGTCTATTGGAGGTTTGTTTGTAAACGACAAACTAAATGCATTTTCCTTGTCCCACATAGGAAAAGTGGTAGGAAGTGGGCCAATTGATAAGTGTGGGGTTTTCTTTGTATACTTAAAGGAATAATTTGGTGGGGCTAGACCCCACCATACCCACGTACAAGTGTGCGAATAATTGCGCGATTATCATGCATAGTTTTTGCAATGATCCCAAGTGTCCTAATGCTTATGGGACCTTCACACCAAGCTTTGGGTTAGGGTTACTACCTCTATCCGGACTTCTGTCACCTGTATACTAGCATATGAAGTAGTTGTTTTAGCTTCAAAATATCTTTTGGTAGCTCATGCACGAGGGTATCTTTGAGATCCAAGGTCTCCAGTTGTGCAAGATCTTTTATGTCTGACAGAATTTTCTTATGTTGATACCCCTTAAACTTAGGTACATAAGATTTTTCAACCGGAGAATCTTTTCAGGAAAAGAATTCAAAGAAGCTTGATTTTCTTCTTTCTCGGTCAAACATCTTTGAATAAGTAGCACCTTAACCCTCTCAACCTTCTCCAACAGTTCTTTCAAGGATTTTGGGTACACTTCTTCGAATAAATGTAGGGAGCGAAGTCATTTGACTGATGTGTTCTTATCTATTTCACATATAGGTTTGTGAAAGAACAGCTACCGTACATTCTCAGGCAATCCTTCTTTTGAGCGGGTAACAATCATCGTGATCTAAATATCTTTTGAATGGGAAGTAATAAGTTCATGTTGAAGGTTGTGAACGCCGCAGGTTTTGACCTCCCATAACTTGTTTCCTTTCCCCAAATTACATTATGTTTTAATAGCTTTTGCAGAGTTTTCCCTAGATTTTCCCGGACTAGATTATGCTTAGTAAACTCTTATGCCGTCTATATTCACATCATTGTTGAGCACCTTATGGGACTATCTAACAGGAAGATGCTTAAATAAAAAATATAAGCACCGACATCGAGAATGTGGTCCATGCGTAGAGTAATCGTTTTTCCATTTGGGCTAACTTTATGCCCTCTGGATAGTAGTTCTTCCTCAAGCTTGTCAGCCAATTTTTTCAATCGAACAGCATCAGAGTCACCTACAACATCATCATCTTTATTATCTTCCAAACGTCTACACGTCGCCAGAATTATGAGTGGCAATCATTGGCATCTTCTTAACATACGCTCAAAATTAGGTTCAAGATATCCCGGTCGGAAATATTTTGGTGAAATAGTAAACAAGAATCATCCTCAGAAAGGAAAACATGCTCGAAGTCGTGGATAAGATGGTTTGGACTCTGTAGCCCAGACATGGAGCGAGATAGGCTCTTGTCACGAGTTGTGACGAGCATGCTCAAACAAGTTTCATTTAATTTATTCTAGAGGAAAATGAACACATCATCTTTGCCTGCATCATCCAAGACGAGAACCCAACTGAAGCTTTCGGGCGGCCTTCGTTGGAAAGTGTCTTCGAGTTTAACTGAGTCTTCTTGTTTGTTCACCCCCTCCATGGTTTGTTGGAGGTTTGTTTGTAAAAGACAAACTAAGTGCATTTTCCTTGTCTCATAGAGGAAAAGTGGGAGGAAGTGGAAGGAAGTGGGCTAATTGATAAGTGTGGGGTTTTCTTTGTGTACTTAAAGGAATAATTTGGTGGGGCTAGACCCCACCATACCCACGTGTAGGTGCGCGAATAATTGCGCAATTATCATGCATAATTTTTGCAATGATCCCAAGTGTCCTCATGCTGATGGGACCTTCACACCAAGTTTTGGGTTACTACTTACATCTGGACTTCTGTTAGACATGTATACTAACATATGGAGAGTTTTTTTAGCTTCAAAATATCTTTTGGAAGCTCATGTACATGGGTATCTTTGAGATCCAGGGTCTCCAGTTGTGCATAATCTTTATGCCCAACGGAATTTTCATTATGTGTTTTAAACTTATGAGTTTAAAATCAAGTTCACGGATATCCGACGGAATTTTATGCCTTAAACTTATGCCCGATGGAATTTTCCTTAGTAGTTTTTTTAGCTTCAAATGATGAGTTTCATTTAATTTATTCCGGAGGAAAATGAACACATCCTCTTTGTTTGCATCATCCAAGATGAGAACCCAGCTGAAGCTTTCGGGCGGCCTTCTTTGGAAAGTGTCTTCAAGTTTAACCGAGTATTCTTATTTGTTCACACCCTCTGTGGTCTGTTGGAGGTTTGTTTGTAAAAGACAAACTAAGTGCATTTTCCTTGTCCCACACAAATGGGAGAAAGTGAGCCAATTAATAAGTGTGGGTTTTTTTTTTCTTTGTGTATTTAAAGGAATGATTGGGTGAGGCTAGACCCCACCATACCCGAGTGCAGGTGCTCGAATAATTGTGCGATTATTTGGCGCACTTATCATGCATAGTTTTTGCAATGATCTCAAGTGTCCTAATGCTGATGGGACCTGCATTCGGATTTCTGTTAGACCTATATACTAACATATGGAGTAGTTTTTATAGCTTCAAAATATATTTTGGTAGCTCATGCATGAGGGTATCTTTGAGATCCAAGGTCTCCAATTGTGCAAGATCTTTTATGCATGACAAAATTTTCCTTATGTTGGTATTCCTTAAACTTAGGTACCCAAGGTTTTTTGACCGGAGAATCTTTTTAGGAAAAGAATTCAAAGAAGCTTGATTTTCTTCCCTCTCGGTCAAACATCTTTGAATTTATAGCACCTTAATTCTCTCAACCTTCTCCAATAGTTCTTTCATGGATTTTGGGTACACCTCATCGAAGAAATGTAGGGAGCGAAATCGTTTGACCGATGTGTTCGTATCTATTTCACGTATAGGTTTGTGAAAGGACAACTATTGTACATTCTCAGGCAATGCTTCTTCCGGGTCGCTATCTCTACATCTTTTGAATGGGAAGTAATGAGTTGTTGTTGAAGGTTGTGATTGCTGCAAGTTTTGACCCTCCCATAACTTGTTTCATTTCCCCAAATTACATTATGTTTTAATTGCTTTTGTAGAGTTTTCCTTGGATTTTACCAAACCGGATCATGCTTAGTAAACTCTTCTGCCATCTATAGTACCATCATTGTGGAGCACCTTATGAGCCGATCTAATGGGAAGATGCTCAAGTAAAAGATGTAGGCACGAACATCAAGAAGGTGGTCCATGCACAAAGTAATCGTTTTTCCATTTGGGCTAACTTTGCGCCCTCTAGATAGTAGTTCTTCCTCATGCTTGTCAGTTAATTTTTTTCCATCGAACAGCATCGGAGTCACTTGCAACATCATTATCTTTATTATCTTCCAAATGCCTACACGTTGCCAAAATTGTGAGTGGCAATCCTTGGCATCTTCTTAACATGTGCTCAAAATCAGGTTCACGGATATCCTAGCCGGAAATATTTCGGTGAAATAGTAAACGAGAATCATTCTCAGAAAGGAAAACATGCTTGAAGTCGTGGATAAGATGGTTTGGACTCTGTAGCCCAGACATGGAGCGAGATAGGCTCTTGTCACAAGTTGTGATGAGCACACTCGGACGAGTTTCATTTAATTTATTATGGAGGAAAATGAACACATCCTCTTTGCTTGCATCATCCAAGACGAGAACCCATTTGAAGCTTTCGGGCAGCTTTCGTTGGATAGCATCTTCGAGTTTAACTGAGTTTTCTTGTTTATTCACCCCCTCCATGGTTTGTTGGGTGCTTGTTTGTAAAAGACAAACTAAGTGCATTTTCCTTATCCCACATAGGAAAAGTGGGCCAATTAATAAGTGTGGGGTTTCTTTGCGTACTTAAAGGAATGATTGGGTGGGGCTAGAGCCCACCATACTCTCGTGCAGATGGGCGAATAATTGCGCGATTTTGACGCGATTATTTGGCGCACTTATCATGCATTGTTTTTGCATTGATATCAAGTGTTCTAATGCTTATGGAACCTTCACACCAAGCTTTGGATTACTACCTATATCCGGATTTATGTCAGACCTATATACTAACATATGGAGTAGTTTCTTTAGCTTCAAAATATCTTTTGGTAGCTCATGCATGTGGTGCAGGGTTTCTAGTTGTGCAAGATCTTTTATACCCGATGGAATTTTCCTTATGTTGGTATGCCTTAAACTTGGGTACCTAAGATTTTTCGATCAGAGAATCTATTCAAGAAAAGAATTCAAAGAAGCTTGATTTTCTTCATTCTCGGTCAAACATCTTTGAATATGTAGCACCTTAATTCTCTCAACCTTCTCCAACAGTTCTTTCATGGATTTTGGGTACACCTCATCGAAGAAATGTAGGGAGCGAAGTCATTTGACTAATGTGTTCTTATCTATTTCACGTATAGGTTTGTGAAATGACAACTACTGTACATTCTCAGACAATGCTTCTTCCGGGCGGGTAACAATCATTGCGATATCTACATCTTTTAAATGGGAAGTAATGAGTTGTTGTTGAAGGTTGTGATCGCTGCAAGTTTTGACCCTCCCATAACTTGTTTCATTTCCTCAAATTACATTATGTTTTAATTGCTTTTGTAGAGTTTTCCTTGGATTTTACCAAACCGGATCATGCTTAGTAAACTCTTCTGCCATCTATAGTCGCATCATTGTGGAGCACTTTATGAGCCAATCTAATGGGAAGATGCTCAAGTAAAAAATGTAGGCACGGAACATCGAGAAGGTGGTCCATGAACAAAGTAATCGTTTTTCCATTTGGGCTAACTTTGCGCCCTTTAGATAGTAGTTCTTCCTCATGCTTGTCAATTAATTTTTTTCCATCGAACAGCATTAGAGTCACCTGCAACATCATTATCTTTATTATCTTCCAAATGCCTACACGTTGCCAAAATTGTGAGTGGCAATCATTGTCGTCTTCTTAACATACACTCAGAATCAGGTTCACGGATATCCTAGCGGGAAACATTTTGGTGAAATAGTAAACGAGAATCATTCTCAGAAAGGAAAACATGCTTGAAGTCGTGGATAAGATGGTTTGGACTTCGTAGCCCAAAAATGGAGCGAGATAGGCTGTTGCCACGAGTTTTGACAAGCATGCTTGGACGAGTTTCATTTAATTTATTCTGAAGGAAAATGAACACATCCTCTTTGCATGTATCATCCAAGATGAGAACCCAGCTAAAGCTTTCGAGCGGCCTTCGTTGGAAGCGTCTTCGAGTTTAAATGAGTCTTCTTGTTTGTTCACCCCCTCCGTGAGGTTTGTTTATAAAATACAAACTAAGTGCATTTTCCTTGTCCCACATAGGAAAAATGGGAGGAAGTGAGCCAATTAATAAGTGTGGGGTTTTCTTTGTGTACATAAAGGAATGATTGGGTGGGGCTAGACCCAACCATACCTGCATGCAGGTGCGTGAATAATTGCGTGATTATTTGGCGCACTCATCAAGCATAGTTTTTGCAATGATCTCAAGTGTCCTAATGCTAATGGGACCTTCAGACTAACCTTTGGGTTACTACCTCCATCCGGTCTGGTGTCCTAATGCTAATGGGACCTTTCAGACTAAGCTTTGGGTTACTACCTCCATTCGGACTTCTATCAGACCTGTATACTAACATATGGAGTAGTTTTTTTAGCTTCAAAATATCTTTTGGTAAGCTCATGCATGAGGGTATCTTTGAGATCTAGGGTCTTCAGTTTTGCAAGATCTTTTATGTCCAACGGAATTTTCCTTATGTTGGTACCCCTTAAACTTAGGTACCTAAGATTTTTCGACTGGAGAATCTTTTTAGGAAAAGAATTCAAAGAAGCTTGATTTTCTTCCTTCTCGGTCAAACATATTTGAATATGTAGCACCTTAAACCTCTCAACCTTCTCCAACAATTCTTTCAAGGATTTTGGGTATCAAAGAAATGAAGGGATCGAAGTTGTTTGACCGATGTGTTCTTATCTATTTCATGTATAGGTTTGTGAAAGGATAGCTACCGTACATTCTCAGTCAATCATTTTTCCGTGCGGGTAACAATCATCGCAATCTCTTCATCTTTTGAATGGGAGGTAATGAGTTGATGTTGAAGGTTGTGAACGCCGCAAGTTTTGACCCTTCCATAACTTGTTTCCTTTCCCCAAATTACATTATGTTTTAATAGTTTGGCAAAGCTTTCCATGGATTTTCCCAAACCGATCATGCTTAGTAAACTCTTCTGCCATCCATAGTCGCATCATTGTGGAGCACCTTATGGGACGATCTAACAAGAAGATGCTCAAGTAAAAAATATAAGCACGGACATCGAGAATGTGGTCCATGTGTAGAGTAATCGTTTTTCCATTTGGGCCAACTTTGTGTCCTCTAGCTAGTAGTTATTTCTCAAGCCTGTCAGTCATTTTTTTCCATCGAACAGCATCAGAGCCAGTCCTTAAAAAGAGTTTAGTTCAATGGCAAGCATGCCATGTGGATTGGAGTTTTTAAAAAATTGCGGAGTCATATTATAATTTTACTTATAAATTTTACGTAATCAACTTAGTCAAATTTTCTCGCCGTTGGCATTTAAGTGAGCCAACAAAAACTTTTAATACTAAAGTGAGCTTCATTCGTAACTTTTGACACTTTTAATGTACTTATCCTGAGTCTAGATGATCTTGAGTTCTCACTCAAAGATATTGGCTTCTCTTCATGACAATAATAAAGACTAGTGAGTCAATACTCTTTGTAACAATAATAAAGACAAGTGAGTCAGTACTTCCAACACCATTTAAGGTTCTCGAGGTGCGACTTCAACTGTGGGACAAAAGGATTATCATGATCGATGTCCTGACTTGTAGGAAGCAAGGATGAGCTCCACCACCAAGTGGTGATCGGTTTCAGATCCGGTTCGGTTCCATCTAGGAATTGGGAACTAGACTAGTAGGACGGGTTCCCCCTTTCTAGAATTTGAAACTGAAACAAACAGTCACAGAATCGGGAACTGGATCAAATAGTACCATCAGTCTAGGTGGTTCTGGTCCAAGCAGTTCCATCTGCTCATCCCTACCACCTACCTATCATTGGAATTGATTTAGATAGAGTTTATAAATTGTTGATTGATTTGCATCATCAAGTGAAGGAATTAAATAGAAGTGGAGTCGTTGACTCCTAGAATGACAGACAATATACTTTAGACCAATTTAGAGGCGCATCCATCAGAAGGAATCATAAAATTGTCTTTGCCAACAACCACCTAGAAGGTGAAGCTAAGTGCCAATAGGAGGGAGCTCGACCAGCTTTTGGGTTGAACGTGCAACTTTTTCGTGGGAAAATTTACTGAGGCTTTTCGCACTCAGTTTTTCCCTTGCTCTTTCTAGCGAAAATGAGGAGCAACTTCATGTGCGTTCGTATATATCTCAGGGTAACTCTACTATTATATAGAGTACACTGGCCGCTTCAACCAAATGGGTAGATTTGCAAAGAACTTTGTGGCTAATGATAAAGATAAAGCCGTACACTTCAAGAGAGGGCTCAAGTCAGATATCAGTTCTAAGCTTTGTTCTCATGTGCTGACCATCAACAAAAATGTCTTAGAGAGAGTAATAAAGATAAAATGTGGCATCTTAATTTATAATCCACGGAGCACATAACAACTAATAGAAATATCAACACACAATTTACATTCAAGAGGCTCGGATATTACATTAAATTCTTAGCAAATTGAGCAGAAATAAATGAATAATTAATGGCAAGATCAAATAACAGGAGGCAATAGAAATGTGAATGTGAGGGGATATTTTGAATTTAAAAGCAAATTCAGTTTCTCTTTCTCTCTCCCCCGTTTCTGCACTTCAGAACCAGCTCAGGAATAAATGACATGGGTATTTAGACCATTTAGTGGGCTGATAGCTACATGGGCTTAAAAATAGGGTTTGGATGATTGGGCTTGAGCTTATGCTTCTTTTGCCCCACTTGTTTCAATATCGGAATTGCCTTTTTTCTGTACAAGAAAATAGATTAAGAATTTTCCTCTCCACTTGTCTATTTTTCTTGAAAATAACTTTGTTAAAAGAAAATTGAATGAATATAATACTCAAGATGTGTGCACCTTGGGTGCGTCATTGCGTAGACAGCAAATTTGTGTGATATATTATTGTGAAGTCTTCGATTGAATGAGCAAATGACGACGGATGTGTGCTTTGACAAAGACCAAGAAGTCTGTAGTTTTGGAAGTGTTCTTCAGAAAAAAACTTATAGCAATTTGAATTATCTTGAACATTGCTTAGTCGCCATTTGTTTCGTAGAAAATGAGTTATTTAAAAAATATTTTTTAAAAAATAATCATTCATATCTCTTACAAAAATAAATGAATAAAAAAAATTTCATCCATAAAAATGCTTAGACAAAAAATTTTGTACATGCTAATTATTTTGTATGATACAAGTGATTTTTGGGAAAATATTTTTTAAAATATTTATTTTTTCAAAACAAACAGAGCTTAAACATGATCCTCCAATTATAATTTTTTTTTTTTATTATCAAAACCAACTATAATTGTTTGCCAGCTACTTTATGTCCTTTTTCTTTCTTTTTGTGCCAAAGCTGTGAATTTGTCATGATATCGGTTTGCTTCAAAAATGTGCTCACACAAAATTATTGACTTAATTTAATTTTTATATGGATTAAATATGTATATAACAACTTAATAAACCTTTCATCTCTATTATCTATACCATTATATAAAACAATGAGGGCCTCTTACTTTAAGAAATCTTAATCATTTATTTTCTTCCTTCAAATATCCTTAATTATATGTTTTACAAAACTAAGGCGCTTTTTACATTCAAACAGGTGCAATATTTTAGCGCCATTGATATGGTACTGTTTCGATACAAATTGACTAAATTATTACTATTATTCTTAATGTTGTCATTATTGCTATTGTCATTATCACAAGTACTAGTATCATGTCCATGCGATGTATGGATTCTCGTAACTATAGGTGATAAGCCATTGAGCATGCAGTCCAATAGTAAGGGACTGGACAAAGTAGCTTTGTAGATGATTTTTTACCAAGCGCAATTTGCATTTCCTCAATGTTTTATAGGTTAAAGGTATTTGCTTTTCCCCAAGGCTCATTTGCAAAGCCAAACCAAACACACCCTTGGATGAGGTAAGGATGTTCAATTTCGGGTGTGGGGTTCGATCCCCACACTTTGCAAAGAGGTAGAGTGAAAGTCTACGACTATCGTTGGTGCCCATAAGTGTAGATCATTAGTTATTTCCGTCGTCACTCTTGTTTTAATTTTCAAGATAGAAGTAAGTTTAAACCTGCAAAATTGCCCAAGATTGTCACGACTTCTCACGCAAAGTAATATCATAAATGAGAACAGTCTGCAATGGCCGGCTGCCTTGTCCATGGAATTTTCTTTTTAGGGTTTAGATGTAGGGATCTCAAGAAGAGGATGAATCAAGATTCTCACGAGTTCTCATGAAATGTTCAATCATAAATGAGATTGGTTTGCAATGGCCAACTGCCTCATCCACGGAATTTTTGTTTTAGGGTTTAGATGTAGAGATCTCAAGAAGATGATGTGCCAAGATTCTCACGAGTTCTCACAAAATGTTCAATCATAAATGAGATCGGTTTGCAATGCCCAGCTACCTTGTCCATGGAATTTTTGTTTTATTTTAGATGTAGGGATCTCAAGAAGAGGATGAACCAAAATTCTCATGAGTTCTCAAGCAAAGTTCAATCATAAATGAGATCAGTTTGCAATGGCTAGCTGCCTCATTCATGGAATTTTTGTTTTGGGGTCTAGATTTAGGGATCTCAAGAAGAGGACAAACCAAGATTCCCATAAGTTCTCAAGCAAAGTTCAATAATAAATGAGACCGGTTTTCATTGGCCGGCTCCCTCATCCATGGAATTTTTGTTTTGGGGTTTAGATTCAGTGATCTCAAGAAGAGGACGAATCAATATTCCCACAAGTTCTCACGAAAAGATCAATCACAAATGAGATCGGTTTGCACTGGCCAGCTGCCTCATCCATGGAATTTTTATTTTTTGGGGGGGTTTAGATTTAGGGATCTCAAGAAGAGGACAAACCAACATTCTCTTGAATTCTCACGCAAAGTTCAATCATAAATGAGATCAATTTGCAATGGCCGGCTGCCTCGTCCATAGAATTTTTGTTTTGGGATTTAGATTTAGGGATCTCAAGAAGAGGACCAACCAAGATTCCCATGAGTTCTCTTGCAAAGTTCAATAATAAATGAGATCGGCTTTCAATGGCTGGCTTCCTAGTCCATGGAATTTTTGTTTTGGGGATTAGATTTAGGGATCTCAAGAAGAGGACGAACCAAGATTACCACAAGTTCTCATGCAAAGTCTATTCATAAATGAGATCAGTTTGCTATGGCCAGCTCCCTCATCCATGGAATTTTTTTTTTTTTTTTTTTGGGGGGGGGGGGGGGGGGGTTGGTTTAGATTTAAGGATCTCAAGAAGAGGATGAACTAAGATTATCACAAGTTCTCACATGAAGTTCAATCATAAATGAAATCGATTTGCAATGGTCGGCAGCCTCATCCATGGAATTTTTGTTTTGAGGTTTAGATTTAGATATCTCAAGAAGAGGACAAAGAAAAAAAGAGAGAAAGAAAATAGAGACAGAATAAATGGACCAGATCTGAGAGGGAAACGAAAAAAGAATGTCGAAACCTTGTTCGCAGTCTTTGAGAAAGTCAGACGTGAGGCCCGTCGTAGACTCTGCAGGGTCCAGCACGGGGCAATTTTACGCATATTGGGTTCCATGTGGCAGTTCCATTTCAAATAAAAAATGAAATGAGTGAGCTTGGGTTCACATACGTGACGACAGTGAGGGAACTTGCGTCAATCCATCAAGTGATAGAGAGCATCATTCCAAACATGATGAAGAAAACTGAGGAAAATAAGTTAAAAGCATGACTTAACACAATTTGATACGCTTGTTATGAGTATGAGAACCGAAATTTTCATAACACTTGAAAAAAAAAAAAAATTGGCCAACAATTCTAAAGATTTTAGTTGTTAGAAAAATATGCGCAGTTTAATATTTTAATTTTTTAATACTTTCCTATATAGGCTGGACTTTGCCTTAAACTATGATTTCATGTTTATATATTTTAACATTCCATCACATGTAGATTAGACTTTATCCTTAGCCATGTGTTAAGTCTCTGGACTTCATTCTTTGATACCATGAAAAAGTTTATAAGATTACTACTAACTCTTCTAAAAGTTTAAACTATTAAAAAAAAAGCTAGGTTTAATATTTGAATATTCTAACAATACTTAAATTGAACATGCACAATTTATTGGAGCAAACATGTCAACATGACAAGAATTGCCGATAGCTTCCCTTTATAATTTAGTGATTTTATGCCATTAAAAGGTGAGCACATAGATCAGCTCGTTGCCTCTCCGGAAAGTATCTCTTCTTTTTAGTCTTAGGTTAATAACACACGTCGTCCCTATGACTGAGCAAACGAAGTGCGTGATTCCAGATCCAATGTGTCAACTATGTCAAGATCATAGCCCAGAAACAACAGAGCATTTATTCCTATTATGTCCATGGACACGAGACATCTAATCTCACCCACAGGTTCAAATCACACTGGCATCATATCACACACAAAGAGTAGATGCTTGGCTAATAGATCTGATTGAAAAACGTGATCTATTACCTGATCTGGAGACTCTTGCGCATATCTTGTGGCAGATCTGGAAAACCAGAAATAACTTTGTTTTCTGCCGAATTCTCCCTGATCCAGCACAGGTGGTTGCGGTGGCTTTTGCGAACGCCCATGTTGCTTGTTGCTGTAATGGAGTACTATCGGGATCTCAACTGCGCACCTCAAATCCAGATCGGGTGTGGTGCCCACTGAAGCCCGGTACTTTGAAGATCAACATCGATGGAGCCTTTCCCACTGCAACAAATGAGAGTTCCGTGGCGTCTGTCTGTCGTGACCACTTCGGCCAGCTTGTTGATGAATTCACCAGCAATATCACAGCCTCTTTGGCTCTGCAGATAGAGATACAGGCACTCACACTCACCCTCAAAAACCCGTTGCTAAAAGGGATGGAAAATGAACAACTTCTTTTGGAATTTGACTACCTGGTACTCATAGAAGCCATGCATCACCCATGCTCGACGCCGTGGGAGATCCGAGCGCTGTTCTTAGAGTGTGCGGCGTTGCTCCCCTGTTTCCCTAACCTCCTAATCGTGCATTGTAGGAGAGAGGCCAATCACATTGCAGACTAGACCGCTAAAGCCTATGGGCGCCGAAGCCTCCCCAGAACTGGGTTGTTTCCCCTCCAACCTCTTTTGGACCTTCTTTGCTTTGATACACTGGACAAGGGTTGTACCCTTGGTTAGCATATATAATATTTCTCCGTTTTCAACAAAGAAAAAAAATTCAAAACAAGAGAATTAGGTGAGAAGTCAATTTGTTGTTCATGATTGTACTCACGCAATACTATCTTTAGATTATTATTATTACTAGATGTAATCTTATGGAGCTGATTGGACGTTTCCCAACATGTTTTGCCAGGAATGCAAGCGACACTCGAAAGATCAAAGAAACTTATTGCAATCCCCTTAAGTGACATTTCTGCAAATTAAATTGAACTTTTCTTAACAAAGATAATTGTATTCACATTTTTTTTTTCGATCCAGGAAATTGATAGAAAACTGTCCTTAACTTTTCGACACATGAGCCTCAAATAGATTGTAGCACACAAGATAACTAACTTAACCACCAAATGTCCATGAACACTTCTATATCACTTTCTTCTCCTGCAGTAGATCAAAAACAGAAGTTCTGGTCCTAACTCTATTCATTTCATGAAAAATAATTTCCAGGAAAATATTTTCCGAATTTTCCGGCGTTCATTTCACGGAAAATGAATTCCTTAGGGAAAGTGTTTTCATGAAAGCAAAACAGTCTTCTAAATTATGGAAAAATGTTTTCCACTTTTGAAAAGTGAAAAACATTTTATTCACTTGATCTCTTTTATCTCACATCTCTACAAATCCTCACATTCTCCTCCCCTTTCTTCTTCTTCTTTTCTTTTTTTTTTATTGGAATTATTTTTCAATTTTCTTTTTCTTTTTTTTAATTCAAATTTTTTAATTCCATTTTTTTCTTTTACTTTTCTTTTTTTTTTCCTTTTTTTTTTCTTTTTCTTTTATTTGTTTCTCATCTTCTTCTTTCTTGACTAGTCGTCGGCCATTGCTAGTCGAACCTCGAGTTCGTCAATCTCGAGCTTCACACTCGTCAATCTAGCGAGCCTTGAGCTCGACGCTCACGCTTGTCGATGTGGCGAGTCTCGAGCTCGATGCTCACGCTCGCCAATCTAGTGAGTGGTGAGCCTCATGCTCGCCAGCGAGCCTAAGGCTCACCGTTGGTTGGCCGTCATGGTTGTCGCCATGATCGGCAACTAGCCAAGAAAGAAGGAGATGGAAAATAAAGAAAAAAGACAAGAAAAATAATAATGAAAAAAAAAATAATAATAATAATAGATTTTAAAAATTAAAAATAATTAAAAATCGATTTTAAAAAATTATGAAAAATCCATTTTAAAAAATAAAATAAATAAAAAAGAATATATGGAGGAAAAGATTTTCCTTACTTAATAGTGGAAAAATATTTTCCACTTCATTTTCAATTTTCATCCGAATTCGGAAAATATTTACATTTTTTTGGAAAATGACTTGCTAGAAAATATTTTCTAGAAACACAACATTTTCTGCGAAACGAATGAAGCCTTAATTGATATGCTATTCGCAAGTAATGAAATCCCCTAAATTTCCTGGAGTAACGAGTAAGCTCTATCTCCAGAACAGCTATGAAACTTCAAGGAAATTATTTTCTGTTTCTTAAGCAGTAGTTATCCACAACTTTTGGTGCCAAAGTCTCAAAAAGGGGCCATCAAAGATCAAGTTAAGGGTCAAAGGTTGGCCCTTATCCATGCGATAGAGACAGATTCATTTTTGACTTCTTTGAATGAGCAAGAATGTATTCACCGCGTTTGAAAGTCTATACAGGGGCTCGCTTGAGGCTCAAATGCTCATTTGATTTTGCTCAGTCAAATGGACAAACTTTCTGGGAGTCATTGATTCAGCACCAGCCCGTCCATTTTCCCTGATGCTGAAACAGGGCTAGAAAAAGGTTAATACATGCATTAGAGGTAAGACGGAACTCGTTCATCTGTTTTCCATTAGCAAGGGTACTTGTTGAACGAAATAGACAGATGAACTAATTCCGTCACAAGCACACACTAAAAAACCGTGAACAATACACTGCTGTAATCTCAAACTTCAGCAACGTATTCAACCCGATTCAATCGGTCTTATGTCCTAACTCATGTTACGTCCACAATCAAATTTCATTTGCCAGGCCAAATTTCGATACTCGTGAAATATAACTCAAACGGAAACACTTAGCTTCCGCACAACATGCAAAAGTGGATATGACGACCTGTGCATCTTTGGCCCCTTCCATTCGAATACCGTGTATGTCAGTTAGATGTTTTAATTTCGATTTGATTCGATGACAGTCTGATCTTAATTCATTGCAATGCAATCCTTCCCTTGTCTTGATCAGGCATAAGAAAAGCAATACAAGATCATTGGTAGTAAACTGATTGTATGGTCTCTTATTTGATCGAAAAGCGAAGTACTTCCACCAAATAAGAGACAGTGGCTGAACAATATAGATATGACAAATGGTCATTAAATTAATAATTGCATGTTTTTTAAGACTTGTTAGGAGGGAGTTCCTGTCTTGACTTGGAATAGTCGCTTGACAAAGCCAGTTTTTCCTCCTCATGGAATCCTCATCGATTCCACGTAATAGACGGCTACAGCCACTCCAATCTAATAGAAAAGGCGCCATATTTTGTGTTTCATAAAGATCTAGGTGATGCCATTCTATTGTTTAATGCTATCTATTATAAAGATCTAGTTGATGTCATTTTATTGTTTATTTGGTTATTTGCTTCATACACAATGATAGTCCATTTTTTTTAATTCGATAGGTGTTGCTTTTCCTCTCAAATTTGGGCCTTCTCATTCACCAGTAGAAGAACAAGACGTATATTTGAGATGATACTATAAGGTATTGCCACGGGAATTTCAGAGCAGTGTACAGTGAGGTTCGGGAGTAATCTGAGGTCATTTGCTTGTTCGTCGCCTTACTGCATTTAATTAATTCTTCTACTTCCTACCTATGGAATGTTGCTTGAATTTCCTTCAGGTAATCTGGTCAAAACATAAATTTGGCTTTTTGTGATACTTAGTGATAGGTTTGCGAATTTCATCTGAACGTTCGTGTACAGAAGAATTGTCCTGGCCTCCGGTGTTGAAGTCTTGATTTTGATGAATTATTGAACATTATGATATTCTTAATTGATTGAAAGTTTCCTCCATGGATCTTAGTCAAAATCAACTCTTATACCTTGCAATGCAAGTTTTTCAAGAAAAGTTCATGTCGACATAATGGTGTGATCGAGCAGGAATTGGTAGCTGAAATATATTTCAATAAACTACATGGAGAAAATCTGAGGAATGTTCCTGTATTCAGATAAGAACCATAATAAAATAAAACGCGGAAGTTCCTTCGCAACTTCCCATGATTATGCGTTTAGACAGGGTTACAAGTTATTGCAGACCTTTCCGGATGAAACAAGAAAGTTGAATAGCTTGCCGTCGAAGGCACAAATATTTAACACAATCAAGAAAAATTAAAAGGGATATCACTAAAATAAACCAAAACTTATACAATGTGCTAAGCAGACATGGATCCCACACAAGGCAGCCATAAATATAAGATTCACTAACGTTAAGCGGTTTATGAATATTTGAGTTAGTGGTGGGCAATATATATATAGAAGGAAGGGTTGAAAAGTCATACAGAGAACAAGGAAAAGGAAGAGGAGGACAGGAGCACCCATTCGGGAGAAGAAGAGGAGGAGGAGAAGGAGGAGGAGGGGAAAAGAGAGAGCGCGAGGTCATGCAGCGAGGGCCTTGCTAAACTGATTCAACTCCATAACGCCACATCCGGTAAGTGCCCATGCCCATCGTTCATCCAATTAGGGTAGTTTTCGTATTTGGGGCAAAAATTCAGAATTTTGGAAAATTTGATCTGCCTAGTCTGATTTTTGAGTTGTCAACCTATGGAATTACATGGAAATGGAGGTTTGTGGTGTCATGGAGCCATTGGGTTAGTTAAGAACCATTTTAGAGCAACAGTTCTATTGGAGAGAGATTTTTGGGTTTTATGGGCGAGTTTCACATTGCGTTTAAATTTGAATAGTTGCTTTCGGCAAGTGATTTGTTGACGCATGAGAGTTATTTTATTAGCAATTAAGCTTAGTTTAACCGAGCCATATTTAAGATAGTGTTTTACTTGGTTTTAATGCTATTTCTTGCTTAATGATATGAATGCGAGTTCATTGAAATGAGTAAGCCTTAGTATTGGTTTGAGGCATATCGAGGTGAGTGGTCCTATCTCCATTTTGAATTTGAAAACTTATATTTTGAAAATGAAAAAGTACGAGGTATAATATGTGCAAATTGTGATTTGGCTAAAATGCAAGAGTAATGGATCAAATATTTACAACATTTTATTCATTTAAGAATGGTTTGAGAAAGTGTTATGAAAAGTGTCATGAAAGTTTAAATATGTGTACCATGATGAGATCTGATTTATGGAATGGATTCTTTGATAATTTAGGAAATGTTTAATGAGAAAGACATTTCAAAATGTCACTGGTTTATAAATGAATTCCAAAATGGTGTGAGAAATGTATTGTGTGTGTGTGTATTGTCTAATGAATGGAGTTAGAAGATTGGGTTTGTGAAACCATTTTTATGAAAGAATTGCATTGAGTTGAGTATGCTTAATAAAAGGTGATTTGATTCGGTATGTGAAGCCAATATATAATATGAATTCTGAATTGGTTTTATGGAAATAATTGATTTGTGAGAGGCTTGGGAAATTAACTATGATATGGATGGGTAGAAGACTAAGTGCTATACGATAATGTAATTTCATGGAAGCCATCTCTAGAACCTTGTGCTCAAAGGTTAAGTGCTAAACAATAACGTAATTTCGTGGGAGTCACTTCTAATGCCTTATACTATTGATATATATTGATCAAGGACAAAGTGCTACACCATAACAAAGTTTCCTGTGAGCCATTTCTAGGGCCTTGTACTATTTAAGGGCTAAGTGTTACACAATGACGTGGTATCATGAGAGTCACCTTTAGGGGCTTGAGATGTGATGTACTATCAGATTAATCGAGGAATAGGCAATTGGTGTGTGATACAAGTTCGATTTGAGATTAGTCGAAGGATTGGACTATTTGCATGTGTTTAATAGAGAACAATTAATGGACTCAACCATTGAAGCTTAAATTGTGATAGTGGATTTAAATGAGAATCTCTAACTTGTACAAAGCTGTTTCAAAATGAGACAACTCATATGTGATATCATAAGTTTGGGTTTTGAAGTCCTGGTATTGCTTTGTGTATATATATATATATAGTGGGTACTTAATTTGTTTAGAAGATATGTATTACTTAGTGAGGTGTAGTTGCTCACCTCTTTCTTTCCCAATCTCTTCAGGTCCCTCAATTAGTGGCCATTAAAGCCAGAGCGAAATCGATGGGAATTTTTGGGAGTTGGATTTGTGATTTGAGGCTACATCTTTGAGGCAAAAGGACAGCCATGCCACTTCCTCATTTTTGTAAGATTTGGGTACGATAGTTTAACATTTCAGAGACTATGAAAAGCCTCAACTTTTGCAACCACAGACTAAAGCCTCTAGGCAACACATAAACCAAAAACCTCACCTCCACTCACCAGACTAGAGGCATGGCAGAGAGCGTAGTGACTCACCTACTCACAAAGCTTACGCAATTCTTTGAGAACGAGGTGCGGCACTTGACAGGCGGTCAAGAAGAAGCCCTCTCAGTGAGAGGAGAATTGGAGCGTGTGCGGGCCTTCCTCAGGGTCGCAGATACCCTCGAGGAAAGTGACGATGAAGTCAAAGTGTGGGTGAAGCAGTTGAGAAACATAGCCTACGAAATGGAGGACGTGCTCGACGAGTTTTCCCTTATCCTGAGACATGATCATGGAGTAGGATTCACTGGCCTTATCAGCAGGATGTCCTGCTGCATCAGGAACCTAAAAGCTCAATACCGTATCACGTCCGAGATAAAGCACATCAACTCCAGAGTAAAGGACGTATGCGATGGGCACCGGAGGCTGCGCCACAAATTCAGTAGGGCTCAACAAGATCAGAGCTCGACCAACACAGATAACACATGGCAGGACCACCGAGGCAATGCCCTTCTCCTAGATAAGACTGACCTAGTGGGCATTGAGCGGCCCAAGAATGAACTAATCGGGCGGTTACTTAAGGGGACTCTCAGGCGGGAGGTCATCTCCGTCGTGGGGATGGGAGGGTTGGGCAAAACCACTCTGGTGAAGCAAGTCTATGAAGACCCCGCTGTGAAGAAGCATTTTACAATATATGCTTGGATCACTCTCTCTCGGTCCTCGAAGATCGAAGAGCACCTCAAAGACATGCTTGATCAGATCATGAGGGTAATCAGGAAACCAGTCCCTCCAGGAGCCAACACTATGAATAGCCATTGGCTTAAGATGATCATCAAGGACCTGCTTCAGAGGAGGAGATACTTGATCGTCCTCGATGATGCATGGCACATAAACAAATGGGATGCAATCAAGCATGCCTTGCCCAACAACGGTCACGGAAGCCGAGTTATCATCACAACCCGGAATGCAGATCTGGCATCTACCTCCTGCAAGGAGTTCAGTGGGCTGCTAAAAGATATGGAACCACTCGATCCGGAACAGTCGTGGAAGCTTTTCTGTCAGAAGACATTTCAGGGGAACTCTTGTCCTTCCCACCTGGAGGAGATATGTAAGTACATTTTGAGAAAGTGTGAAGGACTGCCGCTGGCAATCGTGGCCATCAGTGGTGTTCTAGCAGCGAAAGACAAACAGAGGATCGATGAATGGGATGTGGTACGTCGCAGCCTTCGTGCCGAGATCGACGGCAACGACAGGCTCAAGAACTTAAAGAGGGTGCTTTCCCTCAGTTTCAGCGATTTGCCGTACTACCTGAAGTCCTGTTTCTTACACTTAAGTGTATTTCCTGAGCGTCACCTCATCGAGCGCAGGAGACTGACCCGGCTCTGGGTAGCGGAAGGGTTTGTCGAGAGACAAGAAGGCAAGACACTTGATGAAGTTGCAAAGGAATACTTCAGCGAGCTCCTGAACAGAAGCCTAATCCAAGTGGCCGAAACAACAACCGATGGAAGGGTCAAGTTGTGCCGCATCCATGATTTCCAGAGGGAAATAATAACTTCAAAATCGAGAGATCAAACCTTTGCAACGATCACCAAAGAGCAGACTGACATGTGGCCAGAAAAAGTTCGCCGCCTTTCCCTGCACAACAGCCTGCAAGCGGCACAGCAAAACAGGTCACTTTCTCATCTGCGCTCTCTATACATGTTCGGTGTAGACAGGGGAATCATTGACCTTGTCCTAGGATGTGACATTAAACTGCTTAATGTCTTAGACATGCAAGCCACACCTTTGTCAAAGTTCCCAGTTCAAGTTGTTGACTGGTACTACCTAAGATATATAAGCTTCAGGCACACTGAAATTAAAACAATTCCTTCTTCGATAGGGAGGCTTCAGAACCTAGAGACACTGGATCTTAAGTACACAAACGTAACAAGATTGCCTGTCGAAATCTTGAAGCTGAGAAAACTTCGGCATCTCTTGGTGTATCGGTATGAGAATATATCCTATTTGTACAACAAGTATGGCTTCAAGGCACTCACGGATATTGGGGCTCTGCAGTCCCTTGAAAAGTTGTGCTACATAGAGGCGAACGATGAGAGGAATGACATCCTCATGAGAGAGCTTGGGAAGCTGACGCAGTTAAGCAGGGTGGGCATCCTGAAGTTGAGGAAAGAAGACGGAAGGGCTTTGTGCTCATCAATAGCGAAATTAACCAACCTTTGTGCATTATCCGTGGCTTCGGTTGAGGACGATGAGATATTGGATCTGCAACACCTTACATCTCCACCCCAATTGCTACAGAGAATCTACTTGAGAGGGCGTCTCGAGATGCTACCAAACTGGTTAGCCACTCTCAATAGTCTTGTCAAATTGCACTTACGATGGAGTCGGTTGAAGGATGACCCACTCGTATCACTGCAAAATTTGCCCAACCTCGTGCATCTCGAGTTGCTCCAGGTCTATGAAGGAAAGACCTTATGCTTCAAATCCAAAGGTTTTAGGAAGCTGAGAATTCTGGGTCTCGACAATTTTGACGAACTCAGATCCGTGGAAGTGGAGGAAGGAGCAATGCCCTGCCTCGAGAAGTTGATCATTCAGCGCTGCAAGCTACTAGAGAAGCTGCCATCAGGCATTGAGTATTTGACCAAGCTCAAAGTACTTGAATTCTTCGACATGCCCGATGAGTTGGTCAAGAAATTTGTGCAAGACGAGCAGGACAAGGATTATCAGAAGGTCGCACGCATTCCAGAAGTTTATTATGGATATTGGAGAGATGGAGGTTGGGACGTCCAGTCAATAGAGAGATCAGCCGAGGGCAACGCCTCTCCTCGCCAAGGCACTAGTATGAGAAGCAGTGAGTTTCCTCCATGCTGGAAGTAAAGGATTGAGCCCCTTTTCCTGATCTGAGTACAGTACGTACATAATGTTTGCCTTGTACATGTGAGTGAGAGTGTGATTGTAAATATAGCAAATGTCGACGATACAAGGCACATGTAAAAAATGTAAATACTAGTGTAAGGTAATTTTCTATGCTGTAAGTGACATGAATAAAGCAGCTAGTTCACTATATTATTCTCTTGAAATGTGCTTCCCCCTTCAGCGTCATGGATGTTCGCCACTGTAGAATAACAAGAGGCTGGCAACTAGGTCAATGAAAGATGATCGACCTATGATAGACAACTAAGCTAAGTACATTTATCAAGACTACAGATTGCGTGGAAGGTAAAGAACAGATAAAGTTTTTAAAAGCATATTGCAGTGGGAAGATCCAGAACTGCTGTTAATGAGAAAGGCTCAAAATACTTGCATTCATTGCCACCATAATATACAAATTACGGCCCTAGCACAATAAGTCTACTTGTTCCTTTATGTATATCAGTGTCAAACACAATCTCACTAACAAATGGAGGATATATTAGATGTAATAGCATTCTAACACCAGCCTAGACTGTATATTCCACCTGCTTGCTCCAGGTCTCTTGTTATCCTACTATCATCTCCATATATATATGGCCTGCATATGTTCGGTAAAAGATCCACCTAGCATTTTGATAGATGAGGTTGTAAACAAGCAACCTTATTACACTAACTTGTGTCCATTTTCTCACGGATTGCTTTTCTGTGTGCATAATGCCAGCAAGTTTCTTGTTTAGACAATTGCAACTCATTAGGAAATCTCTAGCAGTAAATAAACTTTGGCATTCTCTACTTCATCCAGCTAATCATACCATAGAATTGATCATCGGCCATGTACCCGGGGAAGTTGAATTCTTGGAATTAACTGGATAAGAAGACTGGCCAGATAATGGTAAGAAGCCATTTGGTAAACCTTCCAATGGTAAGGGAATTGAGCAAGGTGAGGATGTTTAATTTCAAGAGTGAGGTTCAGCTTCCATGCTTTATAAAAAGGCAGAGTAAAAGTCTATAATTATCAGTGGTGCACATAAGTGTAAATTATAAGTTATTTCAGTCATCGCTCTTGTTTAATTTCTTAGGATAAATGTAAGTTTAAACTTACACAACTGAACTGAGTATAAATGAAATCGTCAGTGTAAAAGTCACATGAGTAAAAGTCACATGAGTAGAAATTACACACCTTTCTGATGTTACAAAATTGCCTAGGATTCTCACCAATTCTCACTTGAAGTTCAATCATAAATGAGATTGGTTTGCAATGGCCGGTCCATGGAGTTTTTGGTTTGGGGTTTACACTTAGGGTCAAGAAGAGGACGAAAAAAAGAAAGAAAATATAAAAAATAAATGGACGAGATGTACCTCGTAGAGAGTGAGGACAAAAAAACAAATTTGAAACCTTGTTTGCTTTCTTTCATGGAGTCAGACGTGGGGCCCATGGCCCGGTCGTACACTGTGCAGGGTTTGGCCCAAGCAACTTTATATAGATTGGTCCCCCATGACATTTCCATTTTGAATAAATAAATAAAATGAAATGAGTGGGCTTGGGTCCGCACACGTGATAACGGTGAAGGGATTAGCAAAAAAATTTAGAGAACGTCATTCCAAGCATTCCCGGATAATAGTTGATGAAGAAACTGAGGAAAATAAGTTAGATGCATGACTTAACACAATTCGATACGCTTATTATGAGTATGGCAACCGAAATCTTCATAACACTATGATAGAGAAAACGAAGTGGGTGAGAAAGCTATCTCAATTTAAAAAAACAGAATTTGGTGAGAAGTTAATCCATTGTTCATTAATGTACTCAACCAATATTATCTTTAGATTATTATTATTACTAGTTGTAACCTTACTGAGCTGATTGGATGTTTCCCGACATTTGACATGTTTTGCCAGGAATGCAACCGACACTCGATAGACCAAGAAAACTTATTGCAATCCTCTTGAGTGGCATTTCTTCAAATTAAATTGAACTTTTTTTTAATACGATAATTGTATTCACATGTTTTATTTTGATCCACGAAATTGATAGACAACCCTCGTTAACATTTTCGACACGTGGCCCTCGAATAGATTTTAGCACGCAAGATAACTTTCTTCCAAGTTCAGCAAAACATGAACCCTTCGATAACACTTTCTTCTCCTGCGGTAGATCAAAAACGTAAGTTCTTGTCCTAATTAATTGATATGCTATTCGCAGATAACGAAATCCTGAATTTCCCGGAGTAACGAGTAAGCTCTATCTCCAGAACAGCTACGAAACTTCAAGGAAATTAGCTTCTGTTTCTTAAATAGTAGTTATCCGCAACTCTTGCTGCTCGTTACAAGGCCAAATTCTCCAAATGGGGCCATCAAAGATCAGGGTCAAGGGTTGGCCCTTATCCATTCAATAGAAACAGATTTACTTTTGACTTCTATGAATGAGCAAGAACGTATCTACCACATTTGAAAATCTCACAGGTGCTCGCTTGATGACCGAATGCTCATTTGATTCTGGTCAGTCAAATGGACAAACTTTCTGGGAGTCTTTGGTTCAGCACCAGCACCTCCATTTTCCCTGATGCTGAAACACGGCATTTAAATGCAACAAAATAAGAAGTGCACGACATGCATCGAGGTAAAGCGGAATGCGTTATAGCAACATCAATGATATATTGCTGTAGTCTCGAACTTTAGTAATGGATAGACAATCCGGTTCAATCAGTGTTATGTCCGAACTCATGTTACATCCATGATCAATTCCCATTTACCAGGCCAAATTTTGATACTCATGAAACATAACTCAAACGGAAACACTTTAGCTTCTGCACGACATAAACAATCTACACTGTTTAAGAATAGTTTAACAGAGTGCAGAAGTAGATATAACGACCTGTGCATTTTTGGTCCCTCCCATTCGAATACCATGTATGTGTGTGAATGTTTTAATTCTGATTTGATTTGATGACAGTCTGATCTTAATTCATTCCTCTGCAATCCTTCCCTTGTCTTGATCAGGCATAAGAAAAGCAATACAAGATCATCGATGGAAAACTGGTCGCATGGTCTATAATTTGATCGAAAAGCGAAACACTTCCACAAAAATGAGACAATGGCCTAACAATATGGATAAAACAAATGGTCATTAAATTAATTGCATGTTATTCAAGACTTGTTAGGAGGGAGCTCCTGTCTTGACTTGGAATAGTGGCGTGACAAAGCCAGCTTTTCCTCCTCACGGAATCCTGATCAGTTCCACACAATAGACAGCGACTGCCACTCCGATCTTATTAAAAAGACACCATAATATCGTGTTTTCTAAAGGTTTAGTTGATGTCATTCTATTGTTTAATGCTATATATTATAAAGATCCAGTTGATGTCATATTATTGTTTATTTGGTCAATTGCTTCCTATGCAATAATGGTTCATTTATTTTAATTCGATAGGTGTTGCTTTTCCTCTCAAAATTTCGGCCCTCTCCTTCACCAGTAGAAGAGCAAGACGTATATATCGCTACAGATTTCAATCTTGACCATATCGCATTTGAGATGATACAGCAGGGGAATGCCACGGGAAAATCAGAGCAGTGTACAGTGAAGTTCGTGAATAATCTGCGCTCATTTGCTTGTTCATCGCCTCACTGCAGTTGATTAATTCTAATACTTCTTAGCTATGAAATGTTGCTTGAGTTTCCTTCAGGTAACCTGGTCAAAAAATAAATTTGGCTTTTGTGGTACTCAGTGATAAGTCTGCAAATTTCGCTTGAATGTTCAGGCACAGATGAATTGTCCTAGCCTCAGGTGTTGAAGTCTGGATTATGATGAACTCTTGATCAACATGATATTCTGAATTGATTGAAACTTTCCTCTGTCAATCTTAGTCAAAATCAGCTCTTATACCTCGCAATGCAAGTTTTATAAGAAAAGTTAATGTCGACATAATGGTGTGATCAAGCAGGAATTGGTAGTTGAAATATATTTCAATAAACTACACGGAGAAAATCTGTGGATTGTGAACTCACAACAAGCACATCTAAATTAGCTATACCTGGATTCAGATAAGAATATACTATAATAAAATAAAACACGAAAGTTCCTTTGCAACTTCCCTTGATTATGTGTTAGATATATAATATTCTGACAGCGTTACAAATTGCCCTTACGGTGGAGTCGGCTGAAGGATGACCCCCTCATATCACTCCAAAGTTTGCCCAACCTCATGCATCTCGAGCTGCTCCAGGTCTATGAAGGAAAGACCTTATGCTTCAAAGCCAAATGTTTTAGGAGCTGAGAATTCTGGGTCTCAGACAATTTTGACGAATTCAGATCAGTTGAAGCGGAGGAAGGAGCAACGCCCTGCCTTGAAAAGTTGATTATTCAGTGCTGCAAGCTACTGGAGAAGCTGCCATCAGGCATTGAGTATTAGACCAAGCTCAAAGTGCTTGAATTCTCCGACATGCCTGATGAGTTGGTTAAGAAACTTGTGTGAGACGAGCAGTGCGAGGATTATCAGAAGCTCGCACACATTCCAGAAGTTTATTATGGATATTGGAGAGATGGAGGTTGGGACGTCCAACTGATAGAGAGATCGTCCAGTGGCAATGCCTCCCCTCGCCAAGGCACTAGCATGAGGAGCTGTGAGTTCCCTCCATGCTGGAAGTAATGGACTGATTCCTTTTCCTGATCTGAGAAGTGCATAAAAGTTTGCATATATATATATATGAGGGAGAGTATTACTTTAAATATAGCAAATGTTGACGATATGAAGCACATACAAAAAAGGGAAAATTACCGAAAAAGTCCTAAACATATTACAATTGTGCAAATTCAGTCTTAAACTTTTTCTTTTTTTTTACCAATTGAACCCTAAACCTTTTATAATTATTCCTGATCAGTCCATCCGGTAAAAATTAGCCGGTCGATGTTGGTGACCTTTTTTAAATAATATTTTATTTTTTGAAATATTATATTATTTTTTTTTTATTTTTTTTCCTTTTTTATCTTTTTTTTTTTCTCCTTCTCCCTCTTCCTTCTTCCTCCCTCCTCCCTCCTTTGGCTTCGCAACTGGCCTCCCTCCTCCCTCCTTTGGCTTCGCAGCCGGATTGAGGCGGATTGAGGCGATACGCGAGCTCGCCTTGCCAGTTGGCGAGCTCACGCCCAGCAACGGCGGGGCGAGCCCCCGTCAAATATGGCAAGGAGGGCCTTGTCAGACGTGACAGCAAGCCCCCCTCGCTGGATCTAGCGAGGGCTCGCCTCTCGAGGTGATTGCGAGGCCTCGCCAGATCTAGCAGGGGCTTGCCCCGTCGTTGCTGGGGGCAAGCTTGCTGATTGGTGAGGCGAGCCCGCCAGATTCCTCAACAAATCCGACAGGGGTTCGCCTCACCGTTGCTAGGCGCGAGCTCACTGACTACCGAGGCTCACGAGATCCAACAGGGCTCGCCTCACCAAACCCAACAATGGTGAGGCCCCCCTTGCTGGATCTGGCAAGGGTTTGCCCAATGACGGCGAGGGGAGCTAGCCCAGCCACCTCAATCCGATAACCAGCCAGCCCTCCCCTCTAGGCAGTCGCAGGAGCCAAAGGAAGAAGGAGGAAGGAGGAGAGCAAAGGAGGAAGGAGGGTAAGGAGAGAAAAAAAAAGAAGATAAAAAAAAATAATAATAAAATATTTCAAAAAATAAAATATTATTATAAAAAAGGTCACCGACGCCGGCTGGCCAATTTTAGCCGGATGGATTGATCGGGAATAATTGTAAAAGATTTATGACTCAATTGGTCAAAAAATAAGTTTAAGACTGAATTGGCACAATTGCAATAGGTTTAGGATATTTTCGATAATTTTCCCTGTACAAAAAATGTAAATACTAAGGTAATTTTATGTGCCTGTAAATGACATGATTAAAGTAGTCCTCTTGAAATGCGCTTCTTCCTTGGGCATCAAAGATGCTTGTCAATGTAGAATAATAAGAGGCTCGCAACTAGGCCGATGAAAGATGGTCAACCCAAGATAAACAAATGAAGTTCATTTAACAAGACAACATATTGTTTTGAGGGGAAAGAACAGACAACAAATTCATAACCATTTTGCAGTGGGAAGATCCCGAACTGCTGTTTACGAGAAAAGCTCAGAATACTACTATTCGTTCTACTTGTTCCTTTATGTATATCAGTGTTGTTGAGAATGACTAATCCCCGAAAAACCGGATTCGACACTAAATCGAACCCCTAAACTCAAGCGGAAGACAAGCCCAGGAATTCTAACACATATCACCGATCCTAAAGCACACCACAGATTCGAGCATACCTTTTAGCCACGTATTAAACACCGACGCCAATGGAGGAAGAAAAATCTTGGTCCTGTTGATCCGGTGAAGCAAAATCACCTTCGGGGGTCTCTGTTTTCCTTTGGAAGAAAGCGACAGCGAGAGGGAGAGAAAGAGGAGCGTACGTCGTTTTTCTTTTCAATTAAAACGGTGCCTTTTTCTCTCTCTCTCTCCTCCCTTTTATAACCCCTTCTTTCCACGGGCCCTATTCCCGTGGGCCAGGCTTTCTGGGCCCAACTTGGGCGAACGGGCCTTAAGCCCAAATCAAATAATATAAAGCCTTCATCTCCCACTCGCACATGGTGGGCCGAACAGGATTCTCTTTACCTCTCTTCAACTTTCATACCGGTGAATAATCCGATGCGACCAAGAGATACTTTGAGAGCTCGTTGCTATACATCCGTTAGGAATATGTAGCAGCTCATAATTGGGCGTCACACTTTGAGTAGATTTAGTATGCGTACCCTAGATCGATCGATCACATGTTATATCTCTCTTGATCTCTTTTAAACATGATATATATATTGTATTCACAATTATAATTATCACAAAGACAGTCATAATTGGTCGACCAGGTGAATACAAAACCACAATGTGATTCTCCAAAATCGATCTTCCTCTTTCCTTCAAACTCTCAATTTCAGTCCAGCTTGCTTTTCTAGAAATGCCCCATTAGATCGAATCATCTCATGACCATTGGCAACACCCTAAGATAGCAAACACTAAATAGAAATCTTGAGAATAAGTAAGAGTCATGAGGGGACTTAAAAAATTGAGGAACTCTTTTCCTCAAGAGTCTCACACGTCATAAAAGTTGAGATCAAACTTTTTTGCCACTCTTATTGGTCGTCTCATGCATACGTAGTATGAAATACGTATTACGGTATTAACTCCTTTCCCATGGAGCGTATATCTACACCTTTCAATACCGTACAGATGATAGTTCAGACATACTCAATGTCTAACTTGAGTTCACGTATCTACTCTTTTTTACAAAATTCATCAGAACTCACATCTGGCATCTTAGACAGATAAAGTAAAATATGTGGGGTATTTTACTTTCGGACATAGTAAGTATTATGTCCTCATCTTAACACTCGCCATTAGGCGACATACGTATTTTAAGCTTGAGCTCTCGATTATCACCTAGATAATAAGCTTAAAAACAGTCTCATCTCTATTTATCACACAAGTAAATAGAGGCGATTACCCGTGTGAGTGGGCTAATCTTTTATCTGTCCGACATACTTCCTCAACTTAAAATAATGCACTGAGCATCAAGATGCATAAAGATCATAGAAAGATTCATAGGCATTAATAATGAAACAACACAAGTTCATAAATGTGAACAAATCTGGGAAATTACAATCTAGTACATCGACTCTACGCAATCCTAGAGATTTTACATGACCACAAAACACATCTCTAGGTATTGGCTTTGTCATAGGATCTGCTACCATTCTATGCGTAGATATGTACCGTAAGTTCACATCCTTTCGTGCAACCATATCCTTGACAAAGTTATACTTGGTATCTATATGTTTGGTCTTGCCATAATATTTTGGATCTTTGGTGTATGCTATAGCTGCTTGGCTATCACGTTAACCAACAATGGATTTGCAGCTTTCTCAATAACACCTAAATGATCCAAGAATCTCTTAAGCCAAACTCCTTCTTGCACCGTCGCGATAACGCCACGAACTCAGCTTCCATCGTGGATAAGGCTATACACGTTTGCTTCTTCGCTCCATGATATGGCGCCATTGCTCGCAAGAAAGCAAATCCGAGGTTGATTTTCTTTCATCTAAATCTCTTCCCCAATCAGCATCCGAATAGCCTTCAAGTCGCAGATCCTTTCCTTGGTAATTCAATTTGAAATCAGCAGTTCCTTCAGATACCTCGGTATTCTCTTGACGGCTTTCCAATGTGTTGGACCCGGATTGGATTGGTATCTACTCACCATTCCAATTGCAAAACATATGTCGGGTCTTGTGCACATCATAGCATACATCAAGCTCCCAACTGCATTAGCATAAGGAACATGTTTCATTTGTTCCTTCTCTTGTGGAGTCCCTGGACACAGTCTATGGCTCAATCCTTCACCTTTTGCAATAGGAGTGTCTATAGGTTTACAGTCTTGCATACGAAATCGTTCAAGAACCTTATTTATATAGGTTTCTTGCGAAAAGAGACAACGATCTCTTCGAACGATCTCTCAAATCTTAACTCCAAGAATGTATGCAGCCTCACCCATATCCTTCATCTCAAAGTTGGAAGACAACCAACTCTTGACAGCCTTAACAAACTCCATATTGCTTCCAGCAATTAGTATATCATCAACATATAATGATATGATCACAAATTGATCCTTGGATCTTTTGATATATACACAATGATCCTCATCAATCATTATAAAATCATATGCCATTATGGCATTATGAAAACGTATATACCATTGTCTTGATGATCGCTTAAGACCATATATCGACCTCAAAAGTCGACATACTTTTTCTTCTTGGCCTTTCACTATGAAACCAGCAGTTGTTCCATATATATTTCTTCCTCTAATTCTCCATTGAGGAAAGCAGTCTTTACATCCATTTGATGTAAATCAAGATCCAGACTAGCCACTATTGCCGAATAATGCGAATCGAGGTAAATCTCACTACAGAGAAAACGTATCTTCATAATCAATTCCTTCCGTTGATTGTACCCTTCGCCACAAGGCGAGCCTTATGCCTTTCAATCGAGCCATCAGCCTTTCGCTTTATTTTGAGAATCCACTTATTCCCAATAGCTCAAGGCCCTTTTGGAAGATCAACCGGTTCCGCACTTGGTTTGATTCCATTGACTCCATTTCCTCTTCCATTGCATGAATCCACTTTTCCTTACTATGGCAATTCAGAGCCTCATTGATATTTCTTGGCTCATCCTCATCTTGTGGAGCAACCATAAAAGTCTCCCCTTCAATGTCAAAACGTCGACGAGGAATACTTTGGCGACTTGTTCGCCGTATGGGAGATTGTACACTTTGCACATCATTTCCCATTGTGCTCCCACTTGGATGAAGTCCACTAAGGTCATTATCTTGATCCAAGGTTTCAAATAGGGAGTGATCTTCCCCTATTTCGCCCTTCTTAGGAAACTCATCCTCTAAGAATGTGACATCTCGTGATTCAAATTCAGTTATACTCCCACTTTCCTGCTCACCAATGAACACATACCCTTTCGAGTGTTCCGAGTATCTTATGAAAATACTCTTCTTTCCTCCGGGACCCAATTTCCCAAACTTGTGAGAGGACTCATGTGTATAGGCAGCACAACCCCATGGCTTAAGAAAACTTAAGTCCGGTTTTCTACTCCGTCCATAACTCATATGGAGTGGAAGCAACTTATTTGGAAGGCACACGGTTAAGTATATACGCAGCAGCTTAACAATGCATCACTCCAAAAGGTGATAGGAAAGTTAGCATGCGCCATCATGGACCTAACCATTTCAAGAGGGTTCTCGTTTCTTCTTTCCGCAACACCATTTTGTTGAGGAGTGTACGGAATAAACAACTGTCTTTCTATTCCTTTTTCATCACATAATTTTCTGAACTCATCAGATAAATATTCTCAACCTCGATCGGATCTCAATACTTTTATTTTCTTGTCTAATTGATTCTCTACCAGGTTCATAAACCTTTTAAAACAACTTATTGCTTCAGATTTATGAGAAATCAAATAGACATATCCGTATCGAGTATAATCATCTATAAAAGTGATGAAATAAACAGCCACATGCCTTCCTTTCACATTCATTGGACCACGAGACATCGAATGGATTAAATGCAGAGGAAATTCAGCTCTTTTTCCTTTTCCAAATGGTTTCCTTGTCGTTTTCCCTTCTAGGCAATGCTTACATATGGGCAAATCGACTTTTTCAATGTTTCCCAACAAGCCCTCTTTGGCTAGTCTATTCATACGTGTTGGCCAATGTGACCAAGTCTAGCATGCCACACATTCACATCATTATCATATTTATTAGGAGACGTGATAAGGGAATAACAAACATTTGTATTGACATACTCAATATCTAATACAATGAAACCATCTAGAAAATAACCATAACCATAGTAGTTTGTATCCAAATACAAATCTACACCTCTATTATGGAAGTTCATATTAAAACCTAGTTTAACCAACACTATAATGTACACTAAATTCCGACGAATCTCCGGAGCATACAGCACATCATGAAGGAACAAAGTGCGTCCACCACGCATATTCAGTTGGCATGTGTCAATTCCTTTCACTTCAGCTCGAAGTTGTTTCCACATAGATCCACTTAGTTCCAGCTTGGTACTGTCGGAATTCCACGAAGGATCCTCTATCCTTCGCTACATGGTCCGTCATTTCCCGAATCCACAGTCCACAAAGGATTAGACTCAGTTAAGAATACAGAACTCGACACATAAGCAAAGTTCTGAAAAGTACAAGGGGTGTCTACCTTCTTTGGCTCACGACAATTGCGAGCATAGTGACCCTTCTTGTCACAATTGTAACACTTCACCCTTGACATTTTCTTCACTTGAGGACGTTTTCCTCTCTTGTGTTGGTTAACTTTTGATTTCTTGCAACAAGGACTTGATCCTTTGCAATCCCACATATTGAACGAATCAATACGCTTGCGCTTAGAGCTCAAAGCCCTTTCTGAGCTAGAACCAGCATTGTAAATGTCTACTTTTGACTCAAATGCCGTTAGACGGTCCTCTACTAGCTCAAGGTGGCGCACGGCATCCTTAAGATCTTCCATAATATGGTCAAGAGCTTCTAGTGCTTCTTGCTTTTCCAGCACATATTGGACTTTCATGTGCCAAATTTCATAGTTATCACCATTGAGCTTTTCACCTTGTTCATTTCTAAGCAACTATGCTCTTTGTGGTAAGCCATTGATCCAACACACGTACATATGCACGAATTATTAATGCCTATCATTTATGCATCCCTATTTACATAGACCATCATATTAATGAATAATTTTAAGTAAGGTTTTAGAATCAAAAGGTCACTATGTTTCCAATCATCCTCCAAAATCCTAACTTAAAACTATCATCAATATAATTATCTTATGCAAAATCAATTCTATGAAGCTACAAAACTTCTAAAACTACCCATAGCTAATTACCCACAAGAACCAGCAAGAATGTAAAGCAAATGATAATTGACATACAATTAAAACAATAATGCTTTCAATTAACACAATTAGGTAGTAATCATTACATAATATGTCCACAAATCACACTTAACATACATAAGCCAATACAACTAACACCAAGTCAAGACACTAACTCGGGAAAGATCCTATTTTGTTCAATTTCTTGATCTTTTCCCTTGAAACAATACAAAGAATATTCATTTACAAAATCCATTACAATTTTCTTATAGGAAGCCAGCTCCGTTGACATCCCATATGCGATTCAACACACTCGCCATTCAGTGGAAGAGTGTTTATGAAAAATCGCACCATCTCTCGATCGTGACATCGACGACCACTCCATATGACCTGTTGAATTTTCCCGCTGACTTTAAGGACATGATCAATTAAGTCACCTCTCTCCCATCGATGATCACCATTTCGGGCCTATCATTTTGATGCCTATCCTTTTGTTCATCTAATCTGCACGAATAGGTGCGCGTAATCTCAGAGGAGGCATTGTTCCTGCAACAAATGCAGAACAAATAAGGGATCACATAATAATCCACATAGACTTAATTGAAAAAGAAACACATTCTTTTCCTCTTTTTTTTTTGGTCAACGGTCAACGGCGGTCAACGGTCAACGGAGGTCAACAGTCAACGGAGGTCAACGGTCAACGTCGGTCAACGGTCGTCGGTCGCCGGACGGTCGGACCGGCCGAGCCGGTTGGGCCGGCCGCGCGAACCGACGCACGCAGCCGCGCGTGCGCGGCCGACGTCACGCAGACGCGCCGCACGTGCCGCGCGAGTGCCGGTCTCGCGGGTCGGGTCGCGGTCGGGTCGCCGGTCGGCGGACCGTCCGGCGAACTGTCGCTGCGTGGCCGACGCCATCGATGACGCACCCTAGCGGTTATTTACAGCTGGGTGACGCCATGCCGACGCCAACACGCGTCGGTCCGCGGACCGGCGCGGCTCGGCTCGGGCCGGCGGTACGCACGCGCCGGGTTCGCCGACCGGCGCGCGTGTGCCGCACGCGCCGGGCGACGCAACGCTTCCGAGCGCTGCCGCGCGCCCACGCGCAGCGGCTTCGGCGCGCGTGTGGGCGCGTGCGGCGCCGCCGGCGCACGACGCACTTCTAGACTCGTCTCAACGTCGCCTTTCTTCCCATCTTTTCAGAAAACATTTTCGACATACAAAAACCCAGTAAAAAGGCCGAAGAACGTCGGGTGTCGGGATTTTTGTCCCGGTCCGTACGGCCGAGAGTTTCTTCGCGAAAACTCAAACAAAAACATCAAATTGATCGGGAAAACGTGAACTAGGCTCGATACCAATGTTGGGAATGACTAATCCCCGAAAAACCGGATTCGACACTAAATCGAACCCCTAAACTCAAGCGGAAGACAAGCCTGTGAATTCTAACACATATCACCGATCCTAAAGAACACAACAGATTCGAGCGTACCTTTTAGCCACAACATTAAACACCGACGCCAATGGAGGAAGAAAATCTTGGTCCCGTTGATCCGTGAAGCAAAATCACCTTCTGGGGTCTCGTTTTCCTTTGGAAGAAAGCGACAGCGAGAGGGAGAGAAAGAGGAGCGTACGTCGTTTTTCTTTTCAATTAAAACGGTGCCTTTTTCTCTCTCTCTCTCCTCCCTTTTATACCCCCTTCTTTCCATGGGCCCTATTCCCGTGGGCCAGGCTTTCTGGGCCCAACTTGGGCGGACGGGCCTTAAGCCCAAATCAAATAATATAAAGCCTTCAAGTGTTAAACACAATCTCAGTGACAGATGGAAGAGATTTCTGAAGTGTTAGCGTTCTCTCACCTGCCTAAAATGAATATTACCCACTGCTTGCTCCAGGTCTCTTGTTATCCTACTGTCATCTCCATATCAATTCGGCCTACATAAGTTCGGTAAACGATCCACCTAGTATTTTGACAGATGAGGTTGTAAACCAGCAACCTTGTTTTACTTATCTATGTGCATTCCTTAATAGATTGCTTTTCTGAGGGCATAATGCCAGCAAGGTTCCTTGTTTTGATAGTTGCGACTCATTTGGGGGATCTCTGGCAATCAAAAACTCTAGCATTCTCATGTAAGTCTCCCGGCAACAGATACCTGCCGATCACTTCATCTTGCCAATCATACCATTAAATCGATCATCGGCCACATCGAAGAAGTTGAATCCTCAGAATTGACAGGATATGATGAATGGCCAGATGGTAAGCTCACTAGCTTATGGCATGTCATCTAACAGGCATAGGGAAATTTTTGCCTTGGTCATTGACAATCCTCGCTCTATTATCCCCTATGTTGTGCAGGAACGGAAGTATCTGCTTGCGCAATTATTGTCATATATCTGGGCATGCAAAGTCCCTCCTAACTATTTGAAGTTAGCAAAGTCTTCTCTATTGGGTTAATACCACGAGAAATCTCAATCTGTACACCTGCAACAAATTAGCCAAAATAAATTTTTGGCCACAAAAAATCTAAAACTGGTACAATTGTAACGGATTTACTCTTCATTAATTTTCGTTAAATTTTACTATCAAATTGTTTAGTCGGATGACACGTGACAGTTAATACGTATACCAATTTAGAGTTTTATCTTCCATTTGTCACAAGTATACTAATTTGTGATTTTTCGTAATATTAATTCAATGTAATGGAAAATAATAGAGGATAAATTTATCATAAATGTACTAGTTTGAGGTTTTTAGTAGTCAAAAATTAGTTTGAGGTAAATTTGTTACAAGTCTACCAATTCATGTTTTTCATGATATTAATCTTTATCTACATCCTTTCCTCTAAAATCGACCCTCACTCCTCCTGGGATCATAACCTCAGTTTTGGACATCCGTAGACGATGCTGTAGAGGCAGTGCTTCACCCAAATGACGTGGAAGGTCTCGATGTCCGTCGTTCTCCTTGTCCTAGAACTTAGATGACAGACACCAATCCCGCAATATCCTAAGGCAACCCACCCAACGACCTGCCTGATGCTGCACAAGAAAGACAAAACGATATACATATTAGATGTGAGGACCACAAACAAAATTGGGTGAATTACATTTTGGCAATTATAATATTAGCAAATCAATCAATCTATTTTATTGTAAATTAAGATGGTTTCAATGGAGCACGCGATGGTAGGAGATGATAAGATGGACGGTTTGACAAACTACAAAAGAGCCAAACGGAGCTTCTATGGGTTGGTTCGGTCATGACAATATATAACTACGACCATATAAAGAATTAGAGCATTGTCCATTAATTATTTCTTTTAAGTTGATATACACTCTTCAAAAAGTCATATATATGATAATTATTAATTTTATAAAAGTTGTTATTGGCCTATCTATGGAGATGTTAAAATATATGGCCCCTCCATTTATACAAATTTGAAATAATAGATTGATTTTTTGAAATATTGGACATTTCAAATGAGTTTATCAACAGTTTCCTTTTAGATAAATCACAAAAGTCCTAAAAGAATATTCATTTTCAGAAAAAAGTGAAGGAAATGCAAAAGGGTTTGCAGAAACCTACGATCCAGAGAGAAAAAAAGTTCTTTTTTAAAAATACTGGTACGCAGATAACGAAACTAAAAATAAAACTAAAATTTTTTTATTGGTTTCTTCCAATAGTAAAATAAAAAAATAAAAAAAATAGAGATAAGTACACTAAAATTCTGCAAACTTACCATGAAAGTGCAGTTAAATCCTAAAACTTTTAAAATGTGTAATTAAGTCCTAAAATTTTTAAAAAATAAAATCAAATCTTAAAATTTGTTATGAAAGTACAATCGAGTCTTAAAAATGATCAAATAATGATATTGACAAAAGGACTTAATTTGATCAATTTGACAAATTTTAAAATTTGATTGCATTTTTTGAAAGTTTTAGGACTCAATTACACTTTCATAATAAGTTTTAGAACTTAATTCAATTTTTGAAAGTTATAAGACTAAATTGCACTTTTTTGACAAGTTTTAGACTTTCAATGTACATTATAAATACCAGATTATTCCATGAATGAAATATACAGAGATCAATTTGATTCTCTTGTGGTTCGATTAAAACGGTGAGAGAACAAGAAAGCATTACCATATAAAGTGAGTGGCAAGAAAGAACATAAGAAATCTGCCACATTAGACAAAAAGTGAATGCCGTAATAGAACAATACAATTATAATAATTTATTCTCACGATCAAATTCCTGAACAGATTACTTAACTAGAAAACTTCTACAGGAAAGATATATCAGAATAGCAAGCATACTTTCCAAAGGAAAAATTGTTCATAAAATCCTGAACATACTGGACGGCAGTAAATTCAACTATAAACTTTTCATTTTTACTAATTTGGTCCTAAATTTTTTATCGTTAATATAGTATTTCCAATCAATTTTGGCGGAAATTGTTGACATTAACGCCAATCATCCTAAACAATTGAAAAGTTTTGACAGAAAGAATTTAAAGGACAATATCAGAAATTTCGATGAAATATTACTTAACTTAGAGAAGTTTGTGGCGATAGAGTATATTTATCCCAAGGTATCATTTAGGAGATTTTAAGATATTTAAAAATTTTAGGTGAAATCTGTTAAAAAAACACATAATTTAGAATTTTCATGGGTTTTATCGAAAAGTAATTACGTACGCACAGTGAGAACAATACAATTTCTGCTTGGAGTGACGTGTACGTCCCAGGCAAATGCAACTAGGAGGAAACCATCTTGTATTTGTTAAATTGATCATCCAAATCCCTTGGTGTTTGAAATGGTCAAGTCTAGATGTTGCCATCATTGATCAAGCTCATTTCAAGGATTACCAAGAATCTAATTTTAATAGAGACAGATTTTTTTACTTTTTGGAATCTTGGAAGAATTCATCCTTTGAAATTGTCGTTTGGTGTTTGAATATGAAGGGCCCTGCTTTTCCTCAAAGTACGTCCACCAAGCGTTAGATAAAATGCCAACTGGGCCGAAAAAGAAGATACAAAGCGGAAGACATTGTAAATTCACACAAAGGTATGAGTGACCCGGAACATGCGCCTTGGTTTCAGGTATCGCGTGTTCATTCAGTGGATTGGTGCTGGTAAAAGCAGCTTTCTCATCCTCATTGGATCCAAGTTAACTCCACCTAACTCCTGTTCTTATCCGTGTAGACACTTTGAATATCTATTGGTGTGACCCTATTTTTAAAGTCTCATGTCGTTGGTGATTGATGATTGAGCATGATAATTTGCTTATTTTTTAGTAGCTCAGTTGTAATTAATTTCCTTTTCCATTTTTGATTTGTTGTTGTCCTATTCAGAATAGGTCTAGTTCTCTTGACTGTACAAGGGGTCCTTTGCCATTTTCGATTTGTTGTCCCATTCAGACTTGGTCTAGTTCTGTCGACTGTACAAGCGTCAAGAGCTTTCTTGGAGACTAACGCCAATGTATTTATTAGGAAGCTTGTTAGCTTATACAATGATGATCCAATCTCGTAAAGCACACAAAAATTAAAAAGAGAAGTTTTAAATTTCAACTATGTGACCTCAATCACTTATTTTAAATCCTTTTAGATGAATTTCGCCCTGATTTCCTAGAAAGAAACGGTTTATTGGACTTTTTGATAATGACATCAAGCAAAGACGTTTGGTTTCCTAGCAACCAAACATAGATGTACCAATTGATTTTTTTATGTTTTGGCCAAAAAAAAAAAAAAATGATCTTGTACTTTCCAGCATAATGCGAATGGCAGTGGAAACTGTAGAACGACAAAAATTGTGGGGAGATTTGTAAATAAAAGCGGTATCCTAAATCATGGAGGCGTATAGTGGTAGAGGAACTGGCTTGTTGCCTAGATGGCACGGATTCGTTAGATGGGGTTCCTTGTACAAGCTTGGAGGTTGCCCGGTCTGCAGATTGTGCTGGTCAGGTTTCCTCCAGGTTCAGGGGGAGGATCATTCAGCTTGAGGTCCGGAGAAGGTGATTGCTGTGAAGTCTTGACCATCAAATTTTAACATGAGACCTGATCTTAAGTTGTTTCATCAACTTAAACCTAACTTCATCCAAACTTATACCTAGAAATGCAAGCTTTTTAAAGCCTACAATGCATTGGTATGCCGACCTCAAGCAGTGATAGCATGTAAAATAGTTTAAATAAACTTGACTAGTTAAACTTATTGCAAACTCACAATCATCCAATTTGATCGTCATTCATGGAAATGAAAAAACCTATTTAGTAGGACAAGATGGAATGTAGTATGTTCAAAATGAGTCAAATGCAGATGACACCTTAATACTTACCATTTTTAAAAATTTTGTAGGAGATATTACATCTACTAAAGAAAGGAATGGAGAAATGCTTCATAATATGAAATGCAAACTATGACATGTTTGTGAATGGTCCAACAAGTAAAATCATGCAAAGACAAAGCGGTAATGCTATCATTTGGAAGGAAAAATCTTCTAGCAACTTTTGAATACGATGAATTTATTCCTTTGGTAATTTTATCTCTTCCAGTGCCACGTGAAATCGAAGTATTTCTTCTTTCCCGAGATTTAGAGGTATCTTCCATGAGAACATAGTTCAGAATTTTTTATGGGTTGTTGTCTAAAAGTGATTACGCACATAGCGGGAAAAGAGATATAGTAAATGATTTGAGTAACGTGTACGTCTCAGGCAACCAGGTAACCGGGAGGAAGTTTGCTTGCATTTGTTAAAGATGATCATCCAAATCCCTTGAAGCTGGGAATGGTCAAGTCTAGATGTTGCCATTGCCGATCAAGCTCATTTTCAAAAGTCACCGTGAATCTAATTTTAGTAGACACACTCTTTTTAAGTCTTGAATCTTGGAAGAAAATATTCTTTGAGATTCTAGCAGGGTTTTAAATTGGAGGGCCCTTCTTTTCCTTTGCAAATATGTCCACCTAGTATCTGATAAAATGCCAATTGGGAGACCAAAAAGAAGGTTCAAAATGGAAGACATTGTCAATTTAAAGGTATGAGTGACTCAGCACATGCGCCTTGGAATTGTTTTCTTGTTTCGGGTATGATGCGTTGAATCAGTGAATTAGTGCTGGTAAAAGTAGCTTTTTCATCCTCATGGGATCCAAATCAACTCCACCGAATAGATGGCGATGCATTCGTCAATACTCCAATGTTTCTTAAAGCTGTATTGGTGTGACCCAGTTTTTAAAGTTTTATGTTGCTAGTGACGAAGAGGCAGTGTGACAATTTGCTTATATTTTAGTAGCTAAGTCGTATAATTAATGTCCTTTTCCATTTTTTGATACGTTGTTGTCCGACTCAGGCTTGGTCCAGTTCTCTCGACTGTACAAGAACAAGAGCTTTCTTGGAGACCAAAACCCAAGTATTTGTTAGGAAGTTTGATGGAGAATCCTGTTATTAGCTTATTCAATGACGATCGAATCTCATAAAGCACTGATGAATTAAATGGAAAACTGTTAAATTTTAAGTATGTGACCTCAGTTACTTATTTATAACCATTTTAGATTAATTTCCCCCCAATTTCCCATCAAGCAACGGGTTTAATGGATGTCTTCAAGTAAAGACGATTGAATTCCTGTCAATCAACCAAAAGAAGTAACCACTTGATCATGTAATTTCCAGCGAAATGCTAATGGCAGTGGAAACTGTTGAACGGAAGAAATTGTGCAGAGATTTGTAGGTAAACGTTGTTTCCCGAATTGTGGAGGCGGATAGTGGTTGAGGAACTGGCTTGTTGCCAAGACGGGGCGCATTTGTGGAGATGGGGTAACTTGTACAAGCTTGGAGGTTGTTCGGTTCATAGATTGTGCTGATTGGGTCACCTCCTGTTTCAGGGGGAGGATCATTCAACTTGAGGTCCAGAAAAGATGATTGTTGTGAAGTCTTCACCATCAATTTTTTACTTATGACCTGATCTTAAATTGTTTCATCAGCTCAAACCTAACATCATGCCAAACTTATACCTAATGCAAGCTTGAGAAAGTCTTCACTGCATCGGTATGCTGAGCTGAAACAGCGATAGCCCACAAGATAGATTCAATTAACTTGACTACAAAAAATTCTTACGAACTCACAGCTAGCCTTCATGGAAATGCTTAAATAGAATACTCCAGCAACATTGGTATGACATTTTCTTCAAAACCTGCAGTGGGCTGCCTCGTCAGTGATTTTTATTAGAACCAGATCAATTGTTTCCAAAACCCAAAAGTGGAAGTGCAAATCAAGTTACTTGATGTACTGGCGCCGGTCAACAAGTCAGAAGTAAAAAAAAAAAAAAAAGAATAAAAAAAGGAGAAAATGGGTTGAAAAGTCAACAAAAGCAGACCACGACCGAAAAAAAGGGAAAGAAAGGAAAGGAGGAAAAAAAGGAAAGAAAGAAGAAAGGGGAAAAGAGAAAGGATTTTGTACGTACATATTACAGGGACCTTGCCAAGCCGATTTGATTGTGTATCGCAACTTCTGGTATGTGCTCATGCTCCTCATTATTCCAATTAGGATAGTTTTTAGAATTGGAGTTTTGAGATTTCATGAGAATGGTGGATCATGTCATTGTAGAGCCATGCGGTTTGATAGAGTTTGATTTTAAGCAACAATTTAGTGGAGCAAAATTTTAGGATTTCAAGGTCGAGTTTCACATTGTGTTTAGGTTTGAATAATCACTTCGAGTGAGCGATTTGTTAGCATGTAGGAGTCTTTTTGTCATTGTTTAGGTATCGTTAAGCCATCTTGTAGTTGAGGTAGTGTTTTTCTTAGTTTCAACATTGATTCTTGCTTAAAAAGATTGTCAGCTCATTTAGCTACGCGTTGTTTGGTTTGGGCATTCCAAGTGAGTGGTGCTCTCTCTTCTTTGAATTTATTAATTCATGTGTTGAAATTCATAGAGATTCGATATATTATTAAAAGCATGATTTGTTATATAAAATGTGGATTGGGCATTTACTACAACTTGGTATTTGTAAAAGGTTTGCTGAATGTTTTTTGAAAGTTGCTGCGAAAGATTATATGTGTATATATGTTGATTCGTGAACCTGATTTATGAAAGGTTATATAATGATTTGTGGACTAGTTTACGAAACGAAGTTTAAAAAAGTTTGGTAAACGTATTTTGTTATATGAAATGGTTTTTGGATTTGGATTTCATTTTGTGGATTGTGGAAGATGTTGTGAATTGGTGTTGATACTCAATATTAATGTGAGCCTAATAAGAGACTTGTGGATATATGCATACTAGTTTGAGATATCCATGTGGGCTAACCACCAGCAATATAGGCGGAGACCTTGCCAATAGGAGCAAGTTGGTCTTATTGCCACTAGGCATTATGCTAGGCTATGGTTGATATTTGAGCAGGAGATTGGCCAACGGAATGGACCATTGGTGTAATGATGTTATATGAGTTTTGTTAATGGAATTGACCATTGGCATGTGATATTGACGAGATTGATCAATGGGCTCGACTTTTAATATTTGTTTTGATATTATTGTGAATGGATATTTCTACTATAAATATAGGTATTTTAAGCATATATAACTTATTATCTTATTATAAGTTTGTTATAGTTTTCTAGAAGACATACGCACTACTTACTGGATTGTGGTTACTCATACCATTCATCTTTCTTCTTTTTTAGGTCCCTCAGTTAGTGGTCGGTAGAGTAAGAGCATTATCACGAGGGGAATTTTGGGAGTTCGTTTTGGGTGATTAGAGGCTGCATCCTTTAGGTGGAAGAATGGCCATGTCATTACCCCTATTCTTGTAAGATTTGGGGTGTTACACGACAAGTTCCACGTTACTTCATTAGAAAGATTGAAACATTGAGAAATTCTCACCATAAGAGGTATTTCTCCAAAAATCGAATAAATTAAATAGCCCACGGTGGGAATGAATAACAATTACTGCGTTCGGAAAAGGACTAAATATTAAAGTTTGCTTAAGTCTATAGCAGATGTGGACCATCAGGAAAGATACACAAAACATCAGCATGGACATCATATGCTTCACCGTTTCCACATTGGACTCCCCAACTTTTGGAGCCACTATGTAAAGGATACTGGCAGAATTATAATCCTCAACTTCTGTACATGCACCATTAGAGCATGACAGAAGCAGCTGTAAACTTCGTTATTGACAAGCTCACAAATTCTCTGGAGAATGAACTGCAACTCTTCAGGGATGCTGAGGAAGTTGTTAGCTCAGTGAGAGGACAGTTTGAATGCATAAGGGCGTGCCTGAGGGTCGCAGATTCCCTGGAAGAGAGCGATGAGGAAGTCAAAGTATGGGTAAAGCAGCTAAGGGAGATTGCATACGACACTGAAGATGCTCTCGACAAGTTCAAACTTCTCTCGGCACATGATCATGGGGTTGGGTTTGCTGGTCTTCTCTCTAAGATATCTTGCTGTGTAAAGAACAGGAAAGCTCGATATCGAACCATTTCGGAGATACAGAACATCAACTCCAGAATCAAAAGCGTATGTGATGGCCACCAGAGGCTACGCTACAAGTTTAGTAAAGCTGAACATGGCCTAGGCTTCAATTACTCTGACGACACATGGCAAGAACACCAAGATAATGCCTTCTTTTTAGACAAAACTGAGCTTGTGGGCATTGAAGAGCCGAAGAAGCAGCTGATTGGGTGGCTGGTTGAGGGCACTTCTAAGCGTCAAGTTATCTCTGTCGTTGGGATGGGAGGATTGGGCAAAACCACACTGGTAAATCAAGTTTATGAAGATCCAGAGGTGAAGAAACATTTCACAATATGTACTAGGATCACTTTGTCTGGCTCGCCAAATATAGGAGAGCTCCTCCAGGACATGCTTCGGCAAATTATGAGAGTGATCAGAAAACCGATTCCTTCTGGTGCGGAGACCACAAATATATACTGGCTGAAGATGATAATCAAGGACTTGCTACAGAGAATGAGGTATTTGGTTGTTCTAGACGACACATGGAAGATTGACGAATGGGATGCTGTCAAACACGCACTGCCCAACAACACGTGCGGCAGCCGAATAATCATCACAACCCGGAATGCTGATCTAGCATACACCTCCTGCCGAGAATTCAAGGGGAAGGTCTACAAGATGGAGCCTCTGCCAGTAGAACACTCATGGAAGCTTTTCTGCAAGAAGACATTTCAGGTGAATTCTTGCCCTTCCCATCTAAAGGAGTCCTGTGAGTTTATTTTAAGGAAGTGTGAAGGACTGCCGCTTGCTATAGTGGCTATCAGTGGTGTTTTGGCTACAAAAGACAGGCACAGGATAGATGAATGGGAATTGGTTTGTCGCAGTCTTCGTAGTGAGATTGACTGCAACGACAAACTTAAAAACTTGAAGAGAGTTCTTTCCCTTAGCTTTAATGATCTGCCATACTACTTGAAAGCCTGCTTCTTGCACTTAAGTTTATTTCCGGAGGGTCACCCCATCAAGCGTAGGAGACTGATTCGGTTATGGGTTGCAGAAGGATTTGTTGAAAAGAAAGAAGGAAAGACCCTTGAACAAGTTGCTAAGGACTACTTCGCAGAGCTGTTGAACAGAAGCCTGATTGAGGTGGCTTCTAAACGAAGTGATGGAAGGGTCAAGACTTGCCGCATCCATGATTTTCTGCGGGACATTATCACTTCAAGGTCAACCGATCAAGGCTTTGCAGAAATAGCAAAAGGAGAAAATCGTGAATGGCCAGACAAAGTCCGTCGACTGTCAATACAGAACACCCTGCAAACTCTGCCACGGAACTGGTCCTTATCTCAACTTCGCTCTTTATATATATTTGGGGTAGATAAATCATTAATGAATTCAGTTTTAGCTAGTGATATGAAACTGCTCACTGTTTTGGATATGCAAACGGCTCCTTTGACAAGGTTCCCCGCTCAAGTTGCTGATTGGTGTTATCTGAGATATCTGAGTTTCAGGTTCACTGAGGTGAGTACAATTCCAAGTTCTATTGGGAAGCTTCAAAACTTGGAGACTCTAGACCTTAAACACACAAATGTCACCAAATTGCCTGTTGAGATCTTGAAACTCCAACGGCTTCGTCATCTCCTTGTTTATCGCTACAAGAATGTGTCCTATTCATCCTTCAAATTCGGCTTTAAGGCCCTTAGGGGAATAGGGGCTTTGCAATCCCTTCAAAAGCTCTGTTATTTAGAGGCAAATGATGAGAATAGCAGCAGTGTGATAAGAGAACTTGGATTGTTGACACAACTGGATAGGTTGGCCATTCTGAAACTTAGAAAAGAAGACGGAAGGGATTTGTGCTTGGCAATCTCCAAACTAACCCGGCTTCGAGCGATATCTATAGCTTCTGTTAATGATGACGAAATTATTGATCTGCAACACCTCTCTAGTCCACCTTCATTCCTTCAGAGAATCTACTTGAGAGGACGCCTAGGGGCTTTACCACACTGGCTACCCTCTCTCAGTAGCCTGATGAAATTGCACCTGAGGGGCAGTCGCCTAAAGGATGATCCTCTAGTGTCTCTCCAAAATCTGCCCAATCTTGTGCATCTTGAGTTGCTTCAGGTTTACGAGGGAAGCTCGTTGTGCTTTAAAGCAAAAACCTTTAAGAAGCTGAGGACTCTGGGTCTTGATTATTTTGACGAACTCAGGTGCGTAGAAGTGGAGAAGGGAGCAATGCCTTTTCTTGAGAAGCTTATCATACAGCGTTGCAAGTTACTAAAGAAGCTTCCATCAGGTATTGAACACCTGACAGGGCTGAAAGTGCTGGAGATTTTCGATATGCCAGATGAGCTCGTCAAGAAGCTTGTGCAAGGTGGACAAGATGATGACTTTGGAAAGTTGCACGTGTTCCAGAAATATATTATGGCTACTGGAGAGATGAGGGTTGGGACGTCCAGTTAATCGAGAGATCCGTGCAGAAAGATGTTGCTTCCACCCAAGGCACTAGTATGAGGAGCGACGAGTTCCCACCATGTTGGAAGTGAATGTACCATATTAGTGAATAACTGTGAGTCTACGGAGTGTTTGTGACTGATGACTTGTAAATGTGAATGTGTAGTAAGGTTGCTGTGGCTGCGAGTCTTGTCTGTAAATGACATTTAGGAGCAGTCAAAACTATGTTAATACTATTTGGAGGTAGCTATTAGGTGATATTAGATAAAGCAATAAGGGTTTGAATTGTGTCTCTTAATGCTGTATGAATGGGGCTCGTACGTGATTTTTAGTAAGCCATTCAGTAAATATGTAGTCTTCTGTAATTGCTCTCGCTCTCCCTCTGTTGTGTCATCCCTGAAACCTAAACCATGTACTGGAACTAGTTACTTTGTTCTCGTTTTACGATGTCCCTTTTTCATTAGGAAATTTCATCGGAGTAGGATAATTAGAATTACAATAAGAGGGGTTCGACCCTGTCACGATCTCGTAAGGCTCACTGTATGTATCCAAAGATTGGCTCAGGCAGAATGGTCAAAGATTCAACCTGTTATGAGTTCTTATTGAAAAGCGATTTCACCACCGGAAGATGTAATGCTCCTGCTATATAATGCTTACTCCAGGTTTGAGATGTCTCTGATGCTGGCCTTCAGCTCTTGCAGCTACGGCTTTCCTGTAGTAAGCTACCGGGTATGAGCGGTTTTCTTGTAGAACTGAACTTTCTGGCAAATGTCAAGTCTCATGTTTTCCTTTGATTGCATAAAAGGGAGATCAGGTCAATTTTTGTATGATAAACCTGGTTAAATTATTTATATCTGCTTGCTCTTGATACTTGTGAATCCTATAGGGTGAACTATGAATTTGAATGTCCAATATTCGCCGCCTGTCGATGTAGTGTCTTAAATTAATTTTGCCACTTTGAAAGTGCCAAGTCTCAAATGCTGGCTCAAAAGTTAGCCCGTCCCATAACGAATAATTTACCTTGAAAGCATTGATTTTGCGTATCACCAACATAATAAGCATATGGAAAATTGTAAATTTCTCTCATTCAGTTGCTTAACAAGTATTTAGGGGGCTTCTTATAGCAGAATCCTAACTAGTAAATGCGTGTTTCATAACCACAAATGCTGAAAATTAATATTTTCAGTTCACTTAAGGCATATGTCACAATTCAATTAAAGCGTTGAAAATAGAAAACTCAAATGCCTAACGAGATTTTTATTTGATAGCCTTAATTAGTATTGACTTAAAAATACTCAATCAAGCCGATATCTTACTCACTGACCAAAAAAAAAAAAAGTCGATATTTTACTTAATATGGGAATTAAGGGAGGGGTTAATTAATTCATTCCATCGGAAAAATAATTGATGGCCAGCACAATCTTCCCAAATATATTGCTAAAACCTACTAATAATAATCACCGTATTATGTTTCGTGAAAAATTAATAATATTCAACTATTAATTTTTAATTGTCACCAAAAAAACATTTTGTTGTCATTTTCAACACTTAATCTTATCCACACTGAAATCAGTACTTATGTTTCCACTTTTTTGATAATCTTATTTAGCATTGGTTTAAAAGATTCAATTAAGTCCAAAATTCATGTAACATGGTAAGGAGGGGTGGGGTAACTTGATTCATTCAACATAAAAAAAAAATAATAAAAAAAAAATTGACTGATGACAAGTAGAAGGTTTCCAATTACATCGTTTGGCCTTCCAATCATGATTGTTGATGGGAGAAAAATTAAAGAGTTGACCCTGACTGGTTCGATTCCCATATATTTTACAAAGAGATTAATATGTTAGGAGGCTTTAACCACCATGCCGCAGATTATCACATGAAATGTTTTCCTTATAATAATAGTCATACTACTTAAAATTAGGTTTGAGTTCCGAGTCAATCAGGGACTCAACCGGTTCAATTCCAAGCCAATTCTTAAGGGAATCAATTCGATTCTCGATTCCCAAATTCATGAAATGAGTACGATAGGATAGGTTCCTGATTCCTTAGTTTAGAAACTGCCCATCCTGAAACTTATCATCCCATAGAGCTCAGTGAAGGAGTTTTTACTGCTCTCTCATTTCAAACTGTCCCCACTTGACGCACGAATGACGACTTAAACTTATCCGGAAGGCTGTAATCAGTTTAATATTGTCACGGTATCTATTGATGCCCCTTTATTTTTAAGTTAATGTCACCAGCGATTGACATGAAAGGGTTTCACAAATTGTTAAAGGGACCCTTACGTATATTATAAACAAAATACTCATTTTTGCAAGATAGTATATTGACTGAAGTACAGTGATTTACAACGTTAGAAGAACGTTAAGATATGTTAGATCACATCAGTAATTTCCCAAGGCATATCAGTAACAGTTCACGTCATTTGTGGAGCAATTGCTTGGACACATGCCCCTAGACGTACCGGGAGCCCTTGTCGTACTTAGACTGGGCCTATTTCTCACTTGGCTGGGGAGGGCAAGAAATCTACTTTATCAGATACTAGAGCCTAGATCACTTCAAGGTAGACATTTAAAAATCTATATGATCTCAGTTGCTTGTCTAGTTATGGTAGGTGAACGTGAACTAGTCTCCACTTGCTCAGAAATTGCACAGATATTGCTAGGTTAATACCAATAACTTCTTTTTGCCTGAGCTTCTGAGGAGGTGAGAGTTCAAAAGTCTTGTCCGCTATAAAGTTCTGTGTGAAGTTAAGTTGATTCATTACCACAAACCGTCGACCGACTCTCTTATTCAACGAAGCATGCTTTAGAAAGCTATTAAAACAATGGTATAGTGAAACAGAATAGGTGACTGCAAATGCTTGGTAACTTTCGCCAAACACCATTATTTGAAATTAATAGCTGGCTGGATGGCGATAGCCATTCGAGAAAATGTCGCTGTCATTAACATTAATATGAAAATATATTCAGTACTTGCCGTGAACTTGCCTAGTAAACAAGAATTTTGATTAGAACTACATCAGAAGTATCCAACAAGTTTCCGGGAAGTTTCTGCAGATATAAAACAAGAGGGGATTGGAAATTACTTATGTTTCCCCATCAGTTCCTTTGAAAAGTTAAACAACAATTCAATAAAAAAATTCAGAGTTAGGTATGTTAATACACGAACCAAGCAAATTAAAGGAGCATCCAATCATACTAAAAGATTTCAATGCTCGTCACTTTCAACTTAGCCAAGACAGAGTACGACGATTTTTAATTTGTTAAAACGCGTGTGCATCATAAACAAACAGCCATACACTAATAGAATGACTAGGGCCTAATTCCCTAAAAAAGCCCCAATTTTAAATTTAATCTCAATTTTGTCTTGAACTTATTTTTGCCAGAAAAGATCCCAACTTTAGATTTAGTTTCAATATTGACCCAAAAAAATTTTGTCTAAAAAACCCTAAATTTTAGGTCCATTCTCAAATATGTCCTGAATAATTTTTGTCCAAACAAAATTGCAAACATTTAACTCAAATCTCAAATTTGTCTCGAACTTTTCTTTGTCTAAAAGATATTATCAACTTTCAATCTAATCTCAAATTTACCCTCGTTAACCCTCAATCCAAAAATCGTCATTAGTTATTTAACATAGCATTTCCCCATTGGTAGGATATTCATGTCGGCAAGGTGACGTGAAAAATTATCTTCAAAGCAAAACCATCTTTTGATATGAAATTAGGGAAATTAGGGATGACTAACGACAATTTTTGGACGGAGGGCTTAAGGGAGAAGATCTGGAATTAGAGTTAAAATTTGTGATTTTTTTTATACAAAAAGAAATTTAGGACAGATTTGAGATTAAACCTTAAATTGAGATTTTTTAGACAAAAATTGAGAATTCTATAGGATAACAGGCGGAATGACTAGACAACAGAAGTGGAACATTTCCATGCCAAACCTCCAGGCTTTGGAATTTTAGTGGCATCAGAGTAGATTTGCCTCGATGGCATTGGTTCAGATTTTTTAAGATGCGTCCAAAGGTTTACGCTAAATCTGTCTAAGAGAATTTAGTTTAATATTTTTCAAGGGTTTCTTTGTAATTAATTACGCACGACATCACGAAAGCAACTAATTTTTGCTTCGAGTAAGCGTGTACGCCCCCGGCAACCATGCAACTAGGATGAAATTAGCTTGCATTTGTTAACTACGACCATCCAGATCCGCTGGCGCTTGGAATGGTCAAGTCTAGACGTGGCCATCACCGATTACTCTTATTTTGGAAGATCTCAGAGATTTTTAATTTCTTATTGTAACTATCCAGTCCAACAAGGTTGGAGAGTTATCGCCGGGACAAATGACTTAAATAAGGAGCGGCTCTTGACAATAGTTTAGAATGGCGAAATGGATCACCACCATAACGGTGGTGAAGTCTTGAATACTCCAATTTTTCTTTAAAATCCATGGGTGGACCCTGTTTCTAAAGTTTCACCTCACTAGTGATTGATGATTGAGTGTGACAATTTGCTCATAGTTCAGTTGTAATCAACGTCCTTTTCCATTCTCTGATTTGTTGTTGTACCTCGGACTTGGTCTAGTTACCTCGACTGTACAAGGGCAAGAGCTTTCTTGGGACCAACGCCGGAGTTTCTACTAGGAAGTTGGGTAGGCAATTCTGTCATTAGTTTATTCAATGATGATGCAAATCTTGTAAGGCACAGAAATATTAAAAAAAGGGAACTATGAAGTTTCTAAGCATGTGACCTCACCTACTTATTTAGAACCATTTTAGATGAATTTTGCCCCAGTTTCCTAGGAAGAAACGGTCCAATGGACTTTTCGATGATGACATCAAGTAAAGACGTTTGGTTTCCTCTCATTCAACTGAGAAAATGTAACCGGTTGATCTTGTGCGTTTTGGCCCAAAAAGAAAAAGTTGATCTTGTACTTTCCAGCAAAATGCTAATGGCAATGGAAACTGTTGAACGGAAGAAATGGGTGCAGACTTGTAGGTAATAGTGGTATCCCAAAATGTGGAGGCGTGTAGGGGTTGAAGAACTGGCTCGTTGCCGAGATAGGATAGAGTTATGGAGATGGACTGCTTGTACAAGCTTGGAGGTTGTTCAGTTCACAGATTGTGCTGACCGGGTAATTTCCAGGATCACGGGGAGGATCATTCAGCTTGAGGTCCTGAGAAGTTGGTAGGTGGTAGGTGAACTAATCTCCACTTTCTCAGGTATAATGGACATTAAAAATATCTCAGCAATACTCCACCTGATGTTCTTACGCCTGCATGACAACAGCAACTCCAACAAGAAGTTGCACAGAAATTGCTAGGTGAATACCGATGACTTCTTTTCCTCTGAGCTTCTTAGGAGGCGACAGTTCAAAAGTCTTGTCCCACTATAAAGTTCTGTATGAGGGCTGATTTTTAATTTGACGATAAGCAAGCTTTAGAAAAGCTTTAGTATTCTGAAACAAAATAGTTGCCTGCAAAGGTTCAGTCACTTTCACCAGAAACAATTACCTGAATTGATAGCCGGCCGATGCCAATAGCCATTCAGTAAATGTCTCTCTTATCAATAATAATATGAAAATATATGCAGCACTTGCAGAGAACTTGGCTAGTAAACAAGAAGTTTGATCGGAGACAGTTGCATATTCTTCAAAACTTGTTGGGAGGGGGTTCACGTCCAGACTTGGAATAGTGGCTTGTCAAAGCCAGCGTTTCCTCCGCATGGAATCCTAATCAACTCTATATAATAGACTGTGACAACCACTCTATTCTCATCTAAAAGGCTCCATAATTACGTATTTTATAAAGGTTTTGTTGATGTCATTCTATATTTTAATGCCATCTGTCCTTAATGACTGATATGCGACTCTTCACTTTATTTTGCTTGATCGCTTCAGCCGTAATGATAGTCCTTTTTTAGTTCAATAAGTGTCGCTTTCCTCTCAAATTTGGTCCACTTCTCCGACGACCATGGAACATATATATCGCTATTTAATATGAACAAGTTGAGTATATGCAATCTTGACCATTTCGTATTTGATGATTCAGTAGGGTAATGCCATAAAAAAATAAGAGCAGCGTACGGTGGAATTCACGAAAGATCTGAGCTCAGTTGCTCATTCGTCCCCTTACTGTAGTTGATGATCTCTGCTACTTGCTAGCAATGAATTGTTGCTTGAATTTTCTTTATGTAACCTGGTCAAAAAATAAATTTGGTTTTTGTGATACTCAGTGATTAGCCGTCGAATTTCACTTAACAGTTAATGGACAGATGGATTATCCTTGGCCATCATGATATTCTGAATGGATTGAAAGTTTGCTCCATCAATATCAGTCAAAAGTCAGCTCCTTTACCTTGCAATGCAAATTTTTCAGTAAAATTTAAGAGCAGGGACTGGTATCTCAAATATATTTTGATAAGCTACCCAGAGAAAATGACATGATTGTGGACTAACAACGAGGACATCTAAAGTAGCCGTTCCTGGATGCAGAAAAGAATCTACTCCAACAAAATAAAACATGAAAGTTCCTTCGAAACTTCCTGTGATTCCACATTAGATATATAATATTCAGACAGCATTATATGACAAATTAAGAAATTTCGGTTATCTTTTTCGGATAACGTAAGACTACTAAAGAATAAAGTACTAAACACACTTGAAGACTTTTCTACATGAAACAAGACAATTGAACTGCTTGCTGTCAAAGGCAAAAATATTTAACAGGATCATGCAAAATTCAGAGGCATACCGTGAATCTAAACCAAAACTTGTGCAATGTGCTTAGCAGACAAGGGTTCCACGGAAAGCAGCTATAAATATAAGACTCAATTTCAGACACTATGAAGAGCCTTAACTTTTGAAACCCGAGTCTAAAACCACCTTTCTAACCTTAGTCTAAAACCTCTAGGACCAAAAGCCTCACCAGACTAGAGGCATGGCAGAGAGCCCAGTGACTTTCCTACTCAACAAGCTCACACAATTCTTTGAGAATGAGGTGAGGTACCGGACAGATGCTCGAGAAGAAGCTCTCTCAGTGAAAGTAGAATTCGAGCGTGTCCGGGGCTCCCTCAGGGTTGCAGATTTCCTCGAGGAAACTGACGACGAAGTCAAAGCGTGGGTGAAGCAGTTGAGAAACACAGCCTATGATATGGCGGACGCACTCGATGAGTTCTCACTGGTCCTGAGACATGATCATGGAGTCGGGTTCACTGGCCTCATCAGCAGGATGTCCTGCTGTATCAAGAACCTGAAGGCTCGATACCGTGTCACATCCGAGATAGAGCGCATCAACTCCAGAGTAAAGGGTATATGTGATGGGTACCAGAGGCTGTTGCACAAATTCAGCAGGGCTCAACAAGATCTGAGCTTGACTGTCACGAATGACACATGGCAGGACCACCGAGGCAATGCCGTTCTCCTAGACAAAACTGACCTAGTGGGAATTGAGCAACCAAAAAGCGAGCTGGTTGGGCAGTTACTTGACTGGGGTCTCAGGCGTGAGGTCATCTCCATCGTGGGAATGGGAGGGTTGGGCAAAACCACTCTGGTGAGGCAAGTCTTCGAGGACCCTGCTGTGAAGAAGCATTTCACGGTGCATGCTTGGATCACTCTCTGTCGGTCCTCGAAGATTGAAGAGGTCCTCCAAGACATGCTTGATCAGATTATAAGGATGATCAGGAAACCGGTCCCTCATGGAGCCAACACTATGACTAGCCACTGGCTGAAGATGATCATCAAGGACTTGCTTCAGAGGAGGAGGTACCTGATTGTCCTCGATGACATAGGGCACATAAACGAATGGGATGCAATCAAGCATGCCTTTCCTACCAATGGTCACAGAAGCCGGGTGATCATCACTACCCGGAATGCAGATCTGGCGTCTACCTCCTGCAAGGAGTTCAATGGGCAGGAAAAAAAGATGGAGCCGCTCGATCCCGAACAGTCGTGGGAGCTTTTCTGTAGGAAGACATTTCAGGGGAACTCATGCCCTTCCCACCTGGAGGAGATATGTAAGTACATTTTGAGAAAGTGTGAAGGACTTCCACTGGCAATCGTGGCCATCAGCGGTGTTCTGGCCTCAAAGGACAGATGGAGGATCTATGAATGGGAATTGGTTCGTCGCAGTCTTCATATTGAGATCGACTGCAACGACAAACTTAAAAACTTGAAGAGAGTTCTTTCCCTTAGCTTTAATGATCTGCCATACTACCTAAAATCTTGCTTCTTGCACTTAAGTTTATTTCCTGAGGGTCGCCCCATTAATCGTAGGAGACTGATACGGTTATGGGTCGCAGAAGGTTTTGTGGAAAAGAAAGAAGGAAAGACCATGGAAGAAGTTGCTAAGGACTACTTCGTGGAGCTGTTGAACAGAAGCCTGATAGAGGTGGCTTCTAAACGAAGTGATGGAAGGGTCAAGTATTGCCGCATCCATGATTTTCTGCGGGACATTATCACTTCAAAGTCAATTGATCAGGGCTTTGCAGAAATATCCAAAGAAGAAAATCATGAATGGCCAGATAAAGTCCGTCACCTGTCAATACAGAACACCCTGCAAGCTCTGCAAAAGAACTTGTCCTGGTCTCGACTTCGTTCTTTATATACGTTTGGGATAGAGAGATCATTTATGAATGAGGTTTAGCTAGTGATATGAAACTACTCAATGTTTTGGATTTGCAAGCGGCTCCATTAACAAGGTTCCCTGCTCAAGTTGCTGATTGGTGTTATCTAAAGTATCTAAGTTTCAGGTTCACTGAGGTGAGTACAATACCAAGTTCTATCGGGAAGCTTCAAAACTTAGAGACTCTAGACCTTAAACACACTAAAGTCACTGAGCTGCCTTTCGAGATCTTGAAACTTAGACGACTTCGTCATCTCCTTGTTTATCGTTACAAGAATATATCCTATTCATCCTTCGAATTCGGCTTTAGGGTTTTTAGGGGAATAGGGGCTTTGCAATCCCTTCAGAAGCTCTGCTACATAGAGGCAGATGACGAGAGTAGGAACAGTGTGATTAGGGAACTTGGAATGTTGACACAACTGGATAGGTTAGCCATTTTGAAACTTAGAAAAGAAGATGGAAGGGATTTGTGCTTGTCAATCTCCAAACTAACCAGGCTTCGAGCAATATCTGTAGCTTCTGTTGTTGATGATGAGATTATTGATCTGCAGCACCTCTCTAGTCCACCTCCATTCCTTCAGAGAATCTACTTGAGAGGACGCTTGGGGGCTTTACCACACTGGCTACCCTCTCTCATTAGCCTGACGAAATTGCACCTGAGGCACAGTCGCTTAAAGGATGACCCTCTCATTTCTCTCAAAAATCTGCCAAATCTTATGCATCTCGAGTTGCTTCAGGTTTACGAAGGAAGCTCATTGTGCTTTGAAGCAAAAGCCTTCAAGAAGCTAAGGACTCTGGGTCTTGATCATTTCGACGAACTCAGATGCATAGATGTGGAGAAGGGAGCAATGCCTTATCTTGAGAAGTTTATCATTCAGCGTTGCAAGTTATTGGAGAAGCTTCCATCAGGCATTGAACACCTGACAAAGCTGAAAGTGCTGGAAATTTTCGATATGCCGGATGAGCTCATCAAGAAGCTTGTGCAAGGTGGACAAGATGATGAGTATCAGAAAGTTGCGCATGTTCCACATGTATATTTTGGCTACTGGAGAGATGGCGGTTGGGATGTCCAGTTAATGGAGAGATCACTTCAGAGAGATAAGATTAGTGCGTGTTCAAGGCACAAGCACGAGGAGCCATGAGAACCCACAGTTGTAAATTTATTGCAAGGTAGCTGTAACTGCGAGCCTGTCTCTAGATGCCATTTAGGAGCTATCAAAATATGTTTGTATTGTTCGGAGTTAGCTGTTTGGTAATATTAGATACGTTTTAGTTGTGCCTCTCGATGCTCTATAAATAAAGCTCGTATGTAAGGTTTTTGTGAGCCATTCAATAAAAATGTAGTCTTTTAATTGCTCTCGTTCTCCCTCTGTTGTGTGATCTCTAAAACCTACAAGAATTGATACGGGAATTCTGATTATTGTGAAAGGGTTGCCTCTTGCTTTTGTGGCCATCAGTGGTATTTTGGCTTCAAAAGACACAAGAAAAAAAGGATGAATGGGATCTGGTACGTCACAGTCTTTGTACTGAAATCAACTGCAACAACAAATTCAGAACCTTGAAGAGAGTCCTTTCACTTAGTCTTGATGACCTGCCATACTGCTTTAGGTCCTGTTTATCACAGTTGAGTGTGTTTCCCAAGGTTTGCCTCATTAACTGTTGGAGATTAATTCAATTATGGATTGCAGAAGGATTTGTAGGCAAGAAAGAAGGCATGACAGTGGAAGAAGTAGCCCAGGACTACTTAAACGAGCTCCTGAATGGAAGCCTGCTAGAGGTCCCCGTTAAAACAAGCGATGGAAGGATCGAGTATTGCCATATCCATGATTTTTGGCTGTATATTATCACTTCAAATTTGAGCAACCATGGCTTTGCAGAAACGGCCATAATAGAACATCAAAAATGGTCAGATAAAATTCATCGTCCATCTATACAGACCAGCTTGGAAGCCATGCAACAGAAAAGGTCATTGTCTCAATTACAATCTTTATACATGTTTGAGGAAGAGAGATCTTCCATGGATGCTGTTCTAGGTAGTGAATTGAGACTGCTCACTATTCTGGACTTGGGAACAGCTTTTTTGACAAGGTTCCCAGCTCAAGCTGCTGAGTGGTTCTACCTAAGATATCTAATTTCAGGAAAAGCAAGGAGAGAACTGTTCAAAATTCCATAGTGAAGCTTCAAAACCTTGATACCTTGGACCTCAAACAGACATTTGTCACAAAATTGCCTATTGAGATCTTGAAGCTCCAACAACTTCGTCATTTACTCATACATGGTTATGGAGACAGAAGTTACTCAGGGTCCAAGTATGGCTTCGAGTCCCCAAAAGAAATAGGGGCTCTGCAGTCCCTGCAAAAGCTCTGCTTCATAGAAGCAGGTGACGAGAGAAACGGCAGCTTAATAAGAGAGCTTGGAAAGTTGAAAGAATTGAATAGGCTAGGCATCTTGAAGTTGACTAAAGAATATGGAAGGGAATTATGCTCGTCGATTGAAAAATTAATCAAGCTTGAAGCAATATCTCTAACTTCAGTCAACGAAAATGAGATTATTGATCTACAACCCCTCACTTATCCCCCTCCATTTCTCCAGAGAATCTACTTGACAGGACGTCTGGAGGCATCACCACGTTGCATATCATCTCTTGATAGCCTAATGGTATTGCACCTGTCGTGGGGTCAGCCAAAGGATAATCCACTGTGGTCTCTAGAGAATTTGCCTAATCTTGTGCATCTCAAGTTGCTTCAGGCTTATTAAGGAACCAGGTTGCATTTTAAAGCAAAAGCCTTCGTGAAGCTAGAGGTTCTGGGCCTTGGTCCTTTTGACAAACTCAAATGCGTGGAAGTGGAGAAGGGATCAATGCCTTGTTTTGCGGAGTTGATTATTGAGGATTGAAAGGTACTGGAGAAACCTCCATCTGGCATTGGGCACCTGGAAAAGCTGAAAGTGCTGAAGTGCATTGACATGCCCAATGAGTTAGTGAAGAAACTAATGGGAGATGGAAGAGACCATGATTGTCCACAAGTGGCACATTTTCCAAGAGTATATTATGGTTGGCCAAAAAATAGTAGATGAGAAGTCGTGTTCACTAAGATATCACTAAGATATCAATACAAGGAACGTTAAATGTAAGGATCCCAAGGCTTTCACTATGTAATATTGTCTATTTTGAGATTTCGGCTCTCATGGCTTGATTTAAAGCGCGTTAAGCCTTATAAACTAGCCCAAAGACTCCTCATATAAGTGATGTAAGACAAGAGATAAGTGCTTAGCTTCTTGAGTTGCCTCCGTTGCCATCCTACCATCCCTCAGGGTCGCCATGTGTAATACTATCTTCTTTGGACCTTTGGCTCTTATTGATTTAAAACGCATTACATAGAATGGAAAACTTAAATCTTATAAACTAAACCAGGACTCTATTAAGCAATGTAAAACAGAAAACATGTGCTTAAATTCTTAGGTCACCCATTGGCGCAGCTTCCCTTGCCATCCCCGCCACACTCTCAGGTTCTCCACATCGAATTTCCTCCATGCTTGAAAGGAGCCGCTGAGCCTAGAATCCAGTATAATAGTTCTCACTAGGTATGAGGATTGAATGGTTGTAACTTTAGAAAGTAGTTACTTTGTGATAAAAGTTAAAACGCATTGTCGAAGGTTGCTATGGGTCTGTAAATGACATTCCTTAGCTGGTTTGCATTATTGTGCAACATGCCTTTTCCTTAGAGAAGAGAAGGGTCAAGGGAGATGGTGTATATTTAGCCTTGAACTTCTTGGAGTATATGCGTATTTCTATCAATTAATCGAAAAAAATATCAAAATTCAAAGTACAACACTAATATAATGAACTACTCAACTAACTACACTTATTCATCAATCAATTGTCTCCTACATGTTGACGAAGAAATTCGTTCATGGGGAACATTCATTTTGTCTATGTGTAACTCACATGCAAAACTTTAAAAATCCGTTTCGATCAACTGTACTTTGGAATTAATTTTTGTCAAAAACCACGACTTCATAACGCCATCGTTTCTCAGAACTCTATGACTTAACAACTCCTAAATAAGACCTTGCAATTCGAAATTCGTATAATTTTGAATTTACGACTTAACCTCAAAAATTACTCCAAATTAGACCAACAATGAGTTCAGTTACGAGCACTACTAAATGAAGTTAATCCCGCTTGACGAGGTACCGTGGCGTGTACGCGCAAGCTTTCTCTCTCCTCTCTTTTGCCTTCGTTTCCTCTTATTCTTGTCATTCACGAAGTTTGTGGAAAGAAAAGAAGATCTTCTTAATTTATATGGGCTAAGGCTAACAAAATAATGTGTTAAGCTTGGGCTCTGGGAAACATGGGCTGGGTTTTTCTTGTCGGGCTCATCTATTACCCTTTTATAGGAAAATTACATAAGCTCACCAGCCACACGGTTCGGAGCATAAGAACAAAGCAGGAATCTTGAAGCGACCAAAGCCTAATGGGCATCTACTTCAGCTGTTTCAAGGTATAATCCTCTCAGCGTGAAAATTGTCCTCCTTGATTATGATTATGCTCCACTTAAGTGTGCCAAAACTCCCCATCTACTGCACCATTATGCCAAAACAGTATGCAGGGACCCTTGCTTGCTCAGTTTTTCCGGCTAGCTTCAGAAATGCCAATGCAATCAAAATTTACGAAACACCCGGATGTATAAGGGCTCTTATGAAACATGATCGCCGACATAAACATGAACTCTTCATTTAAATGCTCTTCCCAATTCAACGACCTCAGATGCCCTCATCTGCCTATGAATGCCATCTAGCCTCATAAACCCAATATTTCTTTGGGACATCCCGTTTGCTACTTTAACGGTCAAGCTGGCCGTATCTCTGCTATTTGTTAACATTTGTAAGCTAGCAGCAGGATAAGCAAGGTTGGAGACAAGCCGGTTGAATGACATCAAAGGAAGTTCTTGAGAAATAGTACAAGTTAGTGCAGGAGAAAGGAAGGCAAGAGACCAAGTCGATAGCAAGGACCCCCATAGAGATTTTAAAGCACTCATATAATCAACTGGTATTTCAAGAACAGCAGGCTGAAAATAAATGCAAGCACAAGTACCTTTAATTCCCAAAGATAATGGCACTGCCATATGAGTAAGGTGTTAAATTTGACTATCTAGCAAAGAATCATCTGATAGAGAAGAGTTAAAAGGACGTGGGCACTGCATCTAGCATACTATTCTTGCTCTATTCAAAAAACTTCCCCTTATGCATAGGCTAAACTTTGGCCAAGCTTAAAGCGTTGAAAAATGTAACTGGGGATGCAGATACGGGTTTATAAAGATTTTTTTTTAACTTAGAACTACCTATTCCGATACCATATGAAATTTCATAAGATCATTGCTAACTATTCTAAAAATAAGTTATTAGATAAAGTCGTGATTTAATATTTAAATTTACTAAAATAGGCCACAGTTTGTGTGGACGGTTATAGAAACATATTACTTGTGTACGGACATGCAGTGGGACTCTTTACCTTTCCCGTAAATTTTTTCAATAATATGTTGCTTACTGGCTTCTCGAGAATTTAGGAGAGAGGCCCTAATGACCAGACTAGAGAGCCAAGGAAATTGAAGTGGCAATGTCTCATCACAAATATCATCTTAATTTATTTTACAGAGAATAAGCCATATTTTCTTCCAACCAACCTTTTGATTAATGGGTTACAATCATGTATATTGCCTACATATATATAGTTAATTTTGCGTGTGAGTGATGCCCACAAACCAACAATCAGGAATATGTTGGAAAGAAGTTCATTAAAATAACATGTAATAATCCAAAACAGAAATAGTCCGGTCCGGTCATATTTACATATAGTCGGACAAGTCCTAGCTCAACACCATATCAGTCGTGGAGTTTCTGGTCAAATCATTAATGAACTTGCTTTTCTGGGCATCATAAAGTGTAAAGATCAACCATTTTTCTTCAGCAGATGTAAAGATTGGGTACTTATTTAATGTTATACCTAACATATTGCCCAGCTTAATTTTTGCACATCATTTAATCAATTATTAAGATGGTTTCCATGGAGCACACGCAATAACAGGGGAAGATAAAATGGACGGTTGACAAACTATGAAAGTGCCGAACGAAGCTTCTATGGGTTCATGCATGACTACGACCATATCCAGAATTATGGGGTTGCCCATTAATTATTTCTTTTAAGTTGACGTACATTCGTAGTCATTTGTTATATTTTGTTTGTCTGACAGGGGAAATTTTCATCTAATATAGTGAGATAAATTACAAATGTTATACAATATAAATTATTTGATCGCTTTGCCTAGAGTTAAACACGGAAGCATAAATGGCATAGAAGATCATTAGCCAATTTATACTAAAATAAATGCAAAGCTTCAGAGATCAATCCATCGTCCCGCGGCTGGACCAAAACTACAACAGAGCACCAAAGCATCACCATATGAGGTCAGTGGCAAGAAAGAAGAATGGAATAGACCTGCTACTTTAGAAGAAGTTGATCAGTAATAGAATACAACAAATATAGTAATGTGTTCTTAATAGAATGGAAATAAAATTGGGGAAGATACCAGAAGAGAAGAAACTAGAAACACCAGATGATATCAAGGTACCAACAAGAGAACCAGACTTCAAGTTAGGAACCAAATCAGATTATTTGAAGCAAAAATTAGTGAACGGATTATGGAAACTCACCGTAGATGAAGATAAAGGTATAAAAAGCCAACGAGGAATCAGAATGAGAAAGTAAGAGAAATTGGAGAGAGTAATTTTTTTAAGTAAGATTGCAGATTATACTAGTTGGAGGTCATCATAAATCGCAAAAGAAGAACCTGGAATAATTGCAAAAGATGTTTGGCCTTAAGATATAAAAACTAGGCTTTTAGACGAATATTTGCTGGGAAATTAGCAAATCAATCATAAACCTATCATACAAATGCCAATTTAATTATAAATCTTCAATTTTGCTAATCTAAACATGAATTTTTGTATGAAATTCCAATGTAGTTCTTTTGGGCCAATTTTCGCTGAAAATCACTAAAATAGAGATCCAGTCATTGCGCCGTCCTATAAGGCACACCGCCACATTAGTGATTTCAGGCGATCAATTGAAATTTCACGTAGATGTTTAAGACTATTAGCAAAATTATGAAATATTTGAAACTAAATTGGTATTCATACAATGCATTTAAGACTAATTGTATAATTTCATCAATATTTGCTGGTGGGAAGGGATTTAATCAACATTCGGTTTCAACGTGAAAAATATATTAAAGGAGAATCAAACTTTTTTACCAAATTTCTTCACCAGAGAATTGTTACAGGGCGAATATGTGTTAGGATAGTAGAAATACTCTCCGAAGGAGGCCAAAATTGATTTAGGTGAATCCTCACAGCCAGGATTTGCCATAAGAAGCTAGAGTTCATATATGTTGGAGTCTGAGTCAGTACAAACCTAATTGAAAAGTACTCTTTAATAAATTTGGGAATAGTGTCTAAGTGATTGAGACAGGATGTTAAAAAGTTGAGCATGTAGAAAATTTATATTTAAACCGCTCTTTCTTCGAATCAACTGAAAAAGAGAAGGCATGACGTAGAATGCTCAGATATTATATTACCCCAAAGACCTTCAAGCAAAGTTTCTCAATCTCCAAAAAGAATCTTTCCTCTTCATTCCTAGAAAATGTGGTACAAGCTAGTAAGGGCGTGTCCCTTCCGGTAATCATGTGATCCTTACTATAATAACCCAGCCTAACGAGGGCAGAGTGATTGGGGCGAGACAAGGCAAGAGGGCCTCGACCATAAATGGCCCCTGACATAATTCTAGGCTAGCGAAGGGAATAAAAAGGGAAATAAATTGCACATTGAACAAAGAAGAGATCATATGTCAAACTGTAATTAACTCGTAAGAGACTCTAATATTGCGTGCTTAGATGATTGTACTACCAAGATGGGTAACATCTTGGAAATGTGCCTCATTGTGCGCCAAATGACAAAATCATGAAACTCAGTACGAGTCGAGGGTTGTCACACGTACTATGTAAGTATATTTTGACTTATGTCTCAAATGCATTAGAAATGATCTTTAGTATGTTTATATAGAAAAATCATGATAGGTTTTGGCATCAGTGCTATGTTAGATTGTTCTCATAATAAATAGAGCTTTTAAAAATATCTGCTTGAAATTGTTTTAATTCCATCAATAGAAAAATGCTCCTTAATGACTTAAATTGAAGAGAATGAAGAAAGTAGTTAAGATGGGTTGAAACCTTTAAATTGAAGAGAATGAGGATTGGGACTTACAGTTAATCGAGAGATAATTGCCGAGAGATGGTGCCACCACCCAAGACACCAGCATGAGGAGCAATGAGTTCCCACCATGTTGGAAGTGAGTGTCCTACATAAGTGAAGATATGTGAGTCTGCCAAATGCTGGTGACTTATGAATTGTAAATGTGAAGGTATTGTAAGGTAGTTGTGACTGCGAGTCTTGTCTGTAAATGACATCTGGGAGCTGTCAAAAATATAGTAGTAAGGTTTGGAGTTAGCTGTTTGGTCATATTGATTAAGGCAGTTAGGATCTTAGTTGTATTTTTCGATGTTCTATATATAGAGCTCGTAGGTAATGTTTTGGTAAGCCATTTAGTAAAGATATAGTCCTCTTGTGATTGCTTTCGCTCTCCCTTTATTGTGTGATCCCTAAGACCTAGAACATGTACAGGAGCAAATTAGTTTGTTCTCAATTTCTGCCGAGTAGATTATTATAATTACAATAAGAGGGGTTCAACTCTGTCATGATCTCTTGAGGCCCATTATAGGTATTCAAAGACTGGCGTAAGTAAAAACATTCAAGATTCAACATGTTATTAACTCTTATTCAATAGCATTATCACCGCCGGAAGATTCAATTCTCCTGCTATTTAATTGCTTAATCCAGGTTTGAGATGTTTCTGATTAGCCTTCAGCTCTTGCAACTATGGCTTTGACATACTAGGCAGATGCGATGATAAATGTAATTTCCAGCAAATGTCCTGGAATACAACCTTTGTTAGCTTAATTACCCCCTTAAACTTATCTATAGAATGTTCCCTGGATAGTTTGAACTGAATCAGACTAGAACTCTTTCTCAAAAGTTCACTTAAGTTTCAGGGCTGTAGCTACCATCATCTGCCTACAATCCTATAGAGCAACCTTTGAATTTGCCTCTCCAACATTCGATGCTTGTCCATGTAGTGTCTCAAATTATTTTTGCCACTTCGAAAGTGCCAAATCGCTAATTATTCTTGCTCGAAAGTCAGCCCATCCTATTATCATCTCTACCCCTTAGACAGTTCTTAATCATATTTAATGAGGAACATGTCGATTATGGAAGCATTGATTATGCATATCAAGAGAACGATTAGACCATTAAAAATTATATATTTTCTTTTTGATTGCTTAACAAGTGCTTTGTGAGCTTTTTTTTTTTTTTTTTTTTTACAGTGTCATGTGTGTTTCATAATCGCAAGTGTTGAAAATTGCAGTTAAGGCATATTTCATAATTCTGTTAAGTGTTAAAAATTGAAAATTAGTATTGACTTAAATTCTCAATTAAGTCAATAATTCACTTTACATGATTAGTAAGGAAGAGGTTACTTAATTGATGCGACTAAAAAATTGTTGATGACAAGAAGAATCGTGCCAAATGTTCTAAAACCAAGCAATAATATCAGGAAAACTACTAAAAAAGTCATAAACCTATTGTATTAGTATCAATTCAATCCATCCTGCCAATTTAGACCAAAAATTACTAACATGACTCGGGTAGTCCTATGTGATACGGTCGGAGTTGATGTGAAAATCTTTTTTATAATTTTTAATATTTTCTGAATTTTTTAATATTTTATTCTATTTTCTTTTCTTTTCTTTCTATTTTCTTTTTCTTTACCCTTACCAGCCAACCATCGCCTTCCACAGACTAGTCTGGGTGAGGGCCTCCGCGTGCTCCCCTAGACTAGGCAAGGGCATCGCAAAACTCATCGGCCACACGCAAGGCCCTCCGCACCCTTGTCGGCCATAGGCGAGGGCACGAAGGCCCTCGTTCATGGTGGGTGAGGGCCCCGACGCCTCACCCAAACCAAGAAAGGGCATCACGACCCTTGCCTGGATCTAGGCGAGGGCCTTTACTTGAATATGGGCAAGGGTGCAAAAGCCCTCATCTATAGGCGGCGATCTCGCCAACCTATAGTGTACAAAAATATAAAATAAAAAATTGAAAATATTGAAAAATTATAAAATTTGTCCATGTCAGCACCATTCATGCCATGTAGAATCACTGGTGTCCACATCAGTAATTTCAAGCCTAAATTAGTTGAATGAACTAAATTGATACTAATGCGAAAAGATTTAAGAATGAATTGATACTGATATAATAGATTTAGGACTTTTTTTGTACTTTTCCCAATAATGATCATTGTCATATCTTTTCTAAGAAATTAGAAATATTCAACTATTAATTTTTAATTATCATCAAACAAGTTTTTATTGTTATTTTCTACACTTAGTATCATCTACACTTCAAATTCAGTAGTTGAATTTCACTTTTATGATAACCTTATTTAGCATTGACTTTGATAGATACAATTAAGCCTAAACTTTACTTTATATGGTAAGAAAGGGAGGGATTACTCATTTCATTCGATAGAAAAAAAATAATAATTGATGGGAAAGCTTGCGAAACATATTGTTTAACCTTCCAATAATTAACACTGTTCTATATTAGAGAACACAACGTACCGTTATGAGAAGACGGTGCAAGGAAGAAGGGAAGCCTAGTCAATAGAAGAGCAGGCTCGTCGAGAGTCATACCAAATAAGGAATGTATACGAAATTCACAGCTGGGGTGCTTTTTGAAAGAAGAACAAGATTCAAGGACCAATTTGAAATAACCAAGAGCATAAGTCTCAAACTGTAAGACGGACCAAATCCTTTTCAAGCAAACTCGTCACATATCAGATGGAGGTGCGTCTGAAATCTCAAAGTCTAAAACTAATGAGCCAACAAGACTGAAAGGGCCGATAATGGATGTCTTAAGCAGGCACATTTTCAAATCCATATTCAAGGAGGGAATCCGACAACATGCTTGCTTACAATCCCATCATTGTGATTCTATACATTGCAGAATTGATTGGATGATTACACGAGATGTCCAACTTTTCTTGCAGGAAAAAGGTTGTTACGATTTGCAATCTTCTAATGGGAAGTGCCTGAGAAATAGGAAGGACCAATTGAAATGAAGTTAATGTTGAGAGCTGGTGCTGCTGCTTCACGATGCCTCCACTGTGATTCAGTTTGAGGATTTCGGATCCTAACAAGTAAGTTACGACCTTCAGATCGGAGGTTCTTGGTGAAAAATTGAAGAATTGACTTCGATCAGTTCGGTTCGCGAATTTTACAAAAAAAAAAAATAATAAATAGATATGTTGGGGGATGGGTTTTGAACCTGGAAAGGTTAGAAAGTTCCAAAGAGAGTCGGTTCGATTCTCAATTGCAAAATCCTAGAACCTGTTCTGTTAGGGTAGGTTCATGGTTCTTGCTCTAGAACCTACTTATTCTGAAACTTATCACTCCAAGGTAGAGCTCTGTCAAGGAGCTGGTTTCACAAGTTTTTTGGCGACTCTTGCGTATACTATAAACAAAATACTCATTTTGCCAAGATAGAAAGTTGAGTGAAGTCAAGTGATTTATGACGTTACGAGAACATTAAAATATATTAAATCTCATTTATAATTTTCCAAGGCACACCAATGACAGTTCACCTTATTTATGTAGCAAATGTGTCGACACATGCCCCTAGACGTAACGAGAGCCCCCATTGTAGTTAGACTTGCTCTATTTCTCACTTGGCTGGGGAGGGCAAGAACTCTACTTTATCAGATACAGGAGCCTAGATTGCTTGAAGGTAGACATATAAAAATCTCTGTATCAGTGCCCCTGAATGATGTTTCTATTAGCATGAAGCTATAGAAGAATCAAAGAAAAGCACAGTAAAAATTTTAAGTACATGACCTCAGTTGCTTGTCTAGTCATGGTGGGTGAATTAATCTCAGAAATAATGGACATTACTTGTATCTCAGCAACGAATCACTCGGTCTTCTGACGCCATCATGGCAACATTAACACCAACAAGAAGTTGGACAGAAATTGCTAGGTGAATACCAATGACTTCTTTTTACCTGAGCTTCTGAGGAGGTTGCAGTCCATAAGTCTTGTCCGTTTTGAAGCTCCGTATGAAGTTAATTTGTCCATTCTTAATGACGCAAGCTTCAGAAGCTTTAACACATTGGTGTTCTGAAACAGAATAGTTTGCCCGCAAATGTTCAACAACTCTCACCGGAAACAATTATCTAAAATCAATAGCTGGCTGGTGGCCATTCAGGAAAACGTCACTTTAAGATTAATATTAAAATATATTCGGTACTTGCGGCGAACTTGCCCAGTAAACCGGAAATTTTGACTATTAAGGAAAAAGTCACACTCAGTCACATTAGTATAAAACTTTTAAGTACAATTAAACTTTTAAGTACATGACCTCAGTTTATCGTCTAGTCATGGTGGGTGAATTAATCTCCACTTTCTCAGAAATAGTGGACATTTACTTGTATCTGAGCAACGAACCACTTGGTCTTCTGACGCCATCATGGCAACATTAACACCAACAAGAAGTTGGACAGAAATTGCTAGGTGAATACCAATAACTTCTTTTTGCCTGAGCTTCCGAGGAGGTTGCAGTCCATAAGTCTTGTCCGTTTGAAGCTCTGTATGAAATTAATTTGTCCTTTCTCAATGAAGCAAGCTTCAGAAGCTTCAACACAATGGTATTCTGAAAGAGAATAGTTTGCCCGCAAATGTTCAATAACTCTCACCGGAAACAATTATCTAAAATCAATAGCTGGCTGGTGGCCATTCAGGAAAACGTCACTTTAAGATTAATATTAAAATATATTCGGTACTTGCGGCGAACTTGCCCAATAAACCGGAAATTTTGACTACAAAGGAAAAAGTCACAGTCAGTCACACTCAGTCACATTAGTATAAAAATATATTTAGTACTTGCATTGAGCTTGCCTAGCAACAGGAATCTTGACTATTCAGGAAAATATCAGTCTCATTTTCATTAGTATAAAAGTATTTTCAGCACTTGCAATGAACTTGATTAGTAAAACAAATTTGATATGAACCATATCAGAAGTTTCCGTATACAAAACGTGAGTCAATTGGAAAATAATTTTCTTATGGTTTCCTTTAAAGAGTCAAACAACAATCTTAAAAAAAGTTTCGCAGAGTTAGTATATAAATATAAGAAGAAGGGGAAGGGTTTACAATTCAATCACCTGACAAACTGATTCAACTGTGAAAGAAGAAGAAGAAGAAAGGGAAGGGTTTACAATTTGGACACCCGACAAACTGATTCAACTCTGAATTGCAAAGCTGGGTAAGAATTTAAGCTCTTTGTTCGTTTTAATCGGAGTGATTTTCGGAATTAGTGCTCAAATTCGGAATTAATTGAAATTGGAATTGTGAGGTCTGATTTAGGAATTGTTAAGCTAAGCAATTATAGGGGATTGATAGTTTAGGGTGTTTTAGAGTTATAGCATTTTACGAAACTTGATTTGAGTTTACATGCCCAAAATAAATTTTCGAAGTTTTCCATGCATGATGAACAGTGCGCGAGCAGCAGCTTTTGGGCCAAATTTTGTCAACTTTTGGCTCAATTTTGAGTCAGTTAGGTTATGGGTCTTCTAATGTCTTCAAATCTTTCTTTGGACGGTCAGCTCACTTGAAATGGGTTCAACAAAGAGAGTTATCGCGTGAAACCACATTGTAAATAACTTTGAATATCCACTTCGGTTGAAAGTTTTGTTAAGGTGTAGGAGTCATTTTGCTATCATTTAAACCTAGGGAAAAATACCAAAAAAATCTTAAGCCTATGGCATTAGTACTAATTCAGTCTTAAACTTTTTAATTGGACTAATTTAGTTCTAAACATTTTAACATTAATAATAATTCAGTCTTTCCAACTAATTTTAACTGGCCAGCCTTGACATGGATGTCGGTCACTGGTGAACGCTTGACGTGACAATTTTTAAATAAATTTTTCTTTTTTTCTTTTTTTTCCCTTTTCTCTTCTTTCTCTTGGCTTCTTCTCCTACAATGGCCAACGAGCCTGCAATGGCTCATCAGTCACACAACCTTCACCCAGCCTCACCTAGGGCCACAAGAGAGGTGGCTTTGCCCGAGTAAGGCAGGCCTTGCCCAAATCTAGGGGAGGCCAGCCTCACCAAGGCCTAGCCGCGGGCAAAGGTGGCTAGGCCATTATTGGGGCTGGCCTCGCCCAAATCCAGGCAAAATTGCCTCGCTTGTGGCCTTGGGCGAGGTCAAGCTTCGCCAAAAGCCAAGAGTAAGAAGAGGAAAAGTAAAATAAATAAAAAAGTTAATAAGAATTTTGAAAATAATAATTTTTTTTTAAATAGCCATTTTAGTGTTCACTCACCTACCAATGTCCATGCCAGTGCTAGTTGATCAAAATTGGACGGAAGGATTGAATTGATACCAATGTGAAAAAGTTTAAAATTAAATCGGTTCAATTAAAAGGTTTAGGATTAAATTGATATCAATGTAATAGGTTTATAACTTTTTTTGTACTTTTCCCTTTAGACTTAGTATTATTGTTTCACAGTTGTTATAGTATTTTACTCAATTTTGATGTTAATTCTCATTTAATTGTTATAATTACGAGATTGACTCATTCAATTGAGTGTTATTGGTTTTCAACATTCCAAGGTGAGTGGTGCTATCTTTTCTTTGAGTTTGTAAATTCATATTTGGAAAGCAATATAGATTATGTATAGTATGAGTCACGAAATAGCGTGGTTATTGCATAAAAAGTTGGATCCAGCAATTACTACTTCTTGATTATTTACAAATGTTTTACAAAACATATTATGGAAGGTGTTGTAAAAGTTTATAGATATAAATTACATTAGAACCGATTTATGGAATGAGTTCTAAAATAATTTGGGAAACGTTTAATAAAAGACATTTCAAAAGGTTATCGGTTTATGAAATGAATTCTGAAATAGTGTGAGAAATGTATTGCAAAATATATATATATATATATTGATGAACAGAGTTGGAAAATGTAATATATTTTGGGTTCGCAAAACCTTTTTGTGAAAGAATTACATTGACTTTGAATATGGTTTATGAAAGATAATTTGATTTGGTATGTGAAACTAATTTATAATACCGATTCTGGATTGGTTTTGTGGAAAGAATTGATTGGTGAAATGCTATATTTTGGTTTGTGAAACCAACTATGATATGGACTGGTGAAGGATTAAGTGTTATACGATAATGTAACTTCATTAGAACCACCTCTAAAGTCTTGTAGTTAAAGAGTAAATGCTACACGGCGACTCAAGTCATGTGAGAGCCTTCTCATTGGGCATTGAGATGTGATGTCATACAAGTTTGGTCAATGGAATAGACTATTGACGTATGATTTGAAATTGATTAATGGACTGAACCATTGATCATATGTTTTGATAATACTGAGAAAATGAGTATTTTAAATATTGATATAGCTTCATTGAAAAAATAAAACTTGTCTTGACCATGTACATACCATACTGAGGATTTCTAATATGTGTAGAGTTTTGTGGAAAAATATTACAAGCTTTTGGTATTGTATGTATATGAACTGTGGTATTTGAAAATAACGAGTATTTTGCTATTTTGCCATTCTTGTGACCTCGTATTTCATTGTTCATTTTGACCTTATATGCGCGAATATTTGCTGAAAGTAAATAACTTATATTTGAAGTTGTACGTATGTTACCAATTGGATTTGGGATTATTAAGTTTTGTTTTTATCATATAAACGTGCATAGTGGCTATTCAATCTATTTAGAAGAGATGCACTACACATTAGGCCGTACTTATTCATTCCACTTATCTTTCATATTTTTCAGGTTAGTGGTTAGCGGCAAGTGAGGTGAGAGTACTACCAACAGGGAACTTTTGGTAGTATGATTCTAGGTATGAGCTAAGCTAGTTGTATGATTTCTTGAGTTGATACTCATTTAGTTAAGTTTTGAGATGTAAGTATTCTTTGATGTTTCATTTTAGAAACTTTGATGTTGGAATAGTTTGGCTGCTTGATGCCGCTGTTTGGCTGTTTGCTTGCCGTTGTTTAACTGTTTGTGTTTCCATTTTTCTCAACACCCTTCCACTTGTTATGACATGATTGTCATTATGAGTGTATGTTTTTGGTGCTGAAAACCCCTGCTATATAGTTGTTGGTTAAAAGTCAATATATCTTTTATTTTACCAAAAAAAAAAAAAAAAAAAAAAACTTTGATGTTGGAACAACCGCTTGCTTATAATCTATATTTTGATAACAGTTTGTCAGTGGTGGTTGAGGCTGCATTCTTCGTGTGAAAGGACAACCGTGTCATCCCCTATTCTTTTTGGATTCGGGTGTGACGGTCAAGACAAAGCGTGTAAGGTTTCTTAATTTGTTAAGCGGGCGTGCATCATGACCAAACAGCCATGAGTTGATGGATGGCTAGACATCATGAGCTTGACCATTTCCACACCAAACCCCCAGCCTGTGGACGCATTACGTTAGAGAATACCAGCTAGTGTATTCTCCAGAACTTCGATATATGCAAAATAGAGCATGGCAGATATTGCAATAAACTACCTTGTTGACAAGCTCAAGGACTTTCTAGAGAATGGGGTTCTATTGAGCGGTGCCGAGGAAGAAGTTACTTTAGTGAAGAGACAATTGGAGTACGTAAGGGCACTCCTGAGGATTGCAGATTCCCTGGAAGAGAGTGATGAGGAAGTCAAAGTTTGGGTGAAGCAGCTGAGAGAAATCGCATATGACACTGAAGACTCTCTTGATGAGTTCAAACTTCTCCTGGCGCATGATCATGGAATTGGATTTCCCGGTCTTCTCTCCAAGATGTCCTGCTGTATCAAGAACATGAAAGGTCGTTACCGAATTGTTTCGGAGATGAAATCCATCAACTCCAGAATCAGAAACATATATGATGGACACTGGAGAATCCGAGACAAATTAAAAGTCGAACATCGTTATGGCTCTAGTAAGCCAGACGACTCATGGCAGGACCAGCGAGGCAATGCCCTTCTTTTAGACAAAGCTGAGCTCGTGGGCATCACTGAACCGACAAAAAGGCTGGTCGGCTGGTTGACTGAGGGCGTTTCCACGCGGAAAGTTATCTCAGTCGTGGGGATGGGAGGACTGGGGAAAACTACGTTAGTCAAGCAAGTTTATGAAGATCCAGAAGTGAAGAAACATTTCATGATCCGTGCTTGGATGACTCTTTCTCAATCTCCAAACATAGAAGAGCTCCTTCAAGGCATGGTTCGACAAATTATGAGAAATACCCAAGAACCAGTTCCTCCTCTGGAGGACAACATGGACAGATTATGCCAGAAGATGATTATCAAGGACCTGCTACAAAATGCAAGGTACCTGATCATCATAGATGATGCGTGGCACATAAATGATTGGGATGCGATCAAACATGCATTGCCTAACAACAACTGTGGCAGCCGAATAATCATCACATCCAGGAATTCTGATTTGGCATATACTTCATGTGGGGAATTTGGAGGGATGGTTTACAAGATGGAGCCACTACAGGCTGAAGAGTCATGGAAGCTTTTCTGCGCAAAGACATTCCAGGGGAACTCCTGCCCTCATCATCTAGAGGAGACCTGTAGGCTCATTCTAAAAAAGTGCAAGGGATTGCCACTTGCTATTGTGGCCATCAGTGGTGTTTTGGTTTCCAAAGACACGAGAAAAAAGGATGAATGGGATCTGGTTCGCCGAAGTCTTCGTACTGAAGTCAATTGCAATGACAAATTCAGAACCTTCAAAAGAGTCCTATCACTTAGTTTTGATGACCTGCCATACTACTTGAAGTCCTGTTTCCTGCACTTGAGCGTATTTCCCAGGGGTTACCTCATTAGCTGTGGGAAATTAATTCGACAATGGATCGCAGAAGGATTTGTAGACAAGAAAGAAGGCATGACAGTAGAAGAAGTAGCCCGGGACTACTTATATGAGCTCATTAACAGAAGCCTGATAGAGGTGGCTGCTCAAAGAGGCGATGGAAGGATTATGTATTGTTCTGTCCATGATTTTCTGCTGGATATAATTAATTCAAAGTCGAGCAACCACGGCTTTGCAGAAACAGCCATAGATAAACATCATAAATGGCCCGATAAAGTTCGTCGCCTATCTATACAGAACGGCCAGCAAGCTATGCAACAGAGAAGGTCATTGTCTCGGCTACGCTCTTTATACATGTTTGGGGTAGAGAGATCTTCCACGGATGCTGTTCTAGGTAGTGAAATGAGACTGCTCACTGTTCTGGACTTGCAAACTGCTCCTTTGACAAGGGTCCCAGCTCAAGTTGCTGAGTGGTGCCACATGAGATATCTGAGTTTCAGGTACAGCAAGGTGAGAACTGTTCCAAATTCCATAGTGAAGCTTCAAAACCTAGAAACCCTGGACCTTAAACAGACGTATGTCACAGAATTGCCAGTTGAGATCTTGAAGCTCCAACGACTTCGTCATTTACTCGTATATCGTTATAGACGGTACTCTAATGGATGGTACTCCAACTGCGGCTTCAAGTGCCCAGAAGAAATAGGGGCTCTACAGTCCCTGCAAAAGATCTCCTTCATAAGAGCAGGTAATGAGAGAAACAGCAGCTTAATACGAGAGCTTGGGAAGTTGAAACAATTGAATAGGTTAGGCATCGTGAAGTTGAGAAAAGAAAATGCAAGGGAATTGTGCTCGTCAATTGAAAAATTAACGAAGCTTCAAGCATTATCCGTAAGTTCAGTCGATGAAAATGAGATTATTGATCTACAACCCCTCTCTACTCCACCTTCATTTCTCCAGAGACTCTACTTGACAGGACGTCTGGAGGCATTACCACGTTGGATATCATCTCTTGATAGCATAATGGTATTACATCTGAAATATAGTCAGCTAAAGGATAGTCCATTGTCATCTCTGGGGAATTTGCCTAATCTTGTGGATCTCCAGTTGATTCAGGCTTATGAAGGAACCAAGTTGCGTTTCAATGCCAACGACTTTCTGAAGCTACAGGTCCTGGGCCTTGCTTGTTTTGACAAACTCAAATGCGTGGAAGTAGAGAAGGGATCAATGCCTTGTCTTGAGAGTTTGCTTATTACGAATTGTAAGCTAATGGAGGAGCTTCCATCAGGTATTGAGCAGCTGGAAAAGCTGACAAGGCTGCGGTTTATCAACATGCCTGATGAGTTCGTGAAGAAACTTACGCGAGATGGACAAGACGATTATTACCTCAAAGTGGCCCATGTTCCAGAAGTATATTACGGTTACTGTAGAGATACCGGGAAAGTTGTGCTCACCAAGGCCTTTGTGTGAGGAGCGTTGAATTCCCTCCATGCTCAAAATGGGCGGCTGAGCCTAGAATGCAGTATAATGCTTCTCCTGAGGTATGAGTGATTGAATGATTGAAATTCTAGAAAATAGTTGTTATTTTGTGATAAAAATTTAAACGCGTGGTCTAAGGTTACAACAGGATCTGTAAATGACATTTCGTGGTTGGTTCGCATTATTCTGCAGCGTCCCTTTGCCTCAGAGAAGAGAAGGGTCAAGTGGGATGGTGTATATTCAGCTTTGAACTTCCTAGAGTGTATGCGGATTTAAGATTAAATTCGGCTATTACGAGAAGCCAATTCCATGTTTGTCACCACTTTGTGTGATTACTTGAATACTTCTTTTGCGGGCTTGGGCCAAATGGAAAGTGTCTGGTCGTCACAATCTTACCTATGAATAAGTCGAAAGGACCTTTTCCATCCGATGCAAGACTTGAGGATTTGCAATTAGAGTCCCTTTCATCCATAAGTAGCCTCGACATTGCTCGTCTCACGAACAGCATCCTCAGTTGGCATAGAAAAAGAAAGATGCACGCCTTAGCCCATCTTCACTCTGAAGGTTTCAAACAAAAGCCAACCCTCCTGGAGCTCACTGAATTTTACCTCGGATAGAGACTTTAATATGGTTTTTGCTGCCTTGACTGTAATTTATTGGCCAACCCATGAAAAAGCTCGGCCCAAGCCCAACTCACTTACTGCTTTCTTCTTCAATGCAATTGAAGCGTACAATGAAAGAAGTTAGCAAGTGGCTGAATCAACGAGGAAAAGAGGAAGCGGCTCATTCGTGGAGAGAAATTTCACGCGTTCACAATCTGTACAACTTGACAAGCCGAATCAATAAAAATCGCAACACCTGGTGAGTATTTAATAGCGGTGTCAAAAACTGAATCGAAAACCAAATCAAATCCAACCGAAAAGTTTTCCAAAAATACCGAACCGAACCACTTACACCCCTAGTATTGAAGCCAATCATTCATTTAATTGGAGCAATTTTCTGTTTTGGGGCACAACTTCGAACTTATGTCAATTTTGAACTACGATGTTCAATTGAGGGGTTATTTGTCTGTGGTTCTTGTGGAAATGATAGTTCAAGACGCCGTGGAGCTATGGGTTGTTTGGTGAAAATTAGATTCAAAAAATAGGTTGTTTGGAATGAAATTTTGAAGTTCATGTGCAAGTCACACGTAATGAATAATACTCGCAAGGAAAAGGCTGAGCGTGTGCCTTAAACGGGGTTACTCGTTAGAGTGTAGAAGTCATTTTATTGACAATTAAACGTGATTTAGTCTAGTCATTCATTAGAGTTGTGTATTACTCGGTTTTTAATATCGTTTTGCAATTAATTGATAGGAATGCAAGTGCGCAAGCTCTAGTAACCATCTTAGGTTGGTTTTTGGCTTTCCTAGGTGAGTGATACTATTTTTTCTTTTTATTTTAAACTCATGTTTTGAAAAATATTATGGATTAAGTATGCTATGAGTTAATAAATGGCTTATTTTGTTGCATAAAATAGAATTGAGCCTTTACTATTGTTTTGTTGTTTGAAATGGGGAGTCATCTCTTGACTTCAACTCGAGTAATTGCCTATAAATGGTTTGTGAAACCTTCTATGAAAGAAACATGAAAAGCTATGATTTGGTTATTAAACCTGAATTGTGAGATGGTTTCAGGTTTGGTTGTGGATCACTAGAGGTTATGTTTGATGGTTTATGCAAAAATGTCTCTTTGACCCATTGAGAGGTGTGTGGCTATGTACATACTAATCTAAGATATTCTTGTAGGCCAAACCATAAGTTAACCTAACCAAGGGGAAATCTTTATCGTCTTGTCATAGACATTACGCATGACCATGACTAGATACTTGAGCATGAGATGTGTCAATGGAATGGACCATTGACATGTATTTTTATGAGATTGATTAATGGACTAGACTATTGATGTTTGCTTTGTTATCATCTTGAGTATTTTGGTTATGGACATATTATGCTAAAGAAAGAAATATTCCATTTTAAGTCTTGAAGGTTTGTTAAATTCTGGATTTGGCAAATATGAGTAATGTTTGTGGTTTGAATGTGCATAGTAATTGTTCGATCTGCTTACGAGAAATGTATTACTCATTAAGCTGTGGTAGCTCATTCATTCCTTCTTATCATGTTTTTCAGGTCCTTTAGTTAGTGATCGTTAGTGGGAACATTTTGGAGCTAGATATTTGGGAGGAGAATTACCAAAAAAGTTATAAACTTATTGTAATTGTGCCAATTCAGTTCTAAATTTTTTTTTTCTTTTGGCCAATTTAGTCATAAACCTTTTATAATTGTTTTAATTCAGTCTATCCAATCAAAATTGGCCGACCAGTGCTGACATGGACACCGAAGGGGGACAGCCGGCCGACGAACGCTAATGTGGCAATTTTTTAATATTTTTTTTATTTTTTTCGAATGTTTAAAATATTTTTTAATTTTTTAATTCTTTTTTTCTTCTTTTTTTTTCTCACCTTCTCCTTCCTCTGCCCAAAGGTGAGCGCTGGCAAGGTCAACCTCGCCGGTCATTGGCAAGGCTCGCCCCCACCGGCCAAGAGGTGAGGGCTAGTGAGGTTGGCAAGGGCGAGGCCCCACCAAATCTGGCAAGGATGAGACCTCGCCTCGCTAGCCCTCGCCTCTGGCCAGCACCGATTGGCCAAGGGAAGGAGAAGATGGGGAAAAAAAGAAAAAAAAGAATTCAAAAATTTTTAAAAATATTTAAAAGTTCAAAAAAATATTTTAAAAATGCCACGTTAGTGTTTGCCGAACGGCTGGCCTCCACATCAGCGCTGACCGACCAATTTTGACCAGATGGACTGAATTAGCACAATTGTAAAAAGTCTAGGACTAAATTTGCCCCAAAAAAAAATTTATGACTGAATTGACACAATTGCAATAAGTTTAGAAGAAATGATGGTTGGATGGTTGTCACTTTTCCTCAACCTTATATCTTCCCTATAGCATACAAGACTTTCCGGAGGTCCCGGGTGTTGTTTCTCTCAAACTTACATGTTTTTTCCATAATCCGCCCTCTCTCTTTCTCTCTCTCTCTCTCTCTCTCTCTCTCTCTCTCTCTCTCTCTCATCACCTGATCGGACAACAATTTGGAGTGAAAAAACAACTTCAACCGCGGATGCAATGATCCAGGATTTTTTCACCGATTAGGAGGATGATCCCATTGAATCAGCAAGGAGAGAAACGAGACAGACCACAATCAACTTCCTTGGCCAGACAAATATCCATTAATAACAAGTGTGGAATCTTGATGGAGAGGAAAAACTCTTCCATCAAAAAATTGCATTAATTTCCTATACATTTTGCAACATTTTCAACAGAATGCTGTCAATTCCTAACTATTGGGCGGACGCATCCACAAAAGGACTGGTGTCCACGATAAGAAAATGCCGACAAGTTGCTGTCTCGGTGCGAAAGAATACCACAAAAGTTTCTCGCTAAGGCTCTCATCCTTTTCGCTGAGTAGTCTTATGTTAAAAATGCTGTCGACGAGATCATATCTACTAGCCATTCAAGAAGACCAGAATACGTGTAGTTTATAAACAATTCAAAGAAGTCAGTTATGAGAATGTCAAGCATGAACAATCAGTGTCACATACAAAATTATTTTATTAATTGCAAAACTTCCCGCCCTGCCAAAAAATGTTCTCCATTACATTGTCAGAGTTAGTTACATTTTCGACAGCTTTTATAGTAGCCAAATTACATAAACCGACTAGCCACACCCTTCGAAGGATAACCACAAAAACTGGAATCTTCAACCGATCAAAACCTCAGCTTCCAGATTCACTGGTTTCGGGGATAATCCTCGCAGCGCCAAAATTGTCCACCTCGATTATGCTCCTCGTAAGTGAGCCAAAACTCCCCATCTAATGCATCCATCAACCCGAAAAGGTGAGCAGGGGCCCTTGCTTGCTCAGTTTTCCAGCCGGCTCCAATAAATCCTGATGCCGTCAAAATTTTCACGACACTCGGTTATTCGAGGGCTCTTATGAGACATGGTCGCCTAAATAAGCATACACTCTCCGTTTAAATGCTCTTCCCAATTCAACGACCTCAGATTCCCCCATCTGCCTATGCATTCTATCTAGCTACATAATCCTAATGTTTCTTTGGGACATCCGATTAGCAACGTTAATGGTCAAGCTGGCCATATCTCTGCTGTACGTCAACATTTGTAAGCTAGCAGCAGAATAGGCGAGTTGAACACAAGTCGGTTGAGTAATATCAAAGCTCCCCACATCAATAAGCTCCTGAGAAATAGTACTAGTTAGTGCACAAGAATGGAAGGCAAGAGAAACTAAGTCAACAGCAAAGACCCCGATAGGGATATTACAGGACTGATACAACCGGTTTTCCAAGAGTGACACACTGAAAATAAATGCAAGAACAAGCATCTTCAAATATCAAAGATAATGGCACTGACATATGACTAAGGTGTTAAATTTAACTACCAAATAAAGGAATCATCAATTAGAGAAGAATTAAAAGGAAGAGTAATGCATCCAGCATACTGTTTGTGCAAACTGTAGAGCCTCGCAATGTCTTTAGTTAGTTTTGTCATGGTACAGACTACAGTTAGTGACGCCACTTAAAGAAATACATCATTCTTGTACTGGCATGCAGCAGGACTTGTCACCTTTACCCGAAAGTTTGTTCAATAAAATATTTCGTACTGGTTTTTAAAGAATTCAGAAGAGAGGCCCTAAAGATCAAACTAAAGACGCAAGAAAATTAATGTAGCAATGTCTCACAACAAATATAATCTTGATATATTCTACAGGGAATTGCTAATTTGCTACAATAAATCAAGCTACTTGCAAAGGAAGAAGCGGAGCCAAAAACACATCAAGATGCTGGTCATAATCAAGTACCTCTCTTTCAAGACCGATCTGGCCACCAACGAATGAACCGCTGCCTGGGAAAAGATGAGCTCCTCGGTCGCCACATCCGCCAAATCGAAACGGTCACCAATACCGAACAGACTATGAACTTCCCCTGTCCATTTCATCACAAACTGAATGATTATTGGAGAGATACAGAGAGGGAATGCACGCTCAAGTATAAATTGTTAAGAAGATAATTTGAACCATTCAAAACAGACAACGACTTTAATTTTGCCCTAATTCCTAAATTTAGGTGATTTAGCCCAATTGTCAATATGGGCCAAAGGATGTTATTTACACACTATTTTGTCGACTTCATCTCAACGGGGAGACACAGTGGCCAATTTGTATTAAATTAATGCCATGTCGGATATTCTGACTACACAAATTGCCATAGCGATCAAGTCAACAGTTTTTAATTAATGTGACATACAATTGATCGAAAAAAGTTATGGCACTCAAGGGCGTCGTATGAAAGTTTAATACCCGTTATATACTTTTTCCTTGTAATCATTGATTTAATTGACTCAATTAAGTCAAAAATTCACTAAATATGATAATTAAGGGAGGGATTATCATTCAATAAATAGAAAAGCTCATTGATGACAAGAAGAATCTTGCCAAATATATATCTGAAACCTATGTTGTCTTATGTTTTGTATGAGCTTAATAATATTCATCCAACAACTCTTTATTGTTATTTGGGAAAATTCCAAAAATGAGCCCGAAGTACTCTCTTTTTTCAAATTCGAATTTAAAGTGGACCTTATTTCAAATGAATGCCTGAAGTTGCCATATCAATCTCAATAAAGGGTCTGAAGTGGTTATGACAATTTCAAATAAGGACCTAGCCTTGTCAACTAGCTAGCTGGCAAAAAATTTCAACCAATCAAAGATATTTTCCTCCAAATATAATTAAATTTTAATTTTAATTTTAATTTTAATTTATAAAAAAAATTTAAAAAAAATATTTTTAAAAAAAAAAAAAAGCAAAAACAAAGGCGGGAGGGTCTCCTGCCAATGGCCACCATCCCATCACTAGTGAGGCAACGACGATGGCTGGCGGGGTCGTCGATGCCTGAACGAGGGCCGATGACCCTCTCTAGAGATAGGAAAGGGCCCCGATCGAGCAACAACCACAAATGGGAGCAAGGGCTCCCCTCATGTGTTCTTCTTTGTTTTTTAAGTTAAATTTTATTTGACTTTGGAAAGAAAAAAAATTAAAAAACAAAAAACAAAACAAAACATTTAAAAATTTAAAAGATGAAATTGCCCTTCACTCAATCCAAACCCTTATTTGAAATAAGATCCACTAAGGCTCTTATTTGAGAAAATAATGGTACTTTAGGCTCACTTAAAATAATGTCAACTTCAAGTTTTTATTTGAGAAAATAATGGCACTTCAAATATTTATTTGGATTTTTGCCTTGTTATTTTCAAACCTGCCAAACTTAAAATTCAGTCCTTAAATTTTCAATATTTTATTAACCATATATATCAATGACTTAAAAGATCCAATGAAATATAGAATTTTCTTAATATATAAAATAAGATAGGAATTATTTAATTCATTCAAGAGAAAAAATAATCGATGGCAAGTAGAAACTTGCCAAATTTAGGGTTCAACCTTCTTATTATGGTCCAAGTCCATTATTACAGTTTATAGCGTGCCTTATATGAGAAAATGGTTCGAAAAGCAGGGTGTGACACCCCGAATTCTTCACAGATAAGAGTAATAACCCAGCAATCCTTCTACTCGAAGAATACAACCTTAAGTCACTCGAAATTCCAACTATAAAAAGTCCACACGATAGCGCTCTCGCTCTAATAATCACTAACTGAGGAACCAAAAAACACAAAAGATGAATGAAATAAGTAATCACAAGCCAATGAGTACTACATATCTCTTATAAGCATATCAAGCACCTAATATGCATAATTACAAAATCAAACCTCAACCAATTAACCCAAATCCAGAATATAACAAACTTATAATTAGGGAATAAGTTATATATATGCTTCAATATAGCTATATTTATAGCAAAAATATCCATTTCACAATCATATCAAAACAAATATTAATGGCCTAACCCATTGATTGATCAATCTCATCAAAATCACATGCCAATTGTCCATTCCATTGACCAAACTCATATAACATCACACACGAATAGTCCATTCCATTGGCCAATTTCGTGCTTAGGTATCAACCATGCTCACGAATTATACCTTGTGACAAGGCAACCAAACTCCCTCTTGACAAAGTCTTCACCTATATTGCCGATAGTTAGCCCATAAGGATATCCTAAACTAGTATGCATACCCACAAACCCTTCAATAGGCTCATTGTGACATTAAGCATCAACATCAAAAATCAACAACATTCTCTACAATCCACAAAGCCTCCAAAAACCATTTCTTATATCACAATACGTTTTTCAAACTATTTCAAACTTCATTTCGTAAACCAGTTCATAAATCAATTTTCATAAACCGTATTTAAAGTCAAAGACTCCTCATGAGTTTTGCCAAAAGGTTTTGCAAACCCATTTGTGGTCAACCAGTTTAGAATATAATACAAAGACAACATTTTCATATCTAATACGCAAATGGTAGTAAATGCTCGATCCAAATATACTCATTCTTAACTCATAGCATAAGTAATCTATTTTGTTTTCGAAATTCGAGTTTACAAACCTAAAGAAGAGCTACTCACCTGGGAATGCCCAAACCAAACAACACATAACTAAACGAGTAGACAATCTCGTAATTTTAACAATTAAACAAGATTCGACGTTAAAATTAGGTAAAATTCTATCTCGATTGCAAAATAGTTAAACTATGCCTAAATGCTAACAAAATGACTTCTAAAAGTAACAAATAGCTAACCCAAAGCGATTATTCACACCTAAATGCAAGCGGAACTCGAACATAGAACCCTATAATTTTGCTCTAACTAAACCATTTCACCAAAACAACTCCCATCAAAACCACCACTCTATAACGTCATAATCCATCGTTTCCATAAAATCTTATAACTCAACAACTCAAAAATCGGATTTCGTGGCTCAATTTTTACAAATTTTTGACTACACAATTGAACTCCAAAAAATACTCCGATTGGAATATCAAAGGACTCCCGACGTTGCAATTCATAGTTGATTTAGCTTGACAAGGTCTTATGGCATGTACATGCAAAACTCCTTTGCTTTAATCATCTTTCTTCTTTCCTTTTTTTCCTTCTCTCTATTTCCCTTTTTTTCTTGCAAGTGCCCTTAGTCTCATCCGTCCTAGCCGAGCGGCTCCTTTCTCTCTTCATTGACCAAATCAAAGTTCTTTCTTTTTTCTTTTTTCTTTTTTTGGTAAGGGTAGTTCCCACCACTTTGAAAAGGCAATATTACACAGAGAAGCCTAGCCAATAGAAGAGCAGCTTAAGAGAATTAGGCATGTTGGTACTCAAGTCACAAACAAAACAAATTAAGTAGCACGCAGTCATACTAAAAGATATGAATTATGGTCATTTACAGCTTACTCAAGACCAAGAGTGTAAGGTTTTTTAATTTGTTAAGCGGGTGTGCATCATGACCAAACAAACATAAATTGATGGAATGACTATGTCGGAATTTGCAATTGCGCAACGCATGATTTTAATACTAATGGTAGATTTTGTTAGAGATGTGCAATTGCATGTGTGTGAAGGACAAATAATAGAGAAGGGACAGGGTAGGATAGTTCAGGAGTATAGGTCATGAGATGAAATAAAATAGTTTCATTAGATGAAAAAAAAAATAGTGGTACAAATATAGCTGATGGGGTCTTGGTGGAGGAGCTAAAGAAGTGGATCTACGAGCTCACTCCCCACACATTCATCATGAACGAGCAATGCCTATTTACAGGCAATTTCACTGCCTTAGCATTACAACCACCTTGGAAGATAGCACAAGTCCAGCCAATTCTTTTGTCCTTTTGCAGTCGTATTTCAACCTACTTTCTTATCTTTTGACTGCAACTCCTCTTTGCGTGCTGCTCACGTCCATCTTAAAGTAGTCTAGATTGGACTAGAGATTTCTTTGTCAACAATGGATCACCAATTTTCAACAGACTAGACGTCACAAGCTTGACCATTTCCACACCAAACCCCCAGCATGTGGAAGTACTATGTTAGAGAATACCAGCCAGTGTATTCTCCAGAACTTCGATATCTGCAAAATAGAGCATGGCAGAAATTGCAGTTAACTACCTACTTGGCAAGCTCAAGAACTTTCTAGAGAATTGGGTTCTATCGGGAGGTGCCGAGGAAGAAGTTACTTTAGCGAAGATGCAATTGGAGTACGTCAGGGCATCCCTGAGGGTTGCAGATTCCCTGGAAGAGAGTGACGAGGAAGTCAAAGTTTGGGTGAAGCAGCTGAGAGAAATCGCATATGACACTGAAGATGCTCTTGATGAGTTCAAACTTCTCCTTGCGCATGATCATGGAATTGGTATTCCCGGTCTTCTATCCAAGTTGTCCTGCTGTATCAAGAACATGAAAGGTCGATACCGAATTGCTTCGGAGATGAAATCCATCAACGCCAGAATCAAAAGCATCTACGATGGAAACTGGAGAGTCCGAGACAAATTAAATAAAGTCGAACATCGCTATGGCTCTAGTAAGCCAGACGACACATGGCAGGACCAGCGAGGGAATGCTCTTCTTTTAGACAAAGCTGAGCTGGTAGGCATCAGTGAACCGACAAAAAACCTGGTCGGCTGGCTGATTGAGGGCGCTTCCACTCGGCAAGTAATCTCAGTCGTGGGGATGGGAGGACTGGGGAAAACTACATTAGTGAAGCAAGTTTACGAAGATCCAGAAGTGAAGAAATATTTCATGGTACGTGCTTGGATAACTCTTTCTCAATCTCCAAATATAGAAGAGATCCTTCAAGGCATGTTTGGACAAATTATGAGGGAGACCGAAGAACCAGTTCCTCCACTAGAGGACAACAAGGACAGGTTACGCCAGAAGACGATTATCAAGGACTTCCTACAAAAGGTAAGGTACCTAGTTGTTGTAGATGATGCGTGGCGCATAAATGATTGGGATGCCATCAAACATGCATTGCCTAACAACACCTGTGGCAGCAGAATAATCATCACATCCAGGAATTCCGATTTAGCACATACCTCATGCGCGGAATTCAGGGGTATGGTTTACAAGATGGAGCCACTGTCAGCTGAAGAGTCATGGAAGCTTTTCTGCTCTAAAACATTTCAGGGGAACTTGTGCCCTCCTCACCTAGAGGAAACCTGTGGGCTTATTCTGAGAAAGTGTGAGGGATTACCACTTGCCATTGTGGCTATCACTGGTGTTTTGGTTTCAAAAGACACAAGAAGAAAGGATGAATGGGATTTGGTACTTCGCAGTCTTTGTACTGAAATCAATTGCAACGACAAGTTCAAAACATTGAAGAGAGTCCTTTCACTTAGTTTTGATGACCTGCCATACTACTTGAAGCCCTGCTTCTTGCACTTAAGCGTATTTCCCAAGGGTTACATCATTGACTGCGGGACAATATTTCGATTATGGATTGCAGAAGGATTTGTTGACATGAAAGACGGCGTGACAGTAGAAGAAGTAGCCCAAATGTACTTCAGTGAGCTCCTGAACAGAAGCCTGATAGAGGTGGCTGTTACAACATACGATGGAAGGATGAAGTTTTGCCGTATCCATGATCTTCTGGTGGATATTATTACTTCAAAGTCAAGCAACCAAGGCTTTGCAGAAACAGCCATAGAAAAACAGCCTAATTGGCCAGACAAAGTTCGTCGCCTATCTATACAAAACAGCCCGCAAGCTATACAACAGAAAAGGTCATTGTCTCAACTTCGTTCATTACACATGTTTGGGGCAGAGAGATCTTCCATGGATGCTGTTCTAGGTAGTGAAATGAGACTACTCACTGTTCTGGACTTGCAAGCTGCTCCTTTGACAAGGTTCCCAGCTAAACTTGCTGAGTGGCGCTGCCTGAAATATCTAAGCTTCAGGTACACCAATGTGAGAACTGTTCCAAATTCCATAGGGAACCTTCAAAACCTGGAGACCCTAGACCTTAAACACACGTATGTCACAGAATTGCCAGTTGCAATCTTGAAGCTCCAACGACTTCGCCATCTACTCGTATATCGTTATTCAGACACACCGTACTCATGGTATAAGTACGGCTTCAAGTCCCCAGAAGAAATAGGGTCTCTACAGTCCCTGCAAAAGCTCTGCTCCATAGAAGCAGGTGGCGACAGAAACAGCAGCTTAATGAGAGAGATAGGAAAGTTGAAACAATTGAACAGGTTAGCCATCTTGAAGTTGAGAAGAGAAGATGCACAGCAATTATGCTCGTCGATCGAAAAATTAACAAAGCTTCAAGCAATATCTGTAACTTCAGTGGACGAAAATGAGATTATTGATCTACAACCGCTCTCTGCTCCGCCTCCATTTCTCCAGAGAATCCACTTGACAGGACGTCTGGAGGCATTACCACGTTGGATATCATCTCTTGATAGCCTAATGGTATTGCATCTGAAATGTAGTCACCTAAAGGATAATCCACTGTCGTCTCTGGGGACTTTGCCCAATCTTGTGCGTCTATACTTGATTCAGGCTTATGAAGGAACCAAGCTGCGGGCCAATGCCAACAACTTTCTGAAGCTACAGTGTCTGGGCCTCATTTGTTTGGACAAACTCAAATGCGTGGAAGTGGAGAAGGGATCAATGTCTTGTCTTGAGAAGTTGATTATTGCGAATTGTAAGCTAATGGAGGAGCTTCCATCGGGTGTTGAGCACCTGGAAAAGCTGACAGTGCTGCAGTTCATTGACATGTCTGATGAGTTCGTGAGGAAACTCAAGCGAGATGGACAAGACGATGATTGTTACCCGAAAGTGGCCCAATTTCCAGAAGTATATTACGGATACCGGAGATGTGGGGGATGGGACGCCCTGCTCACCAAGACATTGTGTGAGAGAAGCGTTGAATTTGCTCCATGCTCGATTTGGGTGGCTGAGCCTGGGACGCAGTTTGATTGAATGACTGCAATTCTAGAAAATCGTTGATACTTTGTGATAGAAGTTTAAAAGCATATCGTGTAATATTTGACTTGGTCAAAAGGCATATAGCCTTTGACTTGGTCAAAAAAAGGGGAGCAGTATTTAAGAGCACGCGCGAAAAGAGAAAAGGAAAGGAAAGGAAACCAGAATGAAAGAAAGAAAAGGAAAAGGAGCACACAACACGGAAGACTGTCAAGCTGGATTTATTTAGATTTACAATGTCCGATAAGGATATAAGAGGCCTTTGTTCATCCTATTAGAGTAGTATTCAAAATGAGGGCTCAAATTTGAACTAATTGAAATTTGAATTGCAATGTCCAATTCAGAGGTTGTTGAGCTAAGAAATTAGGAGTTTGATATTTTAGGGTGTTGTAAAGTTGTATAATTTATAAAACTTGATTTGGACTTGAGATTTGCTTGAAATGAATTTCTAAAATTACTCACGCATGATGAACAATAACAACCAACAGCTTTCTGCCCCAACTTTCATCAATTTTTGGCTCAATTTTGAGTCAGCCAAGTTATGGGTCTTCTAATTTATTTATTTTTCAAAAGACATTTAGAGCATGTTTGGGAATATACCGAATAGTACCTAATTCTATTTTTTTGCTCTCTCAAACAAAAAAAACATAAATCTATGCGATAGCTTTTTTGCTACCGGTAATAGATTTGAAACATAACGAATAAGTAGAACAAAGTTGCTTATTTTAGTACATTTGGTATCAATTTTGTTCCTAGAAATAATTTCTAATAAAAAATAATTTTTTTTATTTTGTTTATAAGAAAAATTTATAAGCATTTTAAGGCGTTTAATAACTGTTCAAAATTTCTATTCCCGAAATAAAATAGCATTTGATACTATTGTTAAAATTTATAGGGAAAATTTCACAAATGATCCCCGAACTTTCATTTAATGTTCAATTTCATTCATGAGCTTTCGATTTGCTCAATTTGGTCTCTGAACTTTCTTCTAATGTTCCATCTAGTCCCTAATTATTTGAAAATTGATCAATTTCCCCTTTTTTTTAATACCAAACTGTTTTTTTATTAATAAAAAAATACCAAGTTGGGTTTTTTTTTTTGTCAAAAAAATACCACATTTATGAAAAGTAACAAAGGTCCTTTCTCCATATTAAAAAAAATGGAAAAATAAATAGTAATAATAAATAAAGGTGAATCTTACATTTTGATTTCTTTTTTTATATGCAAATTACTTGAATAATGTACAAAATCCCATCAATCGATTTTTTTTATGAACTTCACCGAAAAGGGAAAAATCGATTGATGGGCTTTTGTACATTATTCAAGTAATTTGCATATACAAAAAAGAAATCAAAATTTAAGATTCACCTTTGTTTATTACTTGTCCATTTTTCCATTTGTTTTTAATATGAAGAAAGGAAAGAAATATTGACCTTTATTACTTTGCATAAATGTGGTATTTTTTCGACTAAAAAAAAAACCAAGTTTGATATTTTTTTATTTATAAAAAAAAAATGGTATTAAAAAAAAGAAATTGGTCAATTTTCAAATAATTAGGACTAGATGGAACATTAGATGAAAGTTCATGGACCAAATTGAGCAAATCTAAATCTTAGGGATGAAATTGAACATTAAATGAAAGTTCATGGACCAAATTGAGCAAATCGAAGGCTCGAGAATGAAATTGAACATTAAATAAAAATTCGGGGACTATACATTTTCTTTTAATTTTTAGTTAATTTTATTTCTTTCTTTTTTTCTTTTTTCCTTCTTTTCTTTTTTTCTTTTCTTTCTCTTCTTCTTCAAGCTTACGCCGATCGCCGACCTCGAGATGACCAATGACTGGCCAAATGAGGGCCAACAACCTTGTCAAAGTGTCGCCAACCCTCGGCGAGGTCATGCCTCATCGGCCGATTACCGCCGACTGCTAGGTGAGACTTGGTTGAGCCTTGGCTAGGCAAAGAGCCTCGCCCGCTAACGACTAGGTGAGACTCGATCAAGCCTTGACTGGGTGAATAGCCTCGCCCAAATCTAGTGAGGCCGAGCTCGCCCAACCAGGCGAGGCTCACCGATGGCCGAGGGAGGCCCACTTGGCCACCAGTGAGGCTAAGGCTCGCCTGTGGCCGGGGGAGGCTCAAGCTAGGCTCGCCTAGCCATCAGCCTCTCTCTGTCTCTCGTGCACCCGGGCCAAGCCTCGATGGACCTAGACCTGAGCAACTGTGACTTTGAGGTGGTAGCTAGCACCTAGACATGGGTCCCAAGGTCCCAAGGCCCAACCACAAGAGACACAAGCCCCAAAGCTTGTGACTTGAGTGCAGGAGTTGGATACCAAGCATTGCATATGGGAATCAAGTAATAGATCCAGGGTCTAGTACCCAACCTCAAAAGATCTAGGCCCAACCATTATAGACTTAGTCCTAAGTGTGAGCGAGATGGGCATGTGAGCCAAATACTTAAGCATGCCTACCCAAGATTGAGCACATGCATCCAGGTCCTTGGACTGGGTGCCTGTTATCTAGACATCGAAGTCGAGTACCCAGGCCTGGCCACAGAAGACCTTGGCACGAGCACCGATGTCTTGAACTCAACCTCTAGAGACTCGAGTCCAACCTTAATGGACTTGAGCCCAAGCCTTTGTCACTTTAGTGCGAGAGCCATTTACCTTGGCATGGCCGCCAAGGACCTAGACACTAGAGTCAGGTACCAAAACATAGCCCCCAAGGACCCGAGCACAAGCACCATATCTCAAGCCCAGCCATAGTGAACCTAGGGTCAATTGCCATGACTTGGACATTGGAGCTAGGTACTTAGGGTATGGGCACCGCTGTCTCAAGTCTAGCCTCAAAAGACCCGGTCCTGGCCTTTTGTACTGGGATGGGCCTAGGTGGTCCAGCCTCGAAAGGCTGAATACTAGCCTTTTGGACCCTAACCTTTTGGACCCCAGTTCGGCTTCTAGGACGGGCTCGAGTGGTCCAGCCTCGAAAGACTCAGTCCAAGCCTTTTGGACCCACATTCAGCTTCTGGGATATGGGCCCAACTACTGAGGACCCAGGGACAGGCATTTGGGTTTGCATTTTCAAGAGTTACGGTCTACAGTCTAAACATCGATGTCTAGTCCTTTTTTTGGAAAATAATTTCTGATTTTTAAAAGAGGAAAGAATTTTCCTAAATTTAACTATAGGTCTTCCATTAACTTTATTTTCCCAAGCAATTCAAATGTCAGAAAATAAGAAAAATGGTTTTTGAAAAGAAATTTTCCGCGAAACAGACAAACAGAGAAAGTAAAACTCAAACAACTTCAACCATGAGTCGGATGTTCCAGGACTTTGCGCTCAAAAGGAACAGAGGCAGGCAGTGACAACTGACAATAAGCGCCGACTAGGAGGAGGAGGATCCATACTGAATGGGCAAGGAGTGAGACGAAAGATACCACTGTCAATTTCCTTGTCCTTACAAATATCCATTCACAAAAGAGTGAAATCTTGGCGGAGAGGAAAAGCTCTTCCATCGACACGCGGATCCCTAGAGTGTCTTAACTTTGGACAAAGGGACACTTAAGTGCCATAATTTACGAAAGATACATTTAAGTGCCAAAATCGGAGTAAAAGGGATCACTTGAGTGCCAATCCGGCCAAAATGTCGACGTGGCACTTTTCCGACGAACCGATTCAAAACGCCGTTTTGCACGTTTTTTGGCGTGGCCAAAACGGCGTCGTTTTGGGCCGACATGGCAAAAATAATAATAATTAATTAAATTAAATTTATTTAAAATATTTAAAAATAATAAATTTAAAATTAAATTTAGTTAAAATATTTTAAATTAATAATTTTAAAATTAAATTCAGTTGAAATATTAAAAAATTAATAATTTAAAAAAAAAAGAAAGGGGGAGAGGCTGCGAGGGCCGCCGCGCCCGCCCCCGCCGCCCGTCGGGAAGGGCCGTCGACGGCGAGGGGAGGGTCGGCCGGATCGCCGAGCCTTGGCTAGGGCCGGGTCGCGAGGGCTCGCGAGCCCTCGCCCGGATCGGGGCAAGGGTCGCGGCCCTCGCCCGGATCCGGCGAGGGTCGGCGGCCCTCGCCGGCCGGGCCAAGGGCCGACGGCGACCCTCGCCGGATGCGGGGGAGGGTCACGGCCCTCACCACAGATTTGGGGAGGGTCGCGGCCCTCGCCACCTATTTGGGAGGGTCGCGGCCCCGCCGCCGATTGGCCGGGTCGCCGGCCAACCCCGGGCCGACCCTCCCCACCCTCCCCACCCTTTCGCCGGGCGGCGGCGGCGCGAGAGCTAATCCTTCAACCGCCTTCCCCCTTTCCTTTTTTTTTAAATTTTTTTTTTAATTTTAATTTTTTAATATTTCAACTAAATTTAATTTTAAAATTATTATTTTTAAATATTTTAACTAAATTTAATTTAATTAATTTTTTATTTTTTATTTTACCACGTCGGTCCAAAACGACGCCGTTTTGGCCACGTCAGTGTGCAAAACGTCGTTTTGGGCGAGCTTCGCCGGAAAAACGCCACGTTGGCATTTTGGCCGGCTGGCACGGAGTGGCACTCAAGTGATCCGTTTTTTTCTTCGAATGTGGCACTTAAGTGTATGCATTTCGTAAGTTATGGACTTAAGTATCCATTTGGCCAAAGTTACGACACTTGTAGCGTTCTTTTACCCTCTTCCATCAGGAAATTACTTTGATTTCCTACATATTTTGCAACTCTTCAACAGCATGCTGTTACTTCCAAAGTATTGCGGACGCATCCACATCAGGACTGGTCTCAACAATATAATGATGCCAAAGAGTTCCTGGATCGGTTTGAAAGAATAGCACAAAAGCTTCCCGCTAAGGCTCCCGTCCTTTTCGCTGAGGGGTTTTATGTTGAAAATGCCGTCGACAAGACCATACCATCTAGCCACTCTAGAACACGTGTAGTTGGAAAAAATACAATGAAGTCGGTTATGAAAATTTCAGCATGAACAATCCGTGTCGCATACAAAATCATTCTTATTGATTGCAAAACTTCCCGCCATACTAAAAAATGTTCTCCATTACATTGTCGGGGATAATTACATTTCCGACAGCTTTTATAGAGCCAAATTACATAAACCGATCAGCCATATCCTTCGGAGCATATGAACAAAAGCTGGAATCTTGAACCGACCAAAACCTCAGCTTTCACTTCAGCAATTTCAGGGTATAATTCTCCCAGCGCCAAAATTGTTCGCCTTGATTATGCTCCACTTCAAGTGTGCCAAAAATCCCCATCTGCATCCATCATCCCAAAAAGGTGAGCAGGGGCCCTTGCTTGCTCATTTTTTCAGCTGGCTTCAGTAAATGCTGATGCCATCAAAATTTTCATAACACTCGGTTATTTGAAGGCTTTTATGATACGTGATCGCCTAAATAAGCATAAACTCTTCGTTTAAATGCTCTTCCCAATTCAACAACCTCAGATTCCCTCATCTGTTTATGCATACTGTCTAGCTGCATAATCCTAATATTTCTTTGGGACATCCGGTTTGCTACGTTAACAGTCGAGCTGGCCATATCTCTGCTGTTTGTCAACATTTGTAAGCTAGCAGCAGAATACGCAGGGTTGGACACAAGTCGATTGAGAAATATCAAAGCTTCCCGCATCAGTAAGCTCCTGAGAAATGGTACAGGTTAGTGCACAAGAAAGGAAGGCAAGATAAACTGAGGCTCCACTTGTTTCACGGAAAATGTATAATTTGGAATATATTTTCACAAAAAATTATCGCCTTTTACCACTCATAAAAATGAAGTATCTTCATCATCCATGATTAATGTTTAGACATAAGTTGTTGTCAATAATGAAAATATTTCCATTGACTAATTATTTTAAGTGATACAAGTGATTATTTTATGGTAAAAAATTTTCAAATCACTCATTTTCCACGAAATAAACAGAGCCAAAGTCAATAGCAAAGACCTCAATGGGGATGTCACAGGACTGATAATCAGCTGGTATTTCAAGAATAACATGCTGAAACTAAATGCAAGCACAAGCACCTTCAAATTTCACAGATAATAGCAATGCCATATGACTGGGGTGTTAAATTAACTATCTAACAAATGAATCATCAACTAAAGAAAGAACTAAAAGGAATAGTACTGCATCCAGCATACTGTTTGTGTAAATTGTCGAACCTTGCAATATCTTTATCTAGTTTTGTCATGGTACAGACTACAGTTGGTGAAGCCACTTACAGAAATACATCATACTTACAGAAATACATCATTCTTGTACTGCAATGCAGCAGGACTTTTCACCTTTCCCCAAAATTCGTTCAATAAAATGTTTCTTACTGGCTTTTAGAGGATTCAGGAGAGAAGCCCTAAAGATCAAACTAAAGAGGCAAGGAAATTGTAGCAATGTTTCACGACAAATATCATCTTTGGTATATTCTTCAGGGAATTGCTACAGCAACCTAATAAATCAAGCTACATGCAAAGGAAGTAGAGCCAAAAAGATGTCAAGATGCTGGTCATAATCAAGTACCTTTCTTTCAAGATATCTGGTGCCTCAGTAGGGCCTCCAGCTTCCACATCCATCTCTGATATCAAAGCTTGCAAAATCAACATAAGGAAATTCGCTCCATTGGATAGCTTGTGATTCATAAGGATTTCAAAGCCAGTTGTTCCAGATGAGGCTAAAAATGCCAGAAGAATTGTTGCTCTTCTTTGAAGTTTCAAGTCCTACAAGTGGACATTAAGTGGAATTCCAATGAAGAGATGATTTTGTTCACACTATCATTAGTAGAAATGCTAGCTTAAAATATATATTGACAAAAACAAGAAATAAGCTTTTGGCTGATTATCATATGATATCAATGTACATCAAAGCAACGGTAGAACACAAAAACACCTGAAGAACAATCCTTACTTGTATGCCACTTCCCCTAGAAGATAGACAATCTGCCAAGCCCTCAAGAATGACATCAGATCCTCCAAAAATTGTCATGTTTTTGTCCTCGTTGCCATCCATAGAGGAAGCACATTCCCTATTTTTAAAACCACAGAAGAACATCTCCAAGATTTTTGGACCTACAGATAATGATAGAAACTTAAATTGTAAGGATTATGAGCTTATGCTAGCAAGAAGCACATCTACCAAGGCCCACTTTCAAGGTCCATGGATAAGGTAACATTGCTAATTAACCTCAATCTGATCTCTTAAGTCCCAGCAAACTATGCTCATAGAATGAAATTCAAAAGGAAAAGTTCACATAAACTTCACATACCATTTAATAGAAGGAACAGCAGATGTAATGCTTGCTCTTGGACACATAATCCAGATTCCTTCTTTAGAAGTGTCGAAATGCTTTCAAGAACCAGTGGACATCCGAACCTGATAAATAGAAGTCAATTAAATCAAGTTTAAAAAGAGTCAAAAAATTACTCATCTTTTTCTTTGGCGGTATTTAAGTTGCTCATCCTAAATTGTTCTAATTTTAACTGGCAGGTGCAATGAGAGCTTACTTTTCCCTGTCCTCATAAGCACTGCCCCGTAGCAGAATCAAATTCATGATGGAGACAGCCTCTACCCTTATACATTCTTCAGTGTTCTTCTGGACAAGTTGACACATAAGTTCAATAATAGAAACCCAGTCTTGAAAGGAGAACAACAGCATGCTATGACTCTTCGTCAACTTGATTTCTGGATCAGGAGAGCTTAAGCCATGAGAACCATAGACAGTGGGAGATCTCTCATCCCAATTCACAGAAAGAGGGTGTCCACTGATTCCACTTCCACATTCACGTATGCACGAAAAACTCTTCTTGGATAGAAGTCCCTCTACTGTGATATTTTTCCTGAGTAGAGTGCACTGGAAAAATCAAATTAAAGCTCATAAGCATCTAGATATTACCTAATTAAACAGAGTTAACATAACATCAAAGTACATGGCATCTTTGGCACCAATCATGACAAGGCATTTTATATGAGGGATCCACCACATAGCAGTTACACATGGTTTAGCGAACCAATGAAAACATGAGACACATACCCACATGCACTGATAAGATGAGATCCATATCACACCGGCAATAGTAATTGGTTGATTACACCACATAATCACTGCTCCGTGGTTCATCCGTCCCATAAAATACTTACTCAATGTCAACACTCATATACTACACGAAAGGTATTCTCACCACAAATTTTTCTAATCAGTGAATGAAACAATTTCATGGTGGAAATAACATATAAGTTAGATAGGCCAGTAATTCCATGGGTTGATTATAAAATGAATAACTAAATATTAAAAAGCACAAGCAAATACATGATTCTACCCTCCATCAAATTACTAAAATGATACCATCTTAAAACATGCATAGAATCAGCAAACAGCATCACGGAAACACTATTGATATAATAAAGGAAAGAATGCCTAAGGAAATGACCTTTGTCAATGTTATGCCAGAAAAATGCATTTATTTAGTGTTCATGAATGAACTTCAAGTTTTCCAGTGGTCATCCTCTACTCAAATCTGCTTTTATTGGCAGTCATTGCTCAAGTTCTTCAAAGATATAAATGAACACAGATAAAATACTTCATGACAGAAAAGAAAAAGCAAACATCTGATGTCAAAAATTGAAGATGCTATTATTCAGAGAACTGAAATAAAATTAATTTGTGAGAACAATCAATTCTATACCTTTCCCCACATTTCCTTTCCTCGCTACATAGATGCTTCAGAATCATGTGCAGTATACAGAGGGACCTATGTACAATATTGACCTGTACCCAGGAAGAAAAGGTCGCCCAACATAATATAGATTAATAATATGCATCTGGGGATAAATTCAACTTCAGCGGGAAAGAAAATGGGAAATAAAGGAGGTAGCTGAAAAATGCATAGCCAAGAAGATATTAACTCCTATTAAGCAAATCAAGTTCCTTATTGTAACAGATAAACAAGAATCAAGAAAGAAGCATCACAATCAACCTTCACCCCTGAGCTGACAAGGGACAACATACATGACAAAACAACTAATCAAGATCACCAAACCTGTGACTGAGAAGGCATAAAGCAATATATGGGACTTCCTAGTCAATAGCATGTTAAGGTGGGAAATGAAAGGGAAATGAAAATGTGTTTGCATAAAAAAATCAAAGGAAAGTGCAGACACCGACCTGAAGGATGTGAATGACTTTTTACCCGCAAAGATTCATAAGTAAGGACATCATGAACCACTATTCGAATTCTTTTCCTTTTCGAATGTTACACAAATTTTCATTAAGATGGTACCAAAGGGCTACTGCCCCTAGGCAAAAAACCCATTCACACAATTTTGCACCCATTTATACATAGCGTTCTCATAAATATACACCTTGAGTTACTCAATAGGACAATGGGTTGGAGGCATTCAGATAGACCAACTCTGTAAAAGAAAAGCAAGGGAAAAAAAAAAGAACAGAACAAGTAAGAAGTAAAAAACAAAAGCAATCTTTACATATTGCACCTTCTTAAACTTTTATTCTCCTAAAGCAGATGACTATCCTGGAATTACCATTGCTGCTATTAAATAATAGTTGCCTTCAGCATTTGCTAATAGATTTGAATAAGAGTAAATTCTTACTATAGTATTAGATCATGAACGAATTTAAACTTTGCCACCAAAGCACTTTTCATAACTTACATTGGCTAAACGACAAAGATCAAACAAGGGTTGGATCAAGGCTTCTAACTGGGACACTCCATTGCTAACCTGCATCACAGTTAGATGACATCAACATTCAAGGCAAATTATTAGTGCTAATAACATGCTAATATCAGAGAAAGCCACAACATAAGGCTAATAATTGCAAATTGCATGCCCATCCAATGAGTCATTTGGAGGGCACAAGCCAGGCACGTCGTAAAAGAACTTGCAATTGTATAGGCAAGTGGCTCCCTGTATAGGCAAGTGACTCCCTATATAGGCACAACTGAAATATTTGTTTGCCTATTCAGGCTTTGAAATAATTTTAACAAGTTGCAGAGGCTTAGGGGAAATGTCATAAGCCCAATATTGGGGATGACCAAGCAATGGACTAGATACTATTTAGTAAGATTCTCTTCTCAATGTATTACCATTGCCCTTAACAAAATCATTTCGCATTTGAGAAGAAAGTGTCACACGTGAAGAGTCTCTCCTCAAGAAAGCCTAAATTTCTCTCTTTATAAGCTCGTCAATGTTTACTCCAACCCTCCTCAAACATCAGTACCCAAATTTATCTTTGCCAGAAGAATTTTCCTTTTTTTCCTTTTTTCTTTTTTTGAGGAACCAACGGAGGAAACAACAGACAATGCAGACACTCGACTGAGGACACAATACAGCCTTGACACCCTTAATTTTCTTTAGGATGAATGAGAGCTATACCATCTTCCCATTTACTTACGATATATGAAGAAATATACCGCGACAGAATACAACCAAAAAAAAAAAAAAAAACAAGAAAAAAATCACGTACTCCAACAGCCAATTGATCCTTGTGGCCTTGGATGTTAATAGGCTCACAACTTAACAAAAATGCAGCATGTGCAGGTATATTCCATTACCTTTGTGAAAACAGAATGAAATTTAGACATTTTAGCAGCTTCTGAAGCAGTGAGAGGATGCGGATGGCACAACCAAGAAAAATCAGTAGAGCTCCCATCTGCCAAAGAGTCTATTTTGATTTTGGAGGATACATCTATGCCCATGCATCTGAAAAGGGAATGAGAGGCAACATACAACTTTGGAAGAAGACTTCTTCCAGCATTTCGGTCAAGTGAAGGACTCCACACAGATAGCAACTTCCTAGAGAGACCACGATGAGCATATAGATCATTATTGAACTGAATGCCAGTAGTTTCACCAGCTTCATCTGTTTGAATTCCAACGGTTTTAGAGGTTGATTCTGCCAGAGAAGTATGCATATTAGTCATAAGCCTGTGTCCAAAGAACAAAAACCTTGCAGAAGAAATTTTAGGACCAATTTGAGAAACATCATAAATCAATGCCTACCTATCTTAGTCTGAGACCTAGCCTGATTATTCAACGATTTTGCATTTTCAACTTCCAGCACAACATTGGCTGAAGTAGGCACTCCCTTGTCCCTGCCATATCAGACTCCTTAAAATTTATATTTCTCAATATTCAAAATCAAACATGTAAAGGCTCCAACAAAGCAGTTACTTTTCCAAGTTAATCATTGTCCTGAATGAGTAAAATTGTAAAATGCATGTCTATCCAGACCACCGTCGCATAATAAGTGCTTCAAGGCATTCGCTGCCAATCATTTGCTTCTCATTCTCAGTCAATGTGTTGCTTCTCATTCACGACTCACAAACCAAGCATGACAACGACCAGAACACACCTAGTGAAGAGTCGTTCGATTTCAACTAAACAAGACTCTCTGTTAACCATCTGGTTTGCAAATGCTTACAATGTCTTTACAATGAAATCCTCAAGAAGCTCTGCTACTTATAGAATGTACAAGACTACATATTGTTCTGGCCAAAAGGAAAAGACTACATATGCCATTTCTGGAGATTGCAGATTGTTTGCAATTTGCATGTGGAGAAAATAAATCAATTGGCAATATTTGAAGCAACTAATTGAGGTTTGCCTTTGTAGAGATAATGTCTAGTGAAATCATTAGAGAATGAAAGAAAGAGACATGAAGAGAGCATTCAAAAAGTTATTTTAGAAGTCAAAAGACAGATATAGATAACCAAATTCTAAAAATAACCATTAGAACTCGCAAGATCATTGTAAGCTGCAGCATATATTCAGGAATACTGCATGCATCATAAATACACCCATGCATGGCAGATACTCCAAGGTAGTTTGATTTATGCTACCCGTGACCAATAAAAAAAAAAAAAAAAGGCTTTATGTTGACTCTGCTTTCCTATTTAAATATATCAAGAAGCCCAGCCTATGTAGGTCTGAAGGAATAAGGCTCATCCACTAGGAACTGTCTCAGCTATTAAGGTACATTGCTCATCACATCAAAGCATGAAAAAGAAGTGCCAGAAAACTAAAGAGGAATAGGTCTGAACAAGCACAACTCATACTATTTTTTGGGTCACGCATGCTAGTAATACGAAAAGCCATATCACAGTTACTTTTCCTCTTGCTGCTAGTAGCGAATTATCCAACCTTTATTGCATTTGCCTCCTTCATAAGCATCAGACTTGAAATCAGTGACTAAGGAACGAGGAAAAAAAGCTTCACTTACAAGCCAATTCTCTTTGAACTGGGATTATCAGCAAGTTTCCCTCCGTCATGAGAAGATACAGATTTAAACTGCTCCCCCTTTTTGCCTCTTTCCTTCCTAAATTTAGCATGTTCCGGCTCCTGAGAGTTCATTAAAAAACATTCCTTTATTCAACTAATAAAAGAAATTTGTCATGGTATTGCAGGACTGCAGAAAAAGCAACGAATAGTGAAGACAAAACAAGAAAAGATGATTAAAAGACGGATGTTCAGCTATCTTCATGAATGTGCAACTAATTTGGGACCAAATTAGAAGAGGGAAAGACAACCGTTGACCAGTTGAATACCATGTTAGTAGAGTTGCGTGTCAAACCACATGCCCAATATGGTATCGCAGAAACATACTAATATCCAGGTGGCCGACATTATCATCAGACTGAACTTTAAAGAGTGGAAACACCAAAAGCAATCCAACCGCAAGATGTTCTCTAGCCAAAACATCTTCCAAGACTCTAGCAACCATGCATCTTAACTCGCAACATAATTAACCAAAGTAAAAGGAAGGAAAAGCATAAAGGACGCCACGACTTGGCCTCAAACACAGAGAAAAACGACAGATGAGAAGCTTACTCGATAGGCGATCTCCTTCGAAACGTACCCGAGCTCTCTCTGCGTAACATCGAAACCGGAACATCACTCACCAAAAGGCGCAACGAAAAGACAGTAAAAATAAGCCGTTCGTGCCAACCGAAAGCAATGCGGAACATATTCACCTGAAAAGCCCTACCTTTAGCCTCTCAATCTCGAGCTCCTTAAAGCTCCCGGAGCTCGGCGCCGACGACGGAAAGGAAGACGGCAATGCGGACGCGGTCCTGGCGGCGGCTCCGTTCGGCGTCCTCTGAGAGAGCTCCCTGGGAGGCGAGTAGCTGACGGGAGCCGCGTAGTCGAGGGAGGAGGAGACCGCCGCCGCCGCTGACGCAGCCGCAGCCGCCGGTGGCCGGCGCGGCTGCGGAGGGGGCAAGTAGGAGGTGGGAGGAGGAGGCAGGGAAGAAGAGGAGGGGGTCGGGGGAGGGATTTGGGAGGGATTGGCGGAGAGGGCGCGCTCCTCGACCTGGATGACCTGGTCCAGGAAATCGGCGTCCCACTCCTCGAACCCTCCTCCCTCGCCTTCTTCCTCCATCGTCGTCGAATCCTCAGCGAGCGGCTCGGCGGCGATCGGCGGGGCTCCGGACGGCGAGCTCCGGCGCTTCGTGCAGCAGCGCCGTCGCCATGGGAGGGTGAACGGAGAGGAGAGGGAGATTGAAGAGAGGTTTTAGCAGAGCAGGGGTGAAATAGGAGATGCTTTAATTACGGTTTGGCCCTGGAATTTCGGTTGATTTCGGTTTCTGCCTCGTCGTGGCTTGTCCTTTTTTTTTCTATTTTCCTCCCCCGGTGGTGGGCCTGTGGGGACAAAATGCAGTGGAGGAAATGACAGGGGATCGAGGTGAACGAGAACGGTAATGGGCGAAACTTTATTTCATGTACGATTTCGTTTGTTTCGATAAAAAATAATCATTTAAAAAGTTTTCGAAAAATTATGGCTCCATAAAAAAATATTTTTATTATCAATAATTATTTATATATTTTTCGTAAATAACAAGATATTTTTCATTGTCCATTTTCGTAAGTAATATACACAATCATTTTTTTTAAATATTTTTAAAATTATTCATTCTTTACTAAACAAATAAAAGTTATTTGGATATTTTTAATGCTAAGGAGATATTAAGTAGGACAAAGCTTAGTTATTGATACCGATGGATTCTCTCCATCCCTAACTTACTTCCATTTGGTTCAAGAAATGAGTAATGCATAAATCGACTCCCCATTGACATACCGATTCAGCACATTCACAATTTAGTAGATATACCTACCTTTGGATTTAGTTTTCGATTTATTCCATAGTGTATATTATATTTACTAGCAAATAAATGTGTGCTCGCATTGCATGAATACAAAACAAGTATTGGCATTTTTGAAAGATTTTATAAAATCACTTTATTACTGAAAGTTTGATGAATTAAATAATTTTGACAAATTATTGATAGAAAAAATTATGAGTATTTGAGGAAAAACCAAATATTTCAAGGTCTAAAATGTTTTTGAATATATTGTCTTCGGATAAAGTATATTTATGTATGAGATTAATAGAACTATTAATTTACACATTTGTCCATTGTAAAATAAGTAATTAAGTGAAAACCATGCAAATTACTACTTGTTACATTATAATCCAACTCTAACTAATATGGCACATAAACTTTCTTCTTATTTTTTGATTTTACTATTTTTTTAAAAGAAAATCAATTAGATGCAATTGGAATATGTAAGGCTTGATGTGCTTCAAATTCATATGCCGCTGTCTTCAACCACAGACCTTACTTAAAAAATTTTTATTTTACAATTTTTTCACTAACTTATATGAGTCTATGTGAAAAAAAAAATTAGATATTTTATCAGGTTTGATTCAATTTATTATTCATGGATTTCAAGTTTGAATTCATTTTTTATCTGGATTTAACTACTAGGAAAAGAAGTTTCATGATTGATCAATTCTGATAGATGGAAAATTATAATGTCTTATAAAATTTACAAGGTAATTTGACCTAGTCTAGTTGGAGGATTTGATATGGTCTGCCGATTAGACTTGATTAGGGACAGCATCAGTTAGACTAGCACGAGACATTGGGGCCTAAATATCTTTGAGCCCATGTGTTTAAAACCAGATATTGGTGAGTTCGAGAGCCAAGCTCCAAAAGAAAATTTGATAGCACTAGCCAGCCTACACATTTTGTCTTTCAAGCCAACAGGGATGAAAAACCATTACTTGAGCTCGTCGCTAGTTAGAAAATACCAAACTTTCCATATAAGATTATCAAGAGGGCCGAGGTGGACAAGCCCAACTCAAACTAGAAAATTGTTTGTGCGGATCGATTTATAATCTATCACATCATTTTTGTAAATTAAGTTTGCAGGCCAATTTGACACAAGATCCATATTGAGCTAAGAAATTACAAGGCATCATAAAAGCCATTAGGAATAGCATAAACATTTGAGTTTTTGTAATTTATATTTGCTGAAAATTGCGATGATTATCGGACAATTGAGGGGGCGGGGGCCTCACCGGCCTCCTCTTGGCCCATCATCGTCGATGCACTTGGATATCCGCTTAGTAGAACTGTTAATTTACACATATGCCCATTGTAAACAAGGAATTAAGGACATCTTGAAAGCAAAAAATTTTACATTCCTTAAAAATAAGATGCTTTATTTCCTTTAAATAATAGTATGGATCATATTTTTTATAACCATATGAATTACCATTTGTGATGTTATAATCCAACTATAATTGATATGGCGAATAAAATTTTTTATAGGCTTGATGTACCCAAAATTCAGATATTGCCATTGTTGTATTCAACCATGAATCTTACTCAAATTTTTTATTTTGGAACTTTTCCACTTATTTTATATGCCTATGTCAAAAAATTTTAATTTTAGATAGTTCATCAAATTTGATTCGATTTATGATTCATTGATTTGAAATTTCAATTCAATTTTTGTATTTGGATTTGATTGTCAAGGAAAAGAAGGTTCTTGATGAATAAATCAAGGGAATAGATGTGACAAGTTGAAAATTATAATGTCATATAAGTAGGGAAATATAAAAATCGGTTTACAAAGTAATTTGATCAGGTGTAATTGGACGATTGGACATGCTATGCTGGTCAGACTCAATTAGGGACTAAGGCTAATCAGTGTAGTACGGGACAATAGAACCTAAAAATCTTTGTGCCCATATGTTTAAATCGGATGCCGGTGAGCATAAGAGAGCCTAAACATCTTAGTGCTGGCCGACCTACCATTTTGTCTTTCGAGCCAACCGAGCCGACAGCTCGTTACTTGGGCTCATCCCTAATCAAAGAATTTGAACTTTCTACGAAAGATCACCGGTCTAAGCAAGCTTCGGAGAAGGCCAAGGTGGACAAGCCTGGCTTGAAGTAGGAAACCGTTGGTGTGATTTCATTTATAATCCGTCCCATCACTAATGCAAACTTAAGTTTACAGGTCAATTTTGATACGAGATCCCCATTGAGCTAAGAAATTACAATATATCTTAAAGCCATTAGGACCAGCACAAATTTTCAAATTTTCTCTTCCATAAATGCTGAAAATTACAACGAGTATCAGACAACCGAGGGGGGCGGCGGCCTCGCCGGCCTCCTCTTGGCCCGTTGCCGTCGATACACTTGGACATCAAAATCCGCTTTACAAAAAGGCACACAAACTGGAAATATTACACTTTGAACTTTCAATTCCAGCGAGCTGGGAATCAGTTCGGCAGCCATGAGCCGTAGGCACACGACAGGAACATCAAGAAGCTAAAAGGAGGACTACATCGGCGACCGGCGAGCCCGTAGCTCGCGCTCCTCGCCCGCCGGCTCGACGAGGTGGGGCTGCTGCCGAGGGCCACGATGCCTTCCTTCGTGGTGCCTCCAGTGGGGGTGCGGGTGCGGGTGAGGGTGCGGGTGCGGCCTACCAGCGCGGTGCTTCCGCGGCAGGCGGTGGTGACGATGGATCCCTCCGGCGGTCGGGTGATGCGACGACGCGGAGGCGGCGAGGACGAGGAGCGCGAGGACGAGGCACGTCAACAAGGTCTTGCACCGCATCATCCTCCTCCTGTGTCTCTGCTCCTGCTGTGGAAAAGGTTTCGGAGATTTCGAGGAACGGTTCTGAGCTTCTCTCTCTCTCTCTCTCTCTCTCTCTCGTGGCTGGATTCCACCGAATTTGAAATCCCTTTTTATATGATTTCTGTAGCGCTTTTGAATTGGTGGGATGATGCCGGATCGTGGGTGGGGTTGGTTTTTTTAGGTGGAGTTGGTCGCCAATCTTGACGAAATGGACGCTACATTAGCGGAGCTATGGTGGGGTCACGTTTCGTTCGGACCAGGTCGTGGGCAACTAGTCTTCGGACATTCAGTCTTCCGTGTCGGCTTCGATGGAAAGTATGACCCCGACCAAGTCCAAACGGTCCGGACATTAAGCTTGGATTGTTCAAGCCTTTCCGGACTGACGGTTGGTATTTTATCTTGGTATTATATGATTAGTGTCTTTTGAGGTGGTATGAGCATTTTTATATGACAGGATATGTGAATATGGAGTATGGCTTTTTTATCGAAGGAACTTTTTAGGCACGAGCTTGTCGGTAAATTCGGCGATGCATGTGAGCATGCTTAGAGTGCATTTGGGAGAGTTTCAAGGTAACGACTTTGCATTTAGAAAGAGGGCTCTGGCTTTTGAGAAATTTCGCTTCATGCAAATATTGGGCGATATGGCCTTGGACTTTGACTCGAAGAATTTTTTACCCTCACTTGCAGGTTCATCCCCAGCCCCCCAAATGGACGCCAAGGGTGACTTCGGAAGAACATTCTCAAAGTATTTTGGGCCTTTAAACGCCCTTCGAGCAAATAATAGAGTGTTTGGTGAATAATAGAGTGTTTGGTGAACAATTTTACGAGCCCATGTGGGAAATCTACTTCTCTCTAGACCATTTCAGAAGATATATTGAATAAATTAAAAAAAATTGGAATAATATTGCACATTAGCAAAGATCTAGGAATCACATTACATAAATTAACATTTGAGCTACTATCTTTGGTGTGTAAATTCTTTTTTGGTCTGCATTAGAAAGATAACATTGGGCTTTTCCTCCGTCACAAGAACCCTTAGAGCACGGATTGTCAAGGGTGAGCCCAAACCCTAACAATTCCAACTAAATAATTTCATGGATTCCTCGGTGGCTTATTAGGACTAGCCACTAAAGCACAGTGTGTGGAATGCTCCTCCTCAATAATAGGAATGTTCACTAGTTGTAGCTTGTCAGATGCTGGATTTTTTGAGGATTGTGCTCCATAGGGGCAAAAATGCTTCCCTTTTATCGATGTAGGAAGTTTGATGCTTTTGATTTTGCCCCTGTTGTGGGGTCGGTCAGTTGTTGTTTGGTGTTGTTGCTCATGATCTTGTTCTTTTGACCGTTCGTTATAGATAATCATCATAGATTCCTCATCAAGGCAGTTGCTATCTCTCTTCTGTGTACCTTTTCCTTCCCTTATATTTATGGCCAGAGAAGTGAGGAGAGAATCTGCCTTTTGTTTCGTAGCCTCCTTCGGACATTGTTGACATTGTAAGGGTAACATAGGATGTTCATTTGCGTTTTCCACATGCTGATCTGCACTAGTTTCTGCAGCAAGAGGTAATTTTGGTACGATATCTGGATCTTCAAGAAGTGCAGCTTGTTTCCCATAAAAAACTTTTCCATAAGGGCTAAGTTCCCTGACTTCAGCACATAGCCAATTCCCAAAGTTACCTGGTAAGTCCTCCTCCAGCCTTGTGGTTTCATATGGTTTCTCCTTGCATGATGTGGTGTAATGCCCAATTCTTCCACAAGAGTAACAGTAGTGTGAGAGTCCCTCATATTTGAATTATATCCACAACTTTTTACTTCCCAGATTAATAACTACACCTGTTTTTAGGGGGTACCTAAGTTGAGCTTAACCTTGGTTTTGCCAACCTTATAGGTGGTGTTTCCTTTGGCTTCCAGTTTCATATCTATAACTTCACCAACCTTGGCTGCTATTTCTTTGATGACCTCTTTTGTCACTTTGCCAAATGGAAGACCATATAAGTGCACCCAAAGGGGCAATGAGTGAAATCATAACATATATCAGGAACATTTAGATCACATTGCTGAAGTACAAGTAGATTACTTGAGAAAGACCACGGCCCAGTGTCTAATACTCTCTACTTATCAACTTCTGACTTGAAGGAAAATGAAAAGAACCCGGTTCTAGTACGGTGCAGGATAATACATTCTCCGTCTTCCAAGCCCATTTCATCGTATTAAGAAAAGCCTAAAAATTCACATTGGGCGAGAATAGAGTTTTCCGAACAAAGTTAAACGGCATTTTGTCAATTTTTCTTTAGAGATTCTTTCCTTAATATCTATAATATCGTCCTCAGACCAAAGATTACCCAACCTTCTACACATCGCCTCTAATCTATTGTCCTCAGATAGCTAATCAATCATACTTCACTTGTCAGTATAGGTTACAGGAAAGAAGAGGACTACCTCAGCATTGAAGATTCGACCAAGTACGAGGATCAAACTGGCGGCCTTTGCTCCCCTCGACCAAGTACGATGACAGGCTCCAAGACGATCCGAGTTCAAAAGAACCACCGGGCCTATTCCAAAGGAGAGCAGCGAAAAGCCCAACAAGGGGGACAAGAAAGTTGAATGAAAGGTACTTATAAGCAAGGGTTAATATCTAAAGGGCTAGGGGTGAAAAGAGAGATTTGGCTAGAAGATTTGTTCGGGGAGCGGAATCTCGATAATTAGGGTTTTTGGGAAGACTCGAGAAGAATATTTAACCGTGGTCGCAAAGGGACAAGTAAACTTATCTTGCTGAAATTAGGTTTCAAAATGCTATTAAAATGGGAAATACAACACGAGGAAACAGAAGAAAATAGGGGATTAGAGGTTTGGGCGATGCAACCCAGGATGCAGAGACAGGGGTCGAGAGTGGCTGAGAGAAGTTAACAAGGAGACGGAATTTTAAGGAGGTTTGCTCAGGATGATACGATTCAAAACAGCTTCGCTGTGGTCAAACCGAGAGGGAGCTACCATGTAGTAGAGAAGAACCTCGTGATAAGAGAGGAGCCTCTTTGGTGTGTAAATTAAATAACAATTATGGGAACCCATTTGGAAAATGTTCATTATACATTACACCAAAGTTTGGGAACCATTTGAGCTACTCTCTCATTTTCTTATTATCGCTAACATAATATTTCGTTTCAAGATATGGTTGTCAAAACTTGGTTATTTTCATTTAGTCACTAGATTGGGGGTGCTTTCCTTGTGTTTCAAGTCTTTTGACCGGTGTTCCTGGAGATATTAGTTTCTCAACATTGATTGAGGATGAGGAAAACTAGTAATTTTGCTATGGCAACATTAAAGTAAATAGTAGATACAAATTAATCCATGGAGGATTAATAAGAGACCTCCAAATCTGTTCCTTGCTTGATCCCAACTAAGCATTACTCAACTTCATCAAAATGCCAGCCAAACACATTGCTGAGCACTCAGGACCGGAAACGGCCAAAATAATACATGGTCACACCAATAGATTTTTCAAATGTGTCTCTTACAAACGACGTTTCTCTTAAAATTGCTTTTAAATGTACTTTTTAATTATGGTTTATCAAACAATGTTTACTTTTTCATAAATACGGGCTAAAGTCATTTGCATTTATATAAAGGCTTTTCTCAAATACTATTCTAGACCCACCATTAAAATACTTTATAGGAATCTCCCAATTTCACTTGTCCCTTTGTCTCCGCTGTTGTAGCCATGCCTCCGCCTCCACCATTGACACTGCAAGCCCCCACTGGAAGCTAGGTGGACATGCTAGGCCCTTCTCTTTCTTCCCCTTACTCACCCTCTGCTTCGCGTCGTCGTCACTGTCAAGTCTCGAAATTGAACGCGAGCCTCAAGTCATAAACTTGGTCACATTCGACCCGAGCCCTGGATCTCGGATCTTGGGATCACTTGATGCCGAATCAAGGTCGAAGCGAAGCCGTGCTTGTTTTCTAATTGAAAATCAATCTCAGTGATCTTTGATTTGTTGACATACTTCGTTACCCTGTGTAAGATAGAAATGTAGTTGAATCTCAATGGAGGCATCTGCTCGTATGGACTTATTAAAAATACTCTCATATCTAGCCAAAAGAGTCAATAAGGCTCCGTTCGTTTCGTGAAAAAATAATTTTCAGAAAAACATTTTCTGAATTTTCTGGCATTCGTTTCACGAAAAATGAATTCTTTGACGAAAATATTTTCCATGAAAAGAAAAAAGTCTTTTAAATTAGGGGAAAATGTTTTTCATTTTTGAAAAGTGGAAAACATTTTCCTCACTTGATTTATCTTATCTCACACCTCTACAAATCCTCACTCCCTCCTCCTCCCCCCTTCTTCTTCTTCTTCTTCTTTTCTTTTTCATTTGAATTATTTTTTAATTTTCCATTTCTTTTTCTAATTCTAATTATTTTTTAATTTTCCTTTTCTTTTCTTTGTTTCCCATCTTTAGTCGCTAGGCATCGCGATGGCTGGTGACCGGCCATAGGCGAGCCTCGAGCTCGTCGGCAAGCACGAGGCTCACCCACCTCTAGCGAGCGCAAACGTTAAGCTCGAGGCTCCCGATTTGGCGAGGCTCAAGGTCAGCGATTTGGCGAGCTCCGACCTCCTTGGCCACAAGCTTGCGCTCGCGCGGACTTGGGCCTTGCTAGATCGGCAAGCTCGGAGCTTGTTGGCTCAAGCTTCACTAGATCAGCAAGCCTCAAGCTCACCGCTAGCACGACACTTGCACTCACCAATCTCGCAAGCAGCGAGCCTAAGCTCGCTAGAGGTGATTGGCCATTGCCATGGCCGACAACCGGCCAAGAAATGAGAATATGGAAAATAAAGAAAAGAAAAATAAAAATGAAACAATAATTTAATAATTAATTTTAAAAAATAAAATAAATGAAAAAGAGTATACGGAGGAAAAGATTTTTCTTATTGAATAGTGAAAAGTATTTTCCATTTCATTTGCAATCAAACACCAGAAAATAATTACATTTTCCTGGAAAATGGCTTTTTAGAAAATATTTTTCAAAAACGCCAAATTTTTTTGCGAAACAAACGGAACCTAAGTTTCACTTTAAAAAATGTCACATGAACTCAAAAGTTTAATATTTATCTTACCCTTTATGCTAAAAAAGTAAATAAGTTTCAGTTTTAAAAATGTTGCATGATCTCAAAAGTTTAATATCTATCTTTACTCTTTATAGAACAAATTGTGGGATCTGATGAGACATTGTCAATTGTTTTAAAAATTTAAACTATTAAATAAATGTGTGTTGTTGATATTTAAATATCCTAACACTCCCATTCACATGTAAGCTTAACTTTAGCTTAAAACTAAAGTTTGGAAGTATGTAATTGAGAAGGTAAATGGGGTTCCAATGGTTGTATTATGCCAATAATAAATTGTGCCACCCCTATTCCTTAAAAAAACAATTTGTTCATACAAAATAATTAACAAAATAATTAACAAAATAATTTTCTAATAATTGACCGAATGGCAGGCCACTAGATCTTCTTCTTTGTCACCCCATTTCCTCTATTCCTCCATTCTCTCGATCAATTTAAGATACATTTGGTAACTATTATATTTCCGAGAATAATTTATGATCAGAAATTATTCTTTTTTATTTTGTTCCTAAGAATAATTTGAAGTATTTTAAATCTTTTGGTAACTGTTCAAAATTTTAATTCTCGAAATAAAATTGCATTTAGTACCATTCTCAAAATTTCTAATCCAAATCACTTTCTTTTAATTATTTTGATAATTTTTTTACCTTTTTTTTTTTTCTTCTTTTCTTTTTCTTTCTCCTCTTCTTCTTGAAGCTATGGTTGATCAGTGATCGGTTATAGGCCAAATGAGGGTTGGCAATCTTGCTAGAGCATCGCCGGCCAAGTCTTAGTTGGGCGAACGGTCTCGTCTAGATCTAGCGAGGCTGAGCTTGCTCATCCGCCAGTTAGGCTTGCCCTCACCGAGCCACCGTGAGGTCGGTCTCGCGCTAACCTCATGGTGGTCGGCGAGGTCGAGCCTTGTTGACAGCTGGGGGAGCTTGATCGAGCCTCGCCCAGCCAGGTGAGACTCACCAATGGCCAAGGAAGGTCTAGGGAGGCCCACCGAATCACCGATGGCTAGATCTAGTGGGGTTGAGCCTAATTGATGGCTGGGCGAGCGTCCAACGAGCTTGTCGAACCTCACCTAACTAGTCATTGATGACCGATGGCGGTGGATGACGATAGTGGCAATGGAAGAAAAAAAGAGAAGGAAGAAGAATGAGTACAAAGGAAGAAAAAAGAGAAAGAAACAATGGGTTGGTTTGATTATGAAATTATTCCCGGGACAAAGAATCAACTTTTTTTTATTTCTCGATTTTACTCCAAATTTATTTCTGGAAGTAAAAAATTTACCAAAGAAAAAAAAATACCAAACGGATTTCTATTCCAAATCTACTTATAGAAACAAAAGAATAGAAATTTTTACTATTTTGCAAGTTGTCAAACGCACATTTATAGGTTCAAGGTTTTTAATAGAGTCAAAATTCAAATCTCTTACATGAAAAGTAAAAGTCAGAAAACGATGGTAAAAATTTGCATACAGGCGCGAGAATTAGTTGAGTCCACGGCATAAATACGAAATATTTTATACAAAAAAGAGAAGAAATAAAATTCAAAAGAAAAGGGCAAAGACCCGAAACACAGCGGCCCACGGGCTCGAATTAAGCAAAATGGGCCCATAACCTTTTGAGTAGATTTGTAAAAGGCTATCTAGTTAAAAATCCTGATTCGCTCATTAAGGTCAATTTCAAAGCCAAGCCAAGCACAGCTCTGCCCAAAAGAATTACTTAATTATTTATAAAGGTCAGATAGCTGCGAGCAGTTTCCTTTTGGAGCTCGAGCTGGCTCGCTCCGACCTTTCTAGATCTTGTCATCTTACGAAAAGAATATCACTGATTTCGAAATCATAAGCAAGCATGGACAAGGACTTCTAGGCTCAGAATCCAACATGCCCGATTGATTAAGTGATGCGCAATGTGTCATTAGCACGTAGAGAAACGAGTCAATCGAGTTGTAAAAATCTCAACAAGCAAAATTAGTCGACAATAATGCGACGGCGGTGATATTATTGGTTACGGTATCTCATAATTAGTTTTTAGAATACGTTCACATTTGAAGTGCGAACAGAGCAAAAGGGAACATAGTGAAAGAAGGACTCGAACCGTGCTGCATCTATATGTTATTATTCGATTTGGTCCGAGCTCATTTGAAGCTCATTTGAACTAAAGATGGAATTCTTCATTTTTTAATGAGGCTCAAAGGAGTCGATTTCGAAGGCCATTTTCCTCCTCAAAAATCCATTTTTAGTAATGTTTTTAGGCTTTTCTTCCTTTCAACTCACACGACACTTTTTTTAAAATGTTACTTCTACTGTGGAACAAAAGATAACAATTTATCTTATTGCGTAAATATACGAAACAAACAAATAATATGAAAAGTCACAATAGATAAATGGGGGAAATTATAAAATCCTAAATTTAATGTGATTTTTTCAATTCAGTCTAATTTTTTTTTCAGTATGATCCTAAACTTTTTGTAATTACATCAATTTGACTCATCCTAGACAAATTTGGTTGGTTGACATTAACGTGGACATTGGCAAGTATCGGCGGACAATTTTTTAATAATAATTAATTTCTTTAAATTTTTATTTTATCTTCTTTTTTTTTCTCCTTCCTCTTTTCTCTTACTTGAGCGACAGGCTAGAGAGGAGGGCTAGTCGTTGTCCAATAGTGAGCTCGCCTTGTTGTGGCTGGGCGAGGCAAGCCCTCGCTAGTGGTTGGGCGAGCTTATCCTCGTCGACAACGATGATGAGGTGAGCTCGCCGTTGGCCAGCAAGTGGCTAGATCGAGGTGAAAAAGGAGAGAGAGAGAGAGGAGAAAAAAAAAAAAAAGGAGAGAGATAAAAAAGAATTACCGGTTTTCCCCTATTCGGAATCGGGGCGATTCTTTTCTTTCTCCCCAAGACAAAACAACCCCAAGACGCAAGGGGACAGGCAGGGGCGTTCTTCATTTCTCTCTCCAACTCCTCCTTTGCTTTGCTTGCGCACGAGGCCTCTCTCTCTCTCTATCTCGGAGCAGCATCCATGGCGGCGTTGGAGTACCTGAACACGCTGCGCAGCGCGAACCCGGAGATGGAGGAGTGGTACACCTCGCTGGCGGATCTCTACCAGAAGAAGCTCTGGCACCAGCTCACTCTCAAGCTCGAGCAGTTCGTCGCTCTCGCCGTTTCTCAGGTCGCCCGGTCTCTCTCTCTATCTGGGCAATCTTCTTTCGTGATTTTGAGAATTGGGTTTTGTTTCGTTTCCGCGCCGGATCGGGAATTGAGGCGTTTTGGGGGAGGCCCTGGTGTGCCGCTTTATCTGTTTTGGCCTCCCGCGGTTGGGAAATTATGGTCCTGTAGCTGATCGATTTAGCAATTAGGGTTGTGGGAGAGGCTTTTATCCCATAGCGAGATGGAAAGTTGGTGCTTTAATCGTTGTCCTATTGTTTGGCGGTGGAGAAATGCGGAACGTGAGAAGTTCCGACGTTTTCTGGCTGCGGGGGATTTCCTTGAATGTTGTTGACCGAGGTGGCTATGACTCTGTGCTGCAGTCGAGCCCCTTTTGGGGAATTGGACGGCTCTTTGTTCGCATTGAATTTGAAACGGGTAGGGGTAGAAAGAAGGGGAGGGAGGGAGCGAGGGAGGGAGGGAGAAGGAGGCCTGTAAAGTCTTTTTCCTTCTGTTCAAGTTTGCTCAAGTCCGTGTTTGTTAGGATGGCAGTTCTTCAACAATGTAGCTAGCGACCAGGGTGTGTTTTTCCATATGTCAATCGTTGATGTTAATCTGATGACTAAAGGGGATTGTCTAAGCCAGTTCTGAGGTTCCATGAGGAAATTATATACTGATTTTTGGGAAAGTATTTAACAGTACCAAATAAGTAACCTGCTAAAGTTTCCTGAAATCAAGGAAGTTTAGGGGGGAGTTAATTGCGAGGGTATCTCCAAATTGAGATCTCTGTGGGTTGTTTTAAGCAAGGGTGCGGAGATTTACTTAGTGGCTGCAGACCCAATGTTTCTCGTGGTCACTTTAAATTGTTTAGTCATTCTAACATATTGTCCTGGTGGTGGATTGTGATTGCCATTAAGGTTTGTGCTTACTATGCATTTCTCATATAAGTCATTGCATAGTCTGTCACATAGTTCTTTTCTAGATAATTTGATAAGCATCAGTAGTCGGTCAAGACCCTACTCCCCCTCCCTCCCTCCTCTCTCCCTCCCTCTCTCCCTTGATTTCTTGAATAGATCTGTTTAGAGGGGCCAAATATGATACGAGTAGAATGTGCCCTATTCACTATAATGTTTTTGACAGAAAGTTAATGACAATGTTATAGCTTACTTTTCTGATGATCACTGGTTAAACATAGTAAAAATGAATTATTATGGAATGTTGCATTTGTTAATAGTACAAGTAGGCATTATTTCCTTTTTGTCTTGATACTAATAGATGACTAATATAATTGGTGTCTAATTGTAAAAGAAATTAAGCTAGTGATGGTTGTGGGACCTGGAATGGGGCGCCCCCTGCACTGTCCCTCCTCCCTTCCTTTCTCTCTCTTGCTCCTTCATGTATTTGCATGGTAGAATAAGGTAAGTCTTTGTAATATCTGTTTTGATGGTTAGTGTGCAGCAAGTTTTCTAAAATGTGGACTAGGATTTGTTTTGTCCATTCCCATTTAGCTGTAATTTTTTCTTGGTCTAGCCTTGTCCGGTAGAGGTATGCAACAGATTCCATCTTGGCAAGTTATTTTAACTTCTTGGCATTAGTTCGTTACACAAATGTTTTTACTCATAACGATTGGTTATGCTTGGCATCGATGCTTGTTAAGCATCCTATAACCTTTGTTTTTGCTTTTGCTGACTTTCAGGCTGGTGATTTGTTGATACAGTTGTATCATAATTTCATCACTGACTTTGAGACCAAAATTAATCTGCTCAAGCTTGCCCATTTCGCTGTAGTAGTCTCTAGGCAGTATTCAGAGAAACAAGCTTCCATTAGTTATCTCGAAGGGATTATAGAGAAGCTTCAAACTACCAGAGAGCAGCGTGTGGAAGAGCCTATCGTCTACATTAAGATGCAGATAGCTATGTTCAAGCTTGATGAGGAGCAAAAGGAGTGTAAAAAACTTTTGGACGAAGGAAAGAGCACTCTTGATAGCATGACTGACATAGATCCATCTGTATATGCCAGCTACTATTGGCTTTCATCACAATATCACAAAGTTCGAAAGGAATATGCGGAGTTCTATAAAAATGCTCTCCTCTATTTGGCATATACCTCAGTGGAATCTCTTTCGGATGCATTTAAACAGGTACTTGGTTTACAACTGCATCATAATCTGTAAAGCCACTTTCTAGAGAGGACGCTGTTCCCAATCGTACGTCAAGCTTACATTTTAATTGCATTTTATGTGTTGTCAATTCTCAATGATGGTTCAGTTTTTTCATGAAACTGTTGTTCTTTTTCTCTTGGTTCTGGTAAATTGGATGTTTCCTTTATTGGAGAAATAGTAACTGGTGGAATGGGATGATTACACTACGTATTAGCATTTAATTCATGTAGTCTGTATATTGCCTTGCCACCAAACCTCACTTTCCGTTCAAGTAATTCAGTTTGTGTGTTTGTGTATAGCTGTTGCTCTCCTTTTAGACTTTTAGTGGGACTTCGCAGATTTATGTTTACTATCATAAAACTATGTCGAATGGACTTCCAGTAAAATGAATGTCCATTTGTCTTTAACCTTAACTTTAATTGAAAGTGGATAGATTCTGAATTAAACTGCTTGGTGGAAGTAAATATTTTTTTAAGACTTTTGTGGTAGTTAAAGTTCAGGAATGTTTCATGTTGAGGTTGTCATCAAGAAGTTGGAAATGACCTCAGAGAAGAAGAGGGATTGCAGATCCTTCTTTTGTTTCTGATGCTGAATCACTGATGCTTATATTTCATTTGGTTTTCTGTAATAGCAGTTTATGGGAATTAGTTTCTGACACATCCTTCTTTATTAGGATTTGGCATTTGATTTATCTCTATCTGCACTACTGGGAGACGACATATACAACTTCGGCGAGCTGTTATCGCATCCTATTGTAAGTACTTTGCCAAAAAGGTTATAAATCTCTTTAGGGTTTCTGTCTGTACTAGTTTCAGCATCAAAGTCTTAGTGGTAGGTCTCATTAACTTAACCAAGTACATAACGATTTCCCTAGTTTTGCTTGAGGCACATTCGTAACACATGTTCATTGCGTAGCTGTTAATACTATGTTGATGACACATTTTTCTACAAAGCAACTTAAAGCATAACTTGCTTTTTGGTTACATGGTCCTTTCCAATTTGCCATTAGTTGTTTCATTTTTTTTTTTTTTAATTATTATTTTTTCATCATGTTATATCTTGATTTTAACAAATTTGACAGATAAAGAGCCTCTTGGGAACAAATGTTGAGTGGATGTACTATATTCTCGAGGCATTTAATGCTGGTAATTTGCAACGCTATCAAGAACTATGTCGTGTACACAATGCTGCTCTCAATGCACAACCTGGTTTGGTTGAAAATGAGAAAAAACTATTGGAGAAAATCAACATTCTCTGCCTAATGGAAATCATATTCAGGTCCCGCTTCCTATTCTTTTTCCTATCTCCATTTCTGTCATACTTAGTATTTCATATTTTGCATTATAAGCATAAATTCCTCCCCATATAAAGTATACAATCTTATCCTTGCAGCCGTGCATCAGAAGATAGGACAATTCCACTGAGTGTTATTGCTGAATGCACAAAGCTTTGTGTAGCTGATGTTGAGCACCTTCTCATGAAGAGCCTTTCTGTAAGTCTTCCCAATTCTTTTGTATCTCTCTTGGTGGTTGTGTCATTCTGTAACATCTTCTCTAGTTTTGAGTTCATTAGGCTATCGTTTGACTTGGCCTTATGGTGCAGCTGTACACATGAAGCTTTAAGACAGAATGAACTCCATCTGAATAGATTGGTGGTTTAGATGATTCAAAAAGTGAATACTTGATAATCTTATGGATAGGCGGAAGCTTTATTCCTAGTTAAGAGAGCATAAAAGAGCCTTTCTTTTTCTCACTGGTCTGATCCTGCAGATACATGGGCAGTGAAGATCTTTTGTTCTTTCCTACATCTCTTCAATTTTGGTTAATCCCAAAGTCCAAGAGGATTGCATCGTTTTCTTGTACCTTGTCATTTTTTTCTGAAAAACTGTTTTTTGCCTGTTCACTCAGTTATATTTAACTAAGGTTATGTTGATACAGGTTCATCTTATCGAGGGTCTAATTGATCAAGTAGAGGGAACAGTGCATGTTTCCTGGGTCCAACCGAGGGTTCTGGGCATTTCGCAAGTTACATCCTTGCGAGATCGGTTGGATGGTTGGCTGGGTAAAGTAAACACTGCTTTGCTATCCGTTGAAGCGGAAACACCTGACCTTGTCGCTGTGTAGTCTTATGTTGCTTTCCTCTCCGCCAATAGTAACATCCCATGACTAAATGTGCCAACAACGAAGCAAAAGGAGGTGAAAGAAAAGAGACAAGTGTGAGGCAGTTGGGCGCTTGGTCCATATTAGAACTTCCTTCTGTGTCCCTAATTTTTCTTCAATCATTTTTCATTGGAAGTGGCTGTCTCATTTGCTTTGGGTGAAGATATTCAGCAATCGATCGCAGACTTAGTTATTAGGTTAAAGACAATCATTTACTTGCTAAAGACAGCAGAATATGCAAGGAGGATCTCATTCGATATTCCTGATTTGATCCGTGTCATATGTATGATTTGCTCGTTATATTTTTCAAATGGACATGGAATTCGATGTGCCATTTGCCTCACTCTCGTGGCCCAAAGTGCATTGTTTGTGCTTCTTGGGGCATATCATGCCCACTATATGTAACTGCATGGTCCATGGCCTTGAATTCTTCGTGATTGAAGATTTGGGTTTCAGCAAATTCAATGTATCAAGTTCTCGCTCTGGTGCGTTCGCACATGCTTGTGCGTCTTAGAGCATATAGGCGTTGCCATTGTACACATCTGCATGCTCCATGGCCTTGAGTTTTTCATGATCGAAGATCGTTTCCTGCAAAGTGATGTATTGAGAGCCATGTGTCATGAGCTGATCGATTCGCTCTCGATCACTCCTCGTTCACAAGGTTACCCGTGCGGCCTTAAGGTTTCACCCCTTCCAGGACGTGACACGTCATACGAGACCATCATTTCCCCCAGCCATCGGCGATTGACAAATGGGAGTTTTCATACCATACTGTTCCCCTAATTAGGATAATCTGTGTCCCAAACTCAATGAATTTCTTTCTTGCTTCAGTCGTCTAGCTATTCTATTTAGCATCTTTTTGAAGCTATTCATACCCCTCCAACAAGGCAACACCTACTTGAAATTTTGGATCCGTTCAGTGGCATGATTCCAGCCAACCAGTACTTTAGAAACTGCTCAAAACCCGTTTGCCTTGTGGAGATTCGAAGAAAGGCAAGGACACTTAGCTGGAGAATAGGCCGCAAGGTAAAAGCAAACTACTCAGCAATTGGAATTAAAAGCACAGTGAAGAACTACAGGCTACTATGTATAACAGAACTACAGAGGAGGAAGATCCGAGATTTTATAAGGCAGGAAAAGAAAAGGAAAGAAGGGGGCATTCCCTCAGCAAAAAATACTCTTGCTTGAATCTCTTCTTGACATATACATTCCCCTAGGGTATTTTTGAAAAATAAAGGGACAAATACGAAAAAAATAAAGAAAAGGACTAGAAATGCGAGCAACACCCCATTCTGACGACTCCTGCTCGAAGACAGTTTCGGTGATCTGCATTCTCTATTGTACTACAATCAACCAAGAACCTGAAGTGAAGTCTCGAGACTGACAAACTTGCTATTCTTTTGTCAATCAAAACCAGTGCTGTTTACAACATAAAACACATTCAATTCATACGCTCACCTCCCGTTTCATGTCTACTTTACACTTGCTCTGAATCTCAGATAAGTCCTTGTATTACTCTTGCCTAATGTATGGTGAAGAGCTCATGTCTGTACTGTAAAACGAATCCTCCTGCCCGCCATAATAGTTTTCGTCTCTCTCCTCATCCCACTTGAGAACCTCCCTTATATACTTGAAAGACTCATCAACAGTTATTCGTTCCCTTGCTCTAGCTTGGCACACAAAAAGCTTACGGCCAGTGATGGAAGCATAGAGATCTTTGAACTTCATCGCGACGTAGTAATAAGCTTGTTGGGCCAATGACTGGTTATTGTTGTGGGGCTGCACGGGGCTGAAATCGTTAAACCACTCACAGGAACTAAACGATACACGGTTGACCTTATCCTCGAAGAGGTCATATTTGTTCAATATCAGCACAAAGGGTGTTTCCTTAAAGCAAGGCTGTCTCACGACAGTCTCAAAGAGTTCCTTGCTTTGCATCATCTTGTTCTTAAGTAGTGCGCCGCTGCCGCTGCAGTCTGTAGCAACCAACATCTTATCATAGTCACTGAGGGCGACACAGAAGACCAACACTCGCACGTCTTCGAACATCTCAACCCATTTGCATCCCTCATTCATCCCCTTTGCATTTACCCTTATGAGCTGGTATCTGCATCGAAAATGTGAAGTCCAAAAATTCTTAGAAATTGGCCTCCCAGAGAAGAATCATATAGTGATAGTATAAATTCAGAAATGTGTACTTGAAAAATTTACTGGTGGTGGACATGTTGTTTACCAGAACAAGAAAGGGGTCTGCTAATTTTCCTACAGAGTAAATGCTCAGACTCAATTGTGTTTTTAAATTATAGACATTGTAAACATGGGCATATGGAATGGTAAAATATAATTACTTGGTCAAAGGTTGGGGCGGAGGTTCGAGATTATCCGTGTATGTTTCAGACATTGGGCTACGATCATCAAATGAGAACTCCATGAAGGCTAAACCATTTCCTTGGCTGACACCTTCTGCATATACTATATCTCGCTCTGAAGGTTCATATTCATTGCTTGATACCTCAACAGCCTGGAAGGAAATAAATCATCATGACTGAATTTGCCGAAACAGAAGGCAGCACACATGCATAGCCACGTAGAATGAACAGCAGACAAAGCCTCTCAACCTATCATCATCAAGAAATGCTCAGTGCCACTTGACATGTTGACACAGAACACAAAAATAAGCTGTAAACATTCCACTAATTTGAATTGCATCTCCACAAAATTGTTTGATACACATTAGGAGAAGGTGCATACCCGGCTCAGGAAGAACTCTGCAACATCAGGAAGGAAATGAAGCTCATTCCTTCTCCGATATGTCTCCTGTATTGCGCGATCCCTCCACAACTCTTCAACCAATGGAGCGTACTCACGTGTTGCTGCGGGGAAGAAAGCATCAAGATCTCCGGTAGCTATGATGTCCAGAAGCCAGTCGGAGAAATGCTTCAACCTAGGGTTAATGGAAAAAACACAGGGAGTATCTACAGCTGACGAAATGCCTCCGCCTGCAAGAGATGGTTCTATCTTTAACACGTTAATGCAATGAAGCAAGGCAATTTCTACATCTAAGATCGAAATGATGTAATCTAGATACCTCATAAAGGTGCGAACTGCAGGAAGAATCTTTTAGAAAGTATGAGCATGATAATTATTACAACTTTTTTAGTGCTAGTTAAGGTGCCCTTCCCACAGAATGGCTGCAGGTACCAGAAATTCAGTTGAGGATTTTAATACTATATATTTCAAAGTAAAGTTCAAATCATGCAAGATGATGGTATATTATCGTATGATGATTAACGGTCGGACAATTAATTCGCATCTTTTTTGCAACGTGTTCTGTCTTGATTACTTCTAAAAGTATCCCCAATGCCATTAAAAAAATATAGAACCTATCAATAGAATAATAAAACTGCTTTGCATAAACCAGAATTCCTTAAAATAAAGGTTCACTTTATCGAGCACATCTGCAACTCTTATAGATATATGAGGATGTTCTTCCTGTTACACAATATCAAAGAGCAATGTCAATCCCATCCAACTTAATTTAACAAATATTAGTCAAGAAAATGCTTAGATTCAAAACTCCCAAACATGGACTAATCAGCTGATTAATTTTCTCAGTGGTACAGAATGCACATACAAGGAAGATATACGGAGAGACTGCGTAGTTTACCTGCTTCAGTAGCTTGATCGTGGGAATTTAGATTTCTCATCCTAAACAGGGCTTCTTCTTCAAAGCGCTCTCTGCCATCGAGCAAAATGCTTAGGTATCTGTACATGTTGCTTTGGATCATCAACTTAATTTCTTGCAGTTCATCTGCATTGAACTTGTTTCCATAAAGAAACTTAGCCTGTGCAAAATGAATGAAAGTCAGTACAAAGAAGAGATCTCATCAGGGACAAATCAGAATGACAAATCCCCACCTATGAGAAAATGCACCATTGCAGCATTTGAAACCGTTCTTGTTAAAGGGTAAGGTTTACCTGCTTAAAGATAGTGCTCGTTCCAGATCCCTGAAGTCCAAGTAAAAGAATCTTCTGTAACCTCTTCTGCTCCAGATAATTTGGAATAGTAGTATAATTGCTAGCTTCATCACGCAATCCTTGTGGTTGGCCATGGGGCACGGGTAAAGAGAACAAGGTGCAGACAAATCTTGTCGATGCCTAAGTAGGATAGAGCAAATCGACGCCAGTTCAAAAAATACTCTCTAAAGCAATCCACAACAAGAAGAGACTTCCATAGATAACATAACATCATATACCTTTTCCCAAATGTTTCCCCTGATATTGTTCTGACCTTCCTCCTCATAACGACCATCATCATAGACCCAAAAATGTGTGTCCCGTGGACATTGGACATTTGCCAGCTAAAATGGATTTAAGTTAGCAACATAATGAGGAGCATGAAGCACTCCAGCACAGATTGAAAAAGCCTAAAAGAAATGCACTACAATAAAAACACAAGGATACGATCTTTCCACAAGCATGAGAAGCAAGAGTTTCAGAAAAGTTAAGGACACTAAATAGCAGCATACTTCTACAACTGGGGATTAATTTTCAAAACAGAGGCTAGAAAGAAGCTATAAAATAAACTTTTGCGATGGGGGCCAACAGTTTACCTTAAGTACCCTCAGTTCAAGTTTCGTTATTTCTCGCCCATTCATATAAACTTCAGTATTTCCCTTGCTTGCATCCGGCCTAAGCTTCCCCGTGAAATTCAGATTTGAATTAATGATACTATCTGGCTTTTCTCCTTCCTGTAAAATTGACACACGCAACTAATAAAGAGATTGGCATTGCATTTATCAAAGCTGACCGATAACTCACACACTAAGAAACGAAGTGAAATCACAAGCATAACAAAATAGTGTGGCAATGCTGATCCTACCTTCCCCCAGAGACCAGATTCCTTGTCATACCAATATTTTCCTGGTTTCAACTTTCGTGGAGGCAAAGGGCACCCAATTAATTCGGCCATTTCCTCTGGCTTCAAAGGGCATCCATTCACAATCAGCTGCTCTGGCCGAAGCTGATTCGATGCGCATTCTTTTTCAGCTTTCATAATCTGCTTTACTTCCAAAGGACTGAGCAACCGAGATAGGACTCTAGAATGTTTACCCAATTTGAAGCGCTTGGACTCATCAATCGGTTCACCAATGCAAGTCACGCATTTACGCCCTTCCGGCATTGAACCCATTGCCCTAAGCACACAATTGCTGCAGTACCTAGCACCACAAACAAGGCATGACTCCTTAGTCTCCCACTTGCCTTTTCCACATCTGTAGCATACTTTTTCTTCTTCTTCTTCTTCTTTCTCTCTTTTGAAACCGCAACATACTCCGAAAAGTTAGACTCCTCCCCATCGACCTCTTTCTGCTCCAATCTATCTTCAGTATTAAAAGTTACCACTGGTGCTCTCCTAACTAATTGATTAGGAAGTTCATCCGGTGGGCCATTGTTGTAATGAGGAGAACCACAAGGCGAAGCCGAGGAAGAATCAGGCTGCTGCAATACAGAAACTACTGATTCTGTACTTGCTGATACCCTCGGACTTTGGACAGGAGAGCTCATGACATTGGCAATGCGAGAAACCGGAAGTGAGATCGGTTCGACAACCGGAGGCCCTGCATTAGCATCGCTTCTCTGTGATTCTGAAAAGGGTTCTGCTGTAGGTATCAGCCGAGGGTTCAGATCAACTGGTTCGATCCTAGGAACCTCATAAGCCACCGGCGGACCCTCGTACTCCATGGCAATAGAGTAATCAAGATTGGTAGCATCATCGGGCAGGGAGGCTCCTGGTGGAAGGATCTTCCTCACCACTTCCTTCCAGTTTTCTCCTTCCTTCTGATCCATTACTCCACAAACTAAACCAAACACCACATCCCAACTATGATGTCCAGAGCAGAAAAACCAACAAAAGTATTTCTACGCACGAACAAGATATCGCCACCACAATAAAAGGACCAAATGCCTTGCAAAGTCCTAAAACATTTAGGAGAAAGTAGCTGCCACAAAACTACTCTTCATTATGCTCAGCTCGGCATTCGCTGATGAGGGTCACAACTAAAATCTTGAGATAATCATGAAGCAAGCCGCAATCAGACCAGTCAATCATAAAAGCTCACCCGCTTTGAAAGCCTTCGAATTTGAACAAATCAAATCACGAACCACACACGCAGGAGCTCGTGCCAAACCCAGAAATTTTCAACCTTTCTCAGTCCAACATGACCTTCTTCGCTAAGCCCACACACCCATAAACAAAAGCCAGAAAACACCGGCCTCAAACCTGAAAATGACATTTCCCGAGATTAACAACGCCGAAGAAAAGTCAAATTCATACCGGAAACGACAGCGAGAGACTTCAAGCACGAAATCCTATCCCACACATAAAAAACCCATAGATGCAAAGTATTCAGTGATTAGAACGACAAGTTTGACGCGTCCGAGTGAAGATCACATTTTTTTCAACTTCTTAAACAGTCCGGGCGTTGAAAAGAACTTAAAGAAAAAACGCAAGAGCAGAATCGTAAACGGCGGAAGCGAGATGGGACCGAAGACCCACCACTCGAAAAAGGCGGAACAAGAGAATTTCGAACAAAAGATGCTTCGCTTACTATTAAGCGTCTTTCCTCCCTCGAAAGAATAATCAAGAAAGAAAAGGGTACATGGGAAAAAATGCCCTTTCGAGGAAAGGCGAAAGCTTTCGACTCTAGAGAGAGAGAGAGAGTACCCGAGTGGAAAGGGACAAAGCGGGAGAGCGAATCGGAGCTCGAAAAATCACATCACGCACGACCCACGAATCCTAGTAAGAGAAAAAGAAGCGGGTTCTTCTTGCTTTCTGCGACTGTGCAAGCAGCTTCCTCAGAGGGTTAGAGTGAGAGAGAAAGAGAGAGAGAGAGGGAGAGCTTTTTGAGCTCGGTAAAGCAAGAGCAGGGAGCTGGTGCTTGGTGCGGTGCAACAAAAGCAGAGCGCACACGCGCACACGTCCACCACCGGACCTATCGGAGAGCTTAGTGGGTTCAGTGCAGGAACCCACCAATCAACATGAACAGAGCTTCATTCCAGAGAGAGAGAGAGAGAGAGATAGAGAGGGAGGCAGGTGGGGTCCACGGCTTGGAGCCCATCAAAGATACAAGTTGAATTGGAGCAGTGATGATGATGATGAGGAGGGGAGAGAGAGAAACCAGCTCGCGACCAAGATATGCTGTTTTTTTTTCCTTTCTCTAGAGGTAATATGTTGGAACGTTGGAAGAAAGGGAAAGGTCTTTCTGTTCTTGGGGAATCCATCCTGGGACATCATCAGTCATCATAGAACGTAGGACCCTTAATAAATGAATCCTATATCCATACCATCCGAAGTGTTTCAAGAATTGAGAAAGACATGTGAAAGGGAGTAATTGTGTATATTTCGATAAATCATAACGATGATCGCATCAATTTATGTATAGATTTTTATGAATGACTAAATAAGATAACATATTAATCAAGATATATGCAATTGTAATAGGTATTCATATAATTTAAGATATATAGAAAATCATCAGAATTATCATAAATATCTTTAATACTAAGTGTATTTGGTTCATCATCTTTTAATGAACTACCTCTTTTATGTCGTCAGTTTCATAAATCATAAATGTTGTGCAATTCTTATGCTCATGATATTTTTTAACTTTTTCTTATGTTTATGTTGCATCTTAAGCACTTAGATGCACACATTTTATTTTCATTCCCCTCCCTTTTTTTTTCTCAATAAGCTTTTCAAGTCTGAGTACTTGTCAAAGTTTTGTTTGGCTTAATCAAATGCTTGACCTACATAGGCTTGCCGCAAACTCAAAAAGAATTGCATCGGGTTTGAGTAATATACACTGTTAAAAAGATCCATAGCAAGTTTAGAAATAGACAAAAAAAAGACCTATTTACACACAATTCTAATGATTAGGAGTCATTGCCTAATTTTTGAACGTCATTGTCAAGACAAGTTACAAGATGGAAAGTTAGGTCAAAAAAATGAATGGATAGAAAGTTTCGATATCAAATTTTACATCAAAAAGAAGTTATGAAAGAAGCTATCAAATCGAAAGTCAGGGTGATGAAATTGCAAATTGGAAAGTATGAGACTATACTTGAAAATAAATTCTAATATTATTTAGATTCGTTATAGTATAAACATATGTAGCTATCTATATAAGTATACATAAACAGTTTCCAATTCCAGAGTCATCCTAAACATCACCCCCACAGTGCAGCAAACCCACAGTAGATCTGCACGAACTTGCGGTACAGAGAGAGAGATAGAGAGAGGTGAGATATTATACTTCTGATATAAATCACAAGTTGAATGTTTCTTCTTCAAGCCGGCATCAATCGAAGACCGCTGGATCATTTCACCAATCAAGGGCCACCAGTGGCTGCTCTGATGTACGACCGTGATAAATGCTGTTTGGGCTCCACAGCAGTCCTCTCCATACCTAAGCTTTTGGGAGACTGACCCTGTTAGTGTTGCTATAGTTGATATTATTGCGGCATCAATCGAAGACCGCTGGATCATTTCAATCAAGGGCCACCAGTGGCTGCTCTGATGTACGACCGATGGGCCACAGTCCTCTCCAGATCTATTAACGTTAGTGTTGCAGTTGAATTATTGCTCTCGTTTCCTACCGATGGGCCACAGCAGATTGTGTCCTTTTTTATTAGTTTTTCCTTTGACTATTATGATGGGTGGTCTTGTTCACCAAACTCACTTGTCCCAGTTGGGTACTGTTGTTGCCGTTGTTGGGGCCTGCTGCCAACGCTGCCTTGAATCTAAACCCCAACATCTATTTAGGACAGGAGACCCAGGTGTTGCTTTCTCGGACACTTTTGCAGGCCTAGCTAGAAAGGTACTCAAAGAAAGACATGGGGCAAAGGACAGAAGAGCTTTGGGAGGAAGGAAGGGGTTTTGATTGTTCATGACGGAGTTGTAATCTATGGATCAAATCTTGGGACGGTGGAGAATATGACAGTCATGCCCTCATGGTTTTCTTGGTATTTCAAACTTGGCATGTGCAACAAAACAAAAAAAAAAATGTTGGGTGCCCCGCATGCTGTAATCACATTCATAAGAAGATTTATTGTGTTTTGACCTTAAGGCTAGTGCCTTCATTATTGCCTTGGTCAACATGCGAATCACGTGTTTAGAGATGCCAAACCAACTTGATGTCAATATCATATCTCTCGCAAGGGAACGAGAAAGTCATATAAATAAAGCAGATCGACAGTCTTGACCGGTCTTACAAAAAATTAGATTGTCCAACGGTTAGGTCGGGTCAGTTTCACGCGCCAATTTAAAAAACAACACTTTAGAAACCTAAAAACTTTGAATGGAAGTCCGGGTTCATGCGGGCCTAGGTAACAACTTTTTCCTCATAGCAGCCTCCGTTAGGCCCATCTGTGACATGAGCCCACCCTTTGCAAACGTTGGAGATCTAGCAAAGTGGCAAAGCACATTATCAAGTTCAGTCAGAAGTAACAACTGCTGTTACTCATTTTATCCACTGTGAAGCTCTTTCAGACGCTGCTTGATGTCGCTAATCCTGTGAAGTTGGCCTCGTAGTCTCGGTGCTGCACACGAGCTCTCCTGAGCTCCGCCCGTTCGATTGCATTGGCCTCGAGCGGGATCCCTCATGATCCAATGGTCGATGTAGCCTCAGCTCACATGTAGCGAGCGCATGTGAGTATTGCTCAGATGAAGCTGTGGGTGTTATGCCATGGTCTTATCTTGCAGACATAATTGCAGGGCTCACAGAAGTAGAAATGGTCAAGAGCTTCAATCATTTTTGCGGTAAAAAGTGATCGATATGCTTAAGGGGTGAGTCTGCCAAGTTTAAATTAAAGCCCACATGGGCCCGTTTAGTTTGGCTTATGAGGAATGCATTTGTAAAAATGCAAATACTTTAAATGAATGAGGTTTTCCAAAATACGAATAACGTTTGGTAAAATTTGTATTGAGAAATAACTTTGGCCAAAATATTGTTCGGTAAAACTTGCATTTGTAAACAAAAAAAAAAAAAATGCCGAGGTCGGGCAACCTCAGGCGACAGTCTTCGGCGCGCGCGACCCCTTGGCTAGTGGTCGTTGGCCTCCGATCGGCTTCTCCACTAGAGAAGATGAACAGTAACCGGAACTTGCATTCTGAAAATGCAAGTTCTCAAAGCACCTCTAAACCTACTTTGAACTAAGGGCGCTTAGAGTCTTTTGGTGATATAATTGTATCTTGTACCAAATGTATTTACATTTGGCCAAGGGACTTTAGGGTCCCAAAACCCATTTCCAAAGTCGAACCAAACGGGACCCATCTCACGTTGAATGCTGGACCATGGATCCGTTGGCATGGCAAGATTTTACAGGTCCAGATGTTGAGAGGAGGAATCTGATGCAGACATCCCCTCCAAAACGTTATCCTATCCACAAATTATCTTCTTTTCTTATGGGCCCTGACACAATCTCACGGCTCCAATCATCCAGCAATCTCATGGATGAGAAATTCCAACCCCAATCTTGGAAATAATTTCCATATAGTGCTCAACAGGGAAAAGGAAGAAGTTTCTCACTTCATTGCACAACATCAGCTCACTTCTCCTTTTGTCTTTGAAATCTGAATCCATTCTCAAGTCATTCTTTCGGTCACTCTTTCAACACCCATAGCCATTTTCACTGTGACTCAGGAGTTTGGCCGCCATGGCCTATTTTCTTCTTCTTCGTGTCTTTTCTCACCTTCTTCATTCATATCTTGATGTTTCTCGTTTAAACTCTCGCGTTTTATGATGATGTGGATGGATCAGGATGATTAGGAGACAAGTCCAGCACACCAATGTCTTGATTACACCAAGAGATCATCTCCAACCCACCCATGTCTTGATTCCACCAAGAAATCATCAACAAATACCCGAGTTCAATCTCCAGTTGAAGGAGCAAGAGTGCTTGTCATCGTTGAAGAGATGTAAGAACATGGAAGAATTTAAGCAGGCACATGCACAAATCCTGAAGTGGGGATTGTTCTGGAACTCTTTCTGTGCAAGCAATCTTGTGGCCACTTGTGCTCTTTCGGTTTGGGGAAGCATGGCGTACGCCTGCTCAATCTTTTGCCAAATATGCAAACCGGGTACTTTCCAATTCAATACAATGATGAGAGGGCATGTTAAGGATATGAATTATGAAGAAGCTGTACTTGTTTATGCTGATATGCTTGAGAGAGGGATTGAGCCTGATAATTTCACATTCCCTGCTCTGCTGAAGGCAGGTGCCCTGTTAAGGGCACTTGATGAGGGAATGCAAATTCATGGACAGATCCTAAAACTTGGGCTTCATGATGACCTTTATGTGCAAAACAGTTTGATCAACTTATATGGGAAGTGCAAGAAGATAGAATTATCATATGTGGTTTTCGAAACTATGGATCAGAAGAGTGTTTCTTCTTGGAGTGCAATTATAGCAGCAAATGCTAGCTCGGGGCTATGGTCCAAGTGCTTAACGCTCTTTGGCGACATGATCAGTGAAGGTTTTGGGGAGCCTGAAGAGAGCATTTTGGTGAATGTGGTCTGTGCTTGTGCTCACTTGGGTGCACTGCAGTTAGGAAAATGTGCGCATGGTTCGTTGCTGAGGAACATAAGCTCGCTCAATGTAATTGTACAGACTTCCTTAATAAACATGTATGCTAAATGTGGGGCCATACAAGAAGCAGTGAGCCTCTTCAAGAAGATGCCAGACAAAAATCAATTAAGCTATAGTGCCGCAATCTCAGGTCTAGCAATGCATGGCCAGGGCCAAGAGGCGCTGAAACTTTTCTCAGACATGCTCAGGGAAGGCCTGGAGCCAGATGCTGTGATCTATGTAGGAGTTTTGAGCGCTTGTAGTCATTGCGGCCTTGTAGACGAGGGTCTCCAATTTTTCGAGCAGATGAAATCTGAATATGGGGTCGAACCGACCATTCAGCACTACGGCTGCATGATGGACCTGCTTGGTCGAGCAGGGTTGCTCATTGAAGCCTATGACCTCATAAAGAATATGCCCATGAAGGCAAATGATGTTGTGTGGCGAAGCCTTCTAAGTGCTTGCAAAGTTCATCAAAACTTGGAAATAGGAGAAATCGCGGCCAACGAACTACTCCAATCAAACTCGAAGAATCCTGGCGACTATCTGTTACTGTCGTACATGTATGCAAGAACCGGGAGGTGGGAAGATGTTTCTCAGGTCAGAACAGAGTTGGCCGATAAGGGGATTTCTCAGGCACCGGGATTTAGCTCAGTTGAGGTGCAGAGGAAGATATACAGATTTTTCTCGCAAGATGTGAAGTGGCCGCATCACGAAGGCATTAGCGACATGATTCACCAAATGGAGTGGCAGCTGAAATTTGAAGGGTATGTCCCAGACACTTCGCAAGTTTTGCTTAATGTCCAAGAAGAAGAGAAGAGGCAGAGACTGAGAGGTCACAGCCAGAAGTTAGCAATAGCTTTTGCCCTGTTAAATACATCTCGAGGTTCTCCAATCAGAGTCACCAGAAACCTCAGGATGTGTAGTGACTGTCACACTTACACAAAGTACATCTCATTGATATATGAAAGGGAAATTACTGTAAGGGATCGAAACCGGTTCCACCATTTTAGAGATGGAACGTGCTCTTGTAATGACTTCTGGTGAGTTATAATTGACGTGGAAGTTCTGATCTCCAGGTACATTAAATTACATTATTAGGAATAGCATCTATTGAGAAATCGTCTAGCATATAATTTCTCGATCTTAGTGGGAGATATAACATTCTAACATGGTTGAAATAGAAAAATACAGGGACAAAGTGAAGTGAAAGTGGGGACATCATGGGGAGTTCAAATTATTATTTAGATTGCCTCTTTTCGGCTGTCTTGATTCTTTAAACTCACATAAAGAACATTATGCAAACTATCTTCTTCCTTGTCCTGCGTACTCAATTTTATAAATGACAAAAGGGAGGAAAAAGATTCATTCGAACAGCCAAATACTATAGCCTGGAAATCTAGATTGCCTCTAACTGTAGGCTTATGCAAAGTCTCTGGCTAATGAGAACCATACATGCTCATCACTGGAACTACAATTTTCCTAATATATCCAAAGGGATGCATCATGGCGTACATACTCTTAACCATTTAGTTTTTCCTAGAGCAGAAATATAAGTCAAAACAACGGATAGCAGTACAGATGAAAAGGATACTAGCGATGGTCTCGAAAATGATGAAACAATAAACTTTTTTTTTTTTAATTATTGCTTTTGCCAGTCAAATATGTCTTAAACATTAAGATTATTCATCTACATCGAAATACAATTCTTGCTTCCAACCCAAGATATCGAAACACAATAGCCATTAGCTTTTTGAATGACAATTGTAATTCCAGCATAGAAGAAAGGGAAAAAGAAAAAGACGGGCTACTCAATGCGAACAGAAGAAACATTTGATGTAATTTCTGCAGTTCTTGGGTCACCTGCTTCTAATGATACTCCCCTAGGATCTTCCCTGACTAATAAAGCCAAGACATTGTGCGAACTCCATGCATTGACAAGATTTTGGTTAGAATCTCCTAAAGTAATGGCAAAGATTGCATCAAACCCGCCTGCTCCAGGAACCCCAGCCAGCAAAACTCCTTCCATGGCCATAGTAGCATCTAAAAGCTGAGTCTGTGATTCAGGTTCTATCTGTAAACCAAAAAAGGAAGCAATTTTGTAAGTGATCGAGAAACATGAGCGGAGGATCAAATCAGAAATTTTTAAATTTTTTCTTGGAGAAGAATCTAAACCATCCAATGACAAATTTTCTTGGGAAACATGATCGCAAGTTTACAACAGTGGGGCAGCAATATTTAGTACGTTGTAAAAAGCAGTGTTTCATTCATTCCTCCTCAGACGAAGAATCAAATGTCAACAAATTATGAATAAATAACACCATCTAAAGGCAACATCTTTCTTTAGATATATGCAAGATAATTTAAACGGTAGTAATCAAAATAAATAGGGTTGGACATGAGGAAATATGGGCACGAAACACATTCTCTTCATTTTGGAGCTACCATAAATCCTTTTTCAACTGTTAAGCATGCATAGGACAGAAAAAGTTTGACATCCTACTAAAAGGTTTTATTCTTTGGTATAGACAGTACGATGCATAATCAGCAAAGAAATATACCATCCACATGAGGTGCTAATTACTGCAGTGTCATCCAAAATTTCCAAACGCAAGTACATATCCATAATCTTAGTAACAACAGCAGAAATTATTAACATACGCATATATGATTGATTTTGCCAACGTTATATGATATTCAGTGACAGAGAGAACCTACAGGAACACCAGCAGCCTGACCCATCAACCGCATAAGATTCCTGATCCCAAGCATAGCATCTCTTGCTCCCAACAGAGCTTTGACGACAGCTTCTTCTCTTGGCTCAGTTCCAAGTTCTATCCACTGTTTGTAAAGCTTGTCAGATCGTGTTGACACCAGCGATATGAGGAAATAATATAGAAGAAAGATCTCTATTTAACAAAGAAAAGCTTGAGCAGCATAAAATATTCTTCTTCTGAACAAGAGAACGAGGTCTCATGTTGCCTGCACAAATATCCTTAACTCACTGCAGAAAATGTTCCTTCTAAAGATGGCTTCCCTTTATATTAGATGGCCTAAATTTTGTTGGGTAAATGACTAGCAAGTTAGCATTCAAAACCAAAAAATCTGTTTAATTTTGGAAAGCATTAGGACAAAATATTAGACATTTGAACACTAATGAAGTTCATGTCACCTATGCTTATGCCCAAGGATAAATCCCTGTATGAAGTTTATATCTCTAGAATACAGTGCCCGTAAAATGTGGGGAAAGCACAAGATTGTTCTGACATCTTAACAAGATGACACCCACTCTATAATACACAAGTGCCTTACTCCTGCTCTCTTCAAAGGCTCACAAAAATACTTGGAAGGCCATAGAGCTTCCCAGGAAGAAAACAAATAAAATCATACAGACATTACACACAAGATATTTACAGGATACTGGTGAGTCCACAATTCTACTTCTCCTATTTAGTGCAAGCTAAAGTTCTACTGACCACCTCATACCACCACAGTCTATAATCTGTAACTCATATTTCCATAAATACTTCAAATCTTATGAGAAAAAGCGTCCTGCACCATGATCGGTTGGATTCCCAGGACTAAAAAGCTGGCAAAATTGCAGCACATAAAGTTGAGATATTGCAGGGAAGATAAAAGCTTTTCTCATCATCCACAAAAAGAAGCATAAACAAAATTTACTCTCTTCCTTAAAAAAGCCTCCTGTAATAAAGGATACCAAATACAACAAAGATCGGGCACACTCTAAATGCCGGACGAATGACTAGTCATCAATAATTCAAAAAAAAGAAAATTAAAAGCGATTTTTCACCAAATTTCTTAGAAAACATCACATAGGTAGATCATATTTGTCATCAATTTCACCTCAAGAGAGGGAAATCTGGCTCAGAAAAGTACCTTGTCTGCCTTAAGTGGGCTGCATCTGTCTATAGTATGTTTATATACGTCCCAATTTTCCTCTGCTAATTTGCTCAACAAGTTAAACTGTCTCTCCAGAGTTGAATTCGATTCTGACAACTTTGTCCATGTCTCTCGGGCATTCTGGGGATCAGATTTTTGCCACTTCTTCACAGCTCCTACCATGGATGGGGTGGACGAACCTCCTGTTCCTGGTTCTCCGAGCAACTAGTAGAAAGAAAATAGTGAAGGGTAAAGCTTTCCAAACATATCCATAATTTGTTTCTTGCTTTCCAGTGGGTAGTTATTCATGCTGTCAAGTCTCAACACAACCCATTCCATTAACAATGCAAGAAGTAGTACAGAAAAGGTCACAACACATGCCTGGCAAATTGAAGCCCAAGGCACAGTTTAAAAGTGTTACCAATTTTTACAATTGGCTTGTAAATTTTGAAGAAATCAGGGCAACAAATTTCGGTAACTGTTATATGGCATTTGGCAACAGATTTAATTCTCACCTATCCATCTTCTGTTTAATGTGAAAGCACTGGACTATCATTAGCATCAAATGGAGAAGGAGAGAATGCTTACAAGTGACATTAATGGCGGCAAGGAGAACTTGGTCCTCTCATGGTCCCATTTTCCATTCAAGATGTCAACAATGACATCATCTAGAGGCATTCCTTTGATAGCAACCTGGCACTCAATAAAAAAATTGTCTAAAATGAAAACATGAAGTTCATGACATCCTTCATGCACATGTCATAGAGCATTATGATATGTTATAATTCATATGGAGTCCCAATTTACTTATCCAAGTAATGCAAAGACCATTTGGCTAAATAAAAAAAAAAAAAGGAATGCAGAGACTAATGGAAAACTAACCTTTTTACCTCCATATGCAAATTGTGTGCTTCAGTAATACAATTTGAGAATTGTGAAAAAAAGACCATAGAATGTATAACCGAACCTTGGACATACACAATCAGGCAACCCTTGTTCTCAAAAAGATACATCAATGTAAGGCAACACGTGCCCAGTTGACCCACACAAACAAGCAAGTCCAACTATCAGAAAGCCTAATTCAGGATATCATTTAATCAGAATAAACTAAATATTCTGATTCACTTTGAAATATTGCAACCAACATTAAGGATGTTAATATAACTTATTCAACCATCTGAAGCTGAAGAGCCATTCAAGAACAAGTTTAGTTGAAGACATTACAATCTTACACCGTTCTACTATAGGCAATCAATAACACCTAAACTCAGCCTATACATGCAAACATTATGATCTGCACCCAATATATCAGCTGCAAAATTGAATCATGTCTCTAAACCTATTACCATGCATATTTATAAGAATTGGATTGGTGAAGAAGTTGTTCTGGCCATCAAATGGAACAGAATGTTAAGAATCCATTTATGTTGCATAAATCATAATAAAAGCAAGGAGAAACAAAGTGACTTCACCACTTTTTAAGTGCAGGAACCTTATGAGACATTCACCTCTTCATCAACCTATATAAGCTTTGATATCTAAAAATCAATTGTAATACTTATGCACATGTTATAGACTGAAAGTATAAGCGAATGTGGCAGTTATTCACCAGGAAGCCAACTTTCTTCTCGACGCATAGTCTCAAAAATTTAGGTTCAGGTAACTTTTCAATGTGAGACTCAAAAGTTTGGTAAATCAATCTCATATGCTAAACCACTGGGAAGCCCATGCTAACTTTTCTACAGCTGCAGAAGATGACAACAAATAAACAAATCCTCTAGCTTTATCCTCTGAACATCAATATAGTTGGACTTAAAAAACAAAAATGTGATTTTATTCCTCCGTAGGCCTTGACTGGCAATCAAATGAACCAACATCTTATCTATTTTCTAGGTTATTGGCATGAGGGAGGCAAGGCCAATATGAGGCGAGGGAGGGATACCTGAGCAGAAGAAAGCACATCTGGTGAAAACCGGACATAGCGCTGACTCCCATATACTGCAGAGCTGACATCAAAACCACTGCCAACTTTCCCTTGAGCTATGCAGTGTGCACTTTGGGCGATCATATGCACAACATCAAGGTCCGAGGAATCCGTCAACAAGTGAGAAAGGTTAACAGCACCAAAGTAATGAAGTAAAGCAGCAACCACAGCAGAAGTCATGGCTGCAGAAGAACCAAGTCCAGTTTTTGCAACTTCTGGTTTACATTCTCCATCTGAGTTCTCTGCATTGAAGGTAATTGACGCAAAAGGAGGAAGAGCAGCTAATGACTCCGGTGCCAAAGGTAATCCTCGAGCTTCAATCTAATATAAGAATAGATTCCAATCATGTTCTCGAGTCATAAAAGAGAACTGAACCCAAAAATAGAACTTTAGAACAAAATCTTATAAAGTATCTATGTATATGTTCCCCAAATTCTCATTTTTTGGATGCAAATGCTGTCGGGCCTCAAAGAAATCCATCAAATGCTTAAAGAAAAATTCATCTAAATTTTACAAGAACAAACAATCTGCCAGCATCCAAAGCATTGCTGGGACATCAAATGAAAGAAAAATGAAGTTAAAGCAACCATAGATGTATTTTATTACCTGATTCCGGTATGAGTAGAAGTCATTGCAGCCTATTATTGTAATATCAAGCCCTGCAAAACTAACAATAGACATTATTAAAATGTCAAACTTCCATCTGCAAAAGGCATACAGGCATATGCGCATCGAACAGTACCTTGCAACAGTAGTTTGTGAAGCTTGTCTTTTTTGTTCTTGTCAAATTTTGCATGTGCAGCTGCCACAGCGTACTGCACAGCGTGTTCCACAAACGGGTTCCCAGAGTCACTGAGATTTCAAGCAGCTGAGTTATACTCTGTTTAATAATATCCCTATACACAGTTCGCTCATCCTAAAAGTTATTAAAAACAGAATCTTTAGTTTTGTCTCTAAATGATATAAAAGGTGATAAAAATCTACCTTGAAGAGACCGTCTGGAGAGTCAGATTCTTCAACGACAACTTGTAATTGCTTTGTCTAGACAACTGAGGAGATGTTAACTTGACATCTGTCCATACCTGGAAGAAGATGCAATTGTTCAACTTCATGCAAGAAAACTTTTACAGGGGAATGAATGATCTAATCTAATGGACTCTGCTGGATTCTACAAAATCCCTGAAACATTCTTAGATCAAATCTAAAGACCCTTTGCATTACAATTATTGCTGGAAGGTCTTGTGGCAGATTCTAGTGAGAAAGACTCTATCCATAACATCAGCTGATCAGGACACCTTGCCAATATGGCCTAGGTGCATCTCACTCCAGCACTTCAGAATCAACAAAGCAGTTCCGTTCAAAACTTGAGTCTCCAGTAGATGATTCCCACCACTAGTGTATCGAAATGGACAAACCTTAATTTTAAGGAATTGCTAACAAAAATTTAAAGTGCCTCAGAAGATTAAAGAAATATTTGTTGATGGAAATAGAATAACTTGCAACAGGTTCACAATAGAAAGCTCAAATGACTAATTCTATTTATTCAAAAAAAAATATTTTCCAAAAGAATATTCAAGCAACAGAAACAGCAGCAATCAAACATTAACAGATAAGAGTTCTGAAATCACGCACCCATGCCCAGCTGTCGGGTTTGATTTCTTCGCAGAGAGGTTTCACAATTGCATAGAATCGAGCATTCGTGCTAAGAACAATCCCTGCATTTGGCCTCTCCAAAACAAGATACCCGCCGGTCATCAAGACCTTCCCAGGAGCTGACGCAACACTGATTACCACATATCAAAATATCAGAATCAAGCATCAATCCCTCCTTGAAAATGAAGCTTCTAGTGTGATTCATGAACGATTACCGTCCACATAGTCAAACCCAACATTATATTATTCATTGACCCGCAAAACAAGAAAACATCATATGAAGCAGACAAAAGAAAGTATACAACTTTCCATTGAATGGCAAACAAGAAACAATTTCAGACAAAAACCCACTATCCAAAAGTCGATCTTTCTTCGAGTTCTTAGCTTTTCATCACCAAATCAAAGCGGAACCAGCATAAGCAACCGAGGTCCGCAGATGGGTATAATTCAGCAAACCCAATAACAGCTAGGATCAAATCAAATCAGATGGGGACTCAAGAGCTCTTACACTGCCATTGTCCTCTTCCTCCGCCTCTCCTCCTCTCCTCCTCTCCCTCTCTCGCTCTGCCGCTCTGAGGAACTTCTTGAAGCGGAGTTTCCCAAGCGAATGCCACTCCCCCCTGCAGCTAACTGCAATTAAAGCACGAAACTTTACCTCTTCACAGCCGGGCCCAGGACACCAACCCACAGAGTGATATAGAGAGAGACCACCTACGAGATGAGATCCGTTGACGCTCGATGTTGTCAGCGAAGGCGACGGTTGATTGGTATGATTCCTTGACAAGAATTTCGGTGCTGAACGCTCGTACACACCGGGCTACCTACCATCTCTGTTCTTGTTCTGCATGTGAATTAATATGCCTCCTTTTGGCCTCATCTTTCTCCTATTTCTTTAAATCTATGTCGAAATTGCCAAGTGGATTTCTTTACTTGGCATGACCATGGATCCATTATTTCTTTAATGTCATAAAAAAAAAAATTCAAGTTAAGTTTGAACATTGGGCTTTTCTATTTTGGACAATTGTTTGATATAAGATTTGTTACGGTAACTTCAACCGTAAAAGAAACGAGCGATTTCTAAATAAGGTTTGATGTGCATCGTCAAATTACAACAGTTTATAGTTTCTTAAAATATAAATTATTAAATTAAAATTCGTTCATAAGTATATTGAAGGTTTTAAAAATAATTATTTATATTGTTTAAAATAATTAATTAATAAAAAAGTTTGTGCCTTGGTACCACATAAATGCCGAATATTTCTGGTCCGGTAGCACTAATAAAAATGCAAGAGTCCTCTAGCCAAAGTTGACCGAGGGATCTCTCCCAGCGGTTGTTTTTTGACTTGGATCTCCGTTCACCTTTTTTGAATTTCTCTGTCTTTTCTTTCTCATTCTTTAATACTTGGGAGAAATCGCCATGTCCATAGCCAATTTGGGCAGGCAATAGCTGGTATGTGGTCACCATCATTGTATGCTCGCACGCATTAGTTACACTCACACAAATTCCATCCAATTTAATGACGCAAATAATGTGGAACTATGAATAATTTTTGTCACTCTCTCGTGATCAGATGTGATATTTTGCTTCCATATGACAAAGAGTCGAGCAACGATAACATGAAATACAAGACCCGAATCAAGGTTTTTATAGGAGTGGCATGAAGGTTGCTGTCTCCGTTATACCTCCTTGTTGGACATAGGATCGAACAACCGCACCTATCAGGGGTCTCGACTCGACCATGTTTCCTAGTTGGAATCAAAGATGGATATTAGCACTTGCAAAAACTCTAGAGGAGATTAAATAGAGATGAACTCTTGATCCTTATCTTCTTAAGATTCTTAGTTCTCCCATTATTCTTATAGTTGCATCATAGCAACCTGAAAAGCATGATCAAAACTTACGCACTAAATTTATATTCAAAAGAACAAACACATATATACTTACTTAACAATTATAAAATATGTGTATAAGATATCTTAAAACTTATTATAAATGTATAACCAAGTCCTAAAATTTTTAGACGGCGCAACCGAATCTTCAAATTTGCCATATTTATGCGGTCAAGCCACTTCATTAATTTCGTCTAATTTGGCTAATAACTTCAAAACATCATCTTTGCAAATTTCGTTCTTTGGGGCCCTCTGTTTGCACAGTTTGTGGGCTCATTGGGCCTGTCCACAAGTCTTTTAAACTCGGAGAGCCCGGACGGCCCAAATCCAAGCCCAGTCCCAGGGTCAACGAATTTCGCTTGACTCTCTCCTTCCTCTTCCTTCCGCCTCTTCTGCGGTGCTCCAGCAGCCGGATCGACGGAAGCTTTGCGTCGAACGACATTGAAGCGCGATTCGAAGCAGGTACTCTCTCTCTCTCTCTCTCTCTCTCTCTCCGTCCTTCGCTCCGGATCCTCTCGCTCGCTCTCAATTCGATTCGATCGTCGTGTTCTGCGCGGTGGGTAGGCGGTGATTCGGGACATTTCGAGCTCGCTTTCGAGTATTTTCGATCACTCCGTCCTAGGTTGTCGATTCGGGCAAGAAGGAGTTGATCGGAGGTTTGATTTCGTCGGTTTTTGGCTCAACGCGAGGAGTCGGTTTGGGAAGACGAGAAGCGCGAAGCTGCGAGCTTGCGGCTCGTGGGTATGCAGGAAAGTGTCGAGCTTGCGGAGGAAATCTACGGGCGTTGCGAGGTTCCTATCTTCCGTGCGGTCCGCTCGGACCATCGGTGGCGGTGGCAGTGGCAGTGACGGTATTCTCCTTTACCTCCATCCGCTGATCGAAATGGAGGGGAAGAAGAGGGGAATTCCAGTGATTGATTAGGATTATCTCAGGTTGATTGGCGTTGTGCAAATTGATGAGCTTTTTCCGGTAGGGGACGAGCCTGATTGGTTCCGGTGGCATCCCCGAGTCTTTTGTAAATCTCAGAGCTTTGATGTGAGGGAAAGGGATGGAAGTGCGTCGAGCTCGCGATTCACGTTTACTTGTGTTCTGCTCAGCTGTGTACAAGTTCGTACTGAGTTCGAGCTTTGAGCTGTTCGAGCTGATTGAGAGTTGAGCCTTATGAGCTACTTTAGCCTTCTTTTAATCGTGGATATAGCTGGCGAGTTGGGAGCTATAAAAAGAAGATTTTTTTTTTTTTTTTTTTTGTGAAAGGAGAGAGAGGATCATTCGTGTTCTATCAAGATAACTTATCCTGAAGCTGTCCTTGATTTATGTGTTCCTCTACCGTCAGATCGCATCTAATGTTTTGATCTGGAGCAGTAATGCGGCATTATTTCATCGATTTTTATAATCTCGTTATTCTATATGAATCGCTTTAACAGAGACTTGTGATTTGATTCGAATATCCAGTTTGAAGTGGCCAAATAGATAGTTAAATATCGAAATTAGTTGTGTTATGCAATGTTCTAGGAATGATTATGCTAAAAAAGTAGCTGGAGCTAATCCTGTTCTTTTGTCAGGTTTGATGACAGATTTGCAACAAATATTGTCTCTCTGAATAGTGGAAGAGATGCAGACGCTGGGCAATTTCAAATTGCCTCCATTCTTCAATTACCCTCCTTATTTCACGTAATGACTTAAACTCCTTGCACTTCCTTTACTGATGGGAAGGTTAATGTTGTATCACTTATTCTTTTAGTTGTTAGGACGCACTTCTAGTAATTTAATTAGCATCAATAACCTGATATACAAGAGTCAATAGTTTTCTGAAACTATATGCAATGGTCATTATTGAGCCCTTCTATTTATCTATACATCATCTACCAAAGAGCACATTGTTTCGGCTTAGTTTATCAATGCTGAAGTGCAGCCTGTGTCACAACCAAAACCCTGGAAAGGGTTGCTTTTGGTCTGTGGCACTGTTTTAGGTCCCTGCTTCTATCAATACTCTGTTTTTCTGTTTCCAATGGAGTCGTAGGCAAGACAGGGCTTTTCCCTTGTTGTCTTTGAGGAAAAAAGTTATTGGTCTGGAAGATAACTTAGCCCCTTAAGAATTTTATGGTATGGCCGATGGGTATTTTTTTTAATGAGCATCGACAAGAAAATTTTGTCAGTTTGTGTGGTTAAATAGCTTCCAGTCTTTGTGGGCCAGCTGCCTGAATATGTTTTGATCAGCATTGAGACCATTTTTTAGCTCATGTCATAATCTTTAAAGTATCTTACATGTGCCCATTGAATTATTAGTGAGATTTTAGGATTCAAGGCATATAGCTTTGGCGTGACTAGTGGTTGTTTGCCTAAACTAGTTTCTTTTGAACTGTCTTCTTTAAGTGAAAGGGCAAGTGTGTACTGCAGCAGAATTAGTTTTCTATTTGGTGTGCGAATGCGTAAGCCATTCGAAACAAAAATGTCACAAATTGCCATCTCTGCCAGTGCACAATATCTGCATCTACTGCTTTTTTATCTGCTAGGTGTTGTCTAAAAAAGGTTGTTGATGCAAGTTGGCTGCAAATTATCTCAGTCAGCCATCCGCTTTTTCCTTTTTTCAAAAAGAAATAAAGTGTCAATGGTGCATATGAACAATTGCTTTAGCTGTACCTTCTTCAGCTTTACTGTAGTTAGCTGCAAATTATCTCATTCTGGCATCGATTGTTTTGGTAGTCTTCATAGTTCCATTGCCAAAATTTTTCATCTCCTTATCATTTATTAGTGGGAATTCATATGGCTCACAACTTGGCTGTACCTTCTTCAGCTTGCAGCCAGTAAGGGACACTCGAGAGAAGCAAGTGCAACTCTGGAAGGAACTGATCCTTGATTTCTGTAAAACGCAAAAGATATTTCTGATTGGATTGGAAGAAGATTTTCCACTTTTTTCAAATCCTGCGATTGAGAGTAAGGGCCTTTTCATCAATTTATGCGTTAAGTACTTCTTTTGCTTATTTCTGCGAACCTAGGGCTGTGTTACCTTGTGCTTTGCCAAGAGCATGCTGGCTGGCAGAAGGTACTTTTTTTTTTTTTTTTTTTTGTGGTCACAGCAGAAGGTACTTGAAAAGCAGGTATCATCACGAAAAAATTTCCGTGTCCTGGTGTTTAGTGTTGAGATTCCATTCTCTCTCTTATGGAACAAGGAATCTATGTATGCTAATCAGTAATTATCGTGTCCATCTGCCCCAATTCACTGGTTGATCACCCTTCATATCCTTGCCTTTTGTCCACCTGCCCATGTTTCTGAACAACACTAGGTCTGTCATCACTCCCAAACAATTTCATAGTTGGTCACAAATTAGTATGCGTGTATGTCCTGATGAGTCTACCAGTTCTTTGCACTGAATTGATTTCCTTATGCCATGCAATCTTTTTTAGCTATTGTATTGATTTGCACCTTCCCCTGTTCCTCTCACATTGTTGTTGGTCTGAGATCACTAATGCTTTGTCTACCTAACAACATACGTGTTTTTACTCTTGTCACTCTGATAGTGCAGGATCTCTTACTCATGAAGCAAGGGAAGCATTCCTTGCTGCCTTAGTTTCTGAAGGTGGGAGTAGTTCATAAATTATTTCTTTTCTGTTTTCTGTTTGGTTTAATGCTATATACTGATTTAGTAATATCATATTGTATGGGAGACCATTAATTACCTTCCTCATCTAGCAGGACGTGCAGAATGGTTGGACAAAGGGCATAGGAAGTGTCTCATTCTCTGGCACCGCATTCAAGACTGGGCTGATATCATATTAAATTTTGTGAGTTAGTCAGAGCTTCAGTACAATTTGAAGCTTGTTAAGTTAGGAGAAGTGCGCTCACCACCCTTGTTTGATTAGGTGAAAGATAATGGGTTGGAGGACTCTGTGACGACGGTTGAGGAAATACGTACTGGGCCTGAATCTCGGGGGACAGGTAAAGTACCTTTTGCATGTTCTAAAAGAAAATTCCAAGACTTGCACATTAGGTAAAACATAGTTGCTATTGAATTCGACTTGGAAGAAAAATGAGCTGTTTTTTTTCACTCCAAGTCCTGCGGTCAGATAATGCTAATCACAAGCTCTCCTGAAAAACTTCCTCTCTTTCTTGAAGTATTTCTCCTCTTATCCTCTCGTCTTGGTAGGAAGTATCATTCAAGCTTAAGTGGTTTGGCAACTCATTAGGGTCGGCACAACTTTTTTCATGCAACTTAAGTGGGGTTTCTTTTTTTCTGCTAGATCTTCAAGGCGTGGATCGCATCATCCTCATGCGAGCTTTGAAACTACTAGAACACAAGGGGAAGCTGGTGATTTTCAAGGGCACTTCTGCGGACGACGAAGGCATTAAATTCTCGAGTTAATGACGATGAATGTGTGCTCTTATTTGAACTTTTACCATCTGAAACGGCACATGTACTGTTCCTGGACGCCTTTATTCAATCTTTCTCCAGGTTGTTGAGTAAGAAAAACATTGTAGAATCTCCCTCCTGCTTGTGGACTGACTTAAGAATGTGTAAGGCAATATGGAGGAGTGTTAGGAAACTATGGAAGTGGTACCTCGATCCCCATCTCTTCCGTGGATCCGAAAAATGGCAATTGGAATTACATGCCAAGGTTTCTTGTCCTCATACTTGACATGGAAACCTTATCTGTCAATGCCGCGTGCTACCGATGAGTCAGAAAACTGCAACATAATTGCATGAAATGGTAATGGTTTGCAAAATAGGAACCTTAGTTTACAATGTGATTTATAAATAATTTGTGAATTGAGTTATGAATAGACACCGTCATGGGCTCGGAAGACCGATTATCGAGCTTTGACTACATTAAAAAGGTATTTTGGTAGACGGTAGAAAACTAAGTTAAACTATTTTGCAAAATCAATAATCTCCCGTTATGGTTAGTACCTCTTTTCTCATCCAAAAGTTGTTTCGACTTTCAAATTTTACTGTCCAAATTTTACAGTAATATAAATATGTCGAGACACTCGTAATAGTGCAAACATAGATGATTGACGATAATGTCACAATTACCCAACAATTACCCAATTCAAGAGTACTCAAGATAAAGATAATAACAAAGAAATCAAATAAAGATTTTGGATCATCTTGTTTGGAAAGTCATTAACCTTGGGTGAAGATTGAGAAATTAGGAAAAAGGTAATTATGTTGAACAAATTAAAAATTTAAGGAGCGTCTCATATATTGAACCAACTTTCGAGGTCATTTCGGTAATCATCCCCTTATATTTATTTCCTTCGACGCGATATTTACGAGGACATCTCCAGGTGCGCCTTCTTCTCTTTTCGACGCTCTCTGCATGCGGTTTCTAGCGAAGTAGCTGAGGAAGCATTCCCTTAGGGTTTGATCTTCTCTCGACGATGACGATCTCCCGCTCGCCGTCGGAAGGTTTTGTAGAACCTGCGCGTCCGCCGGCGACGGCGAGGGCGACGGCCGTGGGGCCTGCGTTCGGTAGTCGCCGGCGCGGATCGTTAGCTTTCTTGATGGCGGAGGAACTGGGGTTTAAACCCTTTCCGCCTGAAAGGATCGGGGGGGTTTGGTACCTTGATTTTGAGGGGGTTGTTACGGGGATGGCGAGTTTGGAACTGGAATGGGCTCCGACGATGCGACATTGTGGTACGAATGTTGTCGTTCGTTTGGTGTTCTAGTCCGGCTTCTGGGTTTTCAGTCATCATGCTTCTGGGCGAATTTTGTATGGTTGGAATTGAAGGAGATGGGAAAGGGAATCGTGGGTCGAGGGCTTTTGAGGTCAGTTTTGCATTCTCTGGATCGGTCGATTGTTCTTTATTTTTTATCCATGTTGTTGGTGATGGAGGAACTGAAATGCTTGGGAGTGCTGACTAAAGTGGACCATGGGGCTTTGATCATTGAGTTCAGTGATTGATTCTCTGTGCTTCTGTATAATAGCATGGATGAGACTGCAAGGAGTACTGTGGGTAGGCCACAGAAATCAGGTCCTCACTATAATCAGCTTCGAACAGCACCAACGAGCCGTGAAGTTTGCACTTACTGGTTTAGAAGGGGAGTGCAACCGGAATCCCCGCGGGTTTTTGCACGATGCATCTCTTCCACATAATGTTTACCATCGAGCTGCAAAGCAGTCAAGTTATATGCCAGAGGATTGCCCTGTGAAGGGCCCTGAATCTAGTCTGGTGAATTTGGCGAGTTCAACTTCTAGAGAGAGAGAGAGGTGATTCGTCAACAGATAAAAATTCTCAAAAGTCCCGAGACAAAGTATGCCATTACTGGATATCAGGCAACTGTGTGAAAGGCAATGCGAGTCCTTTCTTGCATTTGTGGTTTCACGGTGTTGATTTTGCCATGTTGCCATTTTGGTTCTCTTATATCCAAGACTATAGCTGGCGAACACTTAGTTGCATAACACTTAGTTGCATAGCTTGTTTTATTAAACTCCAATTTGTTTCTGTCTTGTACTAATTGAGATGTTGAAATATCATTGCCTGTCTCTGGCTTAAAAGTATGCCATTCTGGATATCGGGCAACTTTGTGAAGGGCAATGCATGTTCTAATTTCACGGTGTTGATTTTGCCCTGTTGGCTAAGCTTGAGGGGTATAAAAAGGTACTATTTACAGATTAGTTTCTGCCGTTTGCACAATGCAAGAAAGGACACGCATTGCCTTTCACACAGTTGCCTGATATCCAGTAATGGCATACTTTTTCTTGGGGCTTTTGAGGGTTTTTTCTGTTGACGAATCAGCTCTCTCTCTAGAAATTGAACTCGCTGAATTCACCTGACTAGATGCAGGGATCTTGGGTGTTTGTCGGCATGCCTAATGCTGTTAAGGTGAGTGGTTGCCTGAGTCTCCTTTGTCCTTTGTTATAATTTTCTTTGGCGAATATTGAATTAGTGAGCTAGCTTTAATTTATTGCATTCTCTTGTATCTCTTGTAGGTATGGATTGTAGGTATGGAATATCTAGAATGGTGCAAGCTATGATGTCAGTGGACCAGTTGGACAGGGCCATCCCTGGAAGTTGCTAATAACATGCTTTTTGGTGGAGCCCAGGTAATTTGTTATTAGAAAGAAGTTAATGTCAATTTAGTTGATTTATCTGCTGAAATTTTTTCTAGTCTATTTCTTTAGAATCTCGCTCTAAGTCATATAAAAGATGATGCTGAGTGTGAGGTTGGATTTTTGGTTTAGACCCGAAATTCTTTTTTTCTTCTTCTTTACGTCTGGCCCACCATCAATTAAATTGAATTAATATCACAAAAAATCACAAAAATTATACAATTATGAAATATGGAGTAAAATCTCAAATTGATACATCATTCAACTGTCACATATAATCAAATTTAGTAATTTGATAATAGGGTAAATTTATCATAAATATATTAATTTGGGATCAATATATTAAAGGTGAATCAATTTAAATTTTTTGATAGTAAAAAAAGTAGCTTTGATTAAATTTATTATAAGTGTATAACATTCGGATTTTTTTAGAATATTAATTTTATTTATTTTGGTTCTGGAAGGGCACAATTGTCTTTTCAACGGATTCTCTCTTCAATGCATTGTCTTTTCAGCCACTTGATTTTTCTTGATCTTATCATTAGGTGGGACAGAAGGACATGCAAAGTGGACGAATAGAAACATAACAAAATCTTATATCAGGTACTTTAATAAAAGGTTTGTCTAGTTCGAGGGGAGACGATTTGAATTATTGTGAATTAAGAAAACTCAACTCGCCAAAAATAAGAAAATCTACATTTATGTTTGGATTGTGCTAGATTTAAGTAAATCCTAATTTTGAACATTGGAGATTCTAATTAATTTTAATATTGTGATTGTGTGTCTCGATCAATGTTAGACTATTGTAACGTACAATGATTTGTCATGCAAATATTAAGGAAGAAGTTGGAACCATTTTTTTATCATATAAAAGAGAAGCGAATATGGTTGGAAAGGGCAATGAGGTACTCGACGTGCATGTGCTTGCATGGTATCTTGACGTATTACATTGATTATGAGATTACTCTTTTTATTATTTTGGGTAACATAAGATTTCTATGTTTTCAAATTCACGAATTTTTGAAAAAATGAAACTTACCTTGTTAGATTGATTCCTTCATAAAAGCGTGAGCTCGATATAAATAAATTAAGCAAATTATAAGATAGTCTCTTTATCATTAAACGGAAAAGACTTCATGCTTAGATCATCCATACAAAATTTGAAAATGCATTTTACCTAATTTGTGAAGTTAACATGGTACTATGTAGATACTGCCTTTTCAGGCTTTCTCGTTTAGAGAAGGACACGAGTCCGCGCTGACTTTGGCTGGTAAAGAATTTGGTTCGCGAGGTGTCCAGATTCATCGTGCACGCCTCTCTTTCTTCTTGCTTGTTCCACGCCCATAACACTATAAGTCTATAACAGTCCTGATAGCATCAAGGATAATCCTACATCGTGAGATTTGTTCATCGATTGGTTTTAACTTGCTATTCTCTCACCCTTCATCAATTGGTAACATAAATATCATCTTTGCAGACTTTAACAAGTAATCTGCCAAGTAAACCTCATCTCAATTCCGAGGAAATCTTCGAGGACATATAAAATATTTGATTTCAGAAAAATGAGCATCAACTTTGGTTTGGCTTTATATGCTCCATTGCAATAATAGAAAAGGAAAATTATACTTTTCATCCTTTATTTTTGCCGATTCTCTAATTAAGGGTGCGTTTGGTTCAGCATTTTAAAGCAGTTTAGCCTAAAGGACTTTAGGCAAATGCAAAGGCCGTTTGGTAAACTATACTTTGAGAAGCAACTTTGAAAGAAATGCCCTTTGGTAGAAAACACATTTGAAAAGCTCTTTGGGTGATTAATATTAGTTTTTTTTTTAATTTTTATTTGCTTAAAATTGAAAAAAAAAATGATGTATGCAACTTTTTAAATACAGATTTTGACAATAATGCTAAAAAAAATCAAATATATAAATAATTAAAAAAACCAAAATATATTTAATTTTTTTAGCATTTATATATATTTGACTTTTTTAGCATTATTTTGGCATTTAAAACAATAATAACGAGAGCAAAATCAGAAATTTGAAGAATGAGTGAAGATAGTTTTGTAAAAAAAAAATAAGTTCAGCATTTGGCCAAATGCTGAAAGCTCAAAGCTAGTCCCTACTAGCATTGGGCTTTCAGCTTTCCCAATACTAATTTTCACTTGAAAGCTACTTCAAAATGATTACCAAACAGTCCAACATTTCCTCAATGGGCTCAATGGGCTTTGGAGGCTAAAAGTCTCTTGGGAATGCTGAACCAAACGCACCATAAGTCCCTATAGTTTCGACTTGTCTAATCAAGTCTTCTATGGATTGAGAAGTCAATTAAGTTTGATCCAAATTTGGGTTAGGCTTTTGGCATGACAGTCCCTTAGCCCTTGTCTTTTTATCACGCCCCGAACCCCGAGCGCGTGCCCATCCCTCTTTGGTCGATAAAATTTGCGACTTCCCAGGATGAGTCGCCGACCCATTCATTTTTAAGCACATGCGGAAGCGAAAATAAATCCCTTGACAGTAATCATCTCGGGATAGAAAAGCAGGACATCAATTCACAAAAGCACACTTTTATGAACAATGAGATTCAAGTACAAAACGAGTCTAGTCGAAAGCCTACAAGAAGGTCGACTTTCAAAAGAGGTTGTCCTATGACATACTGACAGGACACATCCGCCGATCCTCCATACTCCTCCTCCTCAGACTTCGGGGCCTTGGCCCTCCACGACCACATTTTAAGGACATGAAAATGGTTATTCAATAATCAGTGAGACAATGTCTCAGCAAGTCCATGCTTTAAATCCCGATTGATAGGGTAATATGCCTAGAGGCGTCCTAACCACACAATCACGCATTTGGTATAGAGGGCTTATCTCGTCTCAGATCCACCCTGCAGGTCAGTACAATTTATATCACGGATAACCATACCGATCAACAACTGGAACGCTACACTCAATTCTCAAATTAGCATAGGAGTCCTGATTATAGGGCCAAATCATTATGACACCCATTTCATGTCACACAATTTTGTCCCATAATCCGGCGCAGATATTTCACTCAACACGCGTTCTAATTGATAATTACGCCCGCTCTAGGGCACTGCCTACTTGAAGTTCGGCGATCTACTGGCGTAGCCAGGCATCGTCTTACCCCATTGAGCACGGTTACGTCTCTCAAAGACGACTTTTCCAAAGGAGTATAGGTCCAGCCTCTACTGCGACCCAAATCCCAATAAATGAGTATCCCATAAATGGTAACATTCATCCGACACAGTTCGGGGACGGGTTCTCTTAACCAACACACGACCAATCAATCTCGGCCCAGGACACCGTGCATTGCACTCAAATGCCTCAATTAAAATAGTGTTCCTGGCCTATTTTCTTCATATTAAAAATTTTCGATGAAAAATAGTAATGTGTGGGTACACGGTCAGATTGGACCGGAAAATTCATAACCTTCTTTTCAAAATCTCACTGGTTTATATAGTATATAAAACCATTTTCGGTGTTTAAAACCTGACACCCGGAATTTTCTGAATAAATATCAAAATTTACAATTTTTGGAATAATTGACCAAATTTCCAATTAGCACTTAAATTTTCACAATTTAACACTCGATTGTAGAAATTAACCACATCATTGCAATCAGCATGAAATTTCGGTCACCGGCTATCCCGGCCTAATTTCCGAAAAATATTTAATAATTAAACTAATTGCACTTAAATAAATCTAAACATCCCTTAAACGTCATTAGCCAGTTTAGTACATAAACTCACCGATTTAGCGCAAAAACCGGTTCACGATGACAACGACGCGACGTCGACCGAAACTCGGGCCTACAGCGGTGCGGGAGGTTGGTAGCGGGTGGTGCTGCTGCTGCGGGCACGGTTGAGACGGCTGAATCGGCACAGCAGTGGACGGCGGCTACGTGCGCGGCAAGGAGGAACGATCCCCCTCTTCCTCTCTCTCTCGCGCTCGTTTTCTCTCTTTCTCTCTCGCTCGCGGTTTCGTTCTCGAGTCTTGTGTCTTTTCACGTCCATGGCCGGTTTTGTTCCTCTTTTGATTGACTAGTTTAGTCAACACATGTAGGTGCGGTGGCGGCAAGAGGCGGAGCCGGGTGGAGAAGACGTGGGCCTTCATCCGGGTCTTCTCTTGCCAGCGCAAGAGGAGCTGCTGCGTGGCTTCCGCTTGGTCGAGATCCTCGGCTTCGCTGTCCAGCTGAAGAGAAGCCGACCTTCTGTTAGTTGACTTCATGAGTCAACAAAGAGGATCCCGGTGGCAGCAGGAGGCAGAGACGGGTGGGGAAGACGTGGACTTCCACCGAGAATTCTGGCCAGCACTTCCCTTTCCTCATGCACGGACGTATTTTCCTACATTGGTCAATTAAGCAAGGTCTCGGTGGCCGTCGTTGAAGGGGACAACTCAATGGAATGCGCGTCTTCATTTGCTGGTCGACGGTGAAGGAGCAACGTGGCTGCCATTTGATTCTTCTCGGTCAACATTCCCTCTTTTGTTGACCATCAAAGGAGCGTGACATCATCACGGGCAGTCCTTGAATGCGTGGACATAGCTGCATGAATTCTTCACGAGCATGCATGGGCGTGGGCGTCACTTAGTTGACTACTTGAGTCAACTAAGTGGTGTCGCGTTGGCAGCAAATGGAGAGAACAACACCGGCGTGCACGTCTTCATTTCTGCATGAAGAAAGGGCCGCGGACGTACGCATGGCCATTGCATGCTACGGGTCTTCAGCTCGGTTGATTTGCGAGGCTGCTTGGGGTTAACAATTTCCTTTGTAGTTGGCAACATTGGACGTGTGCATGAAGACGTCGGGTGCTTGCATGAAAGGTTTGCTTTAGGAAGGTACAAATGTGGAAGGGGCTGGTCTCGCGAGTTACGTAAGAAGATTTTCAACGAGACTATAAGCTATACGAAAATCGGATCGTCTCGACGCGGCAAAGACGTGATTACGAGGGTACGTTATAAGACCATCACAAAACGTGATGTCTTGGTCTGGTGATGGAAATGATGAAACGGCGGCCGAAAGTGGCGCCAACGACGCAGTCCGACAACAAATTCGTCGACCTATCACGAACCGTTACGTACTCGAGGTCTGGCGAAAATTCGGATGTCATACTTTTTTTATTTATTAGCTAGCCCCTAAACCCACGGCAACTCCAAAACAGAAGTAACTTCTCCAAGCACACGACACAGATGAAACACATATTTAGTATTCATAGTATGTCCTAATATTAGGAGGTTGTACAGTGCCGTGAGATGATCAATGAGAGCGACGTCTCCCACTAGGTTCGTAAGAAGCGGTATACCATTATCATTTCTATATATCCAAGCTGATGTGAGAAATCAAATCCCCAAGCCCAGTAAGTTTCGACAATTAGACAAACTGATTAAGGTACTCATCCACGGTGGTGTATTTGACGTCGGGGTACAGCTCCGAAGCTTCCACTCCAAACGACGGCTCAATTTCGAAGTTAGTTTGGTCTCCTTTCACGAAAATAGAATGGGATATGGCCCACCTTAGATTGTCTGGAGATTGCGCATCTGCAATATGAGCGGACAAATAGACCAATCGATGTCAAGTAGAGGATAGAGACAATTTCCACGTGCTTAAATCTAATAGTAACGCATCTGTGACCTCGAATTTGCTTCAGAAGTTGCTCCTCTGGAATATAAACCCTCTCCAGGGTCTCGCCAATCTTTCTCTCCCACAAAGACACGAGATCATTCATCGAGTAGATGTTGGCAGGAGGTTTGATGTACAGAATTTTGTTCAAGGTCCTTGGATCATCCATGGCTTTGATGGTATAGGTGCCAATGTCATCCTCCCTGTTAAACACCACTGTATATTGACAGAATTTTAGTATTTGGCTAATTAATACATCACAAAAACTTCGATTTTCCTAGAGTTACTTTCGGCTCACATTTAAAGAACTCACTTGAAATAAAGATTCATCAGAGATGAATGCATCCATATGTTCTTTTCTCAACCAGATACATAAAGATAACCTTCTTAATATGCTAACCAGGAGGTATTGTGCCAAGATAACCAACATCACTTTCATATCATTTATTAGTCTCCAGAAGTCAAGACTAATGGATGTAAAAAGCTCGACATCTCTAGATAGGGAGTTGCCTCAAAATTCTCAAGCTTGAGGAACTGCTCTCAATCTCAACACTCCCGTAATTAAATCATAAAAATTGTACAGCAAAATCCTGAGCAGTCAGGATACGTATTTCAACGAATTGCTTCTTACCTTTTGCATTACCATCCCCTAAGATGACAACTTTATCTCTAGAGGGAGCTGTAGCCCCAGGCTGTGCCAATGTCGAACGGTGCCAACCTGCTAGAAAGTTACAAGACACATAGGTATACGGGATTCCCTGTTCTTCAAGAAGGTGGAGAATATCGGTATAGTAAGCAGCATAAAAAGTTCTTGCTGGCTCCACAGCATGGGCACGATCCACATGACTTCCAAACACTGAAGGCAAGAATCTCTAAAAAGAAAAATAACCAAATCAAAAGAAACATTTCTATTGGAAAGCAACGAAAATTTAGAGCACATTCCCCTAATCCAACAAAATTATACGAGTTCTGGCAAAATAAAACAAAACAAACTTATATGAGAATGAAGTACTTTTTTTTTTTTTTTTTTGGGTCAATATGTTGCTATAACAAAGTAAAATATGACCATAAGTGAGAAAACAAATCCAGCGATTAAGCAAATTCTACCCCAAGTGCTATTAGAAAAATAGAAGAAATAGAAAATGAAGATTCCAATGTAAGGCAGCAGCCAGATAACTCTGTCGAGTATAAAATATGCAAATATGCTGCTTGCTTGGATGGCACTTTCACAAGTGATAAGATATCAGGTAAGTGTATTGCCTTTTGGGAGCATGCTGAGTTCCACTCATCGTTGACCGTTTACCACCCGAAGCAACAACAATTACTACTAAGTACTATCCCAGTAAGTAGGGCTGGGGAACATATATGCAAAAATAATACTCCTGAAAAAGACCATTTCAAGGTTAAACTAGTTCATGTTCCCTGCGAATTCATGATCGAGCAGCTCGGATACACGTCCATAGTCCATATTGAGTGCTCGAAACATGTGTTTTTTCGCCGACCTACAGGAAACCCAAACACAGGTTCTGGATAAATATACATATGAAGCCTCCTGGAGTACGTGGGTAGCGCAATATGAACACTGGGCTACACTTGGATGTGAAATAGTTATTCTCAAATTTCATCGAAGACTTCTACACAAAGTCATGACCAAAAGATGTGAAGTCTACAGATATGTAAGTCAATGCATCCTATTTCATCAAAACGAAGCTCGCAAGGAGAAGGTGATCCACTTATACCGGAAGGAAAGAATTAAGCTAACACAACCTGTATCATCAGTCAAATGCTAAACAAACAATGATTACGAGGACAAAATCATTCGAGACAGCGCCACCTTTATATTTCCGACCATCGTAATGGCAGCAACAATCTTGTATTGGTCCTCTGTTGATGTCTCAACGGTAGATACCACCACATCGACCTTCCTGATCGCAGTCAACATAGTATCCGGATCGTTTATATCTCCCTGAGAATCAAAGGACCAAGAGCATGAACCAACAATCGATGAAGTCGGCAATCATCAACAAATCCTGGTTTGGCAGTGGGATTCATAACCGACGAAGATAAGACTTCGATACCTTTATCAGACAAGAAAAAAATACGACGACAAATAAAAAAAATACAAGCCACTATCCACAGAATTCTCGTCCATGGCATCTGAACAACAGGTCAGAGCAGCTACTAGGTAGCTATAGCTGTCTCATAAACAGCTAAGACATAAGGAAGTTTCTGTAAGATTTGCCTGAAAATGCGCTCGTTCGAATCGACATGGAAAGCTGAGATGATTCGTCACAAAAAATTTCACCTTTTTCACGAACAAAGACAAAATATCAGAACAGTAATGAACAACGCCAAATCGCAAAGTGACTCCTATCAACTCGATCGAGACGAAAATCAGCTCCGATTCTACTGCTGAAGACATTTCTCAGGACGACGAGCAAGATTCACCGGCAGGCGAGGCTTCGATTCCTCGAAGCAGGACCAGATGTCGGGAACGAACGCGATCGCAAGGGCATAGCTTCTCACCTGAACCACACGGACGCCTAAGCTCTTGAAACCTTCGACGAGGTCGGCCTCGGCAGGGTCAGACGGAGTGGACGGCGGTGCCAGGAGAGCGAAGGTAGGGTGACCGGACTTAGCACTCGCTTCCACGACGAACTTTCCGATGAGTCCGGTCACTCCGATCACCAGGACTTTGCTCTTCTCCGCCATCTCGGAGTGGCTTTTCACGGCGGAGTCGGTGGATTTTCTCCGGCGAGCTCGCTCGGTCTCCTGAGCGACTCTGCTTCCAGCTGCTTGTAAGAAAGGGAGAGAGCGCGCTAAAATGAGGAGGTCCTTCGCGTGGAAGCCAATTTATATTTTGATTCCAGAAGGGCATAAGCGTCTTTTCAGTGAAATTGTCTTTCCAGCGAATTGACTTCCCTCGGTCTGATCCTTCACCGGAAAAAAGTGCATGAAATTATTTGTCTGTTACATTTATCTTAAATTAATTATTTTTATCTATATAAAATTCTCAAACGGATTTATTAGTGCTATATTTACCACAAATTAATTTTTAATACCATAAATTAGGAAAAAATTTGCGATAAAGGTGACTTGAGTGTAACAATGTAGGATTTTTTGCAATCTAAAATTAATTTTCGGTACATACGACACGCATGTAGATGTTAGAGTTTTTTTATATTGCTAGTCTTTAAAAAAAAAGGAAGAAAATCATATTTAAATTACTTTAATCACGATATTATCTAGCTTGAGAGATGATTTATATTTCTGTAATTTTAAAAAAGCTTATGTAACAATCTGACGAGGGATTATTGATGCGACGTCCTAGGTAGGAGCATATGCGACGTCCTAGGTAGGAGCATGTGGAAGCGTGTCCATCAATGATCTCTAAGACAACACAAGAAACAACAGCCAGGAAAAGACACCACAAACGTACTACTTCTATATTACATTAATATATTACAAGCCCTTTCTCTACAGAACATATCTTTTTCCACCATGCTATATCTATATGCATAAGCTTGAGGTATCCCTATCTCCTCTATGGAAGTCGAAGCTCCAAAATTGGTATCCATACCTACAAGTCTGAAAGATAAAGTGAGTCAATGACTCAACAAGTGAAGTCACTAATCCTCATATAAGAGGACAGCTTGTCATCGAATCTAGCATGCGAACATTACTTGCACTACAACATCGATGGTAAATCAATAACAATTCCTTTGCTATACCTTAATGATATGCATGTTATCAATTTTGGCTTATCATCAATGCATGAGCATGTGGAAGCGTGTCCATCAATGATCTCTAAGACGACACAACAAACAACAGCCAGGAAAAGACACCACAAAGTACTACTTTTATATTACATTAATATATTACAAGCCCTTTCTCTACAGAACATATATTTTTCCACCATGCTATATATATCTGCATAAGCTTGAGGTATCCCTATCTCCTCTATGGAAGTCGAAGCTCCAAAATTGGTATCCATACCTACAAGTCTGAAAGATAAAAGAGTGAGTCAATGACTCAACAAGTGAAGTCACTAATCCTCATACAAGAGGACAGCTTGTCATCGAATCTAGCATGCGAACATTACTTGCACTACAACATCGATGGCAAATCAATAACAATTCCTTTGCTATACCTTAATTATATGCATGTGATCAATTTTGGCTTATCATCAATGTATGATCTACCTCAAACTTATCAAACAACACACAACAACATGCACAAAGGTTCATTAACTGTCTCAAACGATTCTTCCCATACTTTTAGGAGATTCCAACATCAAGCGAGGCATTCGACCATCAAGCTAAGCATCTCATATTTTCAAGGACTTTTTGACTCAATCAAGGTATCATGTTCTCATGAATGAGGCATCCTCTTGGCATAGAGGCATATTGTTCTCATTAAAGAGACATCTTGTTGGCTCGAGGACATCTCATTCTCATGAACGAGGTATTGTCACCATCTCAATGGGCGATAACATCCCATTGGCGTGGGGTCATCGTCGTTACCTCAAGTGGCAACAGTTCTTATATTTCATTAGGTGATCACATGTTCTACATCGCACAAATCGATTTATTATCTTTAATTTTAGCTAGTGCAAACAAGGTCCGAAAGCGTGCTCATACAAGTGCGTGCGTGCGTCATGACCTATAACATTGTTACTTTACTACTATGCTGAGCATGACATGTGACTCGTGGCTCGAATTGAGATGCTCAAGCGCCGACCCAAAGCCAAGCGAGGCTCAAATTGACATGCCTCAATGTCGATCTAAGGCCAAGCGAGGTTTAGTCTGTCACGCCTCAACATCGATTCCAAAACCGAGTAAGACTCATCCGTGACTCGTGGCGTGATTGTACTTATGAATGCAAGACATGAGCAAACCATACAAAATCAATCCTCACCATGCACACGACCACACACGGGTGAGCACATAACTAAATCCAACAACGTAACACATCGCTCTAATTAAGGGTTAGAAATTCTACTTATAACTACAAGGACATGAGCAAACCATACAAACAACCATCAACATGCACACAACTAAGCACGGATGAGAACACAGCCAAGCCCAACAACGCAGCACATTGCCCTAGATGAAGGTTAGAGATTTCACTTACGACTTATCCAGGTGGTGGCCAATGGCCAAGCGATGGCAAATTGATGAGGGGTGAATGGCGAGAGAGGGAATGGTCGAGAGAGAGGGGGGAGGGGCGTGCAAGAGAGGAGAGGTGGAAGAAATGAGCCATGGTGGGGAAATCAAGGGTTGGTGCTTTTATTTATAGGCAAAACCTCAATGATTGCCTTTTCCAAATGATCTAATAACTTCTTTAGGTGGCAAGACTAATTAGGAGAGATGGCGCCCTAATAGCCTATAGAAATGATTAAAGTCCTAAAAGTGTCTCTTATTGGTCACTTAGCCATAAGTCATCACCTTAATGAAGAAATTATCTTGAAGAGGTGGCACGCCTACCTTGATGAAATGGCGTCCTAAGGCCCTAGAAGAGCACTTGCCATTCTTCTCATTAGGCCACCTATGTCATGAGTCATCTTTCAGTAATAACTTGGCTAAACTTGCTCTCCAAGACAATATCTTAATGTAATGATAACCTCATTTCTATAAGGACACCCAAGCTTATGACTCGTTCTCTTCATTAATTGCTTAGATTTGGTGTCATCATAAGGCTTGGATTTTTGTCGCATGTTAGACTATTTGTTCTCCAAGTTGAACTCATTTCTCGCCACTTGGACATGTGAGTCATCCCTTTTATTCAGTTACTAACTACCAAAAAACATAATGAGATTACTTGTTCTTCAAGTTAAACCCCTATCTTGCTAATTGAATGACAACTCATTCCTATATGAGTTACCTAAGATTTAGTTATAATCAGCTTTGGATTTAGTCACATGTTTCTTGTTTCTCAAGTAACTTGCTACTTAAGTTGTCATATGTAATCATGACCAAATCCTCTTCCTTGCCACCCAAGTTCCTTACCACTTAAGTTGATGAGTCATTCTCTTCATTTATGGACTAACTTCCAAAGAACATTTTGTAAACATGAGAAGGAAGTTGATGGAAGTGCCAAGATTATTGTGTGAGAGCTTTTCATGTTCATCCACAATCAATTGCACCATTTGAGTTGAGGTTTGTGGCTAATTCACAACTGGTCGAGGCGGGATGTAGCCAAGCCTGACCGGCGTGGCTAGTTCAATGGCCTATCCTAGCTAGCGCATGGCCAGAGTTGGCCGGACATAGGCCAAGCTAATCGGGCTTAAGGCCAGCTCATGGCCTAGCATAAGGCCGGGCTTATGGCCTGGCACATGGCCGGGTGGCAAGGTCGCTAAGCTGATCCATGACCGATCCGTGACTAGTCCGTGATCCATCGCAAGTGATCCTTGGAGTGGTCCTTGGGGCACACCGATTTATAGCCATTTCTCATGGGCTAAAACTGTAGACATTACAACTTAACTTGCCAAAAATATGAAAATCTAAATTAAAGTTTGGATGGTGTTTGAAATTTAAGTAATCTTAATTTTGAAGTGTTAGAAATATTATTTAATTTAAACTATAGCTTGCTTTTTTAATTGATATTATACTATTATAATTTACCATAATATTCAATGTAATTGATAACAAAGAAGTTGAGGCTGCCTTTTAGGTGTACTTTATCATATGAAATAATAAGAAAAAATGGTATGAGAGGGCAATGAGCTGCTTGACATGCATTTGCATATATATATATATCATGGAGTTCCATAATCCATATATGATTGTTTTCAGGTGCAAACTCTTTTTTCCTGTAGAGTCAATCACATAAATTAATTTTGTAACTTTTTGGCCAACAAAAGATTACCTTATAAATAATTCAAAACTTCTTGAAGAAAGGAGAGGTAAATTATTAGATTGGTTCATTGATTGAATAGGGAGCACGATGTAGACATATATAAATGATAATCTCTTTATCATTAAATGTGAAAGATTTAATGTTTAGATCACCTTTTCGAAATTGAAATGGCTTATCTTTTGAGTGTTTGTTTAGCCAAAAAGGGTTTCGTACAATTTGTTTTTGATATTTTTACCTGCTTAGTTACCGAAAATGGATTGATTATCGAAAAATCATTTACAATGAAGGAAAACATCCATGCTCAAAAACAAGGAAACTTTTCTCTATTCTCAAAGAGAAGAAATCATTTTAAAGTTAATGACCAAATGAGAACTAAAAATGATTTCCACATAAAACGTCTCTAAATTGGTTTACCTATGATAAATTTACCTGAAACTAATTTTTCAACTATCAAAAACTCAAAATTTATACATATGTGACAAATTTATCTTAAACTAATTTTTTTACCACCAAAAACCTTAATCTAGTACATTTATGATAAATTTATCCCCTGTTAATTTTCGTTAAATTGAATCAATGCCATGAAAAAACACAAATTGATAACAGAAAGTAAAACTCCAAAACTATATATCTGTCGACTATTTATGTCATCTAACTTAGCAATTTGACAGTAAAATTTAATAAAAACTAACGGATGGTAAATTTATCACAAATACACTAGTTTGGAAATTTTAGTATTATTAATTCTATAAAAAAAAACCTACGGTAAACAATGAGGAAATTTTTCTCTACCCTTAAGAGAGGGAATCAAACGATAGCTAAAAATGATTTCAGTACAAAACATCTTTCTTAGACATGTCGAAGTTTTCACTAAACAAAGCAAGTCTTCGTTTGCAGAGTCAACACGACACTGCACCGCACTGCGGTTTCTCAAAAAGAGAAGGACCCAAGAGTCCACGCTGGCGGCGGCGGCATGCAGAGTACGGAAGGATTCATTTAGTCAAGACCGATATCCACGAATGATCGGGCGTGGAGACAGGATTCTAGTTCGAGATTTGTTCCAGCTTCATCAAGCATTTGCCCTTTTCTTTTCTTTGTATTGCCTTGTTCGCCGCCCATGAGAGTCCTTAAACTTGTTAATCTTTTAAGTTTATCCATAATCAACTCGCAACAGTAGATTTCTTCGGCTAAGGAAACCCAAAGTTTCAATTACCTTGAGATTTTCGTGGACATATAAAAAGCATTTGCTTTCATCACAATAGTTGGCTAGGGACCATTTAGGCATGGAAAACTATTCGATTTTGTTTATTTTGCGAAAAATGAATAATGTTAGAAATATTTTTCTAAAAAATAATTGCTTGTATAATTTAAAATAATCGGTCGATGAAAAATATTTTTATTATGAATAATAAATTATATTTAAAAGTTTTTGTGAATGATAAAAATATTTTTCATCCATTTATTTTATGAATGAAACAAGCGATCATTTTTAATTTTTTTTTTCCAAATAATATAATTTTCGTGAAACAAACGGAGCTTAAAGCATGATGATCTTTTAGTATAAGACGAGGATTAGTAGCTCCAATTCAATACCCACACCGGCGACATAGAACGTATAAAATATAGAAGGGTTTTGCTCACATGACATTTTTTGGGTCATTATGAACGTAACGGTATATTGTGAGTTGTAAATTCTTAGAGTGAATCTTACAATAATTATTAATTATCAAATTTTTTTTTGTGATCCATAACAAGCTATTAATACCATAATAGATTTAAAACAAATACATGAATAGAGAAATCCAATGTCTTTCTTTAAGCTTGGCCCATAAAACCCATTATCAACTCCAAAACGGAAGTAACTTCTTCAACCACCGCATAGATGCTGCACATATTGAATGATCCTAGTATGTCCTCCTATTTGGAAGCTGCGCGTGCTAGTAGATGATCAGCGAAAGCGACGTTTCAAACTAGGATCCTGGGAAGCAGAATCCTATACAACATAGGATTCAAGTAGATGTGGAAAACGAACGTAATTGCACAGTAATACCTACTCAACTCACACAATCACCTCGATGCTCACATGAAAAAAAAAATTTACGCCTGAGCTCTTGAAACCTTGGGCGATGTTGGCCTTGGTGGGATCAAGGAGAGCAGCCCCTTTAGCGAGAGGGTCAACGGACTTAGCGCTCGCTTAAACTTTGAACCTTCCGAGATATCCAGTGCCTCTGATCACCAGGAGTTTGTTATTCTTGGCCATTGAAGGTTCGTCCCGGCGGCAGCATGGTTTTTCCCGGCGAACTTGCTCGGTCTTGGACCATAGCTGCTGGCGTGTTGGCAGGCTCCGAGATGAATCATCATCTGATTTTGATTTCAGAAGGGCGAAAATGTCTTTTTATGTGAACTGGTTTTTCTTGATATCGCCATTAGCTGGAAAAGAAGTGCACGCAAAGTGGACTAATAGAAACAGAAGAAAATGTAATATAAAGTACTTCAATAAAGATTTTGTCAAGTTTGAGAGATAATTCAAATTATTGTGAAAAAAAAAAAATTTGACTTACCAAAAATAAGAAATTCCACGTTTAAGTTTGGATGGTGCTAAAGATTTGAGGAATCTTAATTTTGAAGGACTGGAGATTCTAATTCATTTTATTATTATGGTTTTGTTTCTCGATTGATACTAGACTATTCTAACTTACAATGATTTTTCATGTAAATATTAAGGAAGAAGTTGAAATAGTTCTTTTTATATCATATGAAAAGTGAAAATGGTATGAAAGGACAATAATTTATTCTTCACGCATGTGCTTGCCTGGAATCATGACGATCGTTAAATGATTGTTTTGAGGAAAAGGTAAGTGAAATTGGTATGAAAGGGCAATGAGCTATTTGACGTGCATGCGCTTGCATGGTATTAAGACGTTTCATATCGCTAAATGATTGCTTTGAGGTGCACTAAATTCTTTCCAAAGGCAGTGTCGATCAAGGCACTGTTTGGTAACGTTTTTGTTTCTCTCAATTTCTGTTCTTTTGTTTCTTGAAACAAAAAAAGTACATAAATCCGTTTGGTAACGTCAATTAATTTTTCTATTCCCTAAAATAAAAAGTGGCCAATGAATATATTTGGAATAAAAATAAGAAGTAGAAAAAAAGTAGATTCTTGTTCTCAGGAACAATTTTTAGAAATAAGTTATTTTCTCTTTTCTTTTCTTTTTTTTTTCTTATTTGCCAGCCGCCACCCCCTTCTGCTGCTTGCCATTAGTCGACCATTGCGGTTGGTCGGCCATCGCCGCCGACCGCCGCGGTCGCCACCGGCCACTGACCCTCGCTACCGATGACCACCAACAACGCCACCCGCCACCTGTTGCCACTAATCATCGCCGGCGGGGGTTGGTAATGGGCAACAATGATCAATGGCCAGCGGCTGGCGGCAGCAGTGGTCGGCGATTGGTAGCAATAAAGAAGAATAAGAAAAAAATTAATAGAAATTTTATATTACTATGCATCGTACCAAACACATTTATATTATTTTTCCATTCTGAGAATAGAAATTTTACATAGTTATCAAACGTATTCTTTTATTGAGAAATTGTCTCAAGGAATAGAAATAGAAAAAGACTATTTCTAAAAAGAAATTGTTCTCCGGAACAAAAGTGTTATCAAACAAATCCTAAGAGTACTCTTTATGATTTTTCAGGGAACATAAGATTTCTATGTTTTCAAATTCATGAGTTCTTTAAAAAAAATGAGACTGAGGTTTTTAGATTGATTCCGCTACTAAAGAGTGAGTTCAATGCACATATATTAAGCAAGTAGTAAGATAGTCTCTTTATCATTAAATGGAAAAGATTTAATGTTTAAATCGTCCATATGAAATTGCAATTTACCTAATATGTGAAGTTAACACGGTAGTATGTAGACACCGCCTTATTGGACTCTCTTGTTTAGGAAAGGATATGAGTCTTCACTCTCAACGTTTAGTAAAAAATTTGGTTCGCAAGGTGTCCAAATTTATTGTGCATGCCTCTCTTTCTTCTTGCTTGTTCCATGCCCATAACAGTCCTCAAATCATTAAGGATAATCCAACACCGCGAGGTATTCATCAATGGGTTCTAACTTGCTATTCTTTAAGCTTACCCTTCACCAAGTGGCAACAAAAACATCATCCTTGTTTTTTTGGTCGGTAAAACATCATCCTTGCTGACTTCTATATATATATATATATATAAAATCTGCTAAGTAAACCTCGATTTTAGATTCCAAGGAGATCTTCGAGGACATGTAAATTACTTGATTTCAAAATTGTGCATCAACAATGCTCCACTACGAGAATAAAAACGGAAGATTTATACTTTTCACCCCTCTACTTTTTCCGATCCTCCAATTAAGTCCGTGTACTTTCAATTTGTCTAATTAAGTCAATTAGGTTTTACCCAAATTCGGGATAGGCTTTTGGCACGACACCATAAACCCTCGTCCTTTTTTTATTTGTTAGCTAGCCCCTGAACACATAGCACCTCCAAAACAGAAGTAACTTCTCTAAGCATACAGCACTGATGAGCACTTATTCAGTATTCATAGTATGTCTTAATATCTGGAGGTTGTACAGTGCCATGAGATAATCAATGGGAGCGACGTTTCCCCCTAGTTTCGTGAGAAACTATATACTATTACCATTTGTGTATCCAAGCTGATGTGAGAAATCAAATCCCCAAGAACAGTAAGCTTTGACAATCAGACAAACTGATTAAGGTACTCATCCACGCTGCTGTATTTAACATCAGGGTAGAGCTCCGAAGCTTCCACTCCGTACGACGGCTCAATCTCGAAGTTAGTTTGGTCTCCTTTCACGAAAACAGAATGGGATATGGCCCACACCAGATCGTCTGGAGATTTCACATCTGCAATATGAGCGGACAAGTAGACCAATCGTTGTCAAAAGGTTTAAATCTCATAGAGAATAGAGACAATTTCTACGTGCTCAAATCTAATAGTAACGCATTTGTGACCTCGAATTTTCTTCAGAACTTGCTCCTCTGGAACATAAACCCTCTCCAGGGTCTTGCCGGTCTTTCTCTCCCACAAAGACACGAGATCATTCATCGAGTAGGTGTTGCCAGGAGGTCTGATGTACAAAATTTTGTTCAAGGTCCTAGGATCATCCACGGCTTTGATGGTATAGGTGCCGATATCATCCTCCCTGTTAAACATCACTGTACATTGACGGGAGAATTTTAGAATTTGGCTACTAAATATATCACAAAAACTTTGATCTTTCGGCTCTTATTTAAAGAACTCTCTCAATAAAAAGATTCATCATGGACGAATGCATTCATATGTTCTTTTCTCAACTAGATACATAAGATAACCTTCTTAATATGCTGACCAGGTGGTATTGTGCCAAGATAACCAACATCACTTTTATATCATTTATTAGTCTCCGGAAGTCAAGAATAATGGATGTAAAAGACCCGACATCTCCAGCTAGGGGAGTTGCCTGGAATTCTCAAGCTTCAGGAATTGTCCTCACTCTGATTACTCCCGTAATTAAATCGTAAAAGTTGTACAGAAAAATCTTGACGAATCAGAATGGGTATTTCGATGCTTCTTACCTTTCGCATTACCATCCCCTAAGATGACAATTCTCTCTCTAGAGGCAGCTCTAGTCCTGGGCTGCACCAATGTTGAACGGTGCCAACCTACAAGAAAGTTACAACACACATAGGTATACGGGATTCCCTCTTCCTCAAGAAGGCGGTGGATGTCGGTATAGTAAGCAGCATAAAAAGTTCTTGCTGGCTCCACAGCATGGGCACGATCCACATCACTTCCAAACACTGAAGGCAAGAATCTCTAGAAAGAAAAATAATCCAATCAGAAGAAACATTTCCATTGGAAAGCAACGAAAATTTGGAGCACATTCCCCTTATCCAACAAAATTATATGAGTTCTGGCAAAATAAAACAAAACAAACTTGAAAGTGACTGAATTTCATGTTTTTTTTTTTTTGTCAGTATGTTACTATAACAGAGTAAAAACTGATCATAAGTGAAACAATAAATTCAGCAAATAAGCAAATTCTACCATAAGTGCTATTAGAAAAGTAGAAGAAATGGAAAGTGAAGATTTCAATGTTAGGCAGCAGCCAGATAACTCTGTCAAGTATAAAATATGCAAACATGCTGCTTGCTTGAATGGACACTTTCACAGTGATAAAATATCAGGCAAGTCCATTGCCTTTTCGGAGCATGCTGAGTTCCACTCATTGTTGGCTGTCAACCACCCGCAGCAACAACGATTACTACTAAGTACTATCCCAGTAAGTGGGGTTGGGTAACATACATGCAACAATAATACTCCTGAAAAGGACGATTTCAAGGTTAAACTAGTTCATGTTCCTCGCGAATTCATGATCGAAGTGCTGGGATACAAGTCCACAGTCCATATTGAGTGACTGAAACTTTTTATGTTATTTATTTATTTATTTTTTTTGGCTGACCTAGAGGAAATCCAAACCCACAGGGACTTCTACACAGAGTCATGACCAATTAAGATGAAAAAATATGTGAAGTCTACAGACAAATGCGTCAATGCATCCCATTTGATCAAATGAAGCTCACAAGGAGAACGCTATGCACTAATACCAGAAGAAAAGAAGTAAGCTAACACAACCTATATCATCAGTCGAATGCTAAACGAACAATGATAACGAGGACAAAATCATTAGAAACAGCACCACCTTTATATTTCCGGCCGTCAAAATGGCAGCAGCAATCTTGTATTGGTCATCAGGTGATGTCTCAACAGTAGAAATTACCACATCAACCTGTCTCATCACATTCACCAGAGTATGTGGAACGTCTATGTCTCCCTGAGAATCAAATGACCAAGAGCATGAATAAACAATTGATGAAGTCAACAATCATCAACAAATCCTGTTTCGGCGATGGGATTCATAATCGATGAAGATAAGACTTCAACACCTTTATCAGGCAAGGGAAAAAAAAAAGATCTACTATCCACAGAATTCTCCTCCGTGGCATCTGAACAACAGGTCAGTGCAGACTGTGCAGTTACTACGTAGCTGTAGCTGTCTCATAAACAGCTAAGGCATAAGGAAGTTTCTGTAAGATTTGTCTGAAAATGCGCGCGTTCGAATCAACACGCGAAGCTGAGATGAATCGTCAGGCAGTGAGAAAATGAGAAGGACGTCATAAAAAATTTCACCTATTTCGCCAACATACGAGGACAAAATATCAGAAAAGACAATGAACAACACCGAATCGCAACGTGGCTCCAATCAGCTCGATCGAGTGAGAGATGGAGACGAAACTCAGCTCCGATTCTACTGCCGAAGACGTTTCTCGGAACGACGAACAAGATTCAACGGCAGGTGACGCTTTCGGTTCCTCGAAGCGGAACCAGATGTCGGAAACGAACGCCATCGCACGGGCATAGCTAGCTACTCACCAGAACTACGTAGACGCCTAATCTCCTGAAACCTTGGACGAAGTTGGCCTTGGCAGCGTCGGCCGGAGTGGACAGCGGTTCCACGAAAGCGAAGGTGGGGTGGCCGGACTTAGCACTCGCTTCCACGACGAACTTTCCGATGAGTCCGGTGACTCCGATCACCAGGACTTTGCTCTTCTCCGCCATCTCGGAGGGGTTTTTCACGGCGGAGTCGGTGGATTTTCTCCGGCAAGCTCCGTCGGTCTTCGCAGCGACTGTGCTCCAACTGTGTCTGCGAGAAAGGGAGAGAGCGCGCAAAAATGCCCGGGGCTCTTCTACACGGAGCCAATTTATATATTTTGATTCCAGAAGGGCGTAATTATCTTTTCAATGAATTGTCCTTCCAGCCTATTGGCTCCTCGATCTGATCCTTCACCAGAAAAAAAGTGCATGAAATTAATTTTCTATTACATTTATCCTAAATTAACTTTGTACCTAAAATATTCTCCAGCCGGATACAAATGTCATCCCGAACTAATTTTTAATGTAAAAAATTACTGCAAATTTTGGACAAATGTGACATGAATATAACAATATGAAAATTTTTGTGATAAAATATAATATGGATGTACTAGTTTGAGTTTTTTTTTTTTTTTTATGGTATTAGTCCTGAAAAAAGAAAGGGAAGAAAATAAAATATAAAGTATTCTAATAATGATGTTGTCTAATTTGAGAGATGATTCATTTTTTGTGAAATGAGAAAAACTTAACTTGCCTAGAATAACAAAATCCAAATTTAAGTTTGGATGGTGTTAGAAATTTAAGTAATCCTAATTTTGAAGTGCTAGAAATACTGTTTAATTGAAACTATATTTTGTTTTCTCAATTGATATTGTACTATTATAATTTACCATGATTTTTTATGTCATTGATAAAAAAAGAAGTTGAAACCACTTTTTAGGTTTACTTTATCATATGAAATAATAAGAGAAAATGGTATGAGAGGACAATGAGCTATTGGACATGCAGATGCACATATATACATGACATCACGGAGTTTCATAGTCGCTCTATGATTGTTTTGAGGTGCCATTTCTTTTTTCCTGTAGGTTCAACCACATTAATTAATTTTTTAACTTTTTGGCCAACAAAACATTATCTTGTAAACAATTCATAACTTATTGAAGGAGACTAACCTTGTTAGATTGGCTCATTGATTGAATAGGGAGCATGATGCTAGTAAGTTAGACATATATAAATGATAATCTCTTTATCATTAAATGCGAAAGATTCAATGTTTAGATCACCAATTCGAAATTGAAAGTGCATATCATTTGAGTGCTTGTTTTGCTAAAAAGGGTTTACTGAAATTTGTTTTCCATAATTTCACATGCTTAGCTACCGCGAGTCTAGTTCGAGGGTTGTTCCAACTTCATCGAACATTTGCCTTTTTTCTTTGCCTTGTTTGTTCCCCGCAGTAAGAATCCTTAAACTTGTTATTCTTTTAAGTTTATCATTCATGAAAGGAGATTTCGTCGGCTAAGGAAACCCGGAGTTTCAATTAACTTTAGATATTCGAGGATATATAAAGTATTTGATTTCACCACAATGATTGCCTATAGACTATTTAGACATGAAAAACTACTCAACTTTATTTGTTTAGTAAAAAATGAATAATTTTAAAAATATTCTTCTAGAAAATGATTGCTTGCATATTTTAAAATGATTAGTCGATGAAAAATGTTCTATTATCAACAATAAAATATGTCTAAATATTTTAGTAGACGACGAAAATATTTTTTGTCCATTTATTTTATAAGCGATATAAATAATTATTTTTGAGATATTTTTTCTTCTAAATTATTTATTTTTCGCGAAATAAATGGAGCTTAAGACACAATTATCTTTTAGTCTAAGACCAGGAAATAAGGTGAATTATCGAGATGTAGCGGGATGCGGAGAAGCAGAATCCTATATAACTTACGGTTCAAGTTGATGTCGGAAACGAACATAAACCGTAGTGACAACTCACAACAGAAATAGAAAAATTTAACGCCTAAGCTCTTGAAACGATGTTGGCCTTGGTGGGATCGGAGAAGTAACTCCTCACGAGAGCAAAGGTAAGGTTACCGGACTTAGCACTCGCACTTCAACTATGTACTTTCGAGGCATGCAATGCCTCCGATCATCAGGACTTTGTTCTTCGTGGCCACCTAAGGTTCTTTCCGCCAGCGGTGTGGTTTTTTCTCCGCGAACTCACTCGGTCTCGGGCCGTAACTGTTGGCGGGATCCCAGATGAATCGTCCATCTGTTTTTGATTTCAGAAAGGCATAGATGTCGTTTATGCGAACTTCTTGATATCATCATTAGCTGGAAAAGAAGTACATGCGAAGTGGACTGATAGAAACAGAAGAAAATCTAATACAAAGTACTTCAATAAAGATTTTGTCGAGTTTGAGAGATGATTCAAATTATTGTGAAATAAGAAAATTTAACTTACTGAAAAAAAAAAAATCTACACTTAAGTTCAGATGGTGCTAAAGATTTAAGTAATCTTAATTTTGAAGGATTAGAGTTTCTAATTTATTTTGTATGATGATTTTATTTCTCAATCGATATTAGACTATTATAACTTACAATGATTTTTCATGTAAATAAAAGTTGAAACCATTTTTTTGTATCATATGAAAAGACTAGTGAAAACGATATGAAAGGGCAATGAGCTATCCGACATGCATGTACTTGCATGGTATCATGACGTTTCATATCGCTAAATGATTGTTTTGAGGTGCACTAGACTCTTTCCAAAGGGGGTTGATCAAGAGATTACTCTTTCTGATTTTTTGGGCAACATAAGATTTCTATATTTTCAAATTCACAAGTTCTTAAGAAAAGGAAACCGAGGTTTTTAGATTGATTCCGATTCTAAAGAGTGAGTTCAATGCACATATATTAAGCACGTAGTAAGATAGTCTCTTTATCATTAAATGGAAAAGATTTTATACTTAGATCATTCATATGAAATTTGAAATTGCAATTTACCTAATTTGTAAACACAGTATTACGTAGACCTCGCATTATTGGACTTTCTTAATTAGGAAAGGACAGAGTCCGCGCCCACCATGATTAGTAAAGAAATTGGTTCGTGAGGTGTCCAGATTCATCATGCATGCCTCTCTTTCTTCTTGCTTGTTCCACACCCATAACAGTCCTCGAAACATTAAGGATCATCCAACACCGCAAGGTATTCATTAATGGGTTTTAACTGGCTATTCTTTAAGCTTACCCTTCGACAACTGGCGACAAAAATATCGTCGTTGCTGACTTCTATAAAAAAAAAAAAAAATCTACTAAGTAAACCTCGAGTTTAGATTCTGAGGAGATCTTCGAGGCCGTACAAAGTATTTGATTTCAGAAAAGTGAGTATCAACTATACTCCACTACGAGAATAAAAAAGGAAGATTCGTACCTTTCACCCCTGTACTTTTACCGCTTCTCTAATTAACTCCCTGTGCTTTCAATTTGTCTAATCAAGTCTTCTACGGGTTGAGAAGTCAATTAGGTTTTACACAAATTTGGGGAAGGCTTTTGGCACGACACCATAAACCCTTTTCCTTTATTTATTTATTAGCTAGCCCCTAAAACCAAAACAACTCCAAAACAGAAGTGACTTCTCCAAGCACACAGCACAGATGAGCACATATTCATTCAGTATTCATAGTATGTCTTAATAACTGGAGGTCGTACAGTGCCATGAGATGATTAATGGGAGCGACGTTCCACACTAGGTTCGTAAGAAGCAGATTTCTGATTCCAAGCTGATGTGAGAAATCAAATCCCCAAGCACAGTAAGTTTCGACGATCAGACAAACTGATCAAGGTACTCATCCATGGTGCTGTATTTGACGTTGGGGTAGAGCTCCGAAGCTTCCACTCCAAATGACGGCTCAATCTTGAAGTTAGTTTGGTCTCCTTTCACAAAAATAGAATGGTATATGGCCCACATCAGATCATCTGGAGATCTCGTATCTGCAATATGAGCGGACAAGTAGACCGATGGACATCAAATGGTTTAAATATCTTAGAGAATAGAGACAATTTCCACGTGCTGAAATCTGATAATAATGCATCTGTGACCTCGAATTTTCTTCAGAACTTGCTCCTCTGGAATATAAACCCTCTCCAGGGTCTTGCCGATCTTTCTCTCCCACAAAGACACGAGATCATTCATCGAGTAGGTGTTGGCAGGAGGTCTAATGTAGAGAATTTTGTTCAAGGTCCTTGGATCATTCATGGCTTTCATGGTATAGATGCCGATGTCATCCTCCCTGTTAAACACCACTGTATATTGACAGGGAGAATTTCAGAATTTCGCTAATAAATATGACACAGAAACCTTGACCTTCCTAGAGATACTTTCGCTTCACATTTAAAGAACTTTCTTGAAATAATTATTTTATTAGAGACGAATGCATCCATATGTTCTTTTCTCAACCAGATTCATAAAGATAACCTTCTTAATATGCCGACCAGGCGGCATTGTGCCAAGATAACCAACATCGCTTTCATATCATTTATGAGTCTCTGGAAGTCAAGACTAATGTATGTAAAAGGCCCGACATCTCCAGATAGGGGGTTGCCTGAAATTCTCAAGCTTCAGGAACTACCCTCAATCTGATCACTTCCGTAGTTAAATCGTAAAAATTGTACAGAAAAATCCCGACGAATCAGAATACGTATTTCAACAAATTGCTACTTACCTTTTGCATTACCATCCCCTAAGATGACAACTTTATCTCTAGAGGGAGCTGTAGCCCCAGGCTGTGCCAAAGTAGTACGGTGCCAACCCGCAAGAAAGTTGCAAGACACATAGGTATACGGGATTCCCTGTTCCTCAAGAAGGCGGAGGATGTTGGTGTAGTAAGCAGCATAAAAAGTTCTTGCTGGCTCCACAGCATGGGCACGGTCCGCATGATTTCCAAACACTGAAGGCAAGAATCTCTAGAATAAAAATAACCAAATCAGAAGAAACATTTCTATTGGAAAACAACGAAAATTTAGAGCACATTGCCCTTATCCGACAAAATTATATGAGTTCTGGCAAAATAAAACAAAACAAACTTATACGAGACTGAATTTCTTTCTTCTTTTTTTTTTGTCAATATGTTACTATAACGGAGTAAAAAAATGATCATAAGTAAAATAAAAGATTCAGCAATTAAGCAAATTCTAGCCCAAGTGCTATTAGAAAAATGGAAGAAATGGAAAGTGAAGATTTAAATGTTAGGCGGCAGCCAGATAACTGTCAAGCATAAAATATGCAAACATGCTGCTTGCTTGGATGGACACTTTCACAAGTGCTAAGATATCAGAGGAAAGTCCATCGCCTTTTGGGAGCATGCTGAGTTCCATTCATTGTTGGCTGTCAACCACCCGCAGCAACAATAGTTACTACTAAGTACTATCCCAGTAAGTGGCGTGGGATAACATTATGCAACAACAACACTCCTGAAAAGGACCATTTCAAGGTTAAACTAGTTCATGTTCCCTGCGAATTCATGATCAAAGCGCTGGGATACATGTCCATAGTCCGTATTGAGTGATCGAAACTTCTCACGTTTTTTTCTTTGCTGACCTAGAGGAAACCCAAACACACAGGGACTTCTACACAAAGTCATGACCATTTAAGATGAAAAAAGATGTGAATTCCACAGATAAATGAGTCAATGCATCCCATTCCATCAAAGCGAAGCTCACAAGGAGAAGGTGTTGCACTTATGCCAGAAGGAAAGAATTAAACTAACACAACCTGTATCATCAGTCAAATGCTAAACGAACAGTGATTACGAGGACAAAATCATTCGAAACAGCACCACCTTTATATTTCCGACTATCGTAATGGCAGCTATAATCTTGTATTGGTCCTCTGGTGATGTCTCAACTGTAGAGATTACCACATCAACCTGCCTGATCGCATTCAACAGAGTACGTGGATCGTTTATATCTCCCTGATAATCAAATGACCAAGAGCATGAATAAACTATCGATGAAATCAGCAATCATCAACAGATACTGTTTTGGCAGTGGGAAGACTAAGAAAAGGAGAGATTCATACTTCAAGACCTTTATCAGACGAAAAAAATACTATGACAAATAAAAAACAAGCTACTACAGAATTCTCGTCCATGGCACCTGAAGAACAGGTCAGTGCAGCTACGTAGCTATAGCTGTCTCATAAACGGCTAAAACATAAGGAAGTTTCTGTGAGATTTGTCTGAAAATGCACTCGTTCGAATCAACACGCGAAGCTGAGATGATTTGTCAGGCAGTGTGAAAAATGACAAAGAGCAACACCAAATCGCAACATGACTCCAATCAACTCGATCGAGCAAGCGAAGGAGACGAAAATCAACTCTGGTTCTACCGTTGAAGACGTATCTCAGGACGGCGAACGAGATTTAACGGCAGGTGACGCTTCGGTTCCTCGAAGCAGAACCAGATGTCGGAAACGAAGGCGATCGCACGGGAATAGCTTCTCACCAGAACTACGTGGACGCCTAAGCTCTTGAAACCTTCGACGAGGTCGACCTTAGCAGCGTCGGACGGAGTGGACGGCGGTGCCACGAGAGCGAAGGTAGGGTGGCCGGACTTAGCACTGGCTTCCACGACGAACTTTCCGATGAGTCCGGTGACTCCGATCACCAGGACTTTGCTCTTCTCCGCCATCTCGGAGTGGCTTTTCACGGCGGAGTCGGTGGATTTCCTCCGGCGAACTCGCTCGGACTCTGTAGCGACTCTGCTCCAACTGCTTGTAACAAAGGGAGAGCGCGCGCTAAAGTGCCGGGGCTCTTCACGCCGAGCCATTTTATACTTTGATTCCAGAAAGGCGTAATTGTCATTTCAAGAAATGTCTTTCCAGCGAATTGACTTTTCCTATCTGGTGGTTTTTTTTTTTTTTACCCGGGAACCACCATACAGCCGGCAGCCGACGGCGTAAACCCGGAACGAACTGAGCCACCACCACAAGCCCAGTTGCGGGTGAGTCGCTCAATGGGGACACAGGTTTGGGGAGTAAAGTTCTAGCCATCGCAGCCACCTATATGATCTTTCATCGCAAAAAAGTGCATGAAATTAATTTTCTGTTACATATGTATTAAATTAATTTCTTATAATTTCCAAACTAGTACAGTAGTGCCATATACGCCCAAAACTAATTTCCAATGTCACAAACAAGGATGATATGAATATAACAATATAAAATTTTTATGATATAAAAATTAATTTTGGTAAATATAACATACATGCACTAATTTGAGATTTTTTTTTGCAATGTTAGTCTCAGAAAAAAAAGGGGTAGATAATGAAATATAAATTATTTTAATAACGATGTTGTCCCTGAAACTAGAAAAACTTAACTTACCAAGAATAAGAAAATCCAAATTTAAGTTTGGATGGTGTTTAAAATTTTAAGTAATCCTATTTTTGAAGTTTTAGAAAAATTGTTTAATTTAAAGTATAGTTTGTTTTCTCAATTGATATTGTACTATTATAATTTATCATGATTTTGATAAAAGAGAAGTTGAAACCAGTTTTTAGGTTTACTTTTTCATATGAAATAATATAAAATACTATGAGAAGACAATGAGCTACTCAACATGCCCATGCATACATATACATGATATTACGGAGTTTTATGGTTGTTACATGATTGTTTTGAGGTGCAAATTCTTTTTTCTGTAGTCAATCACATAAATTACTTTTTGGCCAACTTTTTGATAAAAAGAAATAACTTTTTGGCCAACAAAATATGTTTTATAAATAATTCATAACTTCTTGTAGAAACGAGAGTAACCTTGTTAGATTGATTCAGTAATTAAACAGTCTGCATGATGCAAGTAAGTCAGGCATTTATAACAATAATCTCTTTATCATTAAATGTGAAAGATTTAATTTTAGATTATATTTTCGATATTGAAATTGCATTTTATTGGGTGTGTTTTTTTTTTTATTTTGTTAAAAAGGGTTTCTGGAAATTTATTTTCTATATTTTCACATGTTTAATAACCGGAAATGGATTGATTAATGAAAAATCATTTATAGTAAAGGAAAACATCCTCCCTAAAAAACGAGGAAACTTTTCTCTAGTCTCGAGGGAGGAAATCATTTTCAAGTTAATAACCAAACAAGACTTGAAAATGGTTTTAGTATAAACCTTAAACATTAAGTTTTTTGCGGAAAAACTCATGATAAAGAGAAATTTTTTTTGGGAAATTTTTTTTCAAGAAAATATATTTCCGTTTCAAGTTAAGGAATTCAATTTTCGAATGTTAAGCAAGCATATTTTTTGAGGACTTGCAGTCATGTTGGGCCTTATACTCCTAGACTCTATAGGTTGCCTAGGGTCTATCTGTTAACTGCCCGATAGTGACCAATTCTATTCTTTTGTTATTGGGAATAAATAAAAAATAAAAATCTGTTTGATAAATTTTTTGTTCCTGATAATAGATTTGGAACAAAATTTAGAAGTGGAAAAAAGTTATTTTTTGTTATCGGGAATAATTTCAAAATCAAGCACAATCTACTTTTCTTTTCTCTTTTCTTTTCTTCTTTTCTCCTTCTCTCTTCTTCTCTCTCCTTCCTCCTAGCCAATCATTGGCCACTGCCGCTACCGTCAATGATCATTGATTGCCGCCCACAAATAAGGAGGAAGAAGAAGAGAAAAGGAAAAAGCGAAAAACAAGAAAAATATAATAAAATTATTAAAATTAAAAGAAATAAAAAAATTAATAGTCTTACCAAACGCACTTTTATTCCAGAAATAAAAAAAATTGACACTTAGGACGCGTTTGGTAACGTTTATGTTCAAAAATTGTTATCGGGAACAAAAATAGAAAAAACTATTTCTCGTTCCGATGAACAATTTTTGAACGTAAGAACGCGTTTGCAGAATCGCACAAAATTTCGCTCTTGAAATAGAAAAAGAACAGAAACACATTTGTTAAACTTGTATAATTTTTTTGTTTCTTTTAATTTTTTAATATTTTTATTTTATTTTTCCTTTTTTCTTCTTTCTTTTTCTTTATTTTTTTCTTTCTTCCTTTTGGCTAGTCGCTTGCCTCGGCCATGGCCGGCGACCGGCCGACAAGGGCCGGCGGCCTCGCCCGGCCACGGCGAGGCTTGCCAACCCTCGACGAGGCCGAGCTCGCCCTAGCCACCCGCAAGGCTCGGCCTCGCCGGGCCACCGCCAGGTCGGCGTCGCCCAGTGGTGGCCCGGCGAGGCGAAGCCTGGCCGGTGGCTGGGTAAGCTCGGGCTCGCCGGATTTGGGTGAGCTCGAGCTCGCCCAAGCGACACAAGGTCTGCCTCGCCCTGGCCTGGAGAGGCCTAGTCTCGCGCCGGCTGGGGAAGCTGAGCCTCGCGTGGCCACAGCTAGGCTCGGGCCGGCGACGCTCCGGTGAGGTCGCCGGCCCTCGTCTGGCTAGTCGCCGACACCGGCCATGGCCAAGGCCGGTGACCGGCAAAAGGAAGAAGAAGAAGAAGAAGAAAAGAAAGAGAAAAAAGAAGAAGAAAAATGAGAAGAAAAAAAAATGTTTCTTGGAAGTATTCCCGGGAACAAGAAATAAGTTTTTTATACTTCTTGTTTCTGTTCCAAATTTGTTCCCGGGAACAAAAGTGTAAACAAACATGTTTCTGTTTTTTTTCTGTTTCCCGGAACAAAAGAACAAAAATTGTGTTCCGGGGAACAGAAACAAAAATTTGCCAAACACCCCCTTATCAAACATATTCAAATGTTCAAAAATTATTTTGGGAAACAGAATAAAAAAGAATCATTTCTGAGCGGAATTTATCTCCAAGAACGAAATAGTTACCAAACGTATCCTATAGTTCGTCTTTTTTCATAGAATCATAAATATCGGTGTAAGACTTGAAGCAATGCATATTGTCACGAAGATAGATAATATTATCAAACAATTCAGGATTCCTAGCTTTGAGAAGACCTTCATATTTCATGCACGACCAAGGTTGTTTATGATGATTTTGAGTTTATTTTGTACCCTGAAATACTAACCACTTGGATCGGTTGATGTTGGCATGCAGACTGCCGCTGCAGGGGAGATGGAGGGCAAAACTTTTATCTGCTATGAATATTCAAAACCAGATGGATCGGTTCACTTCCATTATGCAGCAGAAGTTTTTGTCGGGAAGATCACCAGCACTTGGATTACTCCAAAATAGATGAGGACGAGAGCCTGGACGATCGCTGGCTTAGGCAGGCCAGCCACGACGCCGAGGAGAAATATTTTGCTCAAGATTGAGAATGTCATGTGCAGTGATTCATCATTGCCATCTCGAACTATTCTCTCTCTCTCTCTCTCTCTCACAAACGCACGCACATTGGGCTAGAGTTGGATGGGAGTCTCTTAGTTGTAATTTGTAATGATTCTCGTTCAATAAGTCGTGTATCGCCAAATGGGTCACTGTTTATTTTCGCTCGCAGTGATCTCTATTGTTCCGTATCTGTGGTTGCTGCCTATGATGGATGGTCGCACTGTTCTTATTTGAATGGCAAAGGATGTTTTGAGGTGGACTTAGTTCTTTTTGGTAAATTTTTGTAGTGACTTGGAAAGGTAATTTTCAGGTATTAACGATGTTAGAAAAATCTGGAAAATTAACTTAAATGCCATCACAACTCAGTCCGATTGATTTATTCATCAACTTAGATTCATCAGGAAAAGTTTCCACCTCAAATGCTTGACGCCCTTCTCTTGGATGGGATTCGGGATTCTAAGAATTATTAACTATTGCGTACTACCTGTGAAAAGACACTGCTTATGCCCAACTTGAAGAGAAAGTGTTGTGACAAAAGTTGAAGTACAACTTGCAAAGGGCATAATCCACCGTTAATGTTCTCATATGAGATGGCATTACTTCTTATTTGAGATGGTCATATTGTGGTACTTGGTCGAGCCATTTTTTGTCAAGATTACTACTACTAGAGTTACTAAAAGTATGGTGTTCACAATATCCAAGGCCTTGGACAAAGTGAGCAACTTCATTTAATTCATGCGTCAAAACTTGCCTTACTTCAAAAGAGATTCCGATACATGGACATAGCATCTGCCTTTGGCCAATTCTTAAAAATTGGCAACAAAAAGGATCAAACATCATTGAAGAAATCGAAAACTTTTAATAGAATTTTAAAAAAAATGACAGTCAGTTCAATCTGTTCGATAGGCGATGATTCAAAGATGATGACATTTTGTTGATTACAAACAAAAGACAGAAGATAAAATTGTGTGTCTATCTCCATAAAAAAAGAGGGGGGGGGGAGGATTTAAAGCAAAACAATAGCCAAAGCAGATGACGCTCTCAAAGGACATATTGTTTTTTCTCCTCAAGCTAGGGGCGTGTTTGATAACGTTTTTGTTCCGAGGAACAATTTTTGAACAAAATAATTTTTTTTTCTGTTCCCGGGAATAATTTCTGAGTATAAGAATGCGCTTGGTAACTGCAAGAAATCTATACTCCATGAATAGAAATGCGTTTGGTAAACTTGTATAATTTTGTTGTTTCTTTTAGTTTTTCAATATTTTTTATTATATTTTTCCTTTTTTTTTTTTCTTTTTTTTTTTTTTTTTTCCTTCTTTCTCTTTGTGGTCGGTCGCCAGCCATGGTGGCGGCCGGCAACCGGCTGGGCGAGCTCCGGCGAGCTTGCCGGAGCCTCACCACCTCGCCAGGCCACCGCGAGGCTTGGCCTCGCCCAACCACGGCATCTCCGGGGGCTGGCGATGCTTCAGCGAGGTCGCCGGCCCTCGTCTGGCCGGTCACTGACGCCAGTCATGGCCAAGGCCGGTGACCGGCAAAAGGAAGAAGAAGAAGAAAAGAAGAAGAAAAGAAAGAGAAGAAAAAAAGAGGAGAGAGAAAAATTATTTTTCGGAATTGTTCCCGGGAACAAGAAACGATTTTTTTCAACATTTTGTTTCTGTTCCAAATCTGTTTCTTGGAACAAAATTTTGTTGTTTCCAAAAACAAAAATTTTATTAAATGCGTTTTTATTCTTTTTTTATTTCTTAGAACAAAAAAACATAAATTTTTATTCCGGGAAGCAAAAAAAAAAAACAAAAAAGGGCCTAAGCTGCTGACAAGAATGGTTGAAGAGGTGAATGGTCACTCAACTTTCAGTTTGCTCCCTCGTCCTCCGGACCGTACTGCTTACCGTCACTGGCAGTGCCGTGGCACTGAAACTGAAGATGAGAAAAAGAGTTATTCGGTCATTCGTCCTAGCTTTTGGTATAGTATAAAAGTGATTTTTTAAAAATTTGAGCACGCTGGTTTCTGAGTCGTAGATTTGGTTGTTAGTACTTTTTAATGAATGCCTTGATTTATGGTGAGCGTCAGAAAAAGAATGAAAACGAATCCGCGAAGCATGATTCATGGCAGGCATTGGAGGAAGATTGAAGACAAAAAAAGCTACAAGCATTTAATGAAGAAACCTTCTGCACCCTGAAGACAGAGAATGCTATAAAAGCTCATTGAAGAGTTCGCCGCACCTATCTTCAAGTGCGTTTATTGTGTGGATATTATTTGACTTTGTTTGTGTGCATTTATGCATTTGTCCTTTTTTTTTTAATGTTTGTCAAATTACGTACACGTCCAAGAACTATAAAAGGTTGTGGACTTAATTTTTTTTTTTTGAGACGGTAGGAACCAGCTTGCAGCCGACAGCCACGCCATAAACCTCCAGTGACGCTAGCATAGGACCCACCACCACGGCATCACGCTTAAAACACCTGACGCCTCCACTGGATTTTGAATTCCTCACCTCTGGGCTGAGGATTAGCAGGGCTTTATCCAGCGGAACCATCATGGTTGGTGGTATTGTGGACTTAAGATTTGTACTTGCATCGAAGGAAAAAGCATTTGCATTCCAAATTAGTTCTCCGCCCGCCTGGACTTTACCACAGGCCTTGCATCCCCAGATTCATGCAGCCTTCCTCTTCACAGCATACCGTGAGGCACAAAGTTAGAAAGATAATGGAGAAGCAATATTACAAAAGAGCAGCAAAAAGATTTACCTTCCCACAAAACTTGCAGAAATACTTGCTATGTTGGCTGACCTCCATTTTCTTAAATCTGCTTATGCAGACTCGCCAACAGAAGTCCTTAATTGAATCCCCATCTTCCTTTCAGACATCAATGTCCATAATTCACGAGGCATGGTCGATGCCATGTATTCATTCGATAATCAGCTATTTGCACCCAGAACTTGCTTATAACATCATCAAGATCCTTGCTGCACTTGCCGACAATGCCTGCCTTCTTCGTTCTTTTGGTCTGCGAACAAAGCAAATGGTGCGAAATGCAATTTTGTTTTTCAAGACTAAAAGAGACTATTGTGCGTGCGCACAGTGCATGAACACCATCCAGTGTGGTTGATGTTTGAACTCATATATACATGTCATTCCTCTGAATTGCACCACACAATTACAGAAAATTACGCGGCTGTGGAGGACTGCACATCATAGCACCAAAAGAATACGTGTGCTAGAAGAAGAGCATGAAGCTAGACTGCGTCTCTGTCGAAATTCAAAAAGAGAACCATGGTTGGTGTGAGAGAGAGAGCAACAAAGGAGTGGAGGCAGCTATTGAAACAGCGTAGATTATTAGGCTACGTTTGGTAATCAGAATAAGATATAATTTAGTATATCATGTATTTAGTCTTTACTCAAATCAAGTCAAGATAATGTCGGATATAAGAAAGATATAATTTGGGTAAAAGAATCTTGTGGGAAGGTTAGGATAAAGGTGGATAAAAATATTAGGATATAGCTAAAACTGCTTTGTTTCGTTATTATAAGTAGATGTAAATGCAATCACAAATTTGTTACCGACAACATCATCTGGGAAATTTTCAATGTGGCTCCCAAAGTTTTGGCCCAGTCCAAATCGACCCCCCTGCTCTTTCTTTTATATGCATCAACTTTGGAAATCTATCACAATCGAGTCCAAATTGATCATTTTTTTTTGTAAAGGTTAAATTGATCATTATTCGATTAGGGAGATCGGATCAAATTGAGGTCACCGTGTCCTTACTTTCATGGGCATTGTGAAGTTAAATGGCAATGATAAAACCAATTTAAATTTGTTAACAACTTGCTTAGAATTTAAACACACGAAAGCGAATAATCAAAGTTCTAGATGGAGAATCAACAATCACGTACTTATCACTGAATTTGTCCCATGCCCTTATCACAACTCATCTACCATATTCGTAAAGGTCTTTTATCGGTCGAGAGAACAACAAATCTTTCAATTTTCAAGAAGCACAATGAACCTATGAAAACTCATGATTGGAGTAAATACTAAGATTGTTGATTAGAATTCACTTTCTGTATTTAAATGAATCCAAATAATAATAATATAACACCACCGCCCGCGATGGCCGCGCTGGTTTGAGCTTAGTACCCTATACGGGAGGGGAGGAGTTCGAAACTTTGTGGACGCGGTGCTTCAATGCATAACTCGCGACTTACCCGCGTATCTAGAGGTTAGCGGTGGGGACCCCGGCGCCCCAGGGTTTACTCTCCCCGCGAAGCGGCGTGCGGAGGTTCCATGGGTTACAAAAATAAAAATAATAATATAACATGATTTTTATTAAAAAAAATCTCGAATTTAGATCTCACCACCATTCACACACACTGCATTTATTTCTCATAAATACGTTGAAAGTAGAAACACGCTTCATGCTCATCATATGAACGTTCTCTTCGTGAATTAAATAATGCAAGCGATGACCATCTCCAGGGTCATGCGTCCTTGCATTAAATGAAGAGAGAGGAAAACGGTTGACGTCTTTGTTTATTATTCTTGTCAGCATTTAATGCTCTTCCTGCACTGGCCATATGAACGCGAACGCGCACGCGTAGGAAGACAGGAGAAAATGAGCAGCTTTTTTTGGCTTCGTTCTCTGAAGAAAGGGGACAGTGATGGCATCATTAGCCATCAATGTTGACTTTGACCGATAGGAGAAGAAATGAAAAGCTCTTAGCTCTTCGTGCATGAAAGTCAAAAGAAAAGCGACACCATCATGAACAGAAAGAAAGAGTGAAGAAGACGTCCTCGCGCCGCGCTAAATGATGATAGGCTTCTCTCGTTTATAAATAGGGACGAGCCATCGGGGCAGAAGTGCGCCAAATCCTTGGTGGCTGAGAGAGAGGGCTCTGAAACTGTAGAAGAGTGCACAGAGATAAATTCTAATGAGTAATATCCATCTAATTTTTTGAATGATATTTCACTAGAAATTAGGAGAAACTAAATATCATATAAGTTATTAGATATAATTAAAGATTAGGAAAACATCAAGAGTGTATTAAATGTTCGAATAATTATAATTTTCATTGTTTCACTTATTTTTATAGTGAAATATCGTGGTGTTTTCTTTATGGACTTAAGTTCCGATATTCGGATCAAATTATGTTAATTTAGTGTTTGATTTTCTTTTCTTTCTTTTGACTAGTTTTATCGATTTGATTGGCCCTCCATATCCGCGACAGTTTTCACCCCATTTACAACTTCTATTCGGTCCTAATTCCAGACTTACACTGTTGGCATCGCATACCATTTGATACAATGGACAGCAGAAATTTCGTTTCTTAAAGAAGGAGCGACACCAGCGTGACATGCCGCCAAAATAGAGAAGCCCATGTCTTTCTTTTAGCTTGGCCCATAAACCCTAATCAACTGCAAAACAGAGGCAACTTCTCCAAGCACTGCATGGATGCGCACACATGGAACGAATGGGGTATGGGATGATTAGCAGGAGCGACATTTCAGACTAGGATCCTGAGAAGCAGCATCCACGGTCGTGTATTATTTACGATTCGAGTTGATGTGAGAAATTACCGAGCACAGTCGATTTCAATAATTAGATAAACTAATGAAGGTACTGATCCACAGTCGTGTATTTGATATCGGGATAGAGCTCCGAAGCTTCCACTCCGAATGATGGCTCAATCTCGAAGTTGGTTTGGTCTCCTTTCACAAAATAAGAATGGAATATGGCCAACGTGGCATCGAGTGGAACTGCCACCTCTACAATATGACCGGAAAAGTAGACCAATCGGAGTTTGAGAATGGAGATAATATCGCGTACTTAAATCTGATAGAAAAGCATCCTTAACCTTGAATGTTCTTCAGACCTGCTCCTCTGGAACATACATCCTCTCTAGGTCCTTACCAATCTTTCTCTCCCACAAGGACACAAGATCATATGATCACTGACTGCCTCATTCTGTTGATACTTGTGCTGAATTATATCGGTCTTTTGATGATTATACTGAACAAATTTTGCTTCTAGGATGGCACTATCTTGGTGTGGAAAGGAGGTAGTGAGGCTGATCCTTTCCAGATGGCTGCGCCTCTCAGGAGTCGCACTCAGGGCATGGTATCATTAACCGTTGGGCCTGACCGGTTGTATTCAGGTTCTATTGACCGGACCATAAGGGTAAGTGGGTTTGTCATAGATGTCTCTCCCCTCGATTAGTTGTGTGTCCGGGGAAGGCGTGACTTGGCCCTAGTAGTTTATGTTTTCTCTTGCATTATTTTATTGGTTTACTACGTCCTCTCCGTATTTTTCTGCGCCACTCCACTGTAGCATCGTGCTGACCCCTCACATCTTTCTTGTTTTCTCCCCCGCAGGTGTGGGACTTGCACACTCTGGAGTGTGTTCTGGAACTTGTTGGACACACTGATGTGGGGATGTCACCGATTTGCTGGGACCAGTATTTGATATCTTGTTCATTGGATCAGACATTCAATGTTTGAGTTGCCACTGAAGGAGGCAGCTTGGAAGTTGCCTATGCACATCATGATGACCATGTATGTTGCTCGTTAATTTTTTTTTACACTCGTGTGGATTATGGTATGTTGTGGTTGATGATGGTACTATAGGAAAAAGTGTAGGCAAAGGGTGATTTTTTTTTTTCTTATTGACTCCATATGTGCGAAGTGCATGGACCTGTTTTTCTAAATTAGATCACAAATATGCGTCTTATTGCTTTTTGGTTTTACTTCCCAGCTAAAAATGACTATATGAATAATGTGGAATGAATCTTTGTAATATTGCCACACGATCAAGTACCTTGCATGTGCTTGCTTGCTCCATGTGGAGAAGACATGAATTTTCATCTTTAACCTGTCGATGCTTTGTCTGTTTCTTACCGTGCTCCTAGTCTCATGGAGGTGATGTAATATCATATCTTGATGTTGCAAATATCATTTTGTCCAGCACATGATATTTTTGCACTGTCAGGGATGAATGATGCGGGTGGTAAGCCAGTCCTCTGTGCATGCGTAGACAACACCGTTCACATGTACGAGCTCCCATCCTAAGTCCAAAATAATTTCTGTAATTGGTTTGACATCCTTGTCTCTCGGTGATGACTGTTCTCTTCTTCTGCTTGGCTGAATTCGTGCACTCCAGGTTCAATGAAAGGGGCAAGATATTCTCAAGACGAGAAGTCATGACTCTTCAGACAGCTCCTGGAGGCCTTTTCTTCACAGGAGACGCCGCGGGGATACTGACCGTTTGGAACTGGTTGGATTTTCCGAAGAGCCAACAAGAGCCGCTTCCTCATTCGATGGAATCATGCTCAGTAAAGGAGAGAATCGATCAAGCTATTGACATTGGAGTTCAAATTTCGTAAGGAAGGCAATGTCATCTATGCCCTGATGCAGCTGGGATGTGATTTAAAGCAAGAAACGGGATAGCTGTTACTACTACTGTCTGCACCGCACTCCGTCATTTCTGTATAGATATTAATACGGTTTGTATATGATTTGTCATCAGTAATTGATATGCCTTTTGTTATTCAACCTGGGCAAATCCCTCTTCTTAGTAGTTGACCGTATTACTTGTCGAAAGGAAACCTACCTTCTTGCAAATTCACATCGCATAGGCCGACTACTGTATGGATAAAAATCGTTCAATGAGAAATTGATAAATGGACTTTCCTAAGCTTTATGGCACTCCATGTACTTTAGAATGAGGAATCAAAACTGATACATTACATACTACATTTCAAATGAACAGGTCTTGAGAATTAGAAATTGATACATGGATTTCACTGAAGCTTATGAAACCAATAAGACTGCTCCACCTTTAGAGACCGGAACAACATTGTTTGAAACTGATAGCAACAGGTTAGGACGACTCCCTTTGACCCCAAATTGCGAGGTGTTTGGGACTTGATCAGAATTTCAAGCACCAAATCAAATTTTAAGTAGATCTGATATGCTCCCGATCCTGTGCGCCGAGCAATTATGCGAGCAGATAAGCTCTGCAAAGAGACTTGAAAGGAAGAGTGTTCTCTTGGGTCAAACCCAGAGAGCCATGAGGTGGATCTCAAGGTACTAGGGGCTGATCGGGCTCGAGCAGTGCAGCTAATCATTAATTTGTTGTTCAATCGAATCCATGAACTTTATGCATATAGATATTCGAGGATATTATCCATTAGTTAATCCAATTTAAATGACAACAATGTGAAAATTCTTCTTCTTTTTTCGTCTAGGATTCGAAATTAGGATCTCACACCGTCAAACAGCAATACCAAATCAATTCCACACAATTATCAAATCTTAATGATTCATTGGATTATAATTGATTCATCATGCAATCGTTAGCATGCATGATATTTAACTAAGATAGCAAATAAACGGTGCAAATAATCAAATGTTAGAGATTCAAGTTGAGATATTGATGGGCTGCTAATGGGCCCCTTCTTCGACACAAACATTGATTTTGATTTTATGGAGATCAGTTTCATTCCAACAGTAATGAATTTGTCTATAGGTAGAGGATCTCCATCTTAAAAAAAAATTTCCGTTTGCAAGAAATAGAGCGTTTGCTTAAAAAAAAAAAAAAAAAAGAAGACTCAAATATACAATGGAGATTGATAGGCCAGCATTAATTTATTGGCTAACATAAACTTCATTAATTTAACGTACTCGGCCATCCCCGTCAAGTTGGCTTGTAACAGCTTAGCTCCATTAGTCCTAATCCCTCAAGATCCACCTCATGGCTCTTCGGATCTGACCTAAGAGACTTCATGCAGAAGATGAAGTTCAACTCTGGGTCATTGGCTGCAATCTTCTTGCAGGTGTCCTGAACAGTATCGTTTGACAGTAGAAGATCATGAGGAAAAGGATTGGGAATAGGGAAGAGATGGAGAATTCATGATTCATTTTTCTTATATTGAAAGGACCAGTCATGTTATTAATTGACGCAATTTCATAGATGGTAGTATGCCAAACCGAATATATTATTACACATTGTATAAAGATAAATACTGTCAAAGAGGTAGGTCGACTAGGCAATCTAATCTAATCGATTTGCCTGCTGCCATAGTTACCAGCAATCCAAATCATGTCATAATTGATAGGGGATTCTTTGATAAGATTGCCAAATCGACTTGCTTGCAGCCATAATATTTAGAAATCCAAATCATGTCCTAATGAAAGCCGGATTCTTTGATAAGATTGCCAAATCGACCTATCTCTTCGAGAATATTCATCCTTATACATTGTATAGAAATAAATTATATAAATACACGTATGCATTCTTCTGGGTTATCACCAAATGCACAATTACACTTGTTTAAAGGGGAAAATTATCTAGAAAGTACCAAATCTATTGCATTTTTATCAATTCAATTATAAACATTTTAATTTTGCCAATTGAGTCCATCTGATTAATTTTGGCCATAATTTGCTGATGTGGAAATCGACCGTCTGACGTGACACGATCGGCGTTGATATGGACAAAATTTATTAATTTTTAAATATATTTCCAAAATTTTCAATTATCTTTTATGTTTTATTTTTTTTTCTTCTTTTTCTTTTTCTTTTCTCTATTTTGTTTTCCTTTTCTTCCTCTAGCCAGTCGCCGCCCTCTAGCCAGTTGCCCAACCTTCGGCGACTAGAGGCTACGACCAGCAAGAGTCGACCCTCATTTAGAATTGCACATTTGATGGTAGCATAACTCTTGTTTAGAATTCGAAGTGTGACATAACTTTTTGAATGAGGAAGCGGCTCTTGTTTAGAATTCAAAGAAACGAGAGAGTGTGGTGTAGACAGTAGGAGTAACAGCCATCCCGTTTCTTGCTTTAAATCACATCCCAGTTGCATCAGGGCATAGATGACATTGCCTTCCTTACGAAATTTGAACTCCAATGTCCATAGCTTGATCGATTCTCTCTTCTACTGAGCATGATTCCATTGAATGAGGAAGCGGCTCTTGTTGGCACTTCAGAAAATCCAAGCAGTTCCAAACGGTCAGTATCCCCGCGGCGTCTCCCGTGAAAAGGCCTCCAGGAGCCGTCTGAAGAGTCATGACTTCTCGTCTTGAGAATATCTTGCCCCTTTCATTGAACCTGGAGTGCACGAAGTCAGCCAAGCAGAAGAAGAGAACAGTCATCACCGAGAGACAAGGATGTCAAACCAATTACAGAAATTATTTTGGACTTACAACGGGAGCTCGTACATGTGAACGGTATTGTCTATGCATGCACAGATGACTGGCTTACCACCTGCATCATTCATCCCTGACAGTGCAAGAATATCCTGTGCTGGACAAAATTATATTTGCAACATCAAGATATGATATTACATCACTTCCATGAGACTAGGAGCACGGTAAGAAACAGACAAAGCATCGACAGGTTAAAGATGAAAATTCATGTCTTCTCCACATGAAGCAAGCAAGCACATGCAAGGTACTTGACCGTGTGGCAATATTACAAAGATTCATTCCACATTATTCATATAGTCATTTTTAGCTGGGAAGTAAAACCAAAAAGCAATGAGACGCATATTTGTGATCTAATTTAGAAAAACAGGTCCATGCACTTCGCACATAAGTAGTCAAAAAAAAAAAAAATTCACCCTTTGCCTACACTTTTTCCTATAGTACCATCATCAACCACAACACATCATAATTTACACAAGTGCAAAAAGAAATTAGCGAGCAACATACATGGTCCTCATGATGTGCATAGGCAACTTCCAAGCCGCCTCCTTCAGTGGCAACTCACACATTGAATGTCTGATCCAATGAACAAGATATCAAATACTGGTCCCAGCAAATCAGTGACATCACCACATCAGTGTGTCCAACAGTTCCAGAACAAACTCCGGGTGTGCAAGTCCCACACCTGCGGGGGAGAAAACAAGAAAGATGTGAGGGGTCAGCACGATACTACGGTGGAGTGGCGCAGAAAAATACGGAGAGGACGTAGTAAACCAACAAAATAATGCAAGAGAAAACATAAATTACTAGGGCCAAGTCATGCCTTCCCCGGACACACAACAAATCAAGGGGAGAGACATCTATTACAAACCCACTTACCCTTATGGTCCGGTCAATAGAACCTGAATACAACCGGTCAGGCCCAACAGTTAATGATACCATGCCCTGAGTGTGACCCCTGAGAGGCGCAGCCATCTGGAAAGGATCAGCCTCACTACCTCCTTTCCACACCAAGATAGTGCCATCCTAGAAGCAAAATTTGTTCAGTATAATCATCAAAAGACCAATATAATTCAGCACAAGTATCAACAGAATGAGGCAGTCAGCGATCATATTAATGTTGACTTAGGTGGGCCAGACGTAAAGAAGAAGAAAAGAAGAATTTCAGGTCTAAACCAAAAATCCACCCTCACACTCAGCATCATCTTTTATAGGACTTAGAGCGAGATTCTAAAGAAATAGACTAGAAAAAATTCCAGTAGATAAGTCAACTAAATTGACATTAACTTCTTTCTAATAACAAATTACCTGGGCTCCACCAAAAAGCATGTTATTAGCAACTTCCAGAGATGGACCCGTCCAACTGGTCCACTGACATCATAGCGAGCACCATTCTAGATATTAAATACCTACAATCCATACCTACAAGAGATACAAGAGACTACAATGAATTAAAGCTAGCTCACTAATTCAAAATTCGCCAAAGAAAATTATAACAAAGGACAAAAGAGACTCAGGCAACTGCTCACCTTAACAGCATTAGGCATGCCGACAAACACCCAAGATCCCAGCATCTAGTCAGGTGAATTCAGCGAGTTCAACTTCTAGAGAGAGAGGTGATTCGTCAACAGATAAAAACCCTCAAAAGCCCCAAGAAAAGGTATGCCATTACTGGATGTCGGGCAGCTGTGTGAAAGGCGATGCATGTCCTTTCTTGCATTGCGCAAACAGCAAAAACTAATCTGTAAATAGTACCTTTTTATACCCCTCAAGCTTAGCCAACAAGGCAAAATCAACAACGTGAAACCAGGACATGCATTGCCTTTCACAAAGTTGCCCGATGTCCAGAATGGCATACTTTTATGCTAGACAGGCAATAATATTTCAACATCTCAATTAGTGCAAGACAGAAACAAATTGGAGTTTAATAAAACAAGCTATGCAACTAAGTGTTCTCCAGCTATAGTCTTGGATATAAGAGAACGAAAATGGCAACATGGCAAAATCAACACCATGAAACCATAAATGCAAGAAAGGACTTGTATTGCCTTTCACACAGTTGCCCAATATCCAGTAATGGGCAGAAGTCCACCACAAGTCTAAGCTTTTGGCAAGATTTAACACTTAAGTCTTTATAACTTTAAAACGGACACTTAAGTCTTTTTTTTTTTTTGGAGTGGACACTTAAGTCCACCTCCGCGACCCTTGCCGGAAATCCTACGTGGCAATATTTTATTATTATTTTTTGCCTACGTGGCTCGCGGAGCTCCAAATCAGCATAAAAATTAAAAAAAAAAATTTAAAAATTTTAATTTTTAAAAAATATAAAAATTTTAATTTTAAAAAATTTTAAAAATTTTTCTAAAAAAAGAAAATTTTAAAAATTTTAATTTTAAAAAATTTAAAAAATAAGAAAATTTTAAAAATATTAATTTTAAAAAATTTAAAAAATTTAATAAAAAAAGAAAATTTTAAAAATTTTAATTTAAAAAATTAAAAAAAAAATTAAAAAATAAGAAAATTTTAAAAATTTTAATTTTAAAAAATTAAAAAATTTAAAAATTTAAAAAAAAAAGAAAATTTTAAAAATTAAAAAAATTTTAAAAAAGAAAATTTTAAAAATTTTAATTTTAAAAATTAAAAAAATTTAAAAAAATAAGAAAATTTTAAAAATTTTAATTTTAAAAAAAAAAAATTTAAAAGAAAAGAAAATTTTAAAAATTTTAATTTTAAAAAATTTTAAAAATTTAAAAGAAAAGAAAATTTTAAAAATTTTAATTTTAAAAAATTAAAAAAATTTTAGAAAATAAGAAAATTTTAAAAATTTTAATTTTGAAAAATTAAAAAATTTTAAAAAATAAGAAAATTTAAAAAAATTTAAAAATTAAAAAAAAAAGGGGGGGGGGGGGGGGCGGCGGTGGAGGTGGCGGCGGTGAGGGAGCCGGCGGCGGCGGCAAAGGAGCCGCCCGTTCGGCCTCCCCCCCCCCCTTTTTATAATTTTTTATAATTTTAATTTTTTTTGAATTTGTCTTAATTTTTAAAAAATTTTAAAATTTTCTTAATTTTTTTAAAATTTTCTTTTTTTAAAATTTTCTTAATTTTAAAAATTTTAAATTTTTTTTTTTAAATTTTCTTATTTTTTAAAATTTTTTAAATTTTCTTATTTTTAAAAATTTTTAAATTTTTCTTAATTTTTAAAATTTTTCTTAATTTTTTAAAATTTTTTAAATTTTTCTTATTTTTAAAATTTTTTGAATATTTTAAATCTAATTTAATTAATTTATATACTTATTATTTACACGTAAACGCGAAACGACGTCGTTTTTGCATTTTTCCGCGTCAGCGTCGGCGTGCAAAACGACGCCGTTTTGGACCGAAAGCTCCCGGAAAGTCGCACGCGTCAGCCATTTGGCCGGATTTTCACCGGAGTGGCACTTTAAGTGTCCCATTTTACTCCGATGATGGCACTTAAGTGTCTACCATTTTAAAGTTATGGCGGCTTAAGTGTCTTGGCGTCTTGAGTTAAGACTTTCAGGTGTCCTCCTCTCCCAGTAATGGCATACTTTCTCTGGGGGCTTTTGAGAATTTTTATCTGTTGACGAATCACCTTTTTCTCTAGAAGTTGAACTTGCCGAATTCACTGGACTAGATTCAGGGCCCTTCACAGGGCAATCCTCAGGCATATAACTTGACTGCGTTGCAGCTCGATGGTAAACATCATGTGGAAGAGATGCATCGTGCGAAAACCCGCAGGGATTCCGGTTGCACCTCCCTTCTAACCCAGTAAATGCAAACTTCGCAGCTTGTTGGTGCTGTTCGAAGCTGATTATAGTAAGGAGCTGATTTCTGTGGCCAACCCACAGTACTCCATGCAGTCTTATCCATGCTATTATACAGAAGTACAGAGAATCAATCACTGAACTCAATGATCAAAGCCCCAAGGTCCACTGTAGTCAGCAATCCCAAGCATTTCAGTTCCTCCATCATCAATCGCTGAACTCAATGATCCGCCGGCGCTGGTGCCGCTTCAGATGCACGAGGTCACGATGGAGGTGGATTGCTACCTGGACACGGCGTTCGTGAGCATGACGGGCGGTGGCGCGTGCACTGCATCATGACCAGCAGGAGGTGCGATTGTCAAGTCGCGATACCGATGGGAGAGCAGGTAGATAGCTCGGATCGATTTTGCTAAAAGAAATGTTATCTCATTTCTGAAATTGTAAAGAGCTCGTTATGCAAAAAGTTTCGTGCCTCCTCCAACTTTTTTTTTCCTCCTTGTGAATTTGTCGGTCAGCTTTAGAATGATGTTCTCGTCGTTTCTTCACTGAGCTATTTTTCCATATTATGTTGACTTTATTTCAACTGTTCAAACATGTTCTCACATATCAGTGACCTGTCACGTCGTCACGTCCATGATGACCTAAAACGGAGAATTTAGGTCAGCTCTCACGTCCGTGGGTATGGAACTTTGAATTGGGCAAGAAAAAGGGCACCCTCAGTGTCAGATCCAACTGTACCGCAATATTTACGGGCTAGAACTTAGGGGAATGGAAAGCGCGAGAGCGACCGAGAGAAGCACGAGAAGCGAGAGAGGAGAAGACGCTCAAGGTGGTGGAAAAGGGGGTCAGGACTTGGGAGCGGAGTTCTTCTTCAGAGAGGAGAACTCCGTTGGGAGTGAGATTGGTGAGGGATGGCAAGGGAGGGATGGCAAGAAGGTCAAAGCTTGCAGCTTTGAGGAGTTCGTCCAGAGGAGTTCTCCTCTGGATTGGGGTCTATCGCCCAATGCAATCATAGCCGTCGATTGAGTAAGACTCTCGTGATCAACTATCTTGATGGATGTAGCAGTGTCAACTTATGACTAAGTAATTTTCGCTTTCGATCAGTAAACTGCAATACGTCTTAGTGGACTTTTAGCTTTCGTTAATGTTATACGAAGTTGGTATTTCTTCGCGATTAATGTACTCTTATCGAGATTTGAATAATTTCTAGATAAAGTGCTGATGCAACAATCATATGACATTAGCGTACAATTTAAGTACGTTCAAAGTAGGACAATAAAGAAAAATGTGGTATCCACTTGGATTTCATGAGGCATGGTGGCTTGTATCGAATTCCAATCAAAACTCATTAATTGCAAAAGATGAATATTCAATATCTTGGGTGATTAAAATCAAAGTTCAATGACTTCATCATAAGATATACACCGAAGCTTTGTGACTACAAGTGAAATGCACTTAAATTACACTTACCAAACAAATGCTAGTTCAAGGTGGTTTAAGGTTTTAGTTTGAAAGTTAGCTTTTTAAAAACTATAAATAAAGTAATCATAGAAAAAAATTTAAATGGGTTTAAGGTATGTTTTTTTCGTAACTTGAGGTGCTCAATAGTAGACTTATGCACAGTAAGTAACGTCTAATCATGAAACAAAACTTAAATCCCAAACGTGATAATAGTTAAAAAGCATATTAATTCTAGAATGCAGTGTCTTGGAAAGCTATCCAAGAAGAGAATGAAGGCATGACCTTGAAACTGGTCGGAGCCTAATTTTTGCAGGTGCTGCTAGGAGTAACGGTGTTGGTGGTCATTAGTATTGATTTCTCTTCCACTCGTGTCCGGCCCTTTTGAAAGCTACAGATGAACTTTCGAGGTAAATTTTGGCCAGGGTCACCATGCCTAGCCGAGCTTTGTTCAGGTATGTGTTAACAGTTTGGGCGTTGATTTGGAGGCGGTTGTTACTTGTTTGTGGAGTTTTGGTCATTGGAAGCTTGCAAAAGGATTGGGTAAGGAACAGGGGACGTGAAGAGACGAAGAATACGAGTTTTCTCTTCAGAGACTGAGAGCATCACCATTCTGGGATTATGTCCATCATCATAATGAAACGACAACAGTTCGTCCTCGTCTTAAGCCGATTAGTCATCTTCTCCTTGATGAGGACATGATGGTACGTCCCGGTGACTTCTGGTTGGCTAGAATCAATAGCAGACAGAACGCATTTTGTATCTATCGAACAAGTTCTATTGTGAAAAGAAATGAATGAAAGAGAAAAGATAAATTTTGGCAAAACAAGAGTAATGAAACTGGCATACGTTAGGATTAGCAGTTCTGGATATCCATTCCCTAATAGAGAAACACAAGTAGCACAGATTGCATGATCAGAATTGGTACAAGACTACTCAAGCTGAACCATTATAGCAACCGTCCAGATCTATTCGGATCTGTTCTCGATTTATTGCATACAAGGATGCTGAATCAGAAAGCTATATATTCTATTCATTTCCAGATTTATAATTTTTTTCTTCGCAAACGGAACATTTGCTTATTGAAGCTGAATCTGAAAGAGATGCTTGGCTTGACAGCAACGTCACGCATCTCCATCTGTCTCGCACAACTTCGGCGACGCATAGTGATTCCTAGTGAAGCTGTAGAAAGAAACCAGGCACTCCTCTGAGTCAGAAAAGCCAGGACAAAAGCTAGGATTGCAAGGGCAAAAGATAAATTCCAATTAAAAGGGAGACATTGTTACTGTGTTAAAATAAACTGCTAAGAACAACTATTCATTCATTGGAAAAGGTTGATCATGGATATCAATTGAAAATAGCCGATGGTAATAAATTTTATTCGTATTAATGAGCTTCATACTGATAAAAGAACTGATTTTTTTTTTTTTTCAGACTGATTTTTCAAAATATCATAGCAATGCTCAAGACTGTGCATTATGGCCATGTGCTAGTGCAATAATCTGTGCAGATGAGAAAATGATAATCAACTATTATCTCCTAACAGAAACGACTGCTTCTATCCAGTTAATACATTTTCAAAGTCCAATTCCGACTTTTTTTATACAGCCTGACTATCCCGCACTTCGATTAGGGTTGAGTTGCGTCCATGTTCTCAAACTCAAGACAAATTTTAACAGGTTTTACTTAAGGTCCCTGCACTATGGGGCATATGCTAGCTTATTACATATATAGATGAGGAATAACAATCAATTATTACCTTATATTGAAAATGCAGAATTGATTTTCTAATCTGCTACACATTTTACAATGTATATTTGCACTAGCATAAGCAAAACTAAATATTTAAAACAAGGGAGAGGTTAAGAAATTATCACATCACCCGTGGTAGTTCATCCTGTTCATGAAAACCTAATGCAAAGAGCTTTTCCCTAATCTTTTCCAATTGATTTGCAACACCGCCGATGCTCATCCGTCTTCTAGGCACTTCATTGGAACAAGCCACTCCAATATTATATACCATAACCAAACACTCTTGAAATATATTATTGCTTTCAAGACTGTTGGCATCGAAACAACTCTCTCTTTCTAGAAGTAGAATGTGATCTGTAATTTCCAAGGCTCGTTCAGGCAAAGCTGTTGTGACAAAACTATGGAGAGTCAAATTGTCCCCAAATTTGTCATCAATGGGACTCAATCCCGTGAACATCTCTAGCAAGAGGATACCGTAACTGTAGACATCTCCTTCTCTTGAGACCTCGCATCCCATCGCATATTCTACCACATGTTTAGATCGTAGTGAAGATAAAATTAGGAGTGCCAATCATAAAAAAGAATGTGGAGCGCATATCATTAGAATAGAAAGTAGAGAGATTACCTGGTGGAGCATAACCAATTGTCCCTCTAAGACCCACTGAGCTCATCTGATTAGCTACAATATCAGGGGATGATCTAAGAAGGAATTTCGCCAATCCAAAGTCGCCCACATGTGCAACCATCTGAGTATCTAAGAGGACATTACTTGGTTTTAAATCGCAATGAACGATGGGGATGTGGCACCTGTGATGAAGATAATCTAGTGCAGAAGCAACATCAATAGCAATATTTATCCTCCAAATGAATTTCAATTTTTTCGGAAGCTCATTCCTAGGAGATGATGTTGCGATTGGATGTAGCCACTGTTCCAAGTTTCCATTGTCCATGAATTGATAGACTAAGGCCTTAAAATCATTTCCTTGATAGTTAGTGCTCGAGCAAACTGTCAATATCTTTAAAAGATTTCGATGTCTGATATTCTTTAAAGCCTCACACTCGACTATGAAGCTTTTCAAAGCACCGCGACGCACTAAATGAAGTAGCTTCACGGCAACAATAGTTCCGTCACCCTCGAGTATCCCCTTATAAACAGAACCAAAGCTTCCAACACCGATCAAACTCATTGAAGAAAATCCATCGGTTGCTTTCAGGATTGCTCCATAAGATAGATTCGGACATGAATTGTCTATCGAACTTGAAACTGGTTTATTTACTTTCTTCTTCAACCGAAAAAGACATATAAGAGCAAGAAAAAGAGATGTTCCAAGAACTCCAAAAACAACATAAACAGACAATATCATTATATTAATCTTTCTTCCCCTGGAGCCTTTAGAGATGCAGTTGGGGAGGTGAAATTCTGGCAGTCCGCCGCAGAGCTCATTGTTCCCAATAATGGAGGTACCAGTAGCATTCTTAAAGACTCCTTCGTGTGGTAGCATGCCTTTAAATTTATTATACAACAAATTCAAGACTTTCAAGGAATGAAATATTACTAAGAATTCTGGAATCTGACCTGACAAATTGTTGTGTGAAAGATCCATCTCTTCAATGCCTCCTATCGATCTGATTGATTGAGGAATGGACCCATGAAAGAAGTTGCCCCCCATCCTCAATGTTGTCAATGAAGTGCAATCACCTAAACTACCGGGGATTTTGCCTCCCAACAAATTGTCCGAGATGTCCAACGCAGTCAAAGCTCTCAAGTTGCCAACTTCTATGGGTAGAACCCCAGTCAGACGGTTATGAGACAAGTTCAAAATGATCGCTAATGATGAGAGACCCATAAGTTGTGGGGGCATGGCATCACTGAGATTGTTATTAGACAAATCAAGAAGATTAAGAGACCGACAGTTTGATAGATGGGAAGGAATTTGTCCTTGAAAGTTGTTCTTACTAAGAAATAGTTGAATCAACTTGGTTAGATTTCCAAAAGAAGATGGGATGGTCCCTTGCAAGTTATTATTACTAATCACTAGCATCGCTAGTTTTTGTAGATTCCCCAAATTTGAGGGTATACCACCTGAAAGATGGTTGAGGTTCATATACAATAGATCCAAGTTGACAAGATTCCCGATTTCTTCTGGAATCTCACCGAATATTTGATTCTCTACCATTACAAATTTTGTGAGAGTAGTAGATATATTACCGATGCATTTTGGTAACACTCCACCAAACTTGTTGATTGAAATAGACACTTCCTTTAATTTGGTGTTGTTGGTTAACGAGCAAAGGAAGCTTAAGTCTCCAGGCTTTCCACTTCCAAGCTGATTATCAGAGATTGTAAGCAAAAGAAGCTCATGCAGATTTTCAAATGAAGGTACATTACCAGATAATTTGTTAGATGCAAATTGAAGCATTGCTAGTTTTGTGGAATTCGATATCGACGGGGGAATCAGTCCCTCAAGTTGGTTATCGTTGACACTCAAATATTCAAGAACTGGGAGTTTGAGGCCTATACCCGCAGGAAGAGTCCCTAGTATTTGGTTGTCTCCAACTTCAAAACTAACTAGCGAAGAGAGATTGAGTAACGAAGATGGAATTGTACTTGACAATCTGTTAAATCCAAGGGCAATGATTTGCAAGTTCGTCAGGTAGCCTAGAACTTGGGGAATGCTCCCACCCAATTTGTTGGCGTTTAAATGAAGGACTGCCAATGAAGATAAGTTTCCAATGGAGGAAGGCACACTCCCAATCAAATTATTAACAGACGAAGCGAACACCTATAACTTCGATAGTGAACCGAGCTCTCCAGGAATCTCTCCGGTTAGTCGGTTGCCTTGAAGAACGAGGGTGACAAGGTTAGAGCAAACTGATATGTTTTTGGGAATTTCGCCAACCAATGAATTGTTGTCTAGTCTTAAGTGACGAAGGCGGCGCAACTGACCGACTTGTGGAGGGATTTCACGATTGAGACTATTGTTGACAAGCCGCATTTTCCTTAGGAAGCTAAGATTCCCAATATAAGGAGAGATTGATCCGGAGAGTCCTTGTGATGACAAGTCTAGGGCTGTGACCCTCCAGTGCCTCCGACTACACGTAACGCCATACCACTGGCAAAACCCAATGCTATTATTCCATGAGTTGAGCACACTGAAAGGATCTCTGGTTATGCCGGCCTTAAATGCGAGTAATGCGACTCTGTCTGTTTCATTGGTGGTGGACGAGACTTGGTTAAAGCACAATGCAAGAGCAATACCAAGAAGCAAATGGTGTGATTGAAACTCTACAAAACTCGTGCTTACGAGTTTCATGACTCTAAGCTCAAGGAAGCAAGGCAAGAAGAAATGAGATGTAGGATTGGTACTAACGGAAACTATGAAGAGATTTATAAGAATGTGTCGATTTTTCTAGACAGCTTCTTGACCAGCTTTTTTCTTCTTTTTTCTTTTTGACTCAGAAGTCATGGAACCGCTTTTTTGGTTTTTTCCTCTTTCTTTTACTCTGATCATTAAAGTGCCTTTTTTCCTTCTTGATGGGGTGGAATTCTAGCTTTTCTTCCTTTTTTGTAACCCAGTAGTTTCTTGCCCCTTGCCCTGACCAAAAAACAAAAGAAAAGAGAAAAAAGCTTTGGCCCCATGCAAATTAAAGAGAAATTCCTTGCTCACTTTTTAATTAATATCTAAAAGATGATGTAACAAAGGATGGCACTTTGAGCCTTACCAATAAAGCCATGTTCTTGGTATTGTCCAAAAATCTATCAATAATGCACAAACTATGGATCCGCGAGTCCCACAAATTTCAATAGTGATGAGTGCACGTAGTTCAGGAATCTTAGCGAGATTATTACGAGTGTTAAGGGTGGAGACGTGTGAGAATCCTGACTGGTTGGGATTAAAATGGAGACTGCTGCTTTATGACATAAAATGGAGACTTGAAAGATCACCGCTTCGACACATCCCAAAGATATTGCCGAAAAAATTAACCTCGCATGATGAGATAGTGTTATGCTGTTGAATCTCTGTGCTCCATCGACAAAGCAGAGGCAAAATCCTTCTATTAAAAGTAGTTCCTCGTGGTTAATTTATGCTATGATCTCCACTACCTATCTAAAGTACTTCGCACGCAGCAAACAGAACCACTCATATTCCAAAGAAGCATGAGACGACCAGGAGCCACCCAGAAGCACCCTCAACATCAGCGTGTTCTTTCCACATTGCTCCTCATTGGACGTCATTCATCATTAATTTGGTCAAAACAGACAGGTAGCGCGTGAAAAAGTCGATATGAGTCGATAGAAAACTACATAATCATGGCATTGTAAAATGTGTAATCCTGAATTGTCATTTTCGTTTTTCACCTGCTGAAATGAGCAAATCCCCATTACATTAGGAAAAAAAGAATTTGTGAACAGAAAATACATTCCTCTTCCTTAATCTTCACTTTCATCATTATCCATGGATAAGTAAGCAGTGCAAATTCAGTTCTTTACAAAATACAAATATAAAGATAATATATCAAAAAAGTCTATTATACTCTTATTCTACCTTGGGACCTTGCAAAGGATTTTTTTTTTTTAATAAAAATATCATCCTTTTAAACAGCTTGGCAACTTAGAACTTTGTAAGAACCTTATTATCAGCAGTTGAATGCTGTTAAATAGAATTTCAAGAAATTGATTTATGTAATTTCATTACAACAGTTGTCATCGCAAGCCTCCTTCCTGCATTTGACATAGAAAATAGTAAAACTTGTTATAACGTCAGAACATAAATGGACGAACTTCTCTAAAGTTATTTAGTAAAAGGAATCATAAAAAGGCAGAGAAAGGATTACAATGGTTTCTTCAAATGGCTCCGTGAAGTTCCTGAATTTAAGTGTCAGGTTGTATAATCTGCACGGGTAATTGCAATTTGCTATCATAGTCAGAAGGAGAGAGAGACTAACAATGTGTTGTCAAAGCAAATGTACAGCCACTGCAATTGATAAAATTGATCAGAAAGTATTATCTTACTATTATGAGACCATGAAAAAGAAAATGAAAAAATTATAAAATTATATACACATGCCATTAGGAAGATGTTTATCGCAGACCGTATAACTATTTTGATAAGAATTTAATTGACAAGATACTTGTTAAACACCCAATTACCGGAAGTCTAGCATTTCCTATACAAGTTCGGAAAAGTACGGCGACACTTGTCACCTGTTTTGGTCGGTTTTTTTTTTTCTTGCTATGAAATAATCATTAAATCATCAATTACGACTTTAATAACTTGTGGGCTACTTTGAGACGGATGCTATCATAAAAGAAAAAAAGATATGGTGCCACAAGCAAAGGTCTACTTTCTAAGTCATTAAAGTCAAATGTGAACCGGAGAAATTATAGAAAAGTTGGACTTTAAATACAAAAGGAAGAGACTTTTAGTTTTCGGCGTAGTCGTCACTAGTCAGAATGGAGTTTTTTTTTTTTTTTTTTTTGTCGGAGAATGGAGTCACTTGGATGCTGGATTCACAAAGGATTTGCGTGTCATTTAACTTTATGAGGAATAACCGTGTATGAGGTCCAGATAAAATTATTTCCTTGGGGAATTGACATTAGTTTATGAGGTATAATTTCTCTATTTCTCTAGAACCAGATAAAATATTGTTCTTAATATAATATGATAGTTATGCGTCATCATAGATTATATTGTTCATTTATTGCAAAATTTGCATCACAAGTTCCTTGGGAAAATCGGCCACAGTAGACCCTCAGGCCTTTCTACAATGCCGTGGGAAAAAACCACAGCAAAATTCTAAATGGTTGAACGACCAAAGGTGATTGTTAGACGTTGATTAACAAACATGATTAGCTATTGAATCAACAATCACGTTTGATTGAACCCAATAATTTTATTATGAATTAGCCCTCGACATGGAAAAAACGCCCATAAATATTACTTTCACAAGACATTTAGATGTAGATCTATTGTTCTATGGCTAATAAATGTTCATCCTAACGAAAATCTGTAAATAGAAACTAACATTAAGCATAGATATATTTAGTCCATGAGGTCTATAAAAGTTTTCGCCTTCATTGCCGTGTAAGTAAAAGAAAACATCGATGGGAAAGTAGATGATAGGAAACAATATATGAATGAAAATAAGAAATGTGAGTTTTCATTAAATCTTGCATAATGTAAATGTTTTTCGTTTTCATTCTTTCTTAGCCTAAAATGAAATAATGATTTTCAATATCTCCATTCTCATTTTTTTTCCAACAAACCAAATATATATATTGAAAAATAGAAAGAAAATAGTTCGCTATCTTTCTCTTTTTTTTTTTTTTTTCCGGAATCACAACTGAAAAACTTTTCAAAATTTGCTCAAGCCCATACATATAAATTAAAAAGAAAGAAGATAAGGATTACATATTAAAGTTTCACCAGGAAACAGCCCATTAGCAGCAGTCAAAAAGATGGAAAATAAAAGTTTCCATAATATAATTTATACATGTGTCTTATCATAACTTTTTCAGACGTGATTATTGACTAATGTACATCGGGAAGCACACATTATTTACACAAGACTTTTTTGAGTGTGTGATTATAATAATTATATGGGAAAACCCCTAAATTTAAGGTTGGTGCTTGTTTGCTCTTCCTTTGACCAATCAAAGAAAAAGCTAAAGAAAGAGATTCCAAAAGACATACATTTGGCTCGTGCTGTTGATTTACATGTGTTTCACCTGAAATTCTTTAAGATGTCTAGTCTGAAAAGCATTTGCACCGTTAATTAAGCAATGTGGACATGCCCTTTGATTTTCAAAAAAAACATATCTGACCCAAGCGGTCCCTGAATTGTCAAAGAAAGTCTCTGCCGATCAAGATGGCTTTTGATTAAAGCATGCATGCAGCGTGTTGGAAGCGGCAGCATGGTGGTAATACCAAGATTACAAAGTAGGTCAAATCGCTTCTTCTTGTAATGCAACTAGACCCATTTGCTTCCATCTCTAATTCCTTCCCCGTTCTTTTCTGCCACTGCTGATTTTGGCTTGCTATTATCCTCCAAGTATTTATTGATCAACAATGCTTGAAATGCATTTTGCGGGCAGATTTTCTTGTGAATAATCTGACTTCATTGAACGAATTTTAAATGCAAATGAGAATGAAACTGTACAAGATAAACATGATTACAAGTATTTTCTTGTGGACCATCGACAGTTGCTTGGAGTTAGGGTCACCATTTTTAGACAAGTGGTCTTTCATCCTTGGCAGCGTGGAACTAAAGAATGCGAAATGTTTTCAAGTATCGGAACAATCCTTAATTGTGAAATCAAACACACCCAATTACATCACCAGAATTGTGCAAGACCAATTCTACTAAACCATTGTTGGACCACCCCTGGCGCGGAAATTAACATTCGAAAGATTCTACGCCAGAAAGCTGAATCCAAAAATAGTAACTTCTTATTCCAGACTATCATGTCTTCATCCTGAAATCAGAGGAACATTGCTCATTTAGGAAGCTTGTAACTAACTTAAATTTGCTTTACCGCAACATTACCAGTATCCAATAATTTCGTGCATCAACTTGGGGATGGACATTGGAGAGCGATTCCTAGTCAAGGTGCAGAAACCAAACTCTCCTCTGAATCAAGAAAAAATCCTGAAATATAAATTTCCACATAAAAAAAAAAAAAGGAGACTAGTTAGGATTTAACAAGAAGGAAACCCCACACAATGTCACTTCTTTTCTTTCTGTTAAATATTCACACAATCGTGGAAAATCTGAAAAAAACTTTCTATAAAGTGAAGAAGCTTTATCGTGGAAAATCCGAGAACAAATTTTCATAAAGTGAAGAAGCTGTGTCGTGGATCTTACTTTAAGATTTCCCAAGGACCACGGTTGATTTATCTTATTCTTCTAAATCAGTATAAACACAAACAAAAGAAATTTATGACTAAGATTGACTCGGAAACATCATAGCAATACTCAAGATCCGTGCATCACGGGCCTTGCCGTGACTTTCGGAGAGCCAATTGCATTGCCATAGCTATTATACATTGCCTTTTGTTGGGACCTCTCACCTAATTGCATATTCTGCCAAACGTTTAGATCATAGTGCAAATGACATTAGGGGTGCAGTTCATCAAAAGATAATCATATTGGGCAGCAGTTAGGGAAGATATAGATGAAATTGGTGTATCATCGACATGGAGTAAGAAACAAGATAAAGGAAGAACAAAGAAAATGTTAAAATATCTCTCGAGTTTGAGTTTGTGAATAAAATCCAACCAAATAAAGTATGCAAAAAAAAATACGGAAATTGTATCCACGTCAAAGTCATGATCAAGAATAAAGATTGTCTCGGTGTTGGAATCAAGATCAAGAATGGAAATCCTACTTGAGTTTTCATCGGATGCAAGATCGTCTTAAAATATACATGATACACTTTCCTGATTAAAGTTGTGGCTAGGAAAGGAAAAATTGTCCAAGAAGTTTTTAAACTTATTGCACTGTTGCCAATTCAATCTTAAATATTTCAATTTTGTCAATTGAGTCCTAAATATTTTCACATTTTACCAACTAAGTCCATCTAGCTAATTTTGGATGGAAATCACTAATGTGGACATCGACCACACGATCGGTGCTAACTTTGCTAATTTTTAATAATATTTTTTCCTTTATTCTTCTCTTTTTATTTTAAAGCCCTAGGCCGGCAAGGCAAGGGCGTTGCGGCCCTCATCAGCGCCATAGTTGAGAATGTTGGGAGCACGCACCAGTGGCTCGATACCTTCTCCTGCGAGATCGCTAAGAGGAAACTCAAATAATAATATATTTCTTTCCATGAGATATTCACCAAACACCGATACACATTTGAAGTGGCCGCCAATCACTCTTAATTCCTAAACATCGGGACTAGCTACCAATCAACCTCGACACCTTCACTTGGAGAGATGGCCAAGAGGAAAACTAAATTTGAGCCCATTAACCCCACATCCACTCAAAAACTTAAGCCAATGAATTATATACTAATGGCTCCATCCCACACCAATTCCCTGAAGTAAGACACATGCATCGGTTGGAAACATAGGCATGGCCACGGAGGGTGGGAAAAATGCTCAATAGGAAGGCTCTGGCTTAGCATTGACTACTGAATGATGGGTGGCTCAACAGACAATTGTGACAATTTCGTGAGGGACGAGGTGAAGTTTTGTTTATCACCACTGCAAGGGCCATATTTCCACTTCGAATATGTATTCACTCCACCTTTACTTGCATTAGTCATTAAGATCTATCATTCTTGAAAATAGACGCATCAACATTGGCCCGTCTCAGATTCCATGTATTCTCTGAGAAACTATACATATTTATTGACTATGATACACACAAGGAAGAGACAAGAGTAACACTCGCCAATATGACATAACACAAATCTCTATACATACTGGTCAACATCACTAGAGACATGAACAACATTCACAGAGATCGAAACAACAATCGATGCACCCAAAACAAGCGAGGCCGGTGCAGAGTTGCGTAAGAGCGACTGCACACCAGTCATTCACATAGGAGCAAGTTTGGATGAAGCACATACAACAGATGCGATCCATCAGCTTGCCGCAACAATTCGAAGCTGCCTTGACCAAGACATCCGCAGCATCCGACGTCTTCTCTTCGACTCCTGGTGGAATATTCTTCACTGTTGCAGTCAAGTTACCGAAGCCTTTACCCAAACTTCCCAGCAAAATTACCCTCTGGCCCTTAAAGTCCAGCATCTTCTTGAAATTCACTTTTTCAGGCACCTGTTTTAAAGTGAAGATAATGACCTCATGTTGATGAAGAGAAGCAGAGATTTAAACATCAGCTTCATCACTTCTAATAAATTCCAAAGTTTGCTACATACACGTATATGGATGGGATTGAAGCATCTCAAGGTGCATTTAGTTAAGACAGTTTTCAATTCTTAGTTTCACTATTAATGTTTATATATATATATATATATATATATATAAAGGATTTTCTTCTATTTAATTTCCACTTTTGGAACATGTCCGGTACTATTAGCAGAAAATCTTGTCTGTTTCTTGTCCTATTTAGGTTTTAACATTTGAGTCTTTCCAGAAATTTCAATTTCCTTCCTCTTCCACTTGCAAACCAATGAAAACAACATTGTGTTGCCTTAATTCAAAAGCAGGAGAAGCTGGATTCATTTTGACCGCTTTCTGTTATCATTGGAAATGAAAACTGCAAAACTAGACTCAGTTTTAAGTTTTCGAGATTATACAAAAAACCACTCCGTAAATATATAATAAAAAGTACAGAGGTAAAAGGATACACGACAGAGTATAGAAACAAATGTTAAAACTTACGAGTTCTGCAGGAGTCATACTTATTTAAATCAGCTATAGCAAAAACTTTTTATTTTTTTGGCCTGCAGGATTTGTATAAGCCTATAGGTCAACAGTAGAAACTACTAGGTCAAATAGTGCTTGATCATACCTCTAGTGTAACATCAGATGTTATTTTCTCACGGACAGATTCGAGTAAGATCATGCATGTATACTCCGACGGAACCCGTGATTGTATGCTCATTCTTGCAACCTATAATTAGACAGCACATGAAAGTGTAAGTAAGCTGAAAGTAACAGCAGCATGAAAATGGCCATGATGCCAATCCAGATTTGCCGCCCCACTGCAACATTCCATGCACTTATATTATGAATTAACCAACGCGAGGCCAAGTCAGAAAACTTCTGTATGACCAGATGTTATTAACTAAACTGTCTTAGCAAGAATTCTGGTTATAACAGGTGTTAATAAATAACAATTGATTTTTCCGGTTAGAATGATTTCATGCATCTTAAGATCCAAGGGTCAATTTGTCTAAGGCACCTTTTTTCAAAAAATGTCCCCTTCCTGCAAAGTGTCATCCAGTCAAAACTTCCCTTGGGAAACTCACATGAGTGATGCTACTATAACATCTAGATTAAATCCTTCCATGCTATAACAAATTTAATGTAGCTCGATGAGGTAAGAAACAAACCTTCTCCGCAAGCTGTGTATTTTTTTGAAACCAAGCCTGTGCTGTGAGGTCATCAATTTGTCTCTTTGCAAGTACCTGACAGGATATTCGACAAAAGAACTCAAAAAAGTGAATGTCGTTCTGATATCTCCATTTATGTACATTCACTAAACTAGATCGATTTCAGGTAGAGCATGGAGGCATAAGAGGACCAACATAAATATAATACAAGTCCCTATTTGAGGCATTGTCAACAAAATTTCTGCCGCAATTTCATTAGAAAAAAAACATTCTGACAAAATATGGATTGTAAGAGAAAGAAAGGCATCATGGTGAGCTTTGCATCAAAGGTCACTACTCATTAATCAAGATGTTAGACTTTTGTTAAAAAAAAATATTTTACATGTGTGCGTTACGGAAGCATGATTTTGGTAGTAGTTATAATTTTTGGTTTGTGATGTGTGCAAGTGTATGATATATTTTGTGGAGGATGAACAAGGGACAAGGTAGGATAATTTGAAGGATATAGGACATGAGATATGAGGGAAATAGTTTTATTAGTTAAATAAACTAGTTTGATGAAAGTACAATGGAGGTCTAAAACCTCTCACGGTGGAGGTTTTTCCACACAAGGTGGACCTCTCACACAAGGTGGAGGTTTTCTCCTCACACACAAATGGTCATGTACAAGCATATTTATAGGCGTGAATCCACCGCCATACACAACCGACTTAGTACATAAAATAATATAAAATTGCAGCTTCTTTTGTCGCGACTTCTGCCGCATCTTCTGGTGGCTTCTCCATTTATCTTCATTTTTCTATTCTCTCGGCTGCCCACGTACTCTAGATCATTCTTTCTTCATGGTCAAGCAGCCATTGTTGACTTTTCTTTCAGATTTCCCATGCACAAATTTCCCATGCACGTAGAGCTTGTTCTCTTGAAAACTCCAGCAACTACTATAATATTATTTTATTATGTGCCCCTCTTTTCTTGATCAACTTGGGCTTCTTCACGTAGTACCAGAAGCTTCTTCAACATTTGAGAGTCTTCAAGTTTATTCTTCATTAAGCTAGTAGCTTCTAGATTTTGTTGAAAATGGATCACCAATTTCCAACAACTTTCTATTCGAAGTGTAAGTGGGGCTGACAGTATCCTCTAGAAAATCCATAGCAAACTTGAGAATTTGTAAGAGCTTCATTTATCCAAGAGTATGTATTCAAGATCAAATATTACTCTGTCAATAGGGACATCCTTCACATGTTGCACTTTCAGATCTATCGTGCAGACGCTCCTATCCACCAAAACACCACTAACTCTTGCAAGCTCTGGAAATTTCCCAGAAAATCTGCCTGATACAATTAATGGACTTCCCGATGAAAGGTCTGGAATTTGAGAGGGATATATCTGCCAATAGAATAGAAAGCACCATATGGCCACTCTGTCAGGGATGCATCTCCACTTAAATGAGTAACTTGTGATTCTATGAAGATCGAAAATTGCAATTTCCAAGATTATCACTCCTCAAAAGCTTTGATATCTGTTGGTGATTGGAATTCGGAAATGAATTGTTGCTTGGAGAGGAAATTATTACCTCAAGTGAATCAAGATTTTCCAGAGCGTCCACTGTGATACCAGCCATCATGATTGACAATGCGTTGGCAAGCCACCTTTGCATTCTAAGTTCAACTAACTCTGCTTATGCGAAAAGGAACAGAACAAACAAAGACAACATTAGATTTTTTTTGCCTTTAAAGAACTTGACAATTTTAAAACCCACAGATCTTTATTTGGACTAAGCAGAGATTGGAGATCATAACACCCTTTAGACAAGCTCCATTATTGCCCTTCTGGATTAAAACAACCTCATGTCAGAGATCTTGTAGGCAAAAGTCCATTAAAGTATATTGTTCTAGAGCCGGACGGTCTCAATTTCTCCATTTTCGGATATGAATGCCTTTTCCACATAAGAAAGTTCCCAACCCCACTAACATTAGCTGATACAACTGAATTGTTTCATAGGTATATTAACCCATAAGAAACTTCATTCACTTTGAAACCAATAAAAGTAAAATCAGTCACCTGCATCATAGGCAGCATCATGATAACCCCTTCCAATTTGAGAAAGCATCTGGAGAAAGTAATTGTTGCAGTATGCACCTGAAAAGAAAATTAGTTCGCAGTAATTAACATAAATTGGTAAGCCCCCCTTATATGGTTCCACCGCAGGATGCCTTTGACAAAAAATTGCAACTTAACACAAAGCCTAACCTCACAATCATAATGATTTTCTAGGTTCATATTATAGATCCAAATTCAAGCTGTATAAATATAACATAGAAATAGCTTTATCAAAAATTTTGTGGCAGACAATTTGTGATAAAGTCAATGCATATAAAAACTCTTCTCTTGATGTAGTCACCCATAGAATATTTAAAGTACTATAATATAGCTCAAATTCACTTTTTTTTTTTTCAATTTTGTGTTTATCTTACCTAATGATTGCACTTGTCACGCCCCGAACCTCGAGCACGCGCACATCCCTCGGCAGTCTATCAAATTGTGACGTTCCCAGGACGTGTCGCCGACCCATTCATTTTATGCACATGCGGAAGTGAAATAATAATCTCCAGATAACAATCAAACACATGGATAGTAAAACATATGCTACGCCTTTTTCACAAAACAAACTTTATAAACACCTCAGGTTTATACACAGGCCTATATAGAGGAGTCTGACCCAAAAGAAACTACTGAGCCACCTATACTCTAGACCCTTTAGCCTCAGATTCCGGGATCTCCACACTAGGGACCTGAAAAATTTAAACCACGACGGGATGAGACAAAGTCTCAGCAAGTCTACACCTTAAACCTCGATTAGGATGAAAATTTACCTAGAGGCAGCCTAAACATGCACCATATAAGACTTACCTCGCCTCAGCACCTCCCTGCACGTTAGTATATCTCATATATCATATAAAAATGCAGCAAGTGTAATTCATAAATTGCAACACTTCATATCATATATTAATCAATCACAGGGGTCCCGATTATACGGCCAAATCGTTATGACACGTCCCATTCCATGCCACACAATTTCGTCCCATAATCAGGCACGGCTATTTCAGTCACTCAAGCGTGTCCCAATTAATTATGACCTAACGGTCACGGCCAACTCAATAGTTGGCGGTCATCCGGCATAATCGGGCATCGTCTCGCCCCATTGAGCACGGCAACATCCCGTGTAAACGCATCAGGACGGCGTTCCCAAAGGAGCATCGGTCCAGCCTTCACTGCAACCGGCATCCGTTGACGAGGGGCATCTGAACTTAATTAGGCATTGTCCCGCGTAAACGCATCAGGACGGGTTCACTACCCTGCATAAACACATTAGGGTATTAGGTGATCACACACCAGCACATACTTGGCCAAGAATATCGTGCTTTGCACTCAAATACTTATTTCAAATAATGAACTTGGCCAATTTTCTTCATATTAAAAACACCCGGTAAAATAATTGTGCGTGGACACACATTTAAATTAATCCATAAAGATAGTGTTCCCTCATTTAAAATTCTACTATTTTATATAGTACTTAAAATATTTTTGGTGTCAAAACCCGACACCCGCTATTTTTCTAATTAAATACCATAAATTCATATTTTTGAAATAATATTTAAAAATCATCATTGAGTACACAATTGCATAAATTAGCAATTAATTTCACAAATCAATGCAACCATGACGATCAGCGTAAAATTTTGACAACTGACTATCCCGGTATAATTTACGCTAATAAAAAATTAATTAAATAAATTACAAATTATTTAAATTAAACCACTTAATTAAATTAAATAACCTAATTGGACTAATCTAATTGAACTAACTAATTAATCTAACCAACCTAACTAATTTAATCTAATACGCTAACTAAATACCCTAACTAATCCACCTAACTAACTAATTGGCCTAACTAAACTAAACTAAACTAACTAAATAGTTGGCCTAACTAAATTACTCTAATCTTAATTTAAGCTAACTAATCCCCCTAATCTTCCATTAGCCTAAACTAATCCCCCTTAAGTGCAATTAACCCTATAATTAGAGATTAGGATGTTAACTCACAAGTTTAGTGAGATAACGAGTCCACGGCGATGGCGGCGCGACGGCAACCAAGACCCAAGCCTATGGTAATTTCAAAAGAGGCCCGGAAGGGGTTGAAAAACAGCCTTGCAAGCCTCAACCCAAGCTGAGATTTGCTTTTGAGTTGGGCTGGATCAAGGGAGCCAAGAGGGCTGGTTGGGCGGCAAGTTGGGAGGACGGCAGACCGGGACTGTTGGTGACTCGGACTGCGGAGCGGTGGGCGGAGGTGGCTACAACTGGCAGCTCTGGTCGTGGCTGGACGGGACGTGAGCGACTAGTTTGGACAGCGAGAGGCGGTCAGGCTCGGGGACGCTGGTCGCGGGAGCTGGTTGGCTCGCATGCAGCTCGGACGGCGCAGGGCGTGAGACGGTGGATGGTGGCTTCGGTAAGGGGCAGTGCTGTTTTGTTTTTGGTGACTTGCAGCAAGGAAAATGGAAGAAGATGGAGAAGCTGAAGATGTTTTGCAAATGGAGGGGGCTGGTCGCACATCAAAGGGAAGAGGGGGAAGAGAGGGAGACAAGGGGGGACAAGAGCCATGCAAGTCAAGGCTTGAGCCAATGAGCTTTTGTGACATCTTGAATTTTCAGGTTCTGTTTTCAATTGAATGAATTGGGCCTTTCATCGACGCGCCTATAGTGTTATTCTTTGAGCTGATAACTCATGAGATAATTAGACCATCTGAGAAAGTCATTAAAGAATCTAAATGCAATAGACTTGAGAATTTAACTCGAAATCGACTTCTCGACCGTGTTGATTTGCAAGGGTCATTACGGCACAGTCAAAAATTGATCAGAGACCAAAGATAGATCGACTCGGTAGAGATATGTGATTAGTGTGTGGGTGATTCCACCTAATTGCAAAATTCTCGTCGAACGGCACTAGATTGATTTTTCTGTCATTTCTATACCCTGTGTTCGTATTTGAAATCGCGAGATTTTCACAACAACTAAGAGTCGCCAATGGGTTGGAGATGCACATTGTGGCTCCAAAATAATTGACCACGAGTCAATTACACTAAAAATTTATAAAAGCTACCCGGTAGGTTAGGTCACGCTAAAATAGCGTTAGATTAAAATTAACTGCGAATTTGAACCCAATTTCAGAAATTGAAAGTTCTGTCATGTTACGATTTATTTTAGGAACGTCAACTCATCCTCCGAAAAATTTTCGGGGAGCCCGAGTTTTTTTATTGAAAATCGTTTCGGACGATGTGGAAAAGAACGGAAATTCGAACTGGCCAAATTGAAAGGATTGTTGGCTTCCTTACCAAGTTATCTGGCAAAGGGGACTTGCAGAAATGGTATGGGCTTTTTCCTTGGCAAATTTAGAGGTCGATTTGGGGAATTGGGTGAGGAAATTGAAGTTCAATTTAGTGAAATTCGGAGCTAGGCCTGGGGGGTGCAACATTTGGTATCAATTTGAAGTATTTGTGGTATTAAAATGTTGGGAAAGTAATAGGAGACCAAGCAATCAATAGAAAAGATAAAATTGCTAACTTTCCCCCATTTTTCCCAAGCTTCTCGAGCACTCCTCTACCATTCCCATCTTCTTCGCGCTTTTGCTTCACCGAAGACTATAGCTGTTTTGCCCCTTCTTCTCTTCATTTGGCTTATTCGCAAAACCCACCAAATTCCCCTCAGCCTCTGCCAACTTCACGGATCCAGCCGCATCCCCACCGATCTCCAACTTGCTTCCACGTCTGCGTCTTCTCTCCAGCTCGATTAGCCACCAGCATTGTCGACCGAGTGTAGCTCCACTGCTCTTCTTCGATTTTGCTCCCCCACCAAGCTTTGTCTCCCACCATCAACTGAACAACCCTGAAGCTGACTTCTCCACTTCGGTTCTGTTAGCAAACTCCCCCTCATTGACCGAAGCAGCTCCATCTCTTCTCCAGTTCAGCACCACATGCCTGTGTCTACTCTGTCATTCCACCGAATCTTCAATCTAGCTGCCCCTCCTTCATTCCTCCAGCAAAGACATCATCCTGTCTGGTCAACTCCAGCACCCCACGAAGACCACCGAATTTCCCTGCAAGCTGCCACTCGTCCCACCAACGCTTGTCTCCTCCTGGGACGAGCCACTAGCTTGCTTTCTCTCTCTTTGCCTGTTCACTCCACGAAGCCAGCCCAAGCCAGCAAATTTCACAGCCCATCTCCACCGAGCCTAACCGCAGCCCATCTTTAGCAACCCAGCCCACGTTGCAACCCACCAAACCAAGTGCAGTAGCCCAGCCCGTGAACTTTAGCCCACCGAAGCCAGCCCATCTTCTGCCGCAAGCCTAGCCGCAGTTCAGCCCAAAGCCAAGCCCAGCAGTTGCTGTGGGCTTGCAAGGCTTGTTTGGCCCGGCCCAAGCTCCCCTTGACGCCGCCGAAAGTTCGGGTTTCAACCGCCGTCGCGGTGAATCGGTTTTCGCGCTAAACCAGTGAGTTTATGCACTAAACTCTACTTAGTAGGCTAATGACGTTTAAGGGATGTTTAGTTTAGGTTAATTAGGGATTAGGTGGTTAGTTATATTAGATTAGTGATTTAATTAGTTAATTATGCATGTTAGGTGGTTAGAATGGCTAAATTAGATACTAGACAAATCATATTATTTATCTAGATTGGTTCGGTAATTTTTCAGGTCCGTTTCGGTACTTAATTAGGCATTTCGGCCTAAGTTAGTATTTTTAGAATTTAAATTGAATTATTTAATTAATTTTAGAAATTAATTAATTATTAAATATTTTCCGGAAATTAGGCGGGATAGCCGGTGACCGAAATTTTGTGCCGATTGCAATGGTATGGTTAATTTCTGCAATTGAGTGTTAATTTGTGCAAATTGAGTGCTGATTGGAATTTTGAGTATTTAATTCCAAAATTGGTAAATTTCTATATTTATTCAGAAAATCCTAGGTGTCAGATTTTAACATCGAAAATGGTTTTATATACTATATAAAACAATGTGATTTTAAATTGGAAGATATCACTTTTTCTGGGTCGAGTTGATCGTGTACCCACACATGACTATTTTTCACCAGGTGTTTTTAATACGAAAAAAATAGGCCAGTCTCACCATTTTAATTGAGGCATTTGAGTGTAATGCACGATGTCCTGGGCCGAGATTGAATGGTCGGGTGTTGGTTAAGAGAACCCGTCCCGGGCTGTTAAGCTAGACGTTACCCCTATATGGGATGCCCTTAGACAACGGGAAGCCGGTCGCGGTAGATTCTGGACCTATGTTCCTTCAGGAAAGTAATCTAGTAGAGACGTTGCCGTTCTCAATGGGGTGAGATGACGCCTGGCTATGCTAGAAGACCGCCGAACAGAGAGTAGGCTGTGCTATATGCCAAGATCAAAAACTAGGAACGCATGTTTAATTGAGTTAAATGTGTCAAATTATTGGACAAAATTGTGTGGCACGGTATGGGACGTGTCATAATGATTTGGCAATATAATCAGGACCCCTATGCTGGTTTGAGAATTGAGTGTGGCGTTCCAGTTGTGGAGCTTATTTACTACTCATGCTTTTGTGACTGTCTATGATATGAACTGTGCTGACCTGCAGGGTGGATCTGAGACTAGGTAAGTTTCTATGGTTGTGTGGTTAGGACGCCTCTGGGCGTATTACCCTCCTAATCGGGGTTTAAAGCATGAACTCGCTGAGATTTATATCTCACCCCGTCATTGGCTCAATTTCTTTTCAGGAACGTAGAGTGGAGGACCTGGAGCCGAATTGAGGTGATCTGAAGTGTAGGTCAGTTAGGACCGCTTCTTTTTGGAGAGCCAGTCTTTTGTAGTCTTTTGGTCATAGACTTTGTATTTGACTCAGTATGTTTATAAAAGCATGTTTTGTTGGTGAATATGTTGTCCTGCTTTTCTATCCCAAGCTGTTGATGTCAGGGGATTAGTAATTCGCTTCCGCACGTGCAATAAAATAAAAAGGGTCAATGACTCGTCCTGGGAAGTCACAAATTTTATCGACCATCGAGGGATGGGCATGCGCTCGAGAATCGGGACGTGACATCCCCGTTTAAGTGGTATTAGAGCTGGTCGATAGTTGGAGTGATAAGGTGTGATGGGTTCTTGGGATAATTAGTAGGAATGATCTTTATTTTACGCTGATGCATGTGATTTATAGCTGTTTGGTAAATTGGTTGTGGTGATCACTCAGTTTCTAATTCTGTATGGAATTGGGAACTGGTTTCGTAGATAGTCTACATTATGAGTGATCAGGAGTAGAGGACTCCTAGAAAGAGGACCATTTCATCAGTGACTCAGGTAGGACGCCGACGAGGGTTGGTACCCGAGGTGGCCGAGGTAGAGCGGAGGCTGAGGCCAGCGCAAGTGGAGTGGCATCGCCACCAGTCCCGCCGGTTGGTGCTGGGGTAGCAACCCCTGGTGATCCCAAGTTCAAAGGGATCATGCAGGCGCTTCAGACGAGTGGAGTTCTGATGGGGCAGCAAGCCCAGAATCAAGCCGCTGCTACTGCCTCTGTCTCTGCCGCACCTGTTAAAGTTCCACAGGGGGACGTGGTTGCCGAGAGACCAATTCATAAGCTCGTTGAGCAGTTCCTTAAGTTGCAACCGCCAAAGTTCACAGGAACAGAAGATCCCGAGGTTGCAACCCTCTAGATCCAAGAATTGGAGAAAGCTTTTGCACTGCTGAGGTGTATAGAGGAAGAGAAGGTCGTCCTTGCAGTATATCAACTGCAAGGGATTGCAAGTACTTGGTGGAGGGCCACCAGAGAAAGTGTTTTCCCAAAAGGCGTAGTTCCGGCGTGGAACGTCTTCATTGGAGCGTTCAATGGCAAGTATTTCTCCAACTGTGCCAAGCAACTGAAAATGGCGGAATTTTTACGCCTTCATCAAGGTCTAATGACTGTGGACCAGTACAAGGCGAAGTTCGCTGAGTTATCGTAGTACGCTCCTAGATTGATCGAGAATCCTGAGCAAAAAACAATGAGGTTTAGGGATGGCCTCTGACTGGAGCTGAAAAATCCGCTGGTACCGCTCGATCTAAAGAACTATAACGAGCTGTACGAATGAGCTCAACTAATAGAGAAGAATCTGAACGAACAAGCCGCCGCATCTGGGTCGCGGTTTGGTTCTAACTAGGATAGGAATTGGTTTGGGAAGAGATTGATGACCGGAGGGAGGTATCCTGTTCCGCCCAATAGGAAGGGTGGAATAGGAAAGTCATCGCAGGGACAAAATGGTGCATGCCGCTTTTGTGGAAGACGACATGGGTCAACCCTGTGCCATTCTAGGCCGGGTGCTTATTTTGAGTGTGGCCAGCAAGGTCACTTGGCTAGGAATTGTCCCAGGAGACAGATGGGACCACAGTTGCCGCCACCGCCACCGCCACCGCCACCGCCACCGCCACCGATGGGTCAGAATCGATGATACGCGCCCCCGAATGCATAACAGGGTGGACTGCTTAGACCTCCAGCTCAAGGAATGACTTACGCCATTATTAGAGGATAGGCTGAAGATGCGCCTAATGTGATTATAGGTACCGTTTCACTGAACGACCACGTTGCTTATGCTTTATTTGACCCTGATGCAACTCATTCATTTATAGCTGAGCAGTATGTTAAGTTGGTAGGATTGATTCCTGAGTTGTTGGAGTCAGTGATTAGTATATCGACACCATTAAAGGATAAGGTGTTAGCTACAGTGGGTTGTCCTGGTTGCACGTTAGCGATTGGTGAGCGAGAGGGGGAGATAGACTTGATAGTCCTAGCCATGTATGATTTCGATGTGATAATTAGCATGGACTGGCTCACCAAGCAATGAACTAAGATGGACCGCTATCGTAAAGCGATTCAGTTTAACCCGTTAGCGAGTGAAAGTTTCGAATTTATTGGGAGTTGAGGATGACCCTCGATTACCTTAATCTCGTCGCTTGAGGCAACTCATTTGTTAGACTGGGATTGCTAAGGTTACCTGGCGACTGTCGTGGATATGACAGTTGAGGAGTTGAAGATCGAAGACATTGCAGTGGTTCAAGAATTTCCTGATTTGTTTCCGAAAGAATTACCAGGTTTGCCACCAGAGAGGGAAATAGAATTCGTGATTGAGTTAGCCCTTGGGACAAAACCAATCTTTGAGGCTCCTTACCGAATGGCATTGTCTGAGTTGAAAGAACTGAATGTGCAGATGCAGGAATTGTAGGATAAGGGATTCATACGTCCCAGTGCATCACCTTGGGAAGCACTAGTTCTGTTCGTAAAGAAGAAATATGGTTCGTTGCGCCTGTGCATCGACTATCATCAACTCAATCAGGTGATGATTAAGAACAAGTATCCACTGCCGAGGATCGACGACTTGTTTGATCAGTTGCAAGGAGTGTCGATATTTTCGAAGATCGACTTAAGGACATGATATCATCACCTGAGGATCAGGAAAGAGGATATACTTAAGTCAGCGTTTCATACCCGATACGGCTATTTTGAGTTTATTGTAATGCCGTTTGGTTTAACGAACGCCCCAGCTGCTTTTATGGATCTGATGAACCGAGTATTCAAAGAATACCTGGATCAATTCGTGATCGTGTTTATCGATAATATCCTGGTGTACTCGAGAAGTCCAGAGGAGCATGAAGGGCATTTAAGGATGGTATTGTAGACACTGAGGAATCATGAGCTATACGTTAAGTTCAGCAAGTGCGATTTTTGGTTGACTCATGTTGTTTTCCTAGGTCACGTGATTTTAGGCGAAGGAATCTCTGTGGACCTATCCAAGATCGAAGCAGTGATCAATTGGCCAAGACCGACAACCGTGACAGAGATCAGAAGTTTCTTGAGATTGGCAGGGTACTATAGAAGGTTCGTAGAAGGGTTTTCAGCCTTAGCTTCGCCTTTAACTCAACTGCTAAAGAAGGAAGAGAAGTTTGTGTGGACAGACAACTGCGAGTGTAGTTTCCAAGAGCTTAAGCAGAAGCTGACTATCGCTCATGTCCTGACCATACCATCTGGTCCTGGAGGATACAAGATCTACAGCGATGCGTTGTTTAGAGGACTGGGTTGCGTGTTAATGCAACATGGTAGGGTTGTTGCATACGCGTCCTGTCAGTTGAGACCTCATAAGCTGAATTATCTTACGCATGACTTAGAACTCGCAGCGATTATTTTCGCTTTGAAGATTTGAAAACATTATTTGTGCAGAGAGAGATTCCAGATCTTCACTGACCATCAAAGTCTCAAGTATCCATTCTCTCAAAAGGAGTTGAATATGAGACAGCGTCGCTAGATGGAACTCCTGAAAGACTATGATTGTGATATTCTGTACCACCCTGGAAAGGCGAATAAAGTCGCATATGCACTGAGTAGGAAGTCTTCAATTGCACAAATGATAGTCAAGGAATGGATTTTACTCGAGAGAACTTGAGATTCGGTTTTCAAGTTTGAGGTAGGCCACCTTTCAAGTCTTATGGCCATCCTCAGAGTTGAACCGGAAGTGCAGATACGGATCAAGACGCTTCAATCGACGGACCCAGAGATTCAGAAGATCTTGCAAGAAGATGTAGAGAAGAGAAAACCTGACTTTCAGATTTCTGATGACGGAACATTGAGGTTCCGAGGACGATTGTGTGTACCTGACGATGCAGCGCTTAAGGAAGAGATCTTGTCAGAAGGTCATCGTAGCAGTTACAGCATTCATCCTAGTAGTACAAAGATGTATTAGAATCTGGGTCAACACTATTGGTGGTTTGGTATGAAGGCGGACATTGCCAAGCATGTCGCCAAGTGTTTGACATGTCAGCAAGTAAAGGCATAGCATTGTAAGTCAGGAGGACTTCTACAACCTCTCGAGATTCCTGAATAGAAATGGGAACATATCACAATGGATTTTGTGACAGGCTTACCAAGGAGTCAGAGAGATAATGATTCCATTTGGGTAGTGGTCAACAGACTGACAAAGTCGGCTCACTTCATCGCAGTACGAAAGGACCTTGATTTGGATAGGCACGTAGAGTTGTACGTGCGTCAGATAGTTCGTCTGCATGGAGTGCCGGTGACGATTACATCATATAGAGACTCGAGGTTCACTGCCGCCTTTTGGAAAAGTTTGCAAAGTGCTTTGGGAACAAAGCTGCAGTATAGTACGGCCTATCATCCTTAGACAGATGGCCAGTCTGAGAGGACAATTCAAACCCTCGAAGACATGTTGCGAGCTTGCGTGTTGGATTTCAAGGGAAGTAAGTTGTTCTAGTCGAGTTTGCCTACAACAACAGCTACTAGCAGAGCATTCAGATGGCTCCTTTTGAAGCATTGTATGGCAGAGTGTGCAGAATGCCAATTTGTTGGGATGAGGTCAGAGAACGGAATATCACAGGCCCAGAGTTAGTCCAGTAGTCAGTGGATGCAGTTGCCGTCATCAGAGATAGATTAAAGACCGCTCAGAGCCACTAGAAAAGCTATGCAGATAAACATCGGAAACCGTTGGAGTTCCAAGTTGGTGATCATGTTTTTCTAAAGGTGTCACCAATGATAGGTACTTCACACTTTGGCAAGAAGAGAAAGCTGAGTCCGAGGTACGTAGGTTCATTTGAGATTCTGGAAAGAATCGGGACTCTAGCGTATCGTCTTGCATTACCGCCGAGGTTGGCACAAGTGCATGACGTCTTCCACGTGTCGATGTTGAGGAAGTATGAGCTTGACCCAACCCACGTGCTAAATTTTGAAGAATTAGACGTGGACGATAGAGTGTCGTACGTGAAAAGACCGGTTTAGATCGTAGATCGTAAGGAGCAGGTTCTGCGCACCAAGACGATCCCATTGGTCAAAGTGGTCTGGCAACACCACGGCACTGAAGGATTAACCTCGGAAAGTGAAGATTTGATGAGACGACTGTACCCCCACATTTTTGTTTAAAGATTTGTAATGATTTAAATTTCGGATTTAAATTTCGAGGACGAAATTTTTATAAGAGGGGAAGAGTTGTGACAAGTTCTGTTTTCAATTGAATAAATCGGGTCTTTCATCGACGCGCTTATAGTGCTATTCTCTAAGCTAATTACTCATGAGATAACTAGACCATCTAGGAAAGCCGTTAAGGAATCTAAACGCAATAGACTTGAGAATTCGACTCGGAATCGACTTTTCGACCGTGCTGATCTGCAAGGGTCATTAAGGTACAGTTAAAAATTGATTAGAGACCGGAGATAGGTCGACTCGATAGAGATATGTGATTAGTGTGGGTGATTCCACCTAATTGCAAAATTCTCGTTGAACGGCACTACATCGATTTTTCTGTCATTTCTGTACCCCGTGTCCATATTTGAAACTGTGAGATTTTCACGATAACCGAGAGGCACCAATGGGTCGGAAATACACATTGTGACTCAAAAATAATTGACCACGGGTCAATTACATTAAAAATTCCTAAAAGCTACCCGGTAGGTTAGGTCAGGCTAAAATAGTGTCAGATTGAAATTAACCGCGAATTTGAACCCGATTTCAGAAATTAAAAGTTCTGTCATGTCACGATTTATTTTAGGAACATCGACTCATCCTCTGAAGAATTTTCGGGGAGTCCGAGATTTTTACGGAAAATCGTTTCGGACAATGCGGAAAAGAATGGAAATTCGGACTGGCCAAATTGAAGAGATTTTTGGCTTCCTTACCGAGCTATTTGGCGAAGGGGACTTGCATATATGGTATGGGCTTTTTCCTTGGCAAATTTGGACGTCGATTTGGGGAATTTGGTAAGAAAATTGAAGTTCAATTTAGTGAAATTCGGAGCTAGACCTGGGGTGTCACGACCCGAACCCCGGGCACATGCACATCCCTCAATGGTCGATTTTAAATTTGCAACATCCCAGGAATTGTTGCCAACCCATTCATTTATTTTGCACATGCGGAAACATAAAACAATCTCCATACAACAAAACAGTGGGATAGAAACGTAGGATATTATTTTTCAATAACCACACTTACAACATTATCGTATTTATGTAAATAGACCAGTTTAACACCCCAAGGTTTGATACAAAAGTGAAGCTGTTCGATTACCCACTAATTAAGCTTCTATTTATAAAACTGGGGTTTACTACTACAATACCATACTTCTCAATATCTCGGGGTGAGCTGTCACCCTACATCCAGTCTTGACGGAAAACCCGTCATCACTTGGAAGGAGATAGCGAGAATCCTATTCCTCCTTTACTGCGACCGACCTGTACACGATCCAGCCTTCCTCCATTTAGGGACCTGAAAATGTTAGCCCACTAAGGGGTGAGATCACATCTCAGCGAGTAAATCCCCTAATTCCATATTAGGAGAAGGGTATATCCTGCATGCAATCTAATCACGTTTCTCATATTTTCTTAATACTAGTGCTTTCCTGCATGTTAGTGTAAATCAAATCATGCATAAAATATCGAGATCATATATCATCAGAAGATTTTTAACATATACATATGTAATAACATAAATGTCACATAATTGCACGGGCCCCAATTACCAGACTAAACCATTATAGTACGTCCCATACCGCACCACATAGTTCCGTCTTTTAATTAGGTCCCTCACTTTCACCCATTCACGTGTCACAATTGATTTCAATGCACAGTTAACAGTCTTCCGGCATCACCGGGCATCGCCTCACACCATCGAGCGCGGCATCGTTTACATCTAGACGGCATTCCATATAGGAGCATCGGTCCAGCCTCCACTGCGACCGGCATCCGTTGACGTGGGGCATTCCCGAAGGAGCATCGTCCGGCCCAAAGGCACGTGACGGAATCATGTCGTGAATGCATATGATCGATGTCACATTTCAATAATCAATTATATACAGCATCCACAGCATCAATTGAGCAATTTCGTAGCAAGAATACTTCAAAACAACCATACATTCTTACTAGCCCAAATTCACAGAAAACTGTCCAATTACGTTCTCCCAAATTCGAAATCAGAAACCCACTCATATGAGCTCTAAAAATTCTCAAATTTGGACACGTGTTAGAAAACACAAAAACAAACATTTTTCATGAGACACCGAGATCCAAATCTCTCTGGATTCGGCTCAGAAATTCTTTCTATCCAGCACAAAAATCGGGTCCAGTTCCAGAGAGCCAAACCCATCGAAATCAGTTCGTTTTTGGGTCGAAATCTGCTTCGTTTGACTTGAAATTTAAGTATGTTAAACTAAAAGTTATAACGAACAACTTTCGTGAAGAAACCGATTGGAAATTCGACCTCTAAAGGTCATTAACAGCCTTCGGAATCATAACAGGTTTTGGATTGCAAAACTGTCCGATTACTGTTCCGAGGATGACGTCATTAAAATCGTCATCTTTTTAATTTCTAAAAATTAAGAGAAAAATATATGTTATTATTTAAGATGTTCAAAACGTTTCTTCAAAACAAAATCCTTTCAAAATCGCAACACAAAGTTTTCTACAAAATTAGCAAAACATACACGTTCTAGACACTGTTTCAGTAATCAACTACTGTTCTAGTCCGAATCTTCCACCACGACTTTTGTTTTTCTCTCTAAGCCTTATCTAAGCTTTTCTGTGTCTATCATAACGTCCCTAACCAACATCTATCCATATATAACACCATCTACATATTTTTAACTTGTACAAATTCCTAATAGAGGTACTCAGCCCCTAGTCCAGATTTAGAAGACAACTCACCACCGAAACTAATGGCGATCCTCACTTGTGGCCGGACGGCAACACAAGGACAGCCCTGGAGGTTTTTGACGATGATTTGGACCCGACACAACGGCTAGAGGTGTCGTTGAGCGACCACCACAGCAGCACACAAAGTCTCGGATTTTCTTGAGGAGGGAGGAACGCTCGAGACCTTGCTGTTTGGTCACTGCTTTGTCGTCCAAGGGGGAGCTGAAATGGAAGTTGCACGTTCAAGGGAAGAGAAAGCAATAGCTTGCACGTTGAAAGAGACAAGGGAGAAGAATAGAATAAGAGGAAGAAGGAAAAAGATGGAAGTTGCCGTGTAAAATACAGCAGACAAACTTCCATGCGTGAGAAAAAGGGTGAGGAAGGAGAGTGTAAATTGCTGGGAAGTTTCATTGAAGTTCCTTCAACCTTTGGCCTAATTTTCCATGGAAACTTTGGCTACCTATCACCATCATAGGCCCCACCAAGTTTCCAACATTGTCTCTTCTAGAGGAGATGAAAGAAAAGGTTGGAAATCTACGTAAACTGCTGAATCCGAATTTTGAAGTGATTCTCGTAGCTTTTTCCCATGGAGATTGAGTTCCTTTCCCTATCAAGTGGTCCCTCTATCTTTTCCAAGTCAATATCCATTAAATGCTAAGTAAATTGAGGTGAAATTGTAGGAGAGAGGGATTCCTACGAATTTTCTTTTTGAGTAGACTTCTCTTCTTTATTTAATTACCAATCTAACATCTAATTCAATAGGGTCAAGTCCCTTAGTAACAACTTATAATACCTCTTAAATTGTTTCTCATTAAAGGTCTTAAAATCCTACTTAAAATGTAGCAATTCCCTCGCTCTTTTAATTTGCTGATCTTGCATATTTCGTGAACAATTCCCATCATCCATAAATTTTGAGAAAACGCAACAATGTCCTTGGGATGAATTGTGACACGTGACAATTCTTAATTTCTGTAATCGACATCATTTCCTCGGTTAATTTCAGTCAAAATGTGATTTTTAGCGCAACTTAAACTATCGGTTAGTTTTTGGGAACTTTTGGTGCACTGACCCGTGGTCGATTATTCCCGAGCCACGATATATATTTTCGACGCATTGGCAACTCTCGATTGTCGTGAAAAATCTCGATGTTTCAATTACGAGCACAGGGTACCAAAACAACAGAAAAATCGGTTTAGTGCCGATCGACGAGAAGTTTGTAATTAGTTGGAATCACCCAAGCCTAATTTTATTTCTATCGAATCGACCTATTTCCGATTTCTGATAGATTTTCGACGGTGCCGAACTGATCCTTGTAGACTAACACGGTCAAGCGGTCGATTCGGGTCGAATTCTCAAGTCTGTTGCATCAAAATTCTTTAATAACTTTCCCGATTAGTCAAGTTATCTCATGAGTGATCAGCTTAGAGAATAGCGCTATAGGCACGTTGACGAAAAGCCCGAATTATTTAATTGAAAACAGAAGCGGAAAATCAGACTGTCACATGGGGGGTGCAACATTTGGTATCAATTTGAAGTATTTGTGGTATTAAAATGTTGGGAAAGTAATAGGAGACCAAGCAATCATGGAAGAGATAAAATTGCTGACTTTCCCCCATTTTTCCCAAGCTTCTCAAGCACGCCTCCACCGTTCCCTCTTCTTCGTGCTTCTGCTTCACCGAAGACTACAGCTGTTCTGCCCCTTCTTCTCTTCATTTGGCTTCTTCGCAATACCCATCGAATTCCCCTTAGCCTCTGCCAACTTCACAGATCTAGCTGCATCCCCACCGATCTCCAGCTTGCTGCCACGTCCGAGTCTTCTCTCCAGCTCGGTCAGCCACCAGCATTGTCGACCGAGTGCAGTTCCACTACTCTTCTTCGATTATGCTCCCCCACCAAGCTTTGTCTCCCACCGTCAACCGAGCAACCCCGAAGCTGACTTCTCCACTTCGGTTCTACTAGCGAACTCCCCCTTATTGACCGAAGCAGCTCCATCTCTTCTCCAGTTCAGCGCCACACGCCCGTTTCTCCTCTACCATTCCACCGAATCTTCAATCCAGCTGCCCCTCGTTCATTCCTCCAGCAGAGTCTTCATCTTGTCCGGTCAACTCTAGCACCCCACAAAGACCACCGAATTTCCCCGCAAGCTACCACTCATCCCACCAACGCTTGTCTCCTCTTTGGACGAGCCACCAGCCTGTTTCCTCTCTCTCCGCCTGTTCACTCCATGAAGCCAGCCCAAGCCAGCGAATTTCACAGCCCATCTCCACCGAGCCCAACCGCTACCCATCTTCAGCAACCTAGCCCATGCTGCAGCCCACCAAACCGAGTGCAGCAGCCTAGCCCGTGAACTTCAGCCCACCGAAGCCAGCCCATCTTCTGCCGTAAACCCAGCCGCAGTTCAACCCAAAGCCAAGCCCAGTAGTTACTGTGGGCTTGCAAGGCTTGTTAGCCCGGTCCCAGCTCCCCTCGACACCGCTGAAAGCTTAGGTTTCAGCCGCTATCGCGGTGAACCAATTTTCGCGCTAAACCGGTGAGTTTATGCTCTAAACTCTACTTAGTAGGCTAATGACGTTTAAGGGATGTTTAGTTTAGGCTAATTAGGGATTAGTTGGTTAGTTAGATTAGATTAGTGATTTATTAGTTAATTATGCATGTTAGGTGGTTAGAATGGCTAAATTAGATACTAGATAGATCATATTATTTATCTAGATTGGTTCGGTAATTTTTCGGGCCCATTTCGGTATTTAATTAGGCATTTTCGGCCTAAGTTAGTATTTTTAGAATTTAAATTGAATTATCTAATTAATTTTGTAAATTAATTAATTATTAAATATTTTCTAGAAATTAGACCGGGATAGCCAGTGACTAAAGTTTTGTGCCGATTGCAATGGTATGGTTAATTTCTGCAATTGAGTGTTAATTTGTGCAAATTGAGTGATGATTGAAATTTTGAGTATTTAATTCCGAAATTGGTAAATTTCTATATTTATTAATCCCGGGTGTCGGATTTTAACACCAAAAATGATTTTATATACCATATAAAACAGTGTGATTTTAAATTGGAAGATATCACTTTTTCTAGGTCGAGTTGATCGTGTACCCACATACGACTATTTTTCACCAGGTGTTTTTAATACGAAGAAAATAAGCCAGGCTCATCATTTTAATTGAGGCATTTGAGTACAATGCACAATGTCCTAGGCCGAGATTGAATGGTCGTGTGTTGGTTAAAAGAACCCGTCCCGGGCTGTTAAGCTGGATGTTACCCCTATATGGGACCCCCTAGACAACGGGAAGCCGGTCGCAGTAGATTCTGGACCTATGCTCATTCAGGAAAGCCGTCTAGTAGAGATGTTGCTATGCTCAATGGGGTGAGACGACGTCTGGCTACGCCAGAAGACCGCCGAATAGAGAGTAGGCCGTGCTTTATGCCGAGATCAAAAACTATGAACGCATGTTTAATTGAGTTAAATGTGTCGGATTATGGGACAAAATTGTGTGACACGGTATGGGACGTGTCATAATAATTTGGCCCTATAATTAGGACCCCTGTGCTGGTTTTAGAATTGAGTGTGACGTTCCAGTTGTGGAGCTTATTTATTGCTCATGCTTTTGTGACTGTCTATGATATGAACTGTGCTGACCTGCAGGGTGGATTTGAGACCAAGTAAGTCTCTGTGGTTGTGTGGTTAGGACGCCTCTTGGCGTATTACCCTCATAATCGAGGTTTAAAGCGTGAACTCACTGAGATTTATATCTCACCCTCTCGTGCGCTCAATTTCTTTTCAGGACCGTAGAGTGGAGGACCTGGAGCCGAACTGAGGTGATCTGAAATGTAGGTCAGTTATGACCACTTCTTTTTGGAGAGCCAGTCTTTTGTAATCCTTTGGTCATAGACTTTGTACTTGACTCAGTATGTTTATAAAAGCATGTTTTATTGGTGAATATGTTGTTATGCTTTTCTATCCCAAGCTGTTAATGTTAGGGGATTAGTAATTCGCTTCCACATGTGCAATAAAATAAAAGGGTCGGCGACTCGTCCTAGGAAGTCGCAAATTTTATCGACCACCGAGGGATGGGCACACGCTCGAGGATCGGGGCGTGACAGCTTCCATGCAAAATATCAAGGCACTCAAGTGGTCTAACCCCAAAGTCGTCTGCCCTTGCTGTCCAAACTTCATCCACAAGCCAAATTCTTCACAAATCTTCACCAAACATAGCCAAATTGAAGGCCAAAAAGCCTCTCTTCAGCAGCCCTACGAATTCCATTCAATTTCCTCTCAAATCTCCACAAAATACTTCAATTTGATGGCCAAAAATCACACCCACTCAGCCCATACAAATTCCATGCATTTCCTTCACTAATCAATTCATTTTGAAGGCCAAAAGTTCCCTTAATTTTGCCCATTCGAATTTCCTTGATTTAATTTTGCCAAATTAAATTTTTCCGCCAAAATTTCGGGCTTGCCGAAAATTCTACAAAGGATGAGATGATGTCCTAAAAATAAATCGTGACATGCTTGAACTTTCGATTCCCGAAACCGAGTTCAATTTCATGGTTAAAATCAGCCGGACGCGATTTTAGCGTGATCCAACCTACCAGGTAACTTTTAGAGATTTTAGTGCATTTGACCTGTGGTTGATTATTTTCGATCCACGTTGTGCATCTCCAATTCGTCGGCGACTCTCGGTTGTTGTAAAAATCTCAAGATTTCAATTATGGGCACCGGGTATAGAATCGATAGAAAAATCAGTTTAGTGCCGTTTGACGCAAATTTTGCAATCAGGTGGAATCACCCACAATTTAATTACGCGCTTCTATCGAATCAACCTATCTCCGGCCTCTAATTGATTATAACGGTGCCATATTGACCCTTGCCGATTAGCACGGTCGAACAGTCGATTTCTAATCGAATTCTCAAGTTTGTCGCGTTTATATCCCTTAACGGCTTCACCTGATAGATTAGTTATCTCGTAAGTGATCAGCTCAGAGAAAAATGACCATAGGTGCGTTGATGAAAAGCCCATTTCATTTAGTCGAGACAAGGTCGAATTTTCAGGATGTCATGGCACTCATACCAGGAATCATACTGAAGTTATTGTCCTTTATGGGTAAGTGTTAACTAATCAACTTAATGACAGTTATCATTATATGTTGCTCTTCTGATTACATAGTTTGACTACCAAGAGCAACATAGTTTGACTACCAAGCAATGAAAGGTAAAAAGTAGTGATAGGCTTGCCATGTTTCCACAAATGAATGCACTCCAAACCCAACATTCATCAGGTTAGATTATTTAAAGTATTATGATATAGCTCAAAATTGACTATTTTCAATTTCGTGTATGTCTGACTTAATGACTGCCTGAAGTTATTGTCCTTTATGGGTAAGTATAAATTGATTGTTTTAATGACAGTTATCATTATAAGTTGCTCTTCTGATTACATAGTTTGACTGCCAAGTGATGAATGGATTGTCATTGGAAAGGTAAACAGTAGTGGTAGGTTTGCAATGTTTCCGCAAATGAATGCACTTCAAACCCTACATTCATCAGGTTTCTTGCTTGTATAATTGCATAAACACTTATATTCCTTTTGTTGCAGTGCTTCACACAACTCTAATCTAGAAACTTGAGAGGTTGCAACCAATGCTTTATATGTCACCCAATGCAAAAGTGATCTACTTCGGTACTCTTTTGTACTTTTTTAAAGATCTCTTACCTATTCCAAAGGTGCATATGCGAGGACAAATTGGTAGTCCGCTTGAGCAATGATCCTTCACTTTATTGCAGATCTCTCGCTCATTTTCAACAGCCCCATCTGTGACTAGGAAAATGAATGGTATTGAACCAGTGGTTTCTGCCAACAACTTCATTGCCTGCAGTTGAGTAGATAAGTCAGTATGGTAGGGAAGTATTCTAAACAAATATGTGAAAGTGACAAGGCAACTGAAAAAAAAGAAGAGCATTAAAGTTCTTCATGAATTTAGCATTCAAGCACCTTCCGGTGGCAATGGATGTTCATGCTCAAACCTGTTCTAGAGGAAACAAGATGTCTGTGCCACCATTAGCTGCAAAGTTGGCACTAATCCATTGGGTCACGTTTGAGATCGCCTCTGGTGTTGCTGGTTCCATCAACGAGGAGAATGAGTGAACTTCATTGTTGAAAGCTATTATGTTGAAAGAATCCTGCTGAGTGAGCCTTGAAAGCGATTCCGATATTGTGTTCTTTACATTCATCCAAAGGTTTTCCATGCTCGCACTTATATCAATGACATACACAACTGCTTTTGAATAGACCTGTCAAATGACTACATAGGACTTAGTAAACCAACAATACTAATGCATCTGTTTACAAAGAGGTCGGAATACTACAGGTTCTTTACATAGCATGCCCCAGCTTGCATAGAATCAAAAAAAGGAACCACTAGTTCATGCAGACGAAACTTTAAATTCTTAATATTGACAGTAAGTTCAAGAATGAGTTACTGGTCACCTTTCATTTTATCCTTTCAAATAAGTTTTTAATGAATATTAGGTTTTTCCGAAATTTCTTATTAATTTTTTCAACTCGGCATTTTCACCATGTTTCTAAAAGAGTGAAAAGGCAACTCATAGCTTTTGCTATTACAACCAGTAGAGGAGACTGACAGGAAGTTTATTCATTATGATATTGAACACCAACTAGATTAGGAATGAAAGTAATATTCCTAAAACAAATATCCAAGCATAGGTACATTAAATACAAGTCAATAGAAAAAACCTAACCAACCTTGCCACTCTGGTTTTTTCCAGGGTAAAAATAGAAGCAGAAGATGTCTCGTTGGTCAGCATCATGAAGAGATGGAGATTGCAAGAGCACACCCCCTGATATGTTTGTCGTTGAAACCTTTAGGCACGGGGAAGATAATGAGAGATGAGAACACTTGCATATCAAAATAGCTAATCATGGTAAAGTATGGCCCAGACATCTTTACATCAGACTTGGTAATATAATTCCCAGAAGCCTTGTTATTTTGAGGTGCTATATAGTAGTAGTCGAGAGAGAGAAGATAAAGGGTCATACGGAATAAGAAAATTTGAAGTCCTGACTCGACCATGTTCGAGCTTCTGCTTCATACAAGCAACTTAATTTACCAGCCTCGCGCCACAAGTCCTATAAAAACACAGTAATATCCTTATTCCAGCTTTTGCTTGAAATCGTAGAGCATAAGAGAATTTATTGGACTCACCTTCAGCGGGTGGCTGATATGATTATGTAGCAGTTCTATGACAGTACCAGAGTTCACATTCAACAGCACCTTTTCTTTCTTCGGCATCTTCCTAATGACGGGATTGACATACAAAGGAAAGGTAAAAGGTATGCGTAAGCAAAACTGTATCCTTGATATGTTAACTTCTGAGACCAATTTGCCTTCACTGATATGGTTGACCCTCCATAAACTTACAAAGTTAAGATGGTTGGAATATATTAGTTTCTCCATGGTTTAGAGTAGAAGAACAACCTGATGCTAGAAATCAATATCTTGAGTGGGATGGTGGAGAAAGATACAAGAGACTACCTGTGGAACTTTAAACATGAAAGTCTGGGAATTCAAAAAGTTCCCATCTTTGGCTTTTGCCACTTCGGTACTCATAACTTCTATATCTTCCACAATGATCAGTTGACTGTTATATGATCTTCCAGCAACATCTACCTTAATACCTAGAAGCAAACCCTGTTAGCCAAATCATGCTTCTTTTGAGAACATAATTAAGAGAAGAAAGGGTAAAAGAAACTTTAGACATTTACAAGTTTAGCACAATTACATAATTGGAAGGTACCATCAGCGCCATAGAATGTAGAAGTGGTAAATTTAGTTCTGTTATTCAATGTGCTTATATGATGCCACAAAAATAGAACATTAGAGCTTACAAAATTTTTATTTGCTAGCTAGGTATAATAGGTATAAAGGTTGAAACTTCTATTAGCAGTTCCAAATGGTCGCCAAGAAATTGTCAGCAAAAAAATTCAAGAAGTGAAATTGGTGATAGACAACAGAAAACATTTGAAGTATGATTACGATAATTTCACCACAAAGAAATTGTAAAAGAAGGGATAACCTCTCCTATCACGAGGACGGTCACGATCCAAGAAGAAGGTGTCTCGGCAGTAGTCAAAGAGGTTCTGTCTTTGTTCCTTTAATTTCCAATGTAATTGCAATGTTAACAGATGATCGGCACTCATTTAGGCTACTCTAGATGGCCCTTGGATAGAAGAAGGATCATTGAGCATCCTTGCATCTGAATCTAATGTACTTTGCTAATGATGTTGTAGAAAAGTAATTTTCCTGTTTTTAGTAATGCATATATGGTAAGCTGCAATGGAACCAATTTATACAAACAATACTCTGGAATAGGTAAACACTGATCTTCTAGGATCATTTCTCCGCATGGATGTGAAGAAGTGATCCGGCAGCTCATGCTTACTGATTTTGCCTAATCCCTATCGAAGTTTGCTTGACAGTAAATTATCTTCTAAACTGGGAAAGCAGATTTGTAATTACCACGTCCTGATAGCAAAGTTCCTTTCTCTGTTTTCTTCTCTAATCTGTTCATCGAATTTCTAATAACAACTTGCCTTAATCTTCTGACTGCTTGTCTACTTAACGGTTCCAAGAACCAAGACAGCTTTGACTCCCAACACATATTAATAGAAAGCACTGAGCTGCATGCACATGGACGTGCTCTCGGATGCTAATTAACTTACATGATATAACAGACATTCTGTATGAACTCAACCATCCCATATATTATTTTTCTAAATCACTGCCAACCAACCCGGCCACTGGAATCCTACCAAATTCATTAAGAAAAAAGAAACTTATCATTTTCTCTTGAAGGTATGCGCGCCCCTCGCTGCCCAGATTGTCGGTGCAACTATGACTACTCTTATTTTCTAGTCTACGAAATTTTCGTCCAAAAAGAAATTCTTATTTTTTCTCCGTCCAAATCTAACTTCTGCGTCCCCATTGAACAGAAATTCCCAGTTTATTCCCAATTTCCATCTGTCGTCATCTTTCCCTTATTAGCGGCAACAGAGCATGAAAACCTCGAATGAATTTGTCTCCGCATGGCTCCAAAACCAAATTGCACAAGCAAGCATCCAAAAACACGACCAAAACAAATGCAAGCTTCCAAAAAAAAACCCATTAAAAAAAAAATGAAGGTGAACCTACTAAACTCGATCGTGACGACGTGACAGGTCACTGATATGTGAGAACATGTTTGAACAGTTGAAATAAAGTCAACATAATATGGAAAAATAGCTCAGTGAAGAAACGACGAGAACATCATTCTAAAGTTGACCGACAAATTCACAAGGAGGAAAAAAAAAGTTGGAGGAGGCGTGAAACTTTTTGCATAACGAGCTCTCTACAATTTCAGAAATGAGATAACATTTCTTTTAGCAAAATCGATCCGAGCTATCTACCTGCTCTCCCATCGGTATCGCAACTTGACAATCGCACCTCCTGCTGGTCATGATGCAGTGCACGCGCCACCGCCCGGTCATGCTCACGAACACCGTGTCCAGGTAGCAATCCACCTCCATTGCGACCTTGCACATCTGAAGCGGCACCAGCGCCGGCGGATCATTGAGTTCAGTGATTGATGATGGAGGAACTGAAATGCTTGGGATTGCTGACTTTAGTGGACCTTGGGGCTTTGATCATTGAGTTCAGTGATTGATTCTCTGTACTTCTGTATAATAGCATGGATAAGACTGCATGGAGTACTGTGGGTTGGCCACAGAAATCAGCTCCTTACTATAATCAGCTTCGAACAGCACCAACAAGCTGCGAAGTTTGCACTTACTGGGTTAGAAGGGAGGTGCAACCGGAATCCCTGCGGGTTTTTGCACGATGCATCTCTTCCACAGGATGTTTACCATCGAGCTGCAAAGCAGTCAAGTTATATGCCTAAGGATTGCCCTGTGAAGGGCCCTGAATCTAGTCCGGTGAATTCGGCACGTTCAACTTCTAGAGAAAGAGGTGATTCGTCAACAGATAAAAATTCTCAAAAGCCGCCAGAGAAAGTATGCCATTACTAGATATCGGGCAACTGTGTGAAAGGCAATGCAAGTCCTTTCTTGCATTTGTGGTTTCATGGTGTTGATTTTGCCATGTTGCCATTTTGGTTCTCTTATATCCAAGACTATAGCTGGAGAACACTTAGTTGCATAGCTTGTTTTATTAAACTCCAATTTGTTTTTGTCTTGCACTAATTGAGATGTTGAAATATTATTGCCTGTCTGGCATAAAAGTATGCCATTCTGGACATCGGGCAAACATCAAGCAACTTTGTGAAAGGCAATGTTGATGGATGCAAATTGCGCAATCCCAAGATCTCCATAACCAGAACAAGAACATATTGAGTAGAAAGATTAACGCACCTGTTTTGGGATTCATCGTTCTTGAAGTGGAAGTGGAAAACTAATGTTCCACGCGCAAGTCATTCTCTTCTATTGCCCTCCGTATCACTGGCCCAATGAGACGGCTCCCTCACCCTTTAGAGCTAGGTAAACGCCCCTTATGTGAGGATACTTGTGAGAAATTAGGATTAGAGGAGAGACTTGAGCATTATTTATAGAGTTTCCAACCAGCCCTCTCATTACGGGCCAGGTTCAACTCGGCCCACACTAGCCAGTCTCATATTTAGACTAATTAAGAAACCTTCTATCTTACCTTAGACCAAACCCCGTAAAACGGTAAATTACAATATCAATTAATGTAGTCCACATTAAGAAAACTCTTACATTCTCCCACTTGAACTATATTAATAGAAATTGTATTGTATGTGCGCACATTGGTCCAGAGATAATTTTTAATAGTCATTCATATCCCATAAAGTCTCAAACACCGAATCATGGCGGTAACTGTATGTATATACATAAAGCCTTCCATGGTTACAAGTGCCTTCAACTTTATTGATATTGATTCAATATGGTAGCGTGCAAATGGATAACATCTTTCATAGAGAGATCCCATTTGCCAGTCACAATTCTCTTACCTTAAGCGCTACAAAAAAACTTGTGCCACTAGATAATGTTTTTATAGTGGGTTATGTCTTGTCCTTACGGTTAATCTTTCTTTATGTATAACAAGACATATGCACAAGGCTAATAATCGGATGCCCTTAGCATTCACTCAAGGTTTAATCAATACTTTGAGACTTTTAACAATATATATATTCAACATAATAACAATCCATTCAAAAATATTTTATTGAATGCAAAAGTCGACACATATATATATATATATATCAAAGTGTTACTAAATTGTAACAAATACATATGTAAACTTTATTCAAGGAAAAATAAAACACAGCTCCCACAAAATAACAGCATCCCAAGATGCTCCTAGGCCCATGCTAATGACATGTCGCTCAAATACACACGAGCGTAGGCCTTTAGTTAGTGGCTCTGCAACCATATCATATGTAGGAATATGATCTACTGCAACGTCACCATTCTGCATTGATTCCTTTATGGTAAAAAACTTGACCTCCATGTGTTTAGACCCCTTGAGACTAATGTTGTTATTAATAAATAACACTGCAGAATTATTGACACAATGTAGCTGTATGGGCCTATCCACAAAATCAAAAACTAATAACTCCCTAATGAGGTTCCGGAGCCAAATAGCTTGAGTAGTAGCTGAAAAACACGCTACAAACTCCACTTGCATGGTAGAAGAAGATATGGATGTCTGTTTCTCACTCTTCCATGATACTGCACCTCCTGCCAACATAAATATGTATCCTGTCGTTGACTTCTTATCATCTTGACAGCCAGCAAAATCTGCATCCGAATACCCTGCTAGTTGCAAGTCCGGAACATGTCTATAAATCAGCATATAATCTTTTGTTCTCTTCAAGTACCTTAAAACCTTCTTGGCAGCAATCCAGTGATCGTGTCATGGATTTGACTGATATCTGCCTAGAAGTCCTGTTGCAAAGGCAATATCTAGTCTAGTGCAAACTTGAGCATATATGATACTTCTAAGCACACTAGCATAAGGTACATTCTTCATTTGAGCTTTCTCAAAATCTGAATTAGGGCATTATGAAAGACTCAATTTATCACCCTTAATAACAGAAGCATTTCCTAGTTTGCAATGATGCATATTGAATCTTTCTAAAATGCGATCAATATATGCCATTTGAGACAAACCCAATGAATGGCGAGAGCGATCCCTATGGATCTCAATGCTAAGAACAAAAGACACCTCACCAAGGTCTTTCATATCAAAATTTTTTGATAACATCCGCTTTATCTCATGCAATAAACCAATGTCACTACTAGCAAACAAGATGTCATCCACATAAAGTATGAAAAAAAATATATTTCCTCCCACTGACCTTGGTGTATGTACACCAATCTACTTTATTCTCAATAAATCCGAATGAAGTGACAACACTATGAAACTTTAAGTACCACTGTCTAGAATTTTTTTTAAGGCCATAAATAGACTTTTTCAATTTACAAACAAGCTTACCTGAGTCATTTGCTGCAAAACCTTCAGACTGCACCATATAAACCTCCTCATTAAGGTCTCCATTTAAAAAAGCAATCTTAACATCAATCTGGTGTAACTTCATATCGAAATGAGCTATCAATGCCAAGATCACTCTAAAGGTATCTTTAGAAAAAACTGGAGAAAATGTTGCTTCATAATATATTCCTTCTCTTTGAGTGTTTGAGTGAAACCCTTAACTACCAGTCTGGCTTTAAACTTTTCAATCTTTCTTTTGGAATCCCTTTTAGTCTTGAATACCCATTTGCAGCCAATAGGTTTACAACCTTCAAGCAATTCAACAAGCTCCCAAACACCATTGTGTTTCATAGATTGCATCTCATCTTTCATCGCTTCTAGCCACAAATCTGATTGAGGACATGAGATGGCATCCATATAAGTTACCGAATCAACAACACAGCCAATATCATAATCATGCTCTCCTAGGTAGACAACATAGTCTAGTGGTTTAGCTGAACGTCTCTCCCTAGTCGATCTTCTGAGTGGAGCTACTTCAACCTCATTTTGAATTTGAGGGACTTGAGGAATTTCATCAGGAACTGTCTCAATAATAGGATTTTGGGCCACAACAGGCTCAGTTTGTGGCGCAGGAAGCTCTATAATTGTCTGCATAGGATGAGATAGGGATCCAGTAATCCCCACCATATTATCATCTTCGATAGTTCGTGAGCAGCTACCCTTTTCAGCTACATCAAATTCCAGAAATTTTGCAATCTGAGATTCCACAATTCTTGTGCCTCCATTAGGTTATAAAACGGATACCCATTTGAATGATCTGGGTAAGATACGAAGTAACACCGAGTAGTTTTGGAATCCAACTTACTCAATGTTAAATTATATAACTTCACTTCTACTGGACATCCCCAAACTCTCAGATGATTCAAGCTAGGTTTATGTCCAGTCCACAACTCAAAAGGAGTCAATGGAACCGCTTTAGTAGGAACACAATTTAAAATATAAAGAGTTGTTTTCAAAGCTTCACCCCACAGAAAATCAGGTAAATTGGTCCTACTAATCATACTTCTCATCATATCCATAAGAGTACGATTGCGCCTTTCAGCTACACCATTTTGTTCAGGACTTCCGGGCATGGTAAATTGACCTACTATCCCAGAATCCTCTAGGTATTTAGCAAATGGCCCTTTAAGTTGTCCAGCATTATTGTGTCTACCAAATACTCATCACCACGATTAGATCTAATAATCTTTATAACTTTTCCCAACAATTTCTCCACTTTAGTCCGAAAAATCTTGAATTTGTCAAGAGACTCAGACTTTTCTTTAATCAAGTATAAGTATCCATATCGGGAATAGTCGTCAATAAATGTGATGAAATAAAAATTTCTGCATAAAGTAGCCGTGTATGGTCCACTAATATCAGTGTGAATAACCTCCAACAAGTCAGAACTTCGTACGGCAGATTTTTTCTTTATCTTAGTCATCTTACCTCTACAACAGTCTACGCAAGTCTCTAGATCACTTTTAAGAGTAGGCAAGATGTCAGCCTTTATAAGCATTTCTACTCTTTCTTTAGAGATGTGACCAAGATGTTTATGCCACAATACATAAGACTGTTCCTTAGGTAGAGGTTTTTTGGAAACAACTTTTTCAACTGAATAAGCAACACACATGTCGTTGGGAGATAAACTCAATCGATATAATCCATTGGATAAATCGCAACACCCAATCTTATTTGAATCATAAAACATGGAGATGGTATTGCTCTTTATTTCAAAAGAGTATCCACATATGTCCAAACAAGATATGAAAACTAAATTCCGCCTAAAAAAAGGTACGTAAAAAGTGTTTCTCAACATCATCCTAAAACCAGAATCTAAAATCAAAATGACATCTCCCACGAACTCGACGTCAACTTCAATGTTGTTTCCCTTAGTGAGCTTTGATTCATCTTGATTTGGCATCCATCGGTTTATGAACCCTTGTATGGTGAACGCAACATGATTAGTTGCACAACTATCTAGCCACCAAGAATTGGTTGGGGTTTCAAATAGATTGGATTCACAAACAAACGCCAAAGAATCATTACCTTTAGGCTCACTCTTGATTCTCTTGGACAACCAAGCCTTATACTTATTGCAGCATTTCTTTACGTGCCCTCTCTCCCTGCAAAAGTAGCAAAGAACACCATCCTTCTTGGTGAATGCTTTTTTAGGACCCAAACTGTTAGAAGGTTCAGCACCTTCAGAATTTCCTTTATTGTTGGAAAAACCAGCAGCTTCAGAATTGCCCTTATGGGTATAATTTTTCACATTCTTACCCTTATCACTACTAGAATTAGAAGCATAAAGGGCAATATGCCTTTTATCTTTCTTCAATAAGCATAAAGGGCAATGTGCCCTTTATCTTTCTTCAATTTCTCTTCTCTGTCATCACCCTTGCAATCAGGTTATTAACTGACCATATTTCATCTTGGGAACTATAATTGGTCTTGATAATCCTAAAATCAGGAGGAAGAGTATTTAGAGCTTGATGCACAATGCAAGCAGTGGGAATAATAACATTGAGAGCCTGAAACTTTGTCTGCAAATCTACCATCCTCAGAACATAATCTCTAACTCCACCAAAACCATCATACTTCATAGTAAATAGCGTTTGCAAGTGTGTCCGAATCTCAGCATTAGACGAGACACGGTTTCTAGTCACCAAAGCTTCCATCATTTGCCTAGCAGTGTAGTCCGCAGGCAAACCACTTTTCAAGTGTTCCTGAATGGAACGTTTCATAAATAGCAAGCAAATTCTATTGCTCTTTTCCCAGGCAGCAAAATTTGCTTTCTGAGCTTATATACTCTCGGCAGTAAGATCTGCCAGCCGATCGGCAGTAAGAGCCATATGAACATCTGCCATCTCCATAGCAAACAGAAAATCTTCTCTCCATCTCTTAAAGTTTGAACCAGCAAGAACCTCAATAGTGACAGAGTTATCGTTTACAGAAAATGTGACTGAAAGACAAGCAGTGTATATAATTAGCATTATGTGAGCATTGTGTAACTTGATGTACAAGTACATATCCAGAAAGTTACATGCAAAATCACATAATCACCTTTGGGCAGAATACATGACATGCAATTGTACACTTCCCACATGATAGCGGTTATGAGAATATATTCCAATCTTCGTGAATTCATCACCTTTGGGCATATGAACCAATAGGATCAGTCACTCCCCTACCACACCATTATGTATCCCTCCTTGAATTAATACATAATCACCTCATTTGGGAGTATGACTAGGCATTAGACCAGGAGACATCCCAATCATTATACGAGACCGAAATTTCTCAAACCCAATTAAGTGTGCCACTTTGGCGGTCACAACTCAATTGAATCCTTTAAACTCTCTCATACCAGGGATATAAACTTTACATCTCACATACACCATATACATGTGATTTTTAACTTTAGTGATAGGGGCACTAAATCACTAAAATCACATGTAATGCTAATTACACTGCCTTATTCATTAATAAAATACAATAAAGTTTAATTTTTATTAATAAATCACACTTTTATAATGTTTATGTGATAACATACCAATAACCCAACACTTATATTTCCAAAATCACAAAAGAAATACAAGAAAAATACGCAAAAATACACTTAAAATACACGTTTTTAGGGTTTTTTTTAACGCAAAAATACACTTTTTTTTATCCATAAAATCATCAAACGTGTAAAATAAATACACCACAAGACAGAGAATGATCATACGAATCCAACACCGCTAGCCACGCGCCCATCGGAGCTCCCACACACCCGCACGCGCTGCCTGAGTGTGCTCACGCGCAGGCGTAAAGGCTGGTCAAAAAAACGGTCCGACCAATGGCAGTCTGACCGGTTGATCGGGTCGGGTCGGATCAGATCCTGAGTCGGGTCGGTCGCCAATCAGGTCAGGTTCGGGTCGTTGACGTCAGCACCGCGTGCGTCGCACATGCAAGCCACGCCCCTCGCATGGGGGGCATGAAGACGCGTGGGGCGCGTCTTTGATGCCCAGGTGGCACGTGGCCGCCCGTGGGGGCACATGCGGCCTCCTCCGACGATGCGCCACCCACGGTTCTACTCATCTCGACGAGCCCAGTCTGAATTTACAATTTTATTTTATTTTTATCAAACAAAAAATCTCGAAAATCTCAAATTAGGGCAAAATCTTTGTGCGTTCGAGTTCCAGGGTTATGGAGGCTTTGATATCATATGTTGGATGCAAATTGCGCAACCCCAAAATCTCCATAACCAGAACAAGAACATATTGAGTCAAAAGATTAACGCACATGTTTTGAGATCTATTGTTCTTGAAGCGGAAACGGAAAACTGATGTTCCACGCGCAAGTCCTTCTCCTCTATTGCCCTCCGTATCACTAGCTTAATGAGACAGCCCCCTCACCCTTTAGCGCTAGGTAAACGCCCATTATGTGAGGATACTTGTGAGAAATTAGAGTTAGAGGAGAGACTTGAGCACTATTTATAAAGTTTCCAACTAGGCCCCCTTATTACGGGCCAGGCTCAACTTGGCCTATACTAGCTAGTCCCATATTTAGACTAATTCACCTTAGACCAAACCTTGTAAAACGGTAACTGTAAAACGGTAAATTACAATATCAATTAATGTAGTCCACATTAGGAAAACTCTTACAAATGCATGTCCTGGTTTCATGTTGTTGATTTTGCCTTGTTGGCTAAGCTTGAGAGGTATAAAAAGGTATTATTTATAGATTAGTTTTTGCCGTTTGTGCAATGCAAGAAAGGACATGCATCGCCTTTCACACAGTTGCTCGACATCCAGTAATGGCACACCTTTTCTTGGGGCTTTTGAGGGTTTTTATTTGTTGATGAATCACCTCTCTCTCTAGAAGTTGAACTCGCTGAATTCACCTGACTAGATGCTGGGATCTTGGGTTTTTGTCGGCATGCCTAATGCTGTTAAGTTGAGCGGTTGCCTGAGTCTCCTTTGTCCTTTGTTATAATTTTCTTTGGCGAATTTTGAATTAGTGAGCTAGCTTTAATTCATTGCAGTCTCTTGTATCTCTTGTAGGTATGGATTGTAGGTATTTAATATCTAGAATGGTGCTAGCTATGATGTCAGTGGACTAGTTGGACGAGTCCATCTCTGGAAGTTGCTAATAACATGCTTTTTGGTGGAGCCCAGGTAATTTCTTATTAGAAAGAAGTTAACGTCAATTTAGTTGACTTATCTGCTGGAATTTTTTCTACTCTATTTCTTTAGAATCTCGCTTTAAGTCATATAAAAGATGATGCTGAGTGTGAGGGTGGATTTTTGGTTTAGACCTGAAATTCTTCTTTTCTTCTTCTTTACGTCTAGCCCACCTAAGTCAACATTAATATGATCGTTGACTGCCTCATTCTGTTGATACTTGTGCTGAATTATATTGGTCTTTTGATGATTATACTGAACAAATTTTGCTTCTAGGATGGCACTATCTTGGTGTGGAAAAGAGGTAGTGAGGCTGATCCTTTCCAGATAGCTGCGCCTCTCAGGGGTCACACTCAGGGCATGGTATCATTAACTATTGGGCCTGACCGGTTGTATTCAGGTTCTATTGACCGGACCGTAAGGGTAAGTGGGTTTGTAATAGATGTCTCTCCCCTTGATTAGTTGTGTGTACGGGGAAGGCATGACTTGGCCCTAGTAGTTTATGTTTTCTCTTGCATTATTTTGTTGGTTTACTACGTCCTCTCCGTATTTTTCTGCGCCACTCCACCGTAGTATCGTGCTGACCCTTCACATCTTTCTTGTTTTCTCCCCCGCAAGTGTGGAACTTGCACACTCTGGAGTTTGTTCTGGAACTGTTGGACACACTGATGTGGTGATGTCACTAATTTGCTGGGACCGGTATTTGATATCTTGTTCATTGGATCAGACATTCAATGTTTGAGTTGCCACTGAAGGAGGCGGCTTGGAAGTTGCCTATGCACATCATGAGGACCATGTATGTTGCTCGCTAATTTCTTTTTGCACTTGTGTGGATTATGATGTGTTGTGGTTGATGATGGTACTGGTACTATAGGAAAAAGTGTAGGCAAAGGGTGAATTTTTTTTTTTTTATTGACTCCTTATGTGCGAAGTGCATGGACCTGTTTTTCTAAATTAGATCACAAATATGCGTCTTATTGCTTTTTGGTTTTACTTCCCAGCTAAAAATGACTATATGAATAATGTGGAATGAATCTTTGTAATATTGCCACACGGTCAAGTACCTTGCATGTGCTTGCTTGCTCCATGTGGAGAAGACATGAATTTTCATCTTTTACCTATCGATGCTTTGTCTGTTTCTTACCGTGCTCCTAGTCTCATGGAAGTGATGTAATATCGTATCTTGATGTTGCAAATATAATTTTGTCCAGAACAGGATATTCTTGCACTGTCAAGGATGAATGATGCGGGTGGTAAGCCAGTCATCTGTGCATGCATAGACAATACCGTTCACATGTACGAGCTCCCATCGTAAGTCCAAAATAATTTCTGTAATTGGTTTGACATCCTTGTCTCTCGGTGAAGACTGTTCTCTTCTTCTGCTTGGCTAACTTCGTGCACTCCAGGTTCAATGAAAGGGGCTAGATATTCTCAAGACGAGAAGTCATGACTCTTCAGACGGCTCCTGGAGGCCTTTTCTTCACAGGAGACGCCACGGGGATACTGACCGTTTGGAACTGGTTGGATTTTTCAAAGAGCCAACGAGAGCCGCTTCCTCATTCGATGGAATCATGCTCAGTAGAAGAGAGAATCGATCAAGCTATTGACATTGGAGTTCAAATTTCGTAAGGAAGGCCATGTCATCTATGCCCGATGCAACTGGATGTGATTTAAAGCAAGAAACGGGATGGCTGTTACTACTACTGTCTGCACCACACTCTGTCGTTTCTGTATAGATATTAATACGGTTTGTATATGATTTGTGTTGGAATTCAAGTCGACGGAAGACCACTTACCTGATTCCGATGCACAAACAACAATTAACCTCGGAACGAACATTGAATTGCGGATGAAACACAAACAAAATTACTTCACGTTGGTCTAAATGCAATCACAAGGAAAGCATCCGATTTCCACGGCGTAAATGCAAACTGTTCTCGTAAAGAAGAAATGGAACGCCTTGATGGAAAGGGGAGAGAAAGGAAGAAAACTTTCTGAACATATGTACGTCCAACTAGTACAACGGTTGTCTTCAGAGGTCTTTTATATGACCCCATCACACCCCTTCATCGTAGCATATCAAGTCGAAATGGTGCGTGCTAATCACACCTCATCATGGACGTATTAATTAATAAAATACTACATCTTCCACTCGGACATGATAGGCTTGATAGCTCTCTTTCAAGAATATAAGGCGTTCAACATTCATCAACTTTACAAAACAATTCATATTGGCAAGTAAGCTGTGCGACTAGTGAGTACACCTGCACTTGGGAGCTTAAATTATGCACCTGTTGGGGATGACATAATGGCTACGACCTCAAAAAGAAATAAACAATCGATGTCTCATAGTGCCCCAGACATATTTTGTTACATCAAGCCAAAGATACCTATCCCTTAAAGGCTATACTTGACTATTCTCAAAACACCATGTATTTACAATTATATCTGCAACCACATAAGGTGATATAATTGGTCGACCGGTAAATACATGTAATAGATGTAAAACAACAATAGTCTTCCTTCGCACTCATGTCTCTCTCCATTTCAAAACAACTGCTTTCCTAGACACATCCCATAAAGCCATATCTATTTACGACTGCCGGTAACATGCTAAAGTAGCAACATTGATCTTTCACTTTGAGAACATAGTCATAAGTAACATAGGGCACAAAAATGAGGTAAATTATAAATTACCTCAAGGGCTCACACGATGAGTAAATAGGGATAATTTTACTCACTTTCCCTTATCGGTCGTACAACGCACATGTAGTATGAATTGCATGCTATAGTGGATTTCTCTTTCTATAAGAGCATATGTCATTTATTAAATATATCCACTACACGGATCTTAGCCTAAACATAGTCACGTGCTTCTCACGTACTCATGTTTAGCTCGAGTGCTATATCAGCTCGCTTTCTATAGTGTCCAATTAAGTACTCGCATCTGGCATCTTACAGGCATATATGATTGGGGGACTATCATGTTCGGTCTTACTATAAACAAATCACAAACCTCATCTTGACTCCAATCAAGGCGATATGTTTTATGTACTAAACTTGCTCTTTAGCATTTATTTGTACACAATGTCTCATCTCAACGTGCTATCTAAAGCACTTGAGGCGATTGCTCGTGTGAGTGAGCCAATCATTACCTGCTGACATATTTTTCAATAATATATGTGTGTAGTGCTAGTCTCATACTGTATTCGTACTTATTGATAAAACATCAAGTCACTAATAAACAAATAAGTACAATACATATGTTCACAAATACATAAACTAATGATCCTCTACAATAACACATATCACATTTTACGCAATCCTAGTGACATCCTGTGGGTCAAGAATATGTCTCTAGGAACAGCCTTCGTAAATGGATCAGCAACCATTCTATTGGTTGAAACGTATTGTAGGATCACTTCTTTCTGCGCTATTATATCTCTTATAAAGTTGTTCTTTATGTCAATGTGCTTTGTCCTTCCATGATACTTGAGATCCTTCACATAGGCAATGACTACTTGACTATCACAATAAACTATCACCGGTCTTGGAACCTCAGTGATAGTGGCTAAATTTTCCAAGAAACGTTTTAGCCATACTACTTCTTGCACTGTAGCAGAACATGCAATAAATTCTGCCTCCATAGTAGATAAGGTCGTGCATGTTTGTTTCTTGCTATTCCAAGAAATTGCACCTCCATTGAGCAAGAACGTATATCCAGAAGTTGATTTACGCTCATCCAGGTCTCCACTCCAATCGACATCTGAATAACCCAATAGGCGTAAATCATTCCCTCGGTAACAAAGTCAATAGTTCATGGTGCCCTTCAAGTATCTCAGGATCCTCTTCACTGCTTTCCAGTGTGCTTAACCAGGATTTGATTGATATCGGCTTACCAATCTCATGGCATAACATATGTCGGATCTAGTACACATCATAACATACATCAAACTTCCGACCGCACTAGCGTAAGGAACGGTTTCCATCACTTTAATTTCTTCTGGAGTCTTAGGACACATCTCAGTACTTAGGCCTTCACCTTGCATGACAGGGGTATCAATGGGATTACAATGCTGCATATTGAAACATTCAAGAATCTTCATTATATAAGACTCTTGTGATAAAGTAAGGAGTTTCCTTGATCGATCTCTTTCAATCTTAACTCCTGATATATAAGCAGCTTCTTCCATGTCCTTCATTTCAAAATTGAAGGACAACCATTCTTTTATGGTGATAACCAAAACCTTGTCATTTCCAACCAATAGAATATCGTTCACATAAAGTGATAAAATCATAAATTTACCTTCGGACCGCTTGACATATACACAGTGATCTTCTTCAATCATCGTAAAACCAAAAGTGGTTGTGGCTCGATGAAAACGAAGATACCACTATCTAGATGATTGCTTAAGGCCATATATTGAGCGATGAAGCTTGCAAACTTTATGCTCTTGACCTTTAGCTATGAAACCTATTGGTTGTTTCATATAGATTTCCTCATCTAGTTCTCCATTGAGAAATGCCGTCTTTACATTCATTTGATATAATTCAAGGTCCAAATGTGCAACGATGGCTAGAATAAGGCGTATTGAGGTAAACCTTACAACTGGTGAAAAGGTTTCCTCATAGTCTATATCCTCTTGTTGAGTATAACCTTTCACCACAAGGCGAGCCTTATACTTTTCAATTGATCCATCCGCCCTTCGCTTAATCTTGAAGACCCATTTGTTTCTAATAGCCTTACAATTAGGTGGTAGATCAACCAAGTCCCATACATGATTTGCCATCATTAACTCCATTTCATCTTCCAAAGCTTTTCTCAATTCTTCCTTATCAGAGAATGAGAGAGCCTCTTGAACAGTCTTAGGCTTAGCATCGTCTTTTTGAGCAATCATAAATGCTTCCCCTTCAATCTCAAAACGACGACGGAGAATACTTTTACGATTACTTTTACGCAATTGAATTTCTCTTGAATTCAATTCGTCAGGCGATGCAACACTCCCACTAGGTCTTGCATGTTGAGGTAAATTTTCATTTCCCTCTACAACATCAGTGGTGTGTTATTAGGATCTTCCATCTCATATAATTGGAAGTCCTTATCAATCTCACCTCTATTAAGAAAATTGTTCTCCAAGAACGTGATATCTCGTGATTCAATTTCGGTCACACTTCCATCAGCTTGTTCATCTATGAACACGTACTCTTTGGAGTGTTCAGAATATCTTATAAAGATACATTTCTTCTCTCTATGACCTAATTTGCCATATTTATAGGAAGAATCATGAACATAAACTGCACATCCCATGAATATAGATTACTCAAGTCTGGTTTCCTACCAGTCCATAATTCATAAGGGGTAGAAGTGACCGATTTTGAGAGCACTCGGTTAAGTATATAGGCAGCAGTCAATAACGCATCTCCCCAATAGGAGATAGGTAAATTTGCTTGCGCCATCATAGACCTAACTATTTTCAATAGGGTTCTATTCATTCTCTCAGCCACCCCATTTTGTTGTGGAGTACCAGGAATAGTCAATTGTAGTACAATTCCATTTTCATCACAAAGAGCCTTAAATTGCTCCAATAAATACTCACATCCGCGATCGGTTCTTAATGCCTTTATTGTTTGGTTCAACTGATTCTCTACCATTGTTATATATCGTCTAAAGTAGTCTAATGCTTCTGACTTATAGGAGATCAGAAAGACATAATCAAAATGCGTGAAGTCATCTATGAAAGTGATGAAATATGAGGCTCCATGCCTCGCCTTCACGTTTAAAGGACCACAAATGTCAGAATGTATGAGATGCAATGGAAATTCGGCTCTAGTCCCTTTATCGAATGGTTTTCTAGTTGCTTTTCCCGCTAGACAATGTTCACATACAGGTAGATCAACATTAGTGAGTGACCCTAAAAGGCATTCTCTAGCTAATATTTGCATTCTTTGCAACCCAATGTGACCTAATCTAGCATGCCAAGTACTTGCATCAATCTCAACATTATTAGAAGATGCAATTAAAGAAAAACAACCATCAATATTAATATTATACTGATCATAATCAATGTCTAACACCATAAAACCATTCGATACATGACCTGAATCATAATAAATTGTTCCATACAAAATGTCAACATAATCACCATGGAAATTTAATATCATAACCTAAGCTAAGAAGAACAACTACGAAGACCAAATTTCGTCGAATATCTAGAGCATAAAGGACATCATGTAGGAATAGATTTCGACCACCACGTAAAGTTAATTTACATGTGCCGATACACTTCACTTCAATTCTTGAGTTATTCCCAACATATATCCATCTTCTTCTAGGCTGAATCCGACGATATTCCACAAATGCTTCTCGATCTCTAGCTACGTGATCTGTTGCTCTTGAGTCTATTATCCATATTGGATGAGATTCGGCAAGCATTACAGTGCTAGAAACAAAGGCATTACTTAAAGTAATAGAGTAATAGGGTACCTCTTTCAGCTCAGTGCATTCACGAGCAAAGTGACCCATCTTGTCACAATTGTAACACTTCATCTTGGCCTTGTCCTTTTTCCCACCACGCTTCTTGCATTGGAAGGTCTTAGCCCTCTTAGGTGCCTGATCAGTCTTCTTCCCTCTGTTGTTGAATTGAGAATTCCTTTTGCGCTTGAAGCCCGAAGCTTTGCGCGAACTCGATTCAGCAACATAAGCATGGGTAAAGGATCTCACAGCCTCTAAGCGCTCATCCTCTAATTCCAAATGACGCACTATATCATCAAAAGTGACAATATTATCATTATGCGTCATATTGATTTTCATATGCTCCAAATTGTCGGAAAGAGACCTTATAACAGCCTGAACTTACTGTTCATCAGTAAGGGAGTAACCTGCCGATTTCAGCTCACGAATCATGTTTGACATCTCTCGAAGATGCTGCCTCATCGTTACATTTGGGCGCTTTCGGAATGTGTCAAACTTGATGGTGAGTCTCCTCAGCTTAGTGGCAGATATACCCCCAAACTTATCTTTTAAGGCAACCCACATAGCTTGAGCTTTATTATAACTTTCAAACTCACACATGAGATCATCTTGTATACAGCTCAGCAACGTGATGCGAGCAATGCTATTTTTCTTTTTCCAAGCTTGATAAACTTCTAGATCTCTCCTGTGTTGAGCTGAAGTTCCATGCTCAAGTTCATCCATGGTATGGTTGAGGGTTTTGCTCCTCAAGGATGTATTGAACCTTTTGGTGCCAAATATCATAATTGTCACCGTTCAGCTTCTTACCCTTATTGAGGTTAGCCACAATGGTCTTGGATGCCAAAGCCATAATCAATTGCTATAACACATTGACATAATAAACGCAGAATCAATACTAGCACACTTTTCAGAGTAACACACATATTTAATTTGTAGCAAAGACAAACTAAATTAATGATAATTCAACAAAAGATATAGAAGCAAAAGTTCACTATGTTCCCAATCAACTTCTATGTGCGATTTTTCTATTATCATTAATTAGTTTAATTTGCGCAAATTTTAAGTTCTAGGTGAGAACTCCTTCGAATTCTACCAACCTATGAACTCCCACTAGGAAAAATAATTACATGACCTCATGTAATTTCTACATTTTTCCATTAACACAAAAACATAGCATGATATAAACCAACGTACAAATAATAATCATGCTTCAACTATAATCAAAAATGCAATTCAACATGTAATAGATTTCCTACCATTGTTCTAATTTTCTAGCAACTAGAAAATTGCAAGTATATTAAACTACATACGTGTTAGCATCGAACCAAGCTCTACACAGCATATTTGATATCATTTTCATACAAACCAACTATTGTATTTCCTAAAACTTAAGAAAATACAAGCTAAAAATTAATAAACTATGCATTTTTACCTTAAAAATACACGTACATAGGATTCCGTACACAATTTTATACATTTATAAAATTCAAACATACAAAATAAATATACCACAATGTAGGAGACACCCATAGGAACCAAACGCCGCTAACCACGCTCCCACACGTGCCGCCTGCACACGCCAGCGAGCCAAACGGCTCCTAGTCGATCCGACCGGTCCGACCAAAGACCGGTCCAACCGGAGACCGGTTCGACCAGTTTGACCACCGGACCGGTTGACCGGTCCAACCCATTGACCGGTCCGACCCGTTGACCGGTCAACGATCGGGTCGGGTCAACCTCGGGTCGGATCTCTGGTCGGGTCGGGTCGGGTCGAGTCACGGGTCGGTCGTCAGCTGGCCAACTTCCACTGGTAGTGACGTCATCGATGACGTCATCCAAGCGGTTACCGACCGTTGGATAACGTCAGCACTCATCGCTTCGTCGACGCGCGCATGACGCTCACACGTTGGTTCGCCGACGCCAACGCGTGACGTCATGCGCCTTTTCGTTGGCTTGCCCAGTGCGTCGGGCGCGTGGACCCACGCGCAGCGGCTTCTGGCCTCGCATGTGGGCGCGTCCGGCGTGCTCCAACGGTGCTCTACCCATCGTCGAACTCGTCTCGACAAGCACTTTCACCCTGTATATTTAAAAATTTATTTTTGGCCGAAAAAATATTTCGAAAATTGGCCAAAATCGTACGAATGCACGCGACCCCGAACCCGTTCTTCGCTTTGGTTCGATTTCGAGTTTTCATATTGTAATTCCAACCAAGAAATATCAAAACAGTGTAGAATACAGTCTCTTGATCTCAATATCAAATGGTAAACGAGAAAATTCAATCAAAACAAGGCAGAAATCACGACCGAGCTCTGATACCAATGTTGGAATTTAAGTCGGCGGAAGATGACTTATCTGATTCCGATGCGCAAACAACAATTAACCCCGGAACGAACGTTGAATTGCGGATGAAACACGAACAAAATTACTTCACATTGGTCTGAATGCAATCACAAGGAAAGCATCCGATTTCCACGGCGTAAATGTGAACTGTTCTCGTAAAGAAGAAATGGAATGCCTTGATGGAAAGGGGAGAGAAAATGAAGAAAACTTTCTGAATGTACGTTTGTCCAACCAGTCCAACGGTTGTCTTTAGGGGTCTTTTATATGACCCCTTCATCATACAAGTCGAAATTGTCCCAATCACACCCCATCATCCGAGCAATTATGCGAGCTCTGCAAAGAGATTTGAAAGGAAGAGTGTTCTCTTGGGTCAAACCCAGAGAGCCATGAGGTGGATCTCAAGGTAACGGGGGCTGATCGGGCTCGAGCAGTGCAGCTAATCATTAATTTGTTGTTCAATCGAATCCCATGAACTCTATGCATATAGATATTCGAGGATATTATCCATTAGTTAATCCGATTTAAATGACAACAATGTGAAAATTCTTTATTTTTTTTTCTAGGATTTGAAGTTAGGATCTCACACCGTCAAATAGCAACACCAAATCAATTCCACATGATTATCAAATCTTAATGATTCATTGGATTAGAATTGATTCATCATGCACTCGTTAGCATGCATGATATTTAACTAAAATAGCAAATAAACGGTGTAAATAATCAAATGTTAGAGATTCAAGTTGAGATATTGATGGGCTGCTAATGGGCCCCTTCTTCGACACAAACATTGATTTTGATTTTATGGAGATCAGTTTCATCCAACGGTAGTGAATTTGTCTATAGGTAGAGGATCTCCATCTTTAAAAAAAATTTCCGTTCGAAAGAAATAGACCGTTCGCTTAAAAAAAAAAAAAAAAAAGAGAGTCAAATATACAATGGAGATTGATAGGCCAGCATAACATAAACTTCATTAATTTAACGTACTCGGTCATCCCCGTCAAGTTGGCTTGTAACAGCTTAGCCCCATTAGTCCTAATCCCTCAAGATCCACCTCATGGCTCTTCGGATCTGACTCAAGAAACTTCATGCAGAAGATGAAGTTTAACTCTGGGTCATTGGCTGCGATCTTCTTGGAGGTGTCCTGAACAATATCGTTTGACAGTAGAAGATCATGAGGAAAAGGATTGGGAATAGGGAAGAGATGGAGAATGCATGATTCATTTTTCTTATATTGAAAGGACCAGTCATGTTATATATTGACGCAATTTCATAGATGGTAGTATGCCAAACCGAATATATTGCTACACATTGGATAAAGATAAATACTGTCAAAGAGGTAGGTTGACTAGGCAATCTAATCTAATCAATTTGCTTGCTGCCATAGTTACCAGAAATCCAAATCATGTCATAATTGATACAGGATTCTTTGATAAGATTGCCAAATCGACCTGCTTGCAACCATAATATTTAGAAATTCAAATCATGTCCTAATGAAAGTCAGATTTTTTTGATAAGATTGCCTAATCGATCTGTCTCTTCGAGAATTTTTATCCTTATACACTGTATAGAAAGAAATTATATATACACACATATGTATTCTTTTGGGTTATCAATAAATGCACAATTATAATTTTTTGAAAGGGAAAATTATCCAAAAAGTACTAAATATATTACAATTTTGCTAATTCAATTATAAACCTTCTAATTATACCTATTGAGTCGTAAACCTATTTAACATATTGCTAATTGAGTCCATTCGGTCAATTTTGACCGGAATTTGCTGATATTGACATCGGCTGCCTGATGTGACACGGTCGGCGCTGACATGGACAAAATTTATTAATTTTCAAATATTATTCCGAATTTTTCAATTATTTTTATGTTTTAATTTTTTTTTCTTTTTTTTTCTATTTCGTTCTCCTTTTCTTCCTCTGGCCAGTCGTCCAGCCTTCGGCGACTAGCTAGAGGCTATGACTGGCAAGAGTCGACCTTCATTTAGAATTCCACATTTGATGGTACCATAACTCTTGTTTGGATTTATTTTTATTTTTTTTTGTCGATCTTACTCTATTCCTACTCTAACTCTCACTCTCAAGCTCTTGTTCTGCCTCCTTGCGCAGGGCATGGGAGTCGAAATTCACACTTGAAACTAAATCGTTCTCACTCTAACCCCTTTAAGAAGATGGAAATTCGAACCCTCCCACCTTCCCCTTCCATGTTAGAAGGGTGGCTACTGGGGCAAATCCTAGTGATTCTTGTTTAGAATTCAAAGTGTGACATAATTTTTTGAATTGGCTTTGCTAATCTTGAATCAATAAGCATTTGACACTAGATACTTTTCATTGCATTTTAGGGTGTTATTCACGTTTTATTAGGTGATAAAATATGAATAATAGATCCATGACACTAATTTTTTTATATTCAATTTTAGCCTCTTTTTATTAAAAAAAAAGAAAAACAAAATTTGGATTCTCTAAGATTGCCTCATCGATTAGCCAAGATTTTGGATATGATTTTATAGCTGAAATTACATAAACTGATGGGCTTATATTGCGCTATAAATTATGTTTTTGCTACTTTTGGAATGAGGACTATATGAGTACTATTGAGATGAGGGTCTAGTGTACCTAAAGCAAAGAAGTTTTCCCACTTCTTTTTGGATTATCTCCCAGTGATGTTGATCGAACTGTCCATTCAAGCCATCTTGGGCCCGGTGCCTTTGTAGCCTCCAATTGGAAAACCATTATTTTCACTTCTTCTAATGTCACTGGCCCTATTAAAACTTCATTCATTTCATTTCCGACTATGCAAAGGCATTGGTCTAACACCGACTGAAAATTCCTTGGGCTAATTGTGTCATACAGGCTTTGTTAAAATTAGCAATATGTTCTTTAATCAAGTCAGAATTCCTTTACCAATTTTGATCATCTAATTTCAACATGGAAATTTTGTTTCTTTGCCTTCTCTGCATCGTTATAGCGTGAAAAAATTTTGTATTTCTATCTCAGCCACTCTATCCTTGATCTCATTCATCAATAATTATCTTCCTGTCTCCATAGGTTTTCAATTTGCATCATGAGTTGTTGAGCTACCTCCTTGCTCGATCCCCCTTCCCTCCTATTTGTTAGCTTGGTAAGCTCTTTTTTAAGATCTTCAATCTTTCGATTTGCATTGGAGAATTTTCGCTTGCTCTACTTGTCCAAAGCTGCTGAGATTTTATATAATATTTTGGCTAGATTCAGCCAAGAATAGTGTTGGTCATTCGACATTTTTTTGAACTATTTGCTTACATTCAACATCTTCTAACTAGCAGGCTTCAAAATATAATTGTATGTTTCTTTTTATCTTGGTGGGAATAAAGATAATAGAAGAGGACTATGGTCGAATCTAATAGCTAGTAAAGCATAGGCTTCCACGTATAGGGACATCACTCTCCATTCGATATTGCATATAACCTGATCTTACCTCTTTTTCACCAATGATTCCTTGTCTCGGTTATTGGCCCAAGTGAAAGTACAATCTTTGCTCTCTACATCCATGACTGTGCAATCATTTAGTAAATCCTGGAAAGCAGCCACTCAATAGTAATCCGTTTCCTTTTTTCCATACTTCTCCTAGTGGTACAAAATCTCATTAAAATCTCCAATACAAATCTAGGGTAAGGTATTGCTGGAATGAATCATACAAAGCTGATACCATAGCTGAAGTCTCTCCTGGTAATTTGTAGATTCGTGTAAAAGGAAATTCTCATTTTATTGCCACTATTTAGGTCTTCACAAATGATATCCATCAGCTCACCTAAGGAAGATTCCAATTAATCGACACTTCATTATTCCACATTAAGGCCAATCCCCCCGCAATTCTAATCGAGTTAACCACTAAAAAACTCTAGAATTGAAGACGCTTCCTCACCATTTCCACTCCAATTTCTTTGTTTTTTTCTTTTCCATTAAGAATACTAAATTGGGCTTTTCTTGAGCCACTAGGGCTCTAAGATTTTGGAATGTCAGTGGAGTACCCAAACCCTGACAATTCCAGCTCACAATCTGCATTTGAAACCCAATGACTTATTAGAGCTAGCCACTAAGCCCATTCCTTGATTCCTTTGACCTCTTGGATTGGAGTGTCTAGTAAGGTCCCTCCCTCAAGGGATAAGGAAAATGACCCTCGCTGCTCATAAGGGTTGAAGCATTTTAGCTTCTTAGTTGCAGGTGCTTTTTCCCCACTTTCTCTTTTTTTAGGTACCCGAAGACTCCAATGCAAGAGGAGTATCCTTTAACATGAGCTGAGTCTCTTGTCAAGTAAAATCAGCCCCAAAAAAAATCATATTCCATGTTGGCATGCTTCTGTTTAAGGGCTCCTCCTCAGGTACATTCACTATGGCAAGTGTGTTCACTTCCTCTTGTTCTTATAGCTGATTAGTGGCCTGTTGATTACTCTGGATAGGAGTTTTAGGTATCATTTCATCTATTCAGGTTCGGAACTAATCTCTCCATTCAAAACTTTCTAGAAAGGGCTATATGGTCTCTCTTCTGCCCTTGTCTAGCTACCAAACTTGCCTACTTTATTATCCTCCGGCCCAAATTGTTCATAAGAAATAATCTTGCAATAAGTAGCATAATGCCTAATTTGACCGCCGAAATAACAAAAGTGTGGAAGTCTTCATACTTGAAATCCACCCAAAGTTTTTTATAATCCACATTGACAATAGTTCCGGACCGAAAGGGTTTATATAGATCTAGGCTTATCTTTGCTTTGCCCACATTAGTTTGTTCATAACCTTTGTTCTCCATCTTCACCTCCTACACTTTCCCTAGTTTCATGGCTATCTCTAAGACCGTTTGTTCAGTAATTCTACCTCTAGGGAGCCCCAAGATGTGTACCCAAAAGTCACAATGGATAAATACATATGAATGACCTGGGGTAACGGGATCACGTTGCTGTAGAATGAGTAAATTGCTGGAGAAAGACTGTGGGCCTAATGTCAACACTATCCTTGTCAGCCATAGAGCTAAAGGTGAAAGAAAACAACCTAGGTCCTATTGAATCGCATATCACCAAGTTGATTTCCATTCTCTTTTCATTATAGTAAAGAATACCTGTAAATCCACGTTTGGTTTGGAATAAAGCTTGCCAATAAGGGTCTGCAAGCACTTCGCCCTTAATCATTATCATATCCTCCCCCAACCACAAATCTCCCAGCCTTCTACAAAGGGCAGCCAGCCTTCTGTCATTCTCTTCCCCATCAGCCATGGTTCTGGTGAGTACAGGTGTGGAGATTACTTGGATGGTGGGTAGCTCTCCAATGGCCTCTGAGGTTCGAAATTCAAACAGCTACATAGATTCCGCCCTTTCCAGGATTCGTGAGAAAGTTAAAACAGCCACTCTAGACCATGGGATTAAAGGGAACTCTACTCAACACCATGGGTGGGTCGTTGCCCATCCTTTCCAAAATTTCGCTGGACTAATGGAAAAAGCGAGAGCAAGATAGGTGATCGACCCAACCAGAGCTTTCAAGAACAAGGCCAAACAACAAGCAACATTGTGTTCATCGTGTGAATCTAGGGTTTTGTAGCTAAGAAAGGGAACATTGGATTTTTTTTTTTTTCCTCCATATTTAAGGATAATGAGTTTGTTCATGAACCGTGGGTAAAGAGGATGGATAGAAATCGATGGGTTTTGATATAGGGTTTTAGCGGAAGGATTCTGGGGAGAATATTATCACCACTGGATGGGGAAAAACTCACCTGGATGAGAACAGACGAGAGCGACGTGCCTGACCTCGAGTTTAATTTGGCCATTATCGATGGAAAGAAAATGTCATTATCATTAATTTAGCAATTGTTGGCTGCGGTAGCACTCTCCTGGGGACCAACTACTGGACCGTGAAGAACTCCTGAGGTTCGGAATGGGGCGAGAAGCGCTACATAAGGATGGAGCGCGGCATCGGCGTTAGAGATTAATTTTCAATTCATCTATTGAAGTTTTTGTTTGAGCCACCAATCTCATAGGAAGATCATGTTGTTTCCTCTCCACTGTATTTTTTGGCTCTTTTATGAATTGTATTATTCTAAGAGCAGTTCGGAGGAAACAAGCGAGAGAACCGCCCTGGAGTGAGAGACCTCGCGATCTCCTCCTATTCCCTCTTTGTCAGGAAGCCAAAGATAGACAGAGAATTAGGGGTCTCACGGTGGTTAAGGTAGACACCACGTTAGGACTTCGGTTCTGGCTACTACTGGTAGGCAGGTATAGTAGTCTCCGCGCCTGAAGTGAGTAAGGGTGGGTTAAATGCCCACAGCTGGGTTAACACGCTTTACGGTATTGTCCTTAACCACAGGTGAATTTAAGGTGCCATCATATTTCAAATAAGTCCAATTTTGAACTTCTGTTTTTAATAAATTTTGTAATATTTACACTTAATGTACATTAAGTAAAAAATTCGTACCATAAGCTCTCCTTCACATTATATTATTAAATTTTAAATTTAGTGGATTCATTGTATACTTTTTCACATGTTAAAAGAAAGTTATACTTCAAAATACAAATCTTATTCATTTAATAAGAAATACTTCTCTTTCTAACTTAATATTTAATAAACTGAATAAAATTTGCTCGATTATATATGCTTAAAGTCGGAGATGAGAGAATTTGTTCCCCTAATTGGCATGTCTTGCTCGACCAATAATATTTGTTTGTTGATATGGTATCTCAAAATCTTTATCTTTTAGTGAGTCCAATTTGAAAGAACAAAACGAATAAAGGGAAGGTGTGTCCAAATATACTTTTCGATATTTATCTCTTTAACTTTTTTCACTTGTCGGTTTTAAAATTGAAAAAGATTAAACAGACAAGATATTCCAACAATTATATTTTGATTTTTATTAATACGAAACTCTTGACACTTTTTGAAAATAGAGAAATATCGACATTCGAAATCATCTATGATTTTTTTATGCTCGAAATAAGTAGGCCTTTATATGCTTTGTGGTTGCAGGTCAACTACAAAAAATTCTTTTCCACGTAGTATCGTAAAATTTTAAATATTTTTTAAACACCTATTGAAACTTGAGTTTTATTTCCGTGTTCGAATTTTTTAGTATCTCACATTTACTGAAAAATTCAAATAGAAATGAGAGAATGACACAAATAGTTCCTAAATTTAATATGCAATGTGATCCTAGAATTTTTAATTTGTTCAACGTGATGCTTGAACTTTAACTTAAGAACTTTCAATATATACAATATGGTATGTTCAAATTAGTCGCAATACTATATAAAAATGTTCAGTGTTGTTTCTAAAATTGAGTTAGTGAGAGAATACTATTAAACATTTAAGACTAACTTGAACATGTACATAGAATCTAGATATCACATCAAATAAATTAATAATTCAAAGATTATATTACACACGGGATAAAATTTAGAGATTATATTGAACAAATTATAATTTCAGGAACCGCATCATTTATCCAATCAAAGTTCAAGGATTATTATTTATTTATTTTTTTTTTTAAAAAAAGGTCTAGAAGAGATCATCTCACACGACACGAGATACGTCCGGAGCCAAGAAGCAATCGCGCACGTGCGCACCCACCAGCCGATCGGCGCATTTTAGCGGACCCCCCTCTATCGTGCGCCGCCTTCAGGAGAAGGCCTCAAACCGTCCGAGTCACGTCACCACCCGAGAGGCCTCGTCACTTCGGTCGGGCTCGCGCGCGCTCTCTTCCTCCGCCACCGCACCCCCCTCTCTCTCTCTCTCTCTACTCGCGATCCGCGCGGCGGCGACCGGCGACCGGGGAATCTCGCCTCCGATGGCGGCGGCGGCGGCGGTAGTGGCGGCGGCGGCGGCGGAGGAGATGCCGGAGGGGACGGTGCGGAACGTGCTGGAGCAGGAGACGCTGAAGTGGGTGTTCGTCGGGGGGAAGGGGGGCGTGGGGAAGACGACGTGCAGCTCGATCCTGGCGATCCTGCTCGCCACCGTCCGATCCTCCGTCCTCATCATCTCCACCGACCCCGCCCACAACCTCAGCGACGCCTTCCAGCAGCGCTTCACCAAGTCGCCCACCCTCGTTACCGGATTCACCAATCTCTACGCCATGGTAGGATTCCCCCCGCGTCTTCTCTCTCTTTGCTTTCCCCCCCGCCGCAGCGGCGATCGTGGGCGGGGGGGCGGCTTCGCGTCATTTCGACGGCCTGCGGCGAGGCTAGGTTGAGAAATGGCGGTTCGATCGGTCGGTGGCGTGATTCGGTTGGCATTGAATTGACGGATTAGTGATTGTGGGCTATCGATTTTTTGGCTTTACGCTGTTGGGTCGGTGGAAAAATTTCTGCTTGGGTTGAATTTCGTCTTTCGGCTGGGTTTTGAGGAGCCATTCCTTTCTGTTTTTGCCAGTAATGCGTTGCGCCTGCTAAAAGTTCGAATTTTCGATTTGAAGTAATGTTGGGCGATGGGCATGTATATGCTCTTAGCATGGATGAAAGCTGTGCTGTGTCGCTGGATCAAGAGGGGTGCAATTGCCAATTAAAAGCACTCTTCTTTTTTTTTCCTTTTTCGTGGATGAATTGAGTTGTATGATCCTGCATTACTCTTGATTCATCTCTGTAACGCATCATTCTTGCGTGTTGTATTCTGTAGGAGGTGGATCCGAATGTCGAGCAAGAAGACTTGGGTAGTTCTGAAGGGATGGATAGCTTAGTCTCTGAGCTAGCGAATGCGATTCCTGGGATTGATGAGGCAATGAGCTTTGCGGAGATGCTGAAGTAAGGAGAAAGCGTGCTTTTGTGATATTGTTAATTTGTGCTAATATAGAGTACAATGTTTTCAAGCTATGTTGAATGAATAAAGGACAGTATTTTCACACATTTAGAAAAAAAGAAGAAGATTGAAACATGCAATGTTTACCATTTTATATTTTCCAAAGCTCCTTTAGGTGGAGTTTAACAAGTGCCTTAGATGCCCTTGTCGACTTTCTCCTATTATCACATGGCACAACTGAGGACTTGGATTGTTTTTCATACTCACTCTATGTGTGCATGCGCATGTACATGTGTGTTTGTGGGTTTTGACTTTAATTGGGAGATGGTAAGGGGTGTGTAATCTCCTAAAAGGTCATTTTAAGATTTTCTGTTATTATCTTCCATGTTGACACATTTACCTTGATATTGATCTGAGATTTCCAGGTTTGACATTAGTGAAGATAGCTCTAGATCGTGTGCCAGTCTTTTTAAGTAGATGCGAAGATCTACAGATCAAATGATGCTGGGCCTCTAGTTGGAACTGGATAGGAAGGTGGTAGATTTATTGTGTTGATTAAGTACCCTTTCCCATCAGTGTGAATTATAATAGAGAAATGAAGTTTCTCCTGTTTTGCAGTAGGTAGGGCTTTTGGATATGTGTGTGTTTGTGTGCATGTGTGTTGGTTTGGGGTGGTTATTGGTGGCTAGGACAGTCAAGATTAGGTGAGTGAATGCTGGACTAGATGAGGAACTCTTTTCCATCTTAAATTAACTGTGAATTCTAAGATCTTTGACTATGGAATAATCATGCTTTTTAGTCTATTTAAGCTTATTATTCCTTTAAAATGTTTTGCCTTTTAAGTACTGTTTGTGAGTTTTTGCGGAAAACATATTTGTGCAGATTGGTGCAAACAATGGACTATTCTGTTATAGTGTTTGACACAGCTCCAACTGGTCATACACTTCGGTTGTTGCAATTTCCTTCAACATTGGAGAAGGGACTTGCAAAAATGATGACTTTGAAAAGTAGATTTGGTGGTCTTCTGAATCAGGTATGATTCTGCTCATGAGCTTATCAAATGAACTAGTTAATAATGAATTGGTCTTCTGTATCGAGTATAATTTCATTTACAATCTCTTGAGGTGCTCTTGTATTTTTGGACTTTTGTTGTATCTCAGTGCTCAAGTGTCAGAGGCTATATTGGATCTTCAGCTTTTTTGTGTATGTGTGCCCTTGCGTGTCCCTATTTGTGTCTTTTGACGTCTACTCTAGCTTAGAACAGTGTGACACTTGTGGCTCAGTCCACGCTTTTTAGGGCATCAGTTGATTATGTCTTTTATGTACTGTTAAGTATCATGGCTTAGGCATCCTGTTGATTGCAGTTGATTTCTCCCAATAGCTCTGCCTCCCATTTGTGTTTAGAAGCTAATGTTATCAGTTGTCTGGCACTGCATGACATTTACATTGATGTGTGTGTAACATCAACTACAACTGCTAATTTAAAACCTCGATTGGCAATGGTAGAAGGTTAATGGAAAGAGATCCTGGGTAAGCATTTTAGAATATCATGAAAAAGATAAAATTACCTGCAACTCCATAAGATTGGGGATGTTCATTGCAATTGGTTATTTTTAATTCTTTTATTCCTTCCAGTTTGCCTTCAGACTTGAAAATGCAGTTCTTCTTGCACTGTAGTATCTTCCTCCTACATTGCAGTTTGGTGAAACTCAGGACCAAGTTGCCCCTTTTCATTGTCCTGTCAATATTGGGATTTAATTACTCGAAATTCTTTTATGATGTTTCATGTTGCTAGGTAGCGTCTTGCTAGGTATTATAATAACATGGCGTGAACTTGGAAACTGTCCATGAGCAATAACTCCCTAATAATTATGTGATGATGATACGTGTTGCAGATGACGCGTCTTTTCGGTGTTGATGATGATTTTGGTGAGGACGCGATTCTGGGAAAGCTCGAGGGCATGAAAGATGTGATTGAACAAGTAAACAAGCAATTTAAAGACCCTGTAAGTAGGTTTTTCCACAATATGTATCTACCATGGGTTTACAAGGATGGAGGACATTTTTTTTCCTTGTATTCCACCAGACCTTTATGTTATGTTTTTCTTCTTGCCCAGGACCTGACCACCTTCGTCTGTGTTTGCATTCCCGAGTTCCTCTCCCTATATGAAACAGAGAGACTGGTGCAAGAGCTCACCAAGTTTGAGATTGACACTCATAATATAATCATTAACCAAGTACTTTATGATGAAGAAGGTCTGCACGCTAGTAGTATCCAATTTATGTGATTTTCCTATAATGCATGCAGGAGTTAATGTTGGCTAATGATGTTGTGCCTGTAGGTGCTGAGTCAAAGTTGCTCAAAGCTAGAATGAGGATGCAACAGAAGTACATTGATCAGTTCTACATGTTGTATGATGATTTTCACATAACCAAGCTCCCCTTGCTACCAGAAGAGGTAATTGGATTGCAAAACAATATGAAACTTCACCGTTTATTGGGAGAAATATGCATGATGATTTCTAAACTCCAGTGAAAGCTGTATAATCGTATCTTTCTCTAGCATCACAAAGCTTTCATCTGGTCTGTTTACCTCTGAATCTTTATATTCATAATCCTTCTTCTAGGTAATCTCTGACTTGATTTTAGCCCTGCCTTCACTCTTTTGGCTTTAGTAGAGACTTTACCCATTGACATGCCAACTTTGTTTTGAACCCAAAACCAGTTTTTGGATATATGAAGTTCTAAAGCATATATTCTCTTCGGGAGCAGGAAAAAAAGAATTTCATGACTGTCTCATTTCGAGACATTTCTGATTATTGATGGGTGGATTTTTGCAGGTAACTGGAGTCGATGCTCTCAAGGCTTTCTCACAGCGTTTTCTAACACCTTATCAACCTTCTACCACTAGAGGTAGTGTGGAAGGCCTGGAGCGAAGAATTGCCACGCTAAGGCAACAATTAATTGAAGCTGAAGCAGAGCTAGAGAAACTCAATAAAGGAAAACAAAAGGCCTAAATTATTTGCCCCTTTCTCCCTGTTCCCTTTTTCAGCATCCTTTTTATACAATTTTCTTGGGCCTCTGGTCAATTTTTGTTTAGCCACTGGATGTGTCATCCACTGTATCCCATTATTTATCTACCTGTAGAATTGATTTTTTTCTTGGATCTTAGGATAAGCATTCCCATGTAATGCAAAGCTATATCTGCCTCCCTTCTTCCAAGTTCATTATACTTTCGTAGCTATAAAGGTTTGTTTGGAATGACTTTTATTTTTTTTGTTTTTCACTTAACCCAAATATCGCGGCTCACACTCCTTGACTTTTTCATAATTTGAGACACCCGAAATTTTCACAATATTAACATACATCTTTTCATAATTTTTTTAATCATATATTATGTTTTCAATCTCGGCAACAAAGCAAAAGATTACTAGTTGAGTTCAAATCTAGAGTGCATGGCCGAGATCTTAGTCACGAGAAAAAAAAATTATGCTTATTTTTCATCCATGGATGTAGATTTTCTTGAGAGTCGGTGGAAGAAAAACCGAGACGTAATTCCTGCAGAGTGTGCACCGGGCAGCCGGGAGTCGGTCAATTAGAGCTTGAACTGCTTCGAGCAATGCCATGAACTCCCTGCTTGGACTGGCCAGTGAGTCTATGTCAGCTCTTTCACGTGTTCAAAATTAGATATACATCTTCGACTGTTGCAAGTGCGGAGTTACAGTCCGAAAACGAGACTACAGGGAGTTACTCATGAGTCATGATGGTCCCATGCTGGATTGACGTGTGACCGGTCCATTTCTTCAAAAGTCGGTCTCATTTTTCCACATATTTTATGGAAGTCGGTCCCCTTTTCAAGAACTACAATCATAGATTCACCCACTCTTTTCGCCTGCTTCTCGGCACACCGATTTTAACAGCGCACTTGCCTTTCTTGAAACATAAAATCTTCCCTGCCCTTCCCCCAATTTTACTTCATCAAAAACCAAACGACCTGTCCTGGTCAGAATGATGGGCGTTTTGCCAATGATTCTGGTGATTCTCGTGAAGTAGCAGGGGAACGGGAACGATGTTTGCGGACTCAAGTCGCGGTCCGACGAGCGCAGGAGTAGTCTCAGGGCCTCTTTCACTTGGCAGGCAGTGGGAATAGCATTTTCCAATGCTTCATTTTGGCTTGAATGATCTGCCAAGGGAGAGTTGCCCTGCGACTGCCCTCGGCTCAAACATTTCGATGTCGTTCCGTGGCAAAGATCTACTGATTTCCTTACTCATGGAAGATTGAAGCGTATAACTGTCCCAGCATGATCAGCGGACGGGCGGGTTGTGGTGTGGCCAGCAGTGGCCAATGTCAGGAAACTGGTTTGACGCTGCAATCTCGTCCCAACCATGACGGTCATCAGGTTTCCAGATCCAAGCGCCTAGCTTAACATGATTCCCTCGTTAGTAGTGTTTCCTAAAACAATGTCCAATGTGCATATTCTTCTGATTGTTCAAACGACATGATCTTCTTCGACAGACATCTTTGCGTTTTCCCAGCTCGATGTCTCTGTGCCGTCTGTCGAAGCTTCATAAGGTACCTAGGGCAGTAATTTATTCTTAGCTCCATCATGCATTTCTTCTGCAGCTCTTCAAAACCGTTCACGCTAATTTGATGCACTTCGCCGCACATCTTCCTGGAACATTACACGCTCTATAAGAAATGAATGAAACGTCTGGGCTGACTGCTGAGTGCTGAGGGAGTTGTGATCATCCTCAGGCATGGAAAGTGACCCACCGTGGCCAAAATCTAACCACTCGCGATTAGGGACCCTTTTTCAGTCATTCAATCATCTCGCATTTCTTGAAAAAGACTTAAGACAAGCTTCCATAAATGATAAAATTACTTATTTTGTTCTCTGATATTGTTGATAGAATACGTGACTCTCATAAATTGATATGATATATTCTCAAATAAATGATCGATAGCTTTAGAGGTGTCAAAATGGGTACACAACCCATTTATGAACCCATATTTATTTAAATAGATGGCTAATATGTAAAATTTTATTTCTTAAAATACCCATAAAATGGATTTTAAAAATAAAAATATCAAAATAGAAGAGTCTTAAATGGGTCTAAGACTCCGACCAAAAAAAAAAAAAAAATGGGTCTAAGACCCATTTATCAACTCATATTTTGAATGAACCCAGCTATTACGGGGACACAGCCACGTTTACTCTCCCTCTTCGCCGCCGATCGCCGCCTTGCCGCCGCCGCCGCCGATCGAGGTCGTCCGACAGCTCGATCGTCACGGTGTCGCTGGTCCTGCACTCCTCACAAACCCTAACCCCCGTTTCGAGCAGATGAATCACTCCGGCCACCACCCGCGGTGGGGTTTTTAACTGCGCAGCTGGAGCAAGAGAGAGAGGGAAAGAGACAGAGACTAGTCATCATGGTAAGCGAAATATCTGCTTCTCTAGCCATTGTTTCCCCAGCTCTGATTCGGCGACAATGCCGGCCGTTTTCTTGTGGCGCGGGTGGTCGGCGGGAGCTGAGTGTGGAGTTAAAATCCTTGTGGAATGCGAGTGTCGCGGCCGATGGATTTTCGCTGTTGTTGTTGCCTTCCTCTAGTCCTTGATCTGTGCGGGATTTCGCGGGGCTTTTTTGTTGTGATGTGTTGGTGTGGTGGGGTTCGTTTGCTGGTGTTCTTGGACGCTGATGCTGTGTCGATAGGCTTTCTGGGTTTTTTGTTTCCCTCCTGGATCGTGGGAGTGGCGTGTGATTCGCTGAGCATGCCGCTTGAAATGATCACACGTCCCCAAGTTTTTTCTTTTTCTTGTTTTAATTGGGCAGGATAGCGTGTTGCTAGTATTGTCACAGAAGAAACACCCACCGCATCGACCCGAGGAAAAGTGGCGCGATCGCAGAGTGTCTCTCGTGCAGATGGAGTTCTGCTATCATTCGGTGTTGTCTTCCATGTGTTGGGAGGCATATGAGGCTTCTTCTCTGGAAATTGTGTGTGATTTATCCAAGTTAGGAGCAGTTTTGCACTGTTTCTGATGTCGAAGTGTCTCGGTACCATTTCTAGTGTATTCTAGTGCGGTGCTGCCACGGAGTGTATATATTACATATGCTTCAGGATGATATGTGCGACGTTTCTCCTCCTCTCTGCTGGATGTTTTTCTTCCATGTTAGGAAGTTTGAAGGATTGGGCCGATTGTCTTGGGGCTCTGCCAGTTCTTTCGTATCAAGATTCAACTTTTTTTTCATTCACTTTGTTCGTTTATGTTTGCTACGCTCCTCTAATTTTTCAGCATCATGAGACATTCATATATCTACTACCAAGTATTGGTTTCCACTCCTAGTGCCAGATTCATCTATAGCAGATTGTTAGCAGATTTTGGAGCTGCTTAGTGTAGACGTGGATGTAGTTTAACAGGTTTGCCTTCATAAGAATTTACATTATAGGTTTAGTCAATTACTTGAGGACCCAGTGAGGATTCTGCTTGCATGAACGAGGACTATTTATTCAAACTTCTTTTTAATGATCATACAATTTGATTTGTATTTTTGTCAGTGATCAATATTAATGTCCTAGAGGTTTAGGGATTACTGTTCTGTAGTTAGGATACCTGGTTGCATTTTTTTGTTTATTTGAGATTCTGAACTTTTAAAAATCTTGTTGGTCAATAATTTATGGTGCTAATGGTTTGGGTGTGTGATGCAGTCCAAGATGGTTGTTGAAACAAGAAGTAGCAAAAATTGTCATATCTATTAACAGACAGCTGCGTGAGAAATCAATCAAAACTAAGGTGGTGCAGTCCTCCAGTCTCTTTAGACATTTTTCCTTCCTAGTAAATTTTAATATCCTTTTTTCCATTTTTTGGGTAAAGAGAAAACCATGCAATTGTTGCAGGTTGGTGCTTTTGCTGTCTTGAAAGAACTTGTGGTTGTATTGCCAGATTGTCTTGCTGACTACATTGGATCACTTATTCCTGGAATTGAAAAGGCACTAAGTGTATGTACATTGTCATTTTCCAAATGTTTTGTTAAGAGTTTTTTGACTCCATGATGTAAATGATTACCGGTTATTTCTCCGGCTACTAACCGTCACGTTTTTATATGTACCAGGACAAGTCATCTACATCAAATTTAAAAACTAAGGCTTTGATCTTTACAAGATTGGTGTTGACTTCACATTCGCCTTCTGTTTTCCATCCTTATATAAAGGTATAATTCCTACCTTTGCTATTGGCTGCAAAACTAGATATTACCAATGAGATTGTTAGGTGCAGAGGGCTTTCTTTTTTTAATGTGTATGCTTTGTTGTCCTTATTAGTCTGATGGCTCTTGCATTGTAAGATGAAAGCACCTTTTAGCACATGAGCGACAATATCTGCTATACATAATTTGTTTGGAAGAAATTCATGCAAACTGTGTATACAAATTGTTTATGCTACCTGCTTCCTCAAGAGTTGGGTTTATATGAAATCAGTTACAGCTGGTGGTGTTTACTTTCTCTGTTTTTGTTATGATGTTTTAGGCGCTTTCCTCCTCTGTTTTATCTGCTGTTGGCGAGAGATATTACAAAGTCACAGCAGAAGCATTACAAGTTTGTGGGGAGCTTGTTCGTATTGTTCGCCCAAATATTGAGGTGGGGTACGCTCATCTTATGATCTAAGATTTCTTCATTGACATGTCAAGACATAACGAAGATCGAGGAGAATATTCAACTACCGAACAATCCAAGAGATGTGGAGTTACATCCTTAGTTGATGAGGATGAGGAAGATAATTCTACTTGCTCTAATGCATGGTCTAAATTCGAAAAATTCACAGATGGTGATGGCATAAGTAAGGCTAAATGTAAGTGGTGTGAAGTAACTTACATGGCTAGCCATGGGACAAAAAACTTGTTGCGTCATTTAGATACTTGTCCTAACCGAGAGGTTGATGTTGATGGTTCTGTAGTACAATTCCACCAAGGTGTGTTTAGAGATATGCTTGCAAGAGCGATAATCAAACACAATTATACCTACTCTTTTGTAGAGCATGAGGCAACTAGAGAATTGTTTAGTTATCTCAACCCTAATGTGAAGCACATATCAAGGAATACAGCAAAAAGTGATGTGGTAAAAGTTCATGAGAAAGAGAAGAGAATTTTGAAATCCAAATTATTGTCTCTTTCAAGCCGAATATGTTTGACTTCTAACGTATGGACTTCTATTACTACGGATCATTATATGATTGTCACTGCTCATTATATTGATGAGGATTGGAAATTACATTCAAAAGTCTTGTGTTTCTCCTATATGCCACCTCCATATAGTGATGCCATACGTTTAGAAAAATTGCTGACTTTGTTGAGAGAATGGGGCATTGAGAGAAAGATTTTCAGCATCACTTTAGATAATGCATCATACAATGACAGTATGATTGATCTTTGGAGAAATACACCTTCTGTGAGATCCTCTTTGTTATGTAATGGACAATTTTTTCATGTGCGTTGTGGTGCATATGTTTTGAATCTCATCGTACAGAAAGGTCTAAAGGTTATTAATGGATCATTACATAATATTAGAGAAGCTGTCAAGTATGTGAAAGCTACAAAAGAGAGGAGAGGAAAATTTGCCAAATGTATATCAGAGTCGGTCTTAAAGACCAATAAAAAGGTACGTCAAGATGTGCCTACTAGATGGAATTCTACATACCTAATGCTTGAAGGTGCCCTTTTCTTTGAATCTGCATTTTCACATTTGAAGTTAATTGACTGTAACTTTGTCACATGTCCATCTTCTGAAGATTGGGTCAGAGGAAAGAAAATTGCTTTCTTGTTGGAACCCTTTTATGATATTTCTACTCTATTCTCTGGAGTTAGACATCCCACGGCGAATTTATATTTTTATGGACTATGGCAGATTCAGCTTCGTTTAATACAGGCAAGGGATACTGAGGATGAGGCTATTAGTTCTATGGCTAAGGCAATGCTCAAAAAGTTTGAAAAATATTGGAAGTGTTATAGTGTTGTCTTATCATTTGCTGTTATATTAGATCCTCGCTATAAATTACACTTGTTAGAGTTTTGCTACTCAAAGTTGGACATGGATGATCATGTGGGATTTGTACGGGGTATTCGAGAAAAACTCTATACACTTTTTGATGAATATATGACTTCCGTGTCTAGAGATGATTGCTTTACTTCTTCAACTAGTCGAGGTAACATTTTAGTTGAAGGCATCGATGAGAACATTGGAGATGACATTGATGAGTATGATGCATTTGATGAGAACTTTGGGGATGACATTGATGAGTATGATGCATTTGAGAGTGAACACTTTGGATCACAATCTACTAAGTCACAATTGGATTTGTATCTGGAGGAGAATAGGCTTGATAGAAAGAAGTTCCCAAATCTCGATGTCCTTGATTATTGGAAGACTCATTCTCATCGGTATCCCGAGTTATCCCTCATGGCACGTGATATATTGAGCATTCCTATCACTACCGTTGCCTCAGAATCAGCCTTCAGCATTGGAGGGCGCATTTTAAATAAATATCATAGTTCCCTTTCCCTTGAAAGCGTAGAGGCTGAGCTGTGCAGTAGAAATTGGTTATTTGGAGTTCCGCTTGGAGAAGATTTGGATGAGGAGTCTCTCATCATTGACTTTCAAGAGTATTTGCATTAGGTACTTTTTTTCATCTCATTCTTTTCGTTTGCTCATGATTTAATGCACTTGTCTTCATGATGATGTATTCTTGGTATACTTTGTGGTGCTGCAACTTATAATCAAAGTTGATGCTTTTCCTTTTCAGGTCCTAGACTAGGTGTTGGGTCATAATGAGGAGGTACACGAAAACTTTGCACTTTTTCATAAGAAGTTTCCTCTTATTAAATGAGATGTTTCTCGGTCATTGCAGGGTTCCATATTCTTTATGTCAAGGCCTCTTGCAGCAATATTAGGAGGTACTTGGCTCCCTCATATTCTTTATGAGCATTCTACTTTAGCCTTAAATTCCGATCATCATTATAATGATACTTTGGGTGCTTGCTGCAGACAAGATTGGTGACATGCATTCTACATGGGGAAATTATGTGAAAAGCTTGGATATGAAGGTTATTATCATATTATGATATGGCTAGTGCTTCGAATTCCTTGGCACTTGATCATGTATCGCACGTTAACTACGTTAGGGGATTTTCTTTTTTCAAGAGTAACTCACTAGGGCCCATCCTAGAAGATCATAACGTGGGTTTGTATTAACATTACCTGATACAGCTCACGTTCTTTCTTTTTCCTACCTTTGCTTTAGTTTTTATGAATTTATTATTATAATTATTGACTTCATTAATTTATATTTGTGCACTTCTGGATGGGTATTAGAACTTCATAATCGATAATTAAAATAAAATAAAAACATCACATCAAATAACGTATTATACGGTCATTAACCCATATATTAAGACTTCAGTTATATTTAACATAGAATCAAAACTCAAATCCATTTCATGATTTGTGGATGACCCAAGTCAAAGTTTCGGCACCCTTTTAAGCCGCCATCCATAATCTAATCTCAAATCCATTTCATGATTTGTGTATAATCAAATGTGGACTCTACACACTATTTTTAAAACAAGTTTAAATGGGTCATAAATGGGTTGCTTGGAATTTTTTTTATTTTTTGGTAGGTGGATACTTAGCGATTTAATAGGTTTTAAATGGGTTGGCCAATGAACCTCTTTGGATGCAAGAATAAAAAAAGGAAAAGAAAGAAAAAGTTTTTTGAAAAATTATAAAAAAAATTAAAAATTTATTGATTAGATTTGTATTGCTGTTATATATATATATTACTAAAATATAAGAATAAATTTTCCTAAATTTGGTTAAATATAAAAAATATTTATTAATATGGGTTGGGTTGGGTTGGGTTGGGTATGAGTCAAAAAATTTACATTAGACCTAAATGAGTTATAAATGAATTAATGAATCAATTTGGATCAAACCATTAATGACCCAACCCAAACCCGACCCAATCCACCCATTTAACGACTCTAGATACCTCTAGTGCAATATCTGTTCCTATGGAGTAAATATTGTATTCACGCCATATTCCATTTTTTTAGAACCACACAAGCCACAATGTTCAGACAAAATCTAGATGTCCCGAAGAATAACTTCTATCCTGACTGGGCTAAATAAGACAAGCAACTGCTCTTTAGCTAAGATACAAAGAGTCATTTCAGTTCACCGAATCGAAAGAGTCTCCGAAGATACAGCAGAAAAAAATGGGTCGCAAGCTGCGAGTTGGGTTTCTTGACATGGGCCAAGCAAATACAAGCAATGATTTGGAAAGAAAAGGGTAAATGTTAAACTAGAGGAATGGCTAAGATAACAATATATGGTCACAAACATATCGATAAAGAAACTTTCATGTTCTTCTCTATTCGTTCTTCTCAAAGTGCTCTAACATATGGTACAATTAACTGCATCATGCAGTCATTCGCGTCCATTTTCATTTAACATCATCCGATCACATGCACTAACCACCATGTAAAGTGGAAATAAAAACAACCACATCCTTCTCTTCCAGTGTGGTATCCAGTTGGCCGCTAAGCTCCCAGTCACAATCGTTCACAAGGACTAGGACACCAGGTCTCCTGCACAGATACATAAATTACAACCTGAGACACTATGAATAAATGTAACAGCAATGAATCGCAGGTGTCTTCCGCAACTGGAATAGACATTCCGCAGTTTGTCTATCATTTCAATCGTTTGTTTTCCTTGAAATATACAATCCTACTCTCTGATACAGTCAATCCAGATTTCTTGTTTGCTGAAAACTGTTAAGTGAACAAAATTTCTTAAAAGATAAAGTTGATTAATTGGAAATGACTAAGGAATGTCCCTCCTCCAAACCAAATTCAAGTGTCGCTCTCAGAAACTCACACTGTGTCTCCCTTGATGAACATTTCAGGCCTCTCCTTGATCAAGTTCTTCTGAACCCACACAAGCAGATCCCTCATAGCTAACTGAGGAAAGAGTACAGAGACTTCAGTTTATGCACAATTCTCCCTATCATAAAACAGTGCATAAAAACCAAAATAAAATCCAGCTTGCATAGGGAGCCAAATGAGAGCTATTCCATCACAAATTGACATTGGGTCACCTGTTGTGCTCCTTTTGGTGTTTCAACATTGACGTTATGAATCTTCACAGAATCACACAGAAGCTCCAGTCCCCCTCTGCATTCAGGCATTAAAAAACTTATTCAGATTGACGACAGGGCTCTTTGTGGCAAAACCACCCAGTAAAAGCATTGCCGGGCAAGGAAGATAACAGAACGATACCAAACACAACAAGGAACCATGTCAATCGAAACACGACCCAAGATTTTAAACAACTCCAGAAGTTCATCAACAAAAGGACCAATGGCCCTCCCTCTAGCAAACTAAGGTTAGGAAGACTTGCAAGATTTCAATGGTAATGTAGAAGCTGCATATTCCGCTCAGGAAACTCAAGAGAGGAACCACAACAGAACTCGCTAAAAATTCAACCTTTCCTCTTGAACGGTACAGCATCTTACTCAACGAATCATACATATTCCAGATGCATCATTAATTCCATCTTAATACAGCCGTAAGGCGTCGGCGTGATTTTTCGAGAGGAACCCTCCTGAGAAAAAGCTCGGAAGTCCCATTTCCGAATCTCAAATTCAACTAAAACAAGAAAAACTATGAATAACCATAGCAAACGCAGACTCAATCTTCTCCTCCAAATTAAAAGACTCGCACCCCATCAAAATACAATAAATGAAATCGTCAGTCAAAATGCAAAAACCCCCCGACAACCCCATCAAACAGCTGCAAATATACCCGGAAGGAAGGCTCCGGTGTAAAGAGCTCAAACTTTCACTAGGAAAAGACGGACAACTCGACAAAGGGCATCCATTATTGCAGATTCCGCTATGAAAGAAACGGGTACAATTTTTGCACCAGCTCGAAACGGAGCCGATGAAAGATGGCGTTCAAAAGAGGCAAAATTCAGGGGCAAAAAAAAAAAACCGAGAGCGACCCAGAAGAGAAGACCGACCCGAACTCCAAAGTGAGCTGCATCTTCTTCGATGGATCCCGACGGCGTTGCGCCGCGAACGAAGAGGGATGCGCAAAAACCCTTTTCCGAAAGATTACCGAAGATGTCTCTGCTAACGAATGAAACCGCTGAAGACAACGTAGGACTAAAGCAAAGGGGCATAAAATGCTCATAGGGGATAGGGCATCCACAGCAAATCACATCGAAGCTTTTGAAAATTATTAGCCTATTAAGAATATATTTATTATCCACAATAATTTGTATTTAAATATATTCATGAATTATGGAATTTTTTTTTTTTCATCGATTATTATAAGTAATATGAGGGATTATTTTGAAAAGATTTCAAATCATTCATTTTCATTGAAATAAACTTGCCTAGTTTCTATTTGTTTCGTTGAAAATGTGATATTTCTTGAAAATGTTTTTCGAAAAGTCGTTCATAAAAAAAAAATGACAATATTCTTTAGCATTTAACTAAAATCTGAAAATTAACTAAAATATCATTTCCGTAAGGAAAATCTCATTTGGAAATTGCCGAAGTGGACACCGGTCGTCCTACATGGCATGGTAGCACTGATGTGGATAATTTTTGTGATATAAACTTTCTTTTTCCTTCTTTATCCGTTGGTTGTTGGGTCAGTGATAAAGCACAAGCGAGGGCTAGCAAGCTCGATCTCATCATATCTCATATAGCTTGAGCTTCGCTTGAGGACGACTCGCACTTGTGACTCATCGCTGGCGATCGACAGAGGAAGAAGGAAAAAGGAAAGAAATAAAATCAAAATTTTTAAGAAAATCAAAATTAAAAGAATTTGGCCTTAATAGATCTAGGCATGGGCATCGAGGACCCAAGCCTAGAGTCTTGAGCATGGGCACCGGCACTAGTGTCTTCGGCTTGGCCTTGATGGACCAGAGCGCAATAGCTAGGGTCTTGAGTGTGAACTAGATGGACCTAGGCTAGCAAGTTGGAGTCTTGGGCCCAAGCGTGAGAACCTGACCCCATTGCCAAGGGCTTGTAACAAACGTTGTAGTTCCTGTGCTCCAACATTCTGTTTCAAATGTTAATATCTAGTCAATTGTGTAGCATATGTAATCAATATTATAAAATTTCATATCGACATGAATTGTAATTACGACGTATAACGAGGAATTATTAGCCCAAATTTTATTTTATTTCTTTACCTTGACGGAAAACAAATAGTTACTCCCCCTGACATAATGAAAAGTTCAAAACAGTCATTCTAGCTATGGTACTTTTGACTCTGGAAAATATAACATAATGTCCTGGAGTATTTGTTAGAAGGCTCTTTAGTTATTATCTAGAAAATATTTTCGACAACTGATAAAGAAGTCTCCTAAATGTTTTAATTGCTTTTTGTGACCTCTATCAGCTTAATTTCTCCCGTGACTAAAACCATTACTCTTGTCTTGATGCATCACCAAGGTTGTTCAGCAATTGGGCAATAGGCTATTTAATTGTCCTGAACATCGAGGCTACGTTTGGTCATTTGAATATCTAATTAGGATAAGACTAGATAGAATAAGATATGAAATTTAATGCATTTTATTTTATTATTTCAATTATTTGGTGATTACAATAATAAAGTTGAATATATCCACATCATATCATATATATATATTACTTAGTTAAAACGACATATCAATATAAATTTAATCACAAATTTTACAAATGGAGATGATAAAAATATTTTGTAACACTCTTGTCAACTTTATTTTTATTTTTATTTTCCTCTCCTTTTTTAAATAATTGTTTATTTCTTTCTTCCCCTTTCATTATTCTCTAAAAAAAATTGTATTAATAGAAAACTGTACTAATATACCTAAAATACGTAATAAACATAAATATATTTATATATTGATTTTATATTATAAGATATAATTAAATTAGAATATGTAAATAAAAATAAGATTAAATTGAAAAATAAAATTTTTATTTTTTGTATTTTGAATTTCTTATATTAGAATTTAAATATTATTTATAATGAAATATAATTTTAAATTTGTTAATATAAGAATTTTTTTATTGGAGAATTTTTTTTCTATTATGAATATTAAAAATTCTATCAATCTTTATTCCACCTCTTTTGTGGGATAATTTTATCCAATATATATTTCCTTTATATCCGACTTTATCATATCTTGAACAAGTATCAAATATAGGATATGATAAATTTTATCCTCTCTCGAATTTTATCTTGACCACCAAACGTAGCTAGTGATTTCGACAGTTATACATACATGCGGCTCTTGTTAGGATGATCCAGGAGAATTAACAAAACAAGCAAAAGAGAAACAGAAGAGGATTGAAAGAAGAACACGAGGCATAAGGAGCTGTCTCCCTACTTTCTCACATGGATGATCGTATCACAAAGTCCTCAAAAGTAGGGGAGGTATGCTGGGTTTGCTTAGAAACAATAAGAGAGGTGCAGAATCTTCATCTCATCGGAATGAGCACATGAGTTCCTCCCGTCCGACAAAATCCAAACGCATCAATCCATAATGGATCCATGGTAAGATTCGGCATCTGTCGTGTTCATGTTCTGTGACAAATACAATACACGACTGTACTTTAGAGATTTCCCTTTTGGCAACGCCAGTTCCGTCGTGAAGCTGCAAATGCAGGATGGAAGTAGCCGGGACCCGTGGAAACGCAATAAGAACTGCATAAATGATCCTGGCGTGTATGCATTCCTTCCTTTCATTATTACAAGGTATTTGGTCAATAATCAGTATGTACTTTGTACAGCCAAAAATAGTAGATCTCCAATCCGTCAACTCTGTTACACAAGAGAGCAAACGCTTCAAAAATAATTTCCCCGTCCATGATAATGAACAAGGAAGCAGAAGCTGTACACGAAGAAATAAACTTGACGAGGAAAATAAAACCGGAAATAAACTTGACGAGGAAAATAAAACCGGTGCTCTCGTCACGATCTTCAGTCAGAAATCCAAGCGACTTGATAAAGTGTATAGCAGATCAGATGGTTAGGTTTTCTTGGATGGCAAGAAATGAGCCCACGATGCTTCCTCCGACATCCGGGAAATTTTCGCATCCTGAAAGAGGCTTCACCTTGCCCTTCCGGTCGACTTCAACGGGATATTTTAGGAGATGCCCATGCATCTCCGACACTTCCTCGGCTGCAAATTGTTGCCAGTACAACTCGCCCAGTGATCTGACCCTCTTAACACATTCTAGACTTTCTGGCTGTGTGAAGCACTCCTCAATCCCTCCGATGTGCTCAGCCCACAGTGACATTCTATATCCATGAATCTATAAAGCAAAGACGGACAAGTCAGAAATCTGTCCCATAAATACTATCTTCAAATGACTTCCGTTACTCATCCGTCCTATCTTTGCGAAAAAAAATGAGCAACTTGTAAGGCACATAGCAAGATAACTTCCACGACATTATTTCACTTAAATCGATTTAGTGCTATCCCTCAATTTACGACTCCAAAGGGAAAATAGCTTCTGCTTTATCACATATTGGAACAAACATTTTATTCATCACCAGTCAACATGCAAAACTACGAATTTAAGATATTTTTGCAAAAAGAAATGCCCAAACGATATTAATAGCCACCTGTCCACGTGGATAAGATGATTTTCTCGCCCATGTATGCTGAGGCTGGTAGGCCCCCATAGCAATCTCAGTGTCTCTTGTTCCCTCCATAGACCGCTGGTTGATATTAGCTGACCCCAATATCACATACTCATCATCCACTATCATGCCTTTTGAGTGGACATAAATCATGAATCTCCGACTTTTCTGGCTTTGTGCCTGAAATTTGCCGAAAGTGTAGAGCGCTTTAAAAATCATTTGTAAAAGTAGACAATCCATAATTGATCTAAATTTCAGAAGTAAAACAGATTTGGATAAGTGAGACTGCGAAAACAGCAATCAATCAGTAAACAAACTCATGACATCTGTAAAGAAAATATTCATTGATCACAGAGATTAAGTGGCCACACAATAGAACTGAAATGAAGTTTAGCATCTTAGGAACAGGAGGTACTTGAGGGGTATTTGGGGCACTGGGACTTCCAGTCGGTAAAGTATCATTCCGATCTGGTGCCTCACGATTCCCAAGACAGAAGAAGTTCAAAAAATCCTGCGGAGCAAATGCTTCTTCAAGCCCAACCTCCACCAAGGCCTTGTATATGGTCTCATACATCATTTGCATAGTGTTATGCTGCAAAAGCAGGAAAAGACATGGTACATTGATCAAAAGAGAACACAGCAAGCAAAGATGCTTTAGCTTTATGCTGTAACCTCGCATTTGATCAGATATGATAATAATACAATGCAACTTGATGGATTACAAAGATCAAAAGCAAATAATGATACCATAATACCTAACAAATTTGGTTGAATCAGCACATTAGGCGATGCACATTACAAAAATATTTGTTTAAGTTCCAGTTCCAATCAATTACATTGGCTCTGCAATCCTTTTCTTTTTTTCTTATTCTCTTTTGATAAACCAAGGAAATCTTTTTCTTTTTCTTTTTTCTTTTTTTTTCCTTTTTGGCTTATAGCCAAGTGGTGACAAAAGCTGTTGAGAACAAAAAAGTCTCGACTACTCATACAATATTGACGTACCTGCCAAAACAGAATCCTTTGTGTGGCAGCACCTGTTGGGACACCCTCCGGCCACATAGGGACTACTATATATGCAGCAAATCTCTCATGTGCTCTAATTTTATTGGCGATTTTGAGAGCAATTTCCATAGGAATGAGATTGTTAGCACCTACAAAATATGTATGAGTGATTTTGAATTCATAATGGGTAGAAGAAAATCAGAGGTTTTACTAAGAACCAAACAACCAAGTCTATCCTAGCAAAGAAAAAAAAAACAATCAAGTTTAGGATAGAATCTTCATACCTAAGTTCTTGTGCTGACTCCAGTTGTAGGAAGATCCAAGGAAGTATTGATTCTCGATATAGATGAAATGTTGGGCAGAACGTATGGCTTTTACATATGCCGTATGTATGCTCATGTCAATCAGCACATTCTTTCCACAGACCAGATTCTGCTTCACCAAAGAAAATAATCAACTCTCAAGAAAGAGACTGATTTTAGCATCTGTATGCAGACAAAACAGAGAACGGCTAAGTTACTTATTTCCCCTCACCATTTTGGTGGCATCTTTTGGATCCTTTGGGAAGCCCTTAACGGAGCTGGAATCAATTGAACGAAAGATCTGCATTGAGTTGTATAATTCCGATCAATAAATTTCCATTGATAGTTTTTTGGATATGTAAATATTTCAGTACCTGAACATGCCATGACTCAGGATCATCCTCCCTAGCATAAGAAACATCAGATATCCCAACAATTTCTGGAATTCTGTCTATCCTGAGCAAAGCATCATCATATGACTTCAGCTTTTTAATCCCACGGGGTTTAGAAGCTCTTAACCAGCGCTCCTCAAAGTTGCTTAAGACATCATATGCAGCTGGACCATCAATTTTGCTATGCAAGTCATGCCACGGCTCTCTTGGGGCTCCAGCAGTATTACCCTACTCAGGTTTAAGACATCAAACGATAATCAAAAAGGTTGTTGAACATCTGATCTCAACCAACGTAAACACTATCAGCAAGAATGCTTCGTGAATCCTATAATTGCATACAGTCATTTGGGTAATGCCATCGAAATTTCAGTGGCCCAAGTAGTTGTCTTGTCATGCATCTATCTCACAGCCAAACCCTTTTTAGTGGTGGACTAATAGGTGAACACACAATGCTTTAACACAGACCATCATATGTGGCAGGAACACTACCACGATTTCTATTACAATATCTTTAACTAAAAGCTCTATCTTTTTTTCTTCTTTTTTCTTTTTTTAATAATTGAAACAGGCGACCAGAGAGTATATGCACTCTGGATGGTGATGATATATTCCTTCAACCTCCATGAACATTAATACCTAGAGCAGGTTAGGTAGCTGGGTAGATCAAATTGATCTTATTGAGATGACTGTTTCTACAAGAAACTTTCAAGGACCTTTTAATAAGGAATTAAAAATTATCAACAGCATAGTGGAGAATGAACAGGAGAAGACATGCAAGATCTTAAGATTATCTAGTTAGCACAAACAACTGTTCACACGTGAGATGATATCACTTATCAAAGGAAACATATGAGATCAGTTTATACTTTAATATTATTGTCGTTGTAGAATAGACACAAAAAGTTCAAACGAGTGAAGGAAACCAATAACTAACTCAATCTCTTCTTTCATGCGGTGTCCGTGATTATTCTGTTTCATGTTATATTGTTCGTTATTTCCACTCTGAAGTCCACTGAAGATGAAAGAGTTAGGAAATTACAGAGAAAGTAGGGTTATGGTAGTCATCTTTATGCACTGTCTGCAATGTTCTAAACAGAGGGTGTTGAGGAGTGTCGTATCGCCCATCACATAGATCAAGCCCTCCCACGAAAGCTATAATTTTCCTTCTGTAGTTTCCGGCGTCTGCATCCACAATGACAGTTTTCTGATGGTGTGTATATATTGTTCCCACTTCCTGATAAACACAGAACTCGATGTGAAGATGTAATTCAAATCTCATATACACATTTCAAGCACAAAAGAGATCACAAAAATCCAAAAGTCCAATGTTCTCTTCATACAAATATCCAACAGTCTTATACTGCCAAAAGAAAGGACATCATTGACATCCAAAAAGGCAGGATTAAGCTTTTACTTTCTAAATTAAATCATCTGTTCAAAGCTGATCGTGGTGCCGAGAACAAATCATAAGGACTAGATAATGGACAGGTCATATAGTTAAGATAACATGAGGAAGAAAGTAACAGAGAAAAATAATAATGGAACTATGATTGCAACTAACCCTTTGCTTGACCCAACTATTCCTTTTTCCAGCAACTCTAGGACAAAGCAGCACCTGCACAGACGAATGCTTGAAAAACCGGCGAGTCTCCTCATCATGGGTGGCCATAATCCCATCCTGCACCAATTGAAGAAAGACATTACTTTGAGAGAGCAAATGTCACAATTTACAAATAACAGATGAAATGGATGATGATCAGAAAGTATAAATATTCAGGAAATTGTCACGGATGTAAATAATTGTGAATTTGTGAGAAACAATTCAAGATTAAAGGTATAAAAATCACCAATGTTGGATTCAAGTAAATAGAAACATGGAGTTGCCAATAAAGCTGTTAATAATAAGAAAAACTAAAAATTCCCTAAAGTCTTACAAGTGAATGGAGTTATGTAGCCCTACGAGAAACTGGAAAACTATGAAGCCCTTCTATAAGCCTTCACTAAGTTTGTTCCTTCCCTATCAAAGAAAACCTGTACACAGGATTCTGGGAGGATCAGCTAAAATCATCTATTGTTTTGTCCTAATCTTTCGTAGGATTTTAGGGGAAAAAAGTTTGAAAATGAAAGCCAATTATTCATAATCTTCTCCTCCGCAACTAACAAATAATCATTCAACTAATCCTAGGTTAACTTAAGGTTTGTTGAAGCTTAATAGACAGAGGAAAAAAAAAATGGTATCTTCCTCTCAAGGGAAGCCAGGCATCTTTGCATGAACATTCCAACACTGGCAAATCAGAAACTTGCAGTGATATTTGCTACAAAAGTTGCTTCCTCCCATTAAATGAAGAGTCAAATCACGCAATATAAGTTTGCAAAGCTGTCATAAATTATTCACAATCTTATTTTCGATCATTGCAGAGTCGGTAATCAAGGGTCAAATCACGCAACATAAAATTATTAGGTAATTGGTCAAAACTGCCAGCTCCTAAATTGCAAGCAGTCACAAATTTAGTAAATTACCATTCAATTTTTAGAATTAGGACAAATAGCATACTGCAGACATTACTACAAACTTCCTACTAAGGAAACATCATAAGTACTTAGGCGTTAAGAGGTAAGGTACTCACTGTTGTAAAGCCCAAGATGTTCCTAGAAGTAGGGTCATCCCACACAAGAAGCAGCACTCTCACTCCTTCTTGAGACTTGGTCCTCAAAAGTTCCCCCAAGGTGCTACCTAAGCCTGAAGCAGCATCCCGCACCAATCTAACTTGGTGCCACACAGACCAGCCTGTGATATAAATCAATTTTCGAGCCTGGCGTATTGCATCAAAAATATCTTGCCAGCACTTTCCATGGGCATAATACATCCCGCCATCAAGCTTCACGTTGGGAAGTGAACCATCCGGACCATGGGCATCCTGATAAAGAGTAACAGTTCCACCTTTTCTTAGAGGAAAATATGTGCCAGGAACCCCTTGATAATCAGGACCGGCCCCCACACCATGATGGTAAGTGCTGAGTCTTTCTATCGGAATGTACTGAATTGATAAACTCAAAACTGCTCCAGGCTTACAAGGCTTGCCATTACTGTTCAAGATTGGATAAGTATTCTCAATCTTTGCTCCTGAATATATATGTTCTACTGGAATCGCAACAACTCCTATTTGTTGTGATCCTACCACGTCGCTATCCTTAACAACAAAGTGGACTTCTGCAGCACAGTGAGCGACAGGCACATTAAAATGTTGCCACCAAACAGGATTTTCGGAGTTGCTCAGCACGTAAGTCCTACCAATGACGGCATTGGACACGGATATCGTAACATAGGGATCACTGGTAACCTTGCTACTCATATGCCCTTCAATCTTATTTTGCACATTTCCTGGCAACTTACTGAATACGTCGCCCAGAGTCTTGTGGAACATGTCCATATTTGGAAGATTTCTTGCTTCATGCACCCAAATATCCAAATTACCATGTAAGAGGAGAACCTTCAAAGATCCTTTGGGGTGTTGCAGGGGCACTATTTCCAGACTCTGACTATGCTGCGATCCATTAAACGAGCTCGAGTGGACATAAGCAGGCTGAGGAGACCCATCATAGCGACCTGATCTTCCCTCCCAGCTACTCGAGAACGAGTCATTCGGGTAACCGTAGAAATTCGCATGACTACTGAAACTCGAATCCGGAGGAGGACCCCCCAAGTTTGGAACCGCAGGAGCCGGAGGAGAAGCAGGGGTGGTCGAGTGACCTTCCGATATCCGCATAGAACTCATGAGATCATCCACCGGGGGATAGAGGGAAGGGTAATTAGAGGACGCATCATGCGTGGCGGCCGCATGACCCGAAGACGCGTCGCCTCCGTAAGAGCCGCCGGAGAAGCTCTGGGCGCGGGAAGGGGCATGGGAGTGGGCTTCCGGCGCCGGCTGCTGCTGCTGGTAGTCGTAGTGGCCCGCACCATACTGGAAGCTGCCGTGGTGCTGGAGGGACGGTTGCTGAGAAGGAGAAGGAGGCGCGGCTGGGTACTGGTAAGGATACGAGCCGGCGGGACCCGGCAGCCCTCCGTGGTGGTGGTGTTGGTGGTGGTAATCCAAGTGCCCGGAGTGGGAGGGCGAGGACGCCGGCGACGCCGACGACGGCTGGTGGTAGTCCAGGGGCCCGGAATAGGCGGCGGGAGGCGGCGGGGGCGGGTAGTGAGGAGGGTACCCGTTGTTCGCAGCGTGGTAAGCGTACGGGTGCGGCGGCGGCGGATAGGCGTGATTCGGAGGCGGCTGCGGCGGCGGAGGATATGCGTAAGGATTGTGGTACGGATAATGCGGCGACGAGCCGTAATTCTCCATTCGCGAACAACAACGCCGACGACGCCGCTACGCCGCGCTTGCAAAAATCAGGAGACCACGATCAACGAGATACTCCGGTACCAGAAGCCGCTCCTCGATCAGATAAAAATCGGAACCGGAACCGGAACCGGAACGGGAACGACGCCGAAACCGAGCTCGACCTGCGACGGATCAAAACGCGCGCGGTTTCCTCGGTCCTCCGACGAGAGGCTGCGAGGAGGAAGGATCGCCTTCTGTCGAACGGACCGCCGATCGAAACGCCGCCCGACGGCCTTCGAAGCCGCCCTCTTTCCCGACGACGATCGCGCCCCGCGCGGCCGGAGACAGATGCGGCGGGAAGACGAAGCAAGCGCGCGCGCGCGCCCGAGGGAGCGACGATCGGGGGCGGAGGGGAGGGGGAGATCCGCCGCGGGAGCTGAGGAGACGGGAGGCTTTTAGAGAGAGAAAAAGGGGGGGGGGGGGGGGCAGCAGGGGGTGGGCGGATGGTGTTAGAGATGGAAAGTTGCAGGCGGGGGATGGAATGATGGATGTCGAGTTGGGCTGGGGGGGGAAAACCGCCACACCACCTGTCGGTCTCCGGCGTTTTCAGATTGCGCCTCTGCCGCGCGAGCGAGAGCCGTTTTTTTTCTTTCTCCTTCCTCCTCCTCCTCCTGCTTCCGTTTGCCTCGTCAAATCAGTGGGGTATGTGAAATTACCGCCGGCTGCCCCTTCGCCCCCCCGCCACGTGGACGCCGGGCTGGGCAAAGAAAAAAAGAAAAATAAAGAGATGATGTGATCTAGATGGAAGGGGGAACATCGGGGATGAACTCTGGAAAAGTTGGTCCAAAAGCGAGACCCGATTCTTGCTGGATGCCGGGGTGCAAAAAGGCCAAACGTCTCGTAAGACAATAGTGATAAGCTCCGATTAGGAATATTCAACGGGAAACATTGGACATCTATGGATAATTATTAATTAACGTGTTTGAAATGATGGGATTTTTCTTTTACCGTACAAAGTTAAGGATATAGTGGATGAGAAATGAACTGTGGGAACTGTGTAGGTTTAGGCATGTTCATAAATAGTGCATGAGTTTATTTATAATTGAATGCCTATTGAGGTGATAAGATAACAATGATATCAATTGTAATCAACCAAGAACACGTACTATCAAAGAGAATATATGTATAATTATCCGATATATAAAAACATCAGGTGACTTTAATATTGGCTGTTGAGATATCAATAAGCTCCACGAGATTGAAATATTTCATTGGTTGCAAATCAGTTAATTGATTAATGTATGAAATTTTTTGGTGTGAAAAAAATAATACGAAAGCTAGCGTAACTTGCGATTCAAGTTAAACGTGAGGATTAAATTATCATATAGGTAGACCAATAAAGTCACTGGCTAGGAAATCCACTACGAACCAGGAGAATATAAAGCTTAAAGTCACTCTCAAGTGGCGTTATCTCACAATCTCTTACAAAGAACTTGGAAAATTCAAACAAAGAAAATCCTAATACTTTTCTTATTTGCTCTTATGTCTCTATCATGAGTAGAATTGCATCTCTTATATTGTACCCAAAATAAGTATAAAAGATCTATTTAGAAAACCTATTCAACCTATGAAACTACTTTAATTATGAAATCTCCTAAATTTTGCTTTACTGACAGAAAAAGTATTGAAAAAGTCTTAGACATATTGCATTTATACCAATTCAATTAAAAAGTTTTCAACTGGATCAGTTAAATCCTAAATATTTTGATGATTTTTACAACATACCATCCGACCAATTTCGATTGTAGAAAATATTGATATTGATAGTGGCATTCCAATGTGGCGTGACCAATGTAGAAATTTTTTAGAAAACCTTTTTTTTGTTATTATTTTTCTTCTCTTCTCTCTTTTTCGGTTTAGCTAAAATTAACTAGATGGACTATATTGGCAAATTATTAAAATTTTTATGATTAAATCGGCATAATTGAAAATTTCATAACTGAATTGATATAAATATTATATATTATGACTTTTTTTATACTTTTTCCTTTTACGAGTTCAAATTTGAGATATATTCTTAAGTATTTTGGTAAAAAATAGGATTAGAAGAAAAATTTTGATAAATTGTTGTATAACAAATAAATTATTCTTACATGTCCTTGAAATGTCGTAAAGCCTTTTTTTTTTTTTTTTTCTTTGTTCAGAAAATTGCCGCCAAATTGGCTGCTTTCACCAATTACGCAATTCAATAGGGGGAAAATTATGAAGTGCACCTGGACACCACGTTGCCATTTAAAATACAGAATTCAGACAGGCGAGCGACCAGGGGCAAAGAGGTAATTTCAAGTAACCTCGGCCCCACGCGACGATGGTTTCGATACCGTACGGGATCTACTAAAAAAAGCCCGAGTATCTCCCGAAAATCGAGGTTTTCCGACACGTGGGCAACTTCTATTGGCTGGCAGGTGGTCCCAAAAATCAATGTAAGACGCAAAGGTCAGGCTTATTCCGCGGGGGAGAAATGGTCAAAAGCCTTTCTAGAATACGGAAATCTCAAGAACTTAGTCTGAATTTTCTATTATTATTAAGGATTCCTTAATTAATTACATTATTATGGACAATTTTAGAATACGATATTGCAGCGTGGACCGTTGGATCAGATGAGATGAGAAAGACGTGCGAGCAATTGCACCGTTTCCGCGTGATTTGCTTGACTAAAATCTTTTATTTGTTAAGGTCACTAATCATGTGTAAGGATTACTAATATTATATGAATTTTTTTTTCTTATATTTTGCACTCTATATTTTTGTAATGTTGTCATGTTTGTTATGTGCATGATATCGCGGGACGGCAATATAGTAACACGTGTATATGATGAAATTGCAGTATTTTATCTTAAAAGAGTTATCAGGACGTTTAAAAGGTGAACAGAGATAATTGGCACAACTATTATTTTTAAAATTATTATAAGGGGAGTGACAAAAAAACATTAGTGACCCATGACCTATAAGTCCAAAGTAGGCATGTCTTGTCATCCTTAACCCCACGTGTGCGTCGAAGGTACAAAAATCGATTGGTAGCGATCTCGTGCCACTACGTGACCGCGGCGAGTGCATTGACTTTGTCGCTATCTAAACCAAACTCACACTCAATGGTCCTATTTATTTTTCTAGTTACTTGGAGGACACGGTTCTTTCAACCCATCAACCCAACTCCCAAGTGGAAACACAACCTCTCATGGTCCTAAGTTTGACTTTTTCACCCAATTCCGTTCAATTTCCTCGACATTACTTCTCAATGGCCCTTTGCCAATTCAGACACGTTTCCTCGCGGGCCCTGACTGGACTAAGTTTCCATTTTTCTAGTTTGCTTCAGATTCATACAGGCCTGTGACGTTTCTGGAAAACACCATGTCCTCTTCATCTCCATTTCAACTGGGAAGGCGTAAAAAATCAACGTCCGTCGACAAATAAAGAGAAAATGTCCTAAATAATCTCTAAATTTTAGTCCAACGTGTAATTTAATTCGTGAATATTCAATCTATTCAATATAATTTTTGAACTGTAATTCAATATACAGCATAATTTATGAACTTTTAATTTAACATGGTAAGCATGGTAAGCGTACGGGTGTGCTGGGGGCGGGTAGTGAGGAGGGTACCCGTAGTTGGGAGGATGGTAAGCGTACGGGTGCGGGGGCGGCGGATAGGCATGATTCGGCAGCGGTGGCGGCGGTGGAGGATATGCGTAGGGATTGTGGTACGGATAATGCGACGGCGAGCCGTAATTCTCCATTGACGAACAACACGACAGCTGCAGCCCGCGCTTTTGCAAAATTCAGCGGACACCAGAAGCCGCTCCTCGATCAGATAAAAAATCGGAACCGGAACGACGCCGAAACCGCGCTCTCTTCTCTTCTTCCCCGGGGACGAAAAGCTAGGACGAGCGCGGGCCGCACGACGGATCGAATGGGCGCGGCTTCCTCGGTGGTCCGTCCGTCCGTCCGGGGAGACGGCGCACACGCAGGAATTCCAAGAGGGAGGATCGCCTTCTGTCGCGAACCGCGATCGAAACCGTCCGAACCGAACCGAAGCCGCCGCGCCTTCCGATGAGGGACCGGGCGGAGAGAGGGGGGGGATCGCGATCGTGGTCGGCGACGATCGAGGAGAGGCGGAGGGGAGGGCGGAGATCCGCCGCGGAAGGCTCTCCGTGGAGGTTTCTAGAGAGAGAGAGAGAGAGGGAGGGAGGGAGGGAGGGAAGGTGGTGCGGGTGTAGAGAGAGAAAGTTGCAGGCCGGGATGGGAGGGGGAAACCGCCAACGCCAACTGTCACCGGCGCTTTCAGATTGGAGAGAGCCGTTTCTTTCGTTCTCCTCCTCAGAACGTCGGTTTGTCCGGTCAAAGCAGTGGGGATGTGAAATTACCGCGGGCTGCCCCTGCCACGTGGACGCCGAGCTGGACAGATAAAAGGAAAGAGAAAAAGAGAAAAAGAGAAAAAGTAAAAAAGTAAAAAAGATGATGGGAGGGGAGAGGATCTGGATGGATTTTGGAAAGTTGGTCCGAAAGCGAGCGGGACTTCTTGGTAGGATGCCAGGGGAGCGAAAATAGGAAATGTCTCGGAAGATTAAAATATTAAGCTTCCAATTAGGAATATTCAACGGCAATATTAGACAGCTGTGGATAATAATTATTTTTTTTTCCTTTTGTCGCATAACAAATAAAATATTCTTACACATCGTTGAAATATCGAAAATGTTTTCTTTTTCTTTTTCTTTCCTTTGGAAAATTGCCGCCGAATTGGCTGCTTCCATCAAATCACGCAATTCAATTGGGGGAAAATTATGCGGTGCGTCTGGACACCATGCCGTGATTTAAAATTCAGGATTAAGACGGACGAGCTGCCAGGGGCAAAGAGGTAATTTCAGATAACGTCTTCCCCGGGGGACGGTGATTTTTATTCACGAACGAGACCTGCTTAAGAAACCGGAGTATACCATACCCCGAAAATCAAGGTTTTGTCCGACACGTGGAAAGCTCCCATTGGACATCGGGAGGTCCCAGAAATCCAAGGAAGACGCAAAGGTCAGGCGGAATTCTGGAGGGAAGAAAAGGTCAACAGCCTTTCTAGAATACGGACATCCCAAGAACTCCGTCTGATTTTTTTTTTTTTATTTTATTAAGGATTTTTTTTTTTGGGTCAGAATAAGGATTTACTATAGGCAATTTTAGAGCAGCATATTGCAACTAATGGGATCAGAAGAACATGCAAGCAATTTCGCCGTTTCCAAGTGCTTTGCTTGACTGAAATTTTTTATTTGTTAAGGTTGCTAATTATGTGTAAGAGTTCCTAATTTTATATGAAAGAATTTTTCTCGATATTTTACTTTTATTTTAGCATGTCTATTATGTACGCGATATTGCAGCAATATAGTAGAATGTGTGTTGTGTCATGTATACCATAAAATTATAGTACCTTAGCTTAAAAGAGTTATCAGGATGTTCAAAAAGCAAAAAGAGGTGACCAACAATAACTATTATTCTTAAATTTATTAGAAGGGGTGCCAAATTAGGCAAAAAAGGTTAGTGACCCATGACTCGTAAGTTTGAAGTAGGCAAGTCTTGTCACCTTAAACCGAGTGGTGCGCTAGAGGTCTAGAAACCGATTCATCGGCCTTAGGATCTCGCATTCAATTGCTATCTCACATTCCATTGCATGTAGTTCTGACCTCATGATGCAAGTAGCAATCCAGTGCCATTACGGGACCGAGGTAAGTTCATTGACTTTATCGCTAACGAAACGAAAATTACACTCAATATTCCTTTTTCCTCCCCAATTTTTTTTCTAGCAACTTGAAGGTTATGGTTTTTCAACCCAACTCCCAAGTGGAAACGCAACCTCTCGTGTCATAAGTCTGACTTTTTCGCCCTTTCCGTTCAATTTCCTCGACATTACTTCTTAATGGCCCTTTGCCAATTCGAACACGTTTCCTGTTGGGCCTTGACTGGACTAAGTTTCCATTTTTCCAGTTTGCTTCAGATTCATATAGGCCTGTGACGTTTCCGGAAAACACCAAGTCCTTTTCATCTACTTTTCAACAGGGAAGGTGTAAAAAATCAACGTGGATCGATAAATTTTGAGAAAATGACATAAATAATATCTACAATTTTAGCCTAATGTGCTATATAATTCGTGAATTTTTAATTTGTTTGGTTTACTTATTGAATTGTAATCCAACGTGCAATATGGTTCGTGAATTTTTAATTTAACATTTGGTATATGTTTAATTTAGTTAATGAATTATATGAAAATGTTTAATTTTGTCTATAAACTTGAGTAAATGGGAGGACAATATATAGTAGGATAACATTAAACTTTTTCATATAGTTTAGGAACTAAATTTGAACATGTCTTAAAATTTTATGAATCATATCGAACAAATTAAAAATCCATAGACCACAATACATACTAGATTAAAGTTTATTGATTATTTGTGTTATCGCAAGTAAAATACACTTATCGAAAAATCAGGTCATCAAAAACTTTTCTCGCCAACCCTTTCAGAAATCTTCGGGCACGGAAAAGTTATCCATTTTCTTAGAATGGAATGGTTGAGACAAATTGCAAATGTTTCTAAGTAGAAAGATGAAAGAGGAGGAAGAAGAGAAGAAGAATTCGCGTTGCGGTGCGAGTTCATTGTATGATCTTCCGATCCACCTATTCACGGATTATTCCCAGTCCTAGTTCCAGGTCACAGCAACGGGACTCCTGACGATGTACCTCCCGGAGAACCAAGTGATCGACCCGAACGACGAATTGGAGGAAACAGAACTTCCTCCTAGAGATACGAAAGTCACCCTGTAGCTCTGCTTCTGTCCTAGCTTCCCGAAAACCAGATTCCTAGGCTTGACGATCACCGACACTCCGTCGGGTTCATCCACCAGCACCTGGTACCTGCTCACCGGACAGCCGACATTCGTTGCTGTCCTCTTGTGCGTGATGCTCGCGTTCCTGGCGCCAGACTTGAACAGCACCGCAAAGGATGGGTAGTTCAAGTCGCCAGGATGTGCGCTCCTAGGACAGGTGTAGCTCGTCTTCGCAAAGAGAGCTATTTGCGAGGAGTTGTACTTGAGGCTGCACAGATGATTCAGGTAGTCCGTGGTTGATATGTCGTAGATCAATCCAGGATTCGAGGCCCGCTCTGGATCGACGTGGCCCGACCCAAATGCGAATGGCGTCGCCACTTTGAAGCCGGAGCTGATATCAGAAATGGGTGCCCTCCTGTTGTCGACAGTATAGGATGTGGTCATGAGGGCCGACTTTATAGCAGCCGGTGACCAGTCCTTGTGTACCGATTTTAGGAGTGCGGCTAGGCCACTGATGTGAGGGCATGACATGAAGTGCCCGAGATTATGTTGAATAGCACGCTCCGGTTGTCGCTCGTCAGGAGTGAAGGGGCAGCAACCGGGGTCCATGCAGCCAGTATATTAACGCCCGGGGCGGTGACATCGGGCTTGATGACTTCAGGATCCACCAGGCTTGGGCCCCTCGAAGAGAATGCGGCCATGACTGGTGCTCGATACCCGAACACTGTGCCTTGGAAAGAGATCGAAGCAGTCGGGTTGTCTGATGAATTGAGGTGCTGCTTGATAGCTTTGGTTGCTGAGGCTCCTACAGAGGTGGCCGGCAAAATGTGGGCGTCAGCCAGAGTCTCTTCGCCTTGGTTTTCGGTGTTGAGCATGATCATTGCGGCTCCGCCCGCTAGCTTCACTTGCTGTCCCTTGTCGGTCCGGCCATTCAGCCCTCGGTCACAGAGGACGATTTTGCCGTTGACAAGCTTTGGGTCCAGCGTGCCTGCCGTGCAATACTCGGCTCCTTTGCCGCCGGCAGTCTCTCGGTACACGAGTGGGAGCTGATCAGTGGGCTTTCCTGAGTATAGGGATGATCCTTCGAAAGTCTGACCATCCCCGAGCTTGACCTCAGTCGGGAAGCTCCTGTCAATGTAGCTGGCAGCGACCGTCATGATCCACGGGGCGGCATTGCTCACGGTCGAAGGGCTTGGCCCTGAATTCCCAGCCGAGCACGCCACAAAAATGCCTCTTTGGACCGCACTGAACGAGGCTACCGCAATGTTATCCGTATAAAATGGCCTTGCAAGGCCACCTAAAGAAAGCGACAGCACGTCGACACCATCCAATGTCGCGTGGTCCATCGCGGCTAGTATGTCCGAGTTGGCACAGCCGAGCCTCCAGCAAACTTTGTAGACGGCGATCCTTGCCGTGTTCTTCATGCCAGTGGCAGATCCCAAGGCCAAGCCGAACAAGCTTGCCCCTTTCACACAATTGCCAGCAGCCGTGGAGGCCGTGTGAGACCCGTGACCCTGCCTGTCACGTGGAGATCGGTACTCCGTCGTCTCATTGATTTTCCCGACAACAGATTCGTAGCCCTTAAAGAAGGCCCTCGCGCCGATGAGCTTTCTGTTGCAGTTCGAAGATGAAAAGTTCGTGCCGCCTTCACAAGCACCTTTCCACCGAGATGGCACTGCGGGCATGCCCGTGTCTCTGAAACTGACGTGCTCCGGCCAGATTCCGGTATCGAGAACACCGACTATCACGTCGGAGTTGAGCTCTGCCGCTTCCCATAATCCCCTGCCATTTTGCAGGCCGAGAAATTGGGGCGAGTGTGTGGTGTGGAGAGTAAGCAATTCATCTTCTGTGGCAGAGAGGAACCCATCGACTTTGGTCAACGAGCGAAGCTGCTCGGATGAAAGCTTTGCGGCGAACCCGGCAATGGCGGTCTCGTAGACATAAAGAAGCCGAGAGGACGAAGAAGAAGATTCGGCGATGGACTCCAGGATTGATTCATACCATTGCTTTGAGCCCCCTAGATCAATGTTACTCGGTTGGGCCATTCTGGTGTTATCCATGTGAACAATGTAAGTCTTTGTGTCCACTGCAGCATTTGCGGTTGTGATCAAGAAGGCCAGGAATGGGAGCAATGTCCAAGAGGTCATTGTGGCTGTGGCAGAGCGCAGAACAAAAGAGAATCAATCCAAGCTGACACATCAATTTATCAAAGCTGATCGCTCTGAATGTGCAAAATGTGTGTAGGGAACCTAAAAATCGGCTGATCATTCTAAATACAGACATCAAAAACATATAATCTCGTTCATCGACGTCGATCATGGCAACCCGCTTGAAAACTTAGCTAGGTATATACATTCTAGCCCGAGTTCGGTGAGATTTTAGATCAGTGGATAGTGAGCATTAGTTTTTTTTAGGTGCTACGTTGTTGTGCATTTTGAGCCGTATTTGGCACTGTGAAGGGTTTAGATTCTGTTCACCCTAATCTCATGAAACCAAACGGCAGAAGCAGTTGATATTTTGGTGTTGTACAGGGAAAGTGCATTGAGTTAAAAAAGTGAAGCAAAACACCATCATGAAGTAATGAGGCAGATGGTTTAAGTATCTAAAACATGTCAGGGACATGATGAAGCCTTGAATAAAGCATGTCATAACCAATGATGAACAAAAACACATCCTAATCACATCCTAATCAAGACCTTAAACAGAGAGAGAGAGAGAGAGAGAGGGAACAAAAAGGGAAGGATCAATGGCAAACTTGCCTCAAAGCTTGATGGGTATTGACTGTATGGGGGAGACAAGTGAGACAGCAGTGCCCACTTATATAGGCCCAAAAAGGAAGTGGGTAGGGGAGGAAAGGAGAGTGCATGTGATGGGCACAAAGAGGTGGTCATGCTCCTATTACCACCAAAACTCAGCGCCTATCGAAGGAATGGGATCTTCCCACTTCTCACTTCATGGATCTGCGCATGCCCTTCTGTAAGGTCATAGTGGTGATACTTCACGAACACTCATGAACGCCATGAATGGAAAGTGGAGGGAGGTCCTTTTGGAGGGACCGTGAGTGGGAGGCGTGGGGTACTCATGATTCGTAGCGAGAGCATTTTCGAAAGGTGTCTACTTTCCCTTGGCCAAAAAGGCCTTTCTTTACTTTTTCACTACTTTTTCCAGTTTTTTTGGGGGTGATTTGCTTCCATTGGTCAGAACTTTTGGGAACACTCTGGAGGGGTTGATGGGTGTAAGTGGTGTTTGACTTATCATGAAGTATATTCATGTATATATTATATCTCATTTTATCATTGCTAGGTGCGATTTAATGTGACAATTTGTTGATTATGAGTATAGTAGAAAGAATGTAAGTGGAGTACTGTCATTCACTTATTTGATTTCTTCTCACTTTGAATTGCCTCATTCACCAGGGGAGACCAATAAATTCTACGCATGTTTACCAAACGGGCAATCTTGATCATTTTCTTGCTTTTTGAGGGATATTGCATGGTTCCTATCACTATCGGTTTTGAACTCAATTATGTTTGAGTGAAATTATGTTTAGAATGACTCTGTCTTATGTTGCCGAATGTGATGTAAGACATGAAAATTATGCATCGTGCTTGAATTTCAGTAATGCTATGGAAGGAGAATAGATTGTCCATTTACCTTGGTAAATTCTAAAAACTAGGGCTACCAAAATGGAAAGATTATTTAGGCTTGGACAGCCCTGTTATCCTAACAATGATGAACAATGATTGCGCCAATGCGTGGGCGGGGGAAGGGCCGGGTGGGCTTTTTAGAGAAATTGCTGGAAAGGGCTGAGAAATGGGACTTTCTAGCAGTGAAGAGTACTCGATCTAAACATGGAAACATATCTTTCCTGGCCATCTTTTCAAAAGAGGGTTGGTTGAGAATTCCATCTTTCAGTATGTTCTCGTGGCCGCGCAATGATGCGCTTTTTGGTCTCCGCCTCGCCTTAAAATTGGGGGGGGGGACAGCTTTTAGGAAGCTATTGCAAGGTGCTTCAAATTGCTGTGGGGTGCTTTGACCTTCCAGATCTTGAGTTTTTAGGCATATCCAGAAACGATTCGAAAAGAGTTGCGATGTTTCTTTTGAAATGAGGTATATATTCGCAGGAAACCGCATCAAGAACAGTTTGATTCGTATCAACTCGGCTTGTCCAAAAGTTCATTAAATTGGGCAAGTCCTGATGGGACCCTATCCAATTTGACTGACTGAACACGCTATATATTCACTTGATTTGGATTCATGGTTTCAGCTGTGCCCGTGAAATGATGAGCTTATCTTTGTAGGGCCATGGATGAGAATGGACATGACGAATGAAAGAGCACGCGCGTTAGAGACAAAGAATGACTCATGGGCTCTTAGACATGGACCATGTGCATCCCTTGAGTCCATTACAAGCAAATGAGTGTTCTCTGGACCTACAGGAGTTCCTGTAATTTCATCATACCAAGTGAAGTGAAAGCAAAGAATGGCACCATAAACAACACAAAAGATACAAAATGCAACCCTCCATTCAAAAACAACAGTCTTCTCCTCTATTCGAACATGCACACAGCATAGTCACAACACAGGTGGAGAGAACCATGTGGCATGTACACTTGTAAGAAAAAAAAAAGTCAACATTTACAACTTAGAGAGTGACGTTTCTTTCACGTGTCTTTCGAGATCTACACTACAATATGGGGGTGAAAAAGCCAAAATAAATAATTATGGACCCCTACAAAAAGATAATTGGTCCTTGAATCCCTTACGACCTCATGTCACATTGAGGTACTGTAGAAGAAAAATCTACAAAATCCGATCTAATTTGTTTTTTTTTTTTGGTAAAGAAATCCGATCTAATTTGTTGTAATTCATTACTTACAATAATGGAGAAATATGGGCCATGTACTTGTGAGAAAATGATGTACGTGTTTCCAAATTGGTGCCGGTGGTTATGAGAAGGTGCAATGCACTTTTCCTAAAGGTGATATTGTTCTACTGAAAAAGATTCTATCGGAGTTCAGCAAGTTTCAGAAACTCTCTTCCAAAAATGATATAAGAAGTTATCTTTACATCATTCGAGAATTCATATCCTTTCGCTTTTAACTAGCAATAAAATCTTTGTGATGCACACATAGATTTTTAATAAATTTAGTTGAATAGTGCAACCTGTTACTTGAAAATAAATAATAAAAATTTATTTAGTAATTACAAGTCAAGATATTGCAAAAATAAGTTGATTTATTAACCCAGGAGGTGGTAAAATGAAAAAACCCGATTCAATCTATTAATCTATCTTTACTATATAGAAAACCAACTTTTGAATTTTGGTTTCCGCCCTCTAAATTACTCTAATACCTTGAAATATAAAATTGAGTCCAATCTGGTGAAGAAATGAGTGATGTAAGGGTAACGTTCTCAATTCGGTTATAGATTTTGTTCAAAAAAAAAAATCGGTTATAGATCCCATCATCATAAAGGAAAGAATTATAAATAAAAAAAAGAAGAAGAAGAGAAAACTACCAAAAATATCCTAAATTTATTATATTGTTATGAAATATATGAATGAATGAAATACATGAATGAATATTCATAACATTCATCTTTTCTAATGTACTTATTATGCTACATTTGTATCATATATTCTAGGGAAAAAGCCACGAAAAACCCTGAACTTTACCCAAAGTGACACATTTACCCCAAACTTTTTTTTGTGACGTGAAAAACCCCAAACTTTCCAAACCGTGACACATTTACCCCATCAAGGGCATTTTTGTCTTTTTATTCTGTTTTTTCCTTTTCTTTTTTTTTTCTTTTTTTCTTTTTCTTCCCTCCGCCGGCCAGGAAGCCGGCGTCCGGCGACCCGCCCGCGTCGGGCGAGGGCGGGACACCTCGCCGACGCTTGGCGAGGGCGGCCATCGCCGGCGGCGACGGCGAGGACGGCCCTCGCCCGGATCTGGCGGCGAGGGCGAGGACACCTCGCCCGACGCAGCGAGGGCGGCCCTCGCCGGCGACGGCGGACGGCCCGCGCGGATCCGCGAGGGCGGGGACACCCTCGCCCGACGCGGGCAGGGTCGGCCTCGCCGACGGGCGAGGGCGGCCCTCGCCGGCGCCGGGCGAGGACAGCCCTGCCCGGAGCCCGGCGAGGGCACCTCGCCGACGCGGGCGGGTGGCCCTCGCCGACGCCGGCGAGGGCGACCCTCGCCGAGGCCGGCGAGGGCGACCCTCGCCGACGCCGGCGAGGGCAGCCCTCGCCGGATGCCGGCTTCCCTCCGCCAGCTGGCCGGCGGAGGGAAGAGAGAAGGAAAAAAATAAAAAATTTTTTAAAAAATAAAAAAAAAATTTAAAATTTTAAAAAATTTTTAAAAAATTTTTAAAAAATGAAAAGACCAAAATGCCCTCTAATTTTGGGGTAAATGTGTCAAATAACGAAAGTTCAGGATTTTTGTGTCACAAAAAAAAGTTTGGGGTAAATGTGTCACGGTTGGCAAAGTTTGGGGTTTTTCACGTCACAAAAAAAAAAGTTTGGGGTAAATGTGTCACTTTGGGCAAAGTTCGGGGTTTTTCGTGGCCTATATTCTAAGTACATCTCTTTATATAATGAATGTTCATCTCCTCTATCCAGTACATGTATCATTCGATACATTGATATTAATGATAAGTATATTTTTGTTCTCCTCTTTTAATTTTAATGTTTAATAGAAAAACAACATTCACAATATAGTGAAATATCTGGTTTTTTCTACTATCTCTAGTGTTCATTTGCTTTCTCTTTTCAATTTTTTCTCTATTATAAATTCACAACGCAATATTTTACAATGCGTTATCAGCATGAGGATCTACCGACTGAGTAAGTAATTTTTACAAGCACGAAAATCTACTGACTGAGTAAGTAAGTTTTGCAAGGTGGGTATTCTTTTTATTAATCAACTTATACTTCATCTTCTTCTATCAATTTTTTATTTTTATTTTTCTTGGCCCGAAGTCAAATTTCAAATCTAAAAGTATCTGCTCCTAAAGTAGCGATGGATATTTGGAAATCCTTTTAATTAATTTAAAGATTTATTTTTGCAAGGATTATGACAAATATTGAAAAGCCCAAATTCCACATCTTGGAAATGAGTAGAAAGAATTATCTATCATGGTGCTTTGACATGGAAATGCACCTCTAAAAGCAAGGTCTTGCTAATACAATTACGGAGGATGGAATCTCAAATGAAAAAAAATAAAGTAAATGCGCTAATTTTTATTCGCCGTCATTTGCATGAGAGCCTACACACTCAATATTTATCCATTCGAGACCCTCAAATCCTGTGAAGGAACACACTCAATATTGAAGGAAGTTGAAGGATATGTATAATCATACCAAGACTGTTATCCTCCTAGCAAAATCTTAAATTACAAGATTTTAAATAAGTGTCTGACTATAATTCCGCTTTATTTGATATTAATTTATGCGATATCAAATTCACTGATGTGGAATTGTGAGAGAAAACTTTCTCCACCTTCCATGCTTTGAATATTGCATTGTAACAGCAATACTGGCAATATCAATTTGCCACATATTTAATTTTTGTGCTTCTCACTGCCGAGCAAATTAATGAATTACTGCTAAAAAATCACGATCTTAGAGCTAATGACTCAAAAGCATTGCTTGAAGCACATGAGAAAAATACTTGCAATTTTAAGGGCTATAAGCGCAAACAAGAACATAATTCCAAAAGGATGACAATAAATTTAATCGCCTAGGAAATCAAATTTGGGCTTGAATCATGGCAAAAAAAGAAGCCAAAGAAGGTGATTAATGAAAGTATTTGTTATCGTTGTGGCATGACTGGGCAATGGTCACATACCTGTCGTACGCCAAAACATTTTGTTGATCTATACCTAGCATCTTTAAATAATATGGACAAACGTGGTAAATTCCATGCCATTGAAATCAATCCTACTGCCATAACCATTGTTGAGGCCAACAATATCTCCGTTGGTGGGATTCCTCTTGCTCTTGAAGTAACAAATGCGTCCTTAGATATCTCTGATTTCTTTTAGGACTTTTGATTACTTTGATGATGCATCAGATTAGTGGATGATGATTTTGCTTTAAATGTATTACTTTTTATTGTATGATTTGATGCTTATGAATCTCATATAATATTTATTTGACTCTATAACTAAGATACAATATTAATTAACCCAAGAAGTGGTTATATGGTTCAATTGAGGGGGAGATATTATGAACTATGCATTGCAGCATTGGTATGCAACGAGTTCATAAGATGCAAGATTGATTAGCTCAAGTAGTGGCTATATATGCATTGCACTCTTTTTTTTTTTATTTCTGTTCGGTTTTTTTCCCACGAGGTTTTTTCAATTTAAAGTTTTTAACGGGCAATTAATGCATCCATAAAATGGTGAGATTATAACATTTGTGCTTTGCACTCTTTTTCCCTTTTGTTCGGTTTTTGTTTTACTGGGTTTTTCCGGCTTAAAATTTTTAATGAGGTAGTATCATTAAATGCACATTCATAATGAATACAATGAATATTCAAGGGAGAGTGTTATAAAATACATGAATGAATATTCATAACATTCATATTTTCTAATGTACTTATTATGGCACACTTGTAGCATATATTCTAAGTACATATTTCTATACAATGAATGTTTTTTTTGGTAAAGACTATACAATGAATGTTCATCTCCTCTATTCAGTAGATGTATCATTCGATATATTGATATTAATGATAAGTATATTATTGTTCTCCTATAAATATGAGTTTAGTTTTGATGTATAATAGAATAACAACAATCACAATACAGTGAAATATCTGGTGTTCATTTGCTTTTTTTTCTCAATATCTTTTTTATTTTTCTTCTCAATCTCTTTTTTATTATATATTGTTAATTCAATATTTTAAATATTTTATTAATTAATTTTTTTTTTTTAATTTGATCAATTTAATTTTAAATTTTAAATTTATTAATGATTTATCAATGAAGTTATTTTTGACTTTTTTTTTTATCAGAATTCACTTAACGTGAATCTTCTCTTATTGCTTATTAAGTTTTGGCCCATGTATGGTGTCCAACAAAATATAATTGTTTCTCCCACTCCCCCCAATCCTCCCTCAATTTTTTTTTTTTTTTTTGCAAAGGAGGACTCGACTCTTCATTTCTTTTCCAAATAGGCCCAAATTTCTTTTCAAATTCTCAACATCGACCGTGAAATTCAACCCATCGCCTCCATTTCTTCCGCTTCTTCTTCTTCTTTCTTCTTCTTCGTCTTCAACCGTTAAACCTCCAAAACCCTAGAAATGATCCTCACCAAGCTCTCCCGCCAAAAGCCACCTCCCCTCTCCCTCTCCTCCACGCGCCGCCTCCTCTCCTCCGCCGCCTCCGACTCCGCCGCCGCCTCCTCCTCCTCGAGGCTCCGCTCTCTCTACTCCTTCGAGCAGCCGCCGTCGCTCCATCCCCAGAGCCCCGGCCCCGGCCCCAGACCTCCGTCGAAGAAGAAAACCAAACCGCCGTACCGTCCCCCGTCGTCGCTCGACCGGACCAAGATCAAAGCCGTGAAGTCGGACCTGCCGTTCGATTTCAGGTTCAGCTACACGGAAAGCAGCCCCAACGTGCGGCCGATCGGGCTGAGGGAGCCCAAGTACTCCCCGTTCGGGCCGGGCCGGGTCAACCGGGATTGGACCGGGGTCTGCGCCCCGGCGGCGGACCGGAGGGCGAGGTCGGTGGAGGAGGGAGCCGAGGACCCGAAGCTGGAGGAGAAGAGGCAGGCGATGAGAGAGAGTATCCAGGGGGAGCCGCTCACCGGGGCCGAGAGGAAGATTCTGGTGGAGAGGTGTCAGAGGCACAGGACCAAAAGGCATATTAATTTAGGTAACGGAAATGGAAGTTGTGGTTGGATTGTTTGTTGATGTGGTAAAGTGACTGTTGAATTGCTTGTGATATACGAGGATTGACTGTTGAATTGCTTGCGATATTCAGAGTGCAGAGTGCAGAAGTTAAGTAGCATTGCTTAGTCTCTACACTTCCTGCTTGCATCCTGTACTCTCTTGCTTCTACTGATAAATTTCTGTTTTATCCAATGACGGAGCAAAGAATATGTGGAGCAAATGCTAGATTGTAGATAAAATCAATATTTTTCTTCCGTCGGACCTAATTTTGTTGGAATATAGTTAGCTTATCTCTTGATGAGGAAATAGGAAATTTGAATGTGCTGCTTTGGATTTCTGGTTTCCCCTTCTGGAATAAATCAAAGGACCAGAGTTCCAGCATGATACTTCAATTTGAATGAGAGTTGATTGATGGAAAAATCAATTTTGAAGGAGGCAGACTCATACAGATAAGAAGGATACTTCATAAAATACTTAATTCATGCAGACCTGAAAGATTTAATGAACAAAAGAATATTCAAAAAGGTAAGGGCTATATAGCTGATAATCATATCCTTTTAGTGAAATAAGGAACTGTCAAAGATCTTTGAGTCATGGAGTTCTGTGGGGTCTCAGGGGTCGGAGGACAACATTTTCTTGTTGTGTGTGAAAATAACTAATAACTAATCATCGAGGGGATACATTTTATTGAAGCGTCTTCACACCGGGTCCAGCATCTAAGATTGCATATGTTAGTCTAGGTGATGGACCTTTGGCCTTAGTTCAACGTGAAGAGGGTTAAGTTTCTAAGCCAATAACAAGATTGATAAAATAAGTTTTGTGTCACCTTGTTGATACATAAGGTGCAACAGCTTCTGCTGTTAGAGAAGTAGTGTGTAAGACAAAATATTGGTGGAGCTGAACCAACACAGGTGATTCCATTGAATATCACCATCCCCAGTTCTAGTGTCTTTTATTATGACAAATGGAAAAAAATTGAATTCTATATCTAATGGAGAGTTGTTGTTAGATGGAAACAATAACTGGCTCTTTCAGTATCAACCTTCATTTTACAAGTTTAGTTTAACAAGCATGTTGTTTTCAAAAAGTGGGAGATTAAATTGAAGATAGAATTGTGCTGGTCATAGCTTTATGAGTTTTTTCCGTGTTATCTTTTCAGGATAACTCTTGTAAATTTACTTATCGCATCAATAAATTTGGTCCAAAAGCATATTTTTCCTTCTGTTGTATTAATTGTTTGTGACTAATTTTTGTGTTTGACTAGGATATGTGTGTTGGTTCTGTTTTGAGAAAATAAAGATAAAAACAAAATAAACACGATGGTGTTGGTAGTTTGATGTGTGTGTGATATATGCTTTTGCTTCCTTTTTCCATATGGAATGAATGGAGCTAGAATCACACCAATTCTCTAAATGTCTTTCTGAATATTCCTCAATGTCCTAGCTATTCATGACTGATTTGTTGACTATTACCTATCAAATCTTGTTCAATAATCTCGTTTTACTTTATTGTTCTGTTAATTCTTCACCTAATCACTGTCGATAAATGTCAACGTATATGAGGCATCTCCTTTGAAGGAGCTGGAGATAGACTCAAGACATCATAATGAATTTATTCAACAGGTTGCTTGGTTGAATGAATAGCTGGACCAAATTTAATTCGATGTTGCGTCCTTAAGATATAGGCTCACACAAGTCCAACTTCCCTCTGACTGTTCAACAGCCCCCTCTCACTCAACAATGACATACCTACCTCATTCACATGTCCCAAAGACATATGTCATAACTGAGCCAAATCAGAGTCTGATTCATTTGATGAGACTGCAGCAGCTCTCCTGATGGTCTTTCCCAATAGATGGTAGAGAAAATTCACTGTCTTCTCCTTCATCACTGTCATGGCGTTTCGAGAGATTGTCAGCATTTTACCTTCAGTGATGTACTTACACCTGATGTCATTTAGTGTTCCTAATTGGCATGTACTGAGTGAAGGTGGGTCCAATTGGGTGGATTGATAGGATCGAATTTTGGGCTTTCTCTTGATCTCCCCCAGTGTAAATTTTGGGCTTGTGCTGTATGCTCCCAATAGATTTCAATTGTCATATACTTGGACAAAACTTGATTTTCAAGCACGTTTCCTTATTTTATATCCTGTAAGTTGGGCCTTATTTGCTATTCAAGTCAAGCCAGTCAGAATCAGTGCTCTTCATTTTGCTTTTTGGATGTTACAACTACCTTACTTTATTGTACTTCAAGTGAAAAACTTTTCAATGCATACCACTGCTTTCATAATATTGGCGTCTGTGTATCCTTATGTAGGGAGAGATGGCTTAACTCACAACATGTTGAATGATATCCATAATCACTGGAGGCGTGCTGAGGCAGTCAGGATTAAATGTATGGGTGTCCCAACGGTTGATATGAAAAATGTTTGCTTCCAGCTGGAGGTATTTTGTGTTTCACTCCATTTTTTTAGTCAAACTCGATCGTTCTTTCTGGACTGCGATTTGTTGTGCACTGGTTTCTTGTTTCATTAAATCATCTGGGTGATTCTTGTTCTTTTTGGATGAACTTCATTACCTATATCTATGGTGAAATTTGGCATAAGCCATTCGTTGCGTAAGAAGTGATGCATATATGTTCATTGCTTCAATGTTTATGATTTTATATGTAGTTGATTATATACCCTTGTCAAGATCGGATCTTCTAACACAAGTCTTTTGTTTTCTTTACCAAAACTTCTAATCGAAGTTGAATCTGCATGTTTCAGGATAAAACCTTTGGAAAGATAATTCATAGACACGGTGGTCAGCTTGTTTTGTACAGAGGTAGAAACTATAGTTCCAAGAAAAGGCCTGCAGTACCATTAATGTTGTGGAAACCCCATGAACCTATATATCCCAGGTTGATCAAAACCACGATTGAGGGCCTGAGCATCGAAGAAACCAAGGAAATGAGGAAAAAAGGACTAGCTGTGCCTGCGCTAACAAAGCTTGGTACATCTTTATTCTCGTATTTTCTTGGTTTGTTTGACCATTATAAATGCTGTTTCTGAGTCATTTTGCAAATGCAGCCAAAAATGGCTACTATGGCAGTCTAGTACCAATGGTCAGGGATGCATTTCTCACCAATGAGCTCATTCGGATAGACTGCCGCGGACTTGAGAAAAGCGATTATAAGAAAATAGGATGCAAACTTAGGGTAAGATTTTCTTATCCCTTCTGTCTCCCTTATCAGTTCCAGTTCCTGTTCCTTACATTTGTATGGCGTTTTATTTAAGTCTCTATGTATGTATCTGTTTGATTTATGTTATTTGTATAGAAATATGTCAAACCTTATGCTAAATGATTCGGCTACTGGCTATTTTACTGCATTTAGCAAGAAATAGGATATGAATGCTGCCCTTCCATGCTGTAGTTTCTGATTATTGCAGTATGGCCCTTGTGTTTCTAACTATTGCTTGGGTTATAGCACTTATGCTTCATCACATGGATAGTGTATCGAATACTTGTTTGACATTTCTTTCCTTCAGATACTTTTTAGTGTCTGCATTGTGTGAAAATGGACTAGCATTTGTACAAAACAGTCAGCTATGCAAAAAGAAGGGTATTATTTAATGGAATATGTTCCTATTTGACATGAGGAAGTCTCCTCTACCAATTTTGAGAAATTTCCACAACCTTGTTTTCTTTATTGCTGCTATCATCAGGACACACAGATGACAGCACTGACATGCACGGGGACAGTATAATACGTTGGCAATAATGTTCGACTTTTTTTTTTTTTTTTTTATGTAGGACCTAGTTCCTTGCATCCTTGTGACATTTGAGAAGGAACAGATTGTTGTGTGGAGAGGGCAGGACTATAAGCCTCTGGAGGATGTCCAGTTCCCTATGGAATGGGATGAAAATCCAAACGGCAAATCACTTGATGGCATTGAGGGTGTTTGTAGCTCGGATAGCAGCAGTAATGAGCAGTGGTTGAGCTCGAGTGACGACGACAAGTCGTCAAATTCCTGAGTTTACTCAGCAGAGCCATCTATGCATTTGCTGCGTCAGATTGAGTTTGTATCAGGAAAGTGTATTCAGAAGGCAAAGTCTTGCTTCTGGGTTGCTTGAGTTTGTATCGGGAAAGTGTATTCAGAAGGCAAAGTCTTGCTTCTGGGTTGCTTGCAAGGACTGAAAGAGACGCGTCCCAGGAAACTTCCCGGATATTTCTCAAGTGATTACTGATATGCTCAATCTCGGTTCGAAAGGGAAAAACGAGAACCGGAAAGGATGGATTGTACTGTAGCAAAGGCTTCTCACAATTCAAGAGCATAGGCACAGACACTACATGATTTTGAACAGCCAAGGTATTGTTCCGGGCTCTGGTCCTAAGGTTGGGCTTTTCTGTGCCCATACATCTCAACCGTCAGTTTCAGCAGACAGCGTCAGCAACTGGTAAACTAATTAGACCGCGCCGATACTAGAGTGTGTTGAAGAGCCCTTAAACCTATTTATTCTATATATTTACTGTTGCCGAATCGCCCTTTGCATGACAAGATGAGTAGTGTGAAATAGGAGCGAGGATGACAACGGCTGCGAAAGAAAATGCGCGCAAGCTGTAGGAAAATAAAGAGGGAAAATTATCAAAAAAGTCTTAAACCTATTTATAATTAAGCTAATTTAGTTCTAATTTTTTTTTTATCTATTGAGTTGTAAGTTTTTTGTAATTATGTCAATTCAGTCTGTACGGTCAAAATTAGCGGCTTATGCTAATGTGGCTATTGTGATTATTTTTTAATAATATTTTATTTTTTAAAATAATTTAATTAATCTTTTATCCTTTTTTCCCTCCTCCTTCCTTTGGCTTTGGCGACCGGCTAGAGGGGAGGGCTGGCTGGTCCCGGGTGAGGGCGAGCCAAAGGGAGGAGGAGGGAAGAGAAAAAAAAGAGAAAAGATCAAAGATTAATAAAATAATTTGAAAAAATAAAATATTAAATTATTGAGCCAAAGGGAGGAGGGAGGAGAGAAAAAAAAGAAGATAAAAGATAAAAGATTAATAAAATAATTCGAAAAAATAAAATATTACTAAAGAATTATCGTTGGTGTTGGTTGGCGGTCACGTTAGCACAAGTTGACCAATTTTAGTCTATTGTGCTGACGAATTTGGCCGGATGGATTGGACTAATACAATTATAAAATGTTGATGACTCAATTGATAAAGAAATAGGTTTAGGATTTTTTTAGTAATTTTTCCAAATAAAGACCTCCTGATTGTGTTTCGTTTTCAGGGGGACGCGGTGGTGAATCATTGCTGTAATGCAATTCGATTATGAAGCGTGCGAATCGCATCTCCAAATCCGTTCCTTCATGTGGTGGAAAACGAACGGAAAGAACAGTACAATGAAATTGACGGAGAAGAATCGAGAAGTGGCCCAAGTCCTGTCGGGCTAATTTCTTCATCCGTCGTCCGCCTACGAAAAGAAGGGAAAAGGTGACGTGGTGGAGCCCCGCATGTCGCGCCGACCGTCTTCCGAGACGCTACACACGGAAGAAAATTGACGGACAAGAATCGAGGGAAGGAGGAGGAAGTGGAGAGAGAGAGGGGAGGCCAGCGTCATCTACAGTAATGCCACCACGTTTCTCCATCAGGGAGGAGGGCTTTTGCAGAAAAGGCAGAGCACGCTCTTGTGGCCTTGGATCGATTCCCACGAGAAAGCGTATGGTGCGACGGATCTTTTCAGTGACGTTGCTGGGTGCTATTGAACTATCGTTTTCTGAAATTGTTACTCTATTTTGATTCCGGCTATAAGAGAAGTCACGTGTCGGCTTATGCCGACCGCAATGGTGTCGGGTCCACGCTTGGGCTTGGAGTATTTCCCAATAAGCAGTCTGCATAGGAAGTTTTCATCACCTTTGCTTCGATACACAAGCTATTCCGATTCGAAAAAGTAACCTGAGGTAATGTCTGGCTTCATTTGTTTCGTGAAATGATTTGAATGATTTGAGAACGCTTTTATGTTCCAAGCATTTCATTGGTTTATTTTTGTTAGTAACATGTAAGATTATTTTTAAGGAAAATGTTTTTCAGATGACTAATTTTCCAGAAGACAAGTGGATTTGAAGGATAACTGTTTTAGGGAAATTTTTCGCCGACTTTCCACAGTTTGCATGACGGGGAAACGATCATCGATGAGAAAAATGATTTTCCTCTCTTGGAAACGGCGTCAACCCGTAATCTTTGCCGAAATTGTGTATACAGTGAACCTGGGAGTAAGGACGTCCCGGGAAAAAAAAAAGGATATCTTTTAGAAAGAGAAAATCGAGGAGGTTAAGACAGCCACTAGATAATAAAGAATCTTAGTAAGAATTAGAGCGATAACAGGCAATCCAAATCCCAGCTAATGGTCCACCCCACACCTCTCCTCGTGGCAAATTTTTAATCGGAAAAAAGTGCAAATTTCCCGAGCGAGAAAGGCCGAGATCGCGATCAAACCCACATGCAGCATGCCTGCTGCATCAGCAGAAAATCAGGTAGCCAACTAAACTTTCCGGTCCTTTAGGGGAAAAAAAAAATTCTCGGGAAAATTCCAAGTACAAACGACAGCTAAAGAAGCAGAGATCGGATCCAAAAAATATTATCCAAAAGAATATTTTAAGTAAATGCCCCCCTAAATTTTTATGATTACTTTCCTCCACCCCCACTACTAAGTTGTGTTTTCTCAAAATTCAGAAAAAAACGAACCAAATGCTATTTACATTTGGTCAAAGCCCATTCAAATGTTGAATTTGAAATGTTCAATCTTTTTTTTAGGGTTAATACCCTAAAAACCCTAAACCAATCTGTAGGGTACAAATTTACCCTAAACTATTTTTTTGATCATAAAAAACCCCAAACCGCAAATACCTTTGTGACAAATTTACCTCGACTGACCATAAAAAACCCTAAACTTGTACATTTATGACAAATTTACCCTGAACTAATTTATTCGATCATTAAAAAACCCCGAACTGGTGAATTTGTGACAATTATACCATTCGCTAAATTAGATTAATACCACAAAAAATTCACAAAAATTGTAAATTGTAACAAACGAAGTATAAAATCTCAAATTAGTATACCAGTCAATTGTCATGTATTATTTAATTTAATTAAAATTTAACGAAAACTAACAGAGGGCAAATTTGTCACAAATGTACCAGTTTGGGGTAAATTTGTCAAAGATATACTGGGTTTGGGGTTTTTGGTGGTCAAAAAAATAGTTTGGGTAAATTTGTCACAAAGTGTCCAGGTTTGGGGTCTAATGGTTATTAACCTCTTTTTTTTTTTTATCGATTCATACTCTACTCTCATTTTAATTATCACTTTTAGATTTTCGCCTTGTCTCCTCGTAAAATTTAGGAATCGAAACCTACACTTGAAATTGATTCTTTCTCTTCTTAACTCTTAAGAAGGCGTGGATTCAAACTCCCACATTTTTTTCCATATTGGAAAGGGGGAAGGGTGGCCACACCTCTTCTCTTGACAAATTTTCACTCGGAAAAGTGCAATTTTCCCGAGCGAGAAAGGGTAGCAGCAGCGGAACATCAGGTAGCCAACTAAACTACTAGGTAGCCAACTAAACTTTCCCAACCCCTGTAAAAAAACAAAAAAAAATTTCTCGGGAAAATTCACAGTACCCACGACAGCAAAATGGTAGGAGAAAGCAGAGAACCAGATCCAAAAAAATATTATCCAAAAAAATTATCTTAAGTATATTCCCCCCCTAATTTTTATGATTTCTTTCCCTCCGGCCACCCCCGCCACCATCAATGCGGTTATCTCCACACGCTCTGCTCCCTCCCAGATGTCGCCACATGATGCTTTTCGCCACTCACCCAACATAAAGTTTCGACCTTTGAACCTTTCTCACCATCCCTCTCTCTCTCTCTCTCTCTCCATCGACCTTTCGTTTTGGTGTTCGAAATTCCTGCACGTTCCCACATTTTCTCTCTCTTTCGGTCTTCTGTTTTCTCGGCGTGAATCTTCTTCTTCCTTCCCCTCCCGGGTCTTCCGGAGCTCTGTCGATGGCGAACCAAGATCTGGCCTCCCCTCTCCTCTCCCCTCGGCGCCACCCGTCCGATCCCCCGCACTCCATCGTCACCGTCCACCACGACAACGGACCCCCGTCAAAGCAGAACCTTCGGAAGCCAAAACCCAGAACCCAGAACCACCAGAACCACCACCACCACCGCCATAACAACGGCAACGGTGATAATCACAACTGTAACAATCGCGTCCGCGGCGGCAACGGCAACGGCAGCAATACCCACTTGGAGAGGCCCGACCCCTTCGAGTTCCTTGGGTCCGGGAGCTTCTCCGTGCCCGCGGCCAGCACCGTCGACCCGTTCTTGAATCACACCGATAAGGTCGATGGGGTCTACGAGGTGGTGAAGATCGTGCTGTGCCTGCCCATCGCTCTGGTGAGGCTCGTGATCTTCGGGGTTTGCCTGTCCGTGGGGTTCATCGCCACCAAGCTGGCTCTTCTGGGTTGGGAGGATAAGGAGAACCCGATGCCCAGATGGAGGTGTCGGCTCATGTGGGTGACCCGGATTTCCGCCCGTTTTATCTTGTTCTCATTTGGGTGAGTTCGGATTTTGCGCTTTTCTTGTTTTGATGTTCTCTAGCGTTCTGGAATTTCGTTTTAGGTGCTGCTTCAAGAAAAAAAAGAGTTCTTTTGTGGTAAGGGTGAAAAAGTTTGAACCTTTAGGCTGATTGGTTTTTCTGGCTAGAATATGGTAGATTGTACATTTAGTCCCTTGTGGCCTATGAGAGGAAATGAATGATTGATTTAGTTTGAAAAAAATATTAAGTGGCGGGTTTTGTCAAATTGCCTGACTCAGAGAGAATTTGGAACTCCGAATTGTGGGTGGTAACAGTTTGTGATCATTTGGAGTTCGAACAGCTCCAGTTGTTTGAATATTTTGATGGGTGATTGATTGGGTCTCGCCTTTTGCAGCTACCAGTGGATAAGGAGAAAAGGAAAACCCGCTCCAAGGGAGACTGCTCCTATAGTGGTGTCAAACCATGTGTCGTATATCGATCCCATATTTTATTTTTATGAGCTGTTCCCTACCATGGTTGCTGCTGAGTCCCATGATTCTATACCCTTTGTCGGAACTATCATCAGAGCTATGCAGGTAATCTTGGAGCATTACATTTTGATTTTGAGCTTTTCACACATTTAATATGTGGAAGTTGTAGTTGGTCAACTATCATTGTTTTCTTACTTAACAGTTGATGTAATTTTTCTATGTTCTCAGGTTATATATGTTAATAGATTCATTCCTTCATCGAGGAAGAATGCGGTTAATGAAATAAAGGTAAAAAGCTTCTATCCTCTAAGAAACTTGGTTTGAGTTGATGGTCCGTTGAACATTCTACTGATTCATTGTAAAGAAGGATTATTAAGTCAGTGCTGAGATAGTTGATTGCTGTTATTTCTCTTTTGTTCCATTTCCTCTGCATTTTTTTTTAGAACTTTATGTTGTGAATCATTCAATGTCGCGAAACAACTATTGTTATGCATGCTTCCTCAACAAGGAGGGCCCATTGTGTTTAGTGCTCATTGTCAATCTGCATGATCATATTGGAAATCCCTTTTTTCTTTTGATATCTCCAGGATGATAAAATTCATTTTTACAAACTAAATGTGTATAAAACAGAATTATGACTGTTTATGTCATAGTCTGATATTCTTTGTGGTTCATTCGTCCTCTTGATAGCCATGTGAGTTTGGGTACTTATGTTTGCTCACATTTCATTGTTCTAACGATTCTATAGGCCTCTCAGTAGTTTGCCTGCCTTGAGCAGCTAATATCTATGTTACTGAAAGAGCGTTGTTGATCCCTTAGATCTATTTGTTTGCTTTGGACATTGCAATTTCGAAGGAGAGTATGTTTCTTATATTTGTGCAGTCACTGCATCATAGTTCATAGTGCAAATTTAAGGATTTCATGCGTATAATGTTATAGTAAATCGAATTCTTTGGTCTTTAATGGCTTTACGAACTAAATCTGCAGTCCTTTAGTAAATTTTCAAGCTATTTGATACAGAAATATGGTTTAGGGATCTAATTCTAAATACAGAGAAAGGCTTCCTGCGATAGATTTCCTCGGGTGATGCTCTTTCCTGAGGGAACAACTACTAATGGAAGGGTCATTATTTCATTTCAACTTGGTGCATTTATCCCTTCTTACCCGATTCAACCAGTAATTGTCCGTTATCCTCATGTACACTTTGATCAATCTTGGTAAGGCTCCTTTTCCTTTTGTAATTGTATCCCTGGTGCTGTTTGCGATATTTATCATCCAAATTAACTTTGGTTGGCTTTGGATTTTGTTTTTTCCTTGATTGTGCACAGGGGAAATATCTCCTTGGCAAAGCTCATGTTCAGGATGTTCACTCAGTTTCATAATTTTATGGAGGTAATCTCTCTCTCTCTCTCTCTCTCTCTCTCTCTCTCTCGTGTATCCATGATAAGTTCCATTTGTGGCCACTGAAGTTGAGTGGAATTTGCAATTAGTTCACTGAAATTTGATTTCAATCACTCAAGGTACTAACTTTCATTTCTTTTTGGCAATTATGCACTTTGGTCAGAACCAGTCTTTTTTCCACCAAACTTCTGACCTGCTGGACACATGGTTTTTGAAGATGTCACGTCATTGCTAAATTTGCGGTTCACAATAAAATAGGCTGGATTCTGGCCAAAGTGCATTGATTGAAAGAATTGAAAGTTTAGTGTATTGGGTGATTTAAATCAAAGTCACTGCATCGTTGCAAATTTCACTAAGGTTTAGTGATGACCTGTGAAATTTACCTGTTCATTTGTGGTCACGGGAGGAAAAAGGGTAGTAGTTTTAACTTTGTTCTGACATTTTTATCACTTTATCTATGTTTCAAAGTTTGAGAAAGAAATGACTGCTTAGATGATGCCAAGGCAACTTGGATGGTGGTTCATTGAGTTCTTAGGTGTGGGTTTGTTTTCATAGATATATCCGCATCTCAAACTTCTCAAACATTGAGAGGTGTTTCCAATTTATTGCAATACTTTCTGCTACTTTCTCAGTAAATATTGTTACCACACGTCAAGAAACTTGAATTAGCAGACACATGGGTCATTTCATAACGGAAAATTAAGTCTTATCGACACTGGTAATGATGTAGGTTCTTTTATTGTTTATACTTGCCAGCTGGAGTAGTAGGGCTTGTAACTTATTGTTCAGTTTTTATTGATGTCTCTTGGTTTTTATCAGGTGGAATATCTTCCTGTCATTTATCCGCTTGAGGACCAGAAAGAAACTGCTGCTCGTTTTGCGAAGAGAGTGAGTATAAACATGGTTATCATTTTCCTTTTACTTGCGTTGATGAATAAGAGATCTCAGAAATTAGCTCCCCAATTAGTGATATCAGCAAATGGAGCAATTCGGGAATTTGAGAATATTAGACTAGGGTAGCATATTTTTTTCTTGTGTGTTTTCTGTGTGTTAGTAATTTAAATTTGTCTCTTGCAGGCGAGCAATGCTATTGCGACAGCTCTGAACGTCACCCAAACATCCCATTCTTATGGGGATGTCATGCTTCTTATGAAAGCTGTCGAGTCAAAGCAGGTTGGTGTTCTATAGTCTGATTTATTGGCAATAGAAACTTTACAACAAGAGTAGAAGCTCCAAAAGCTTGCTTAGTCTAAGTGATCTATCGTGGTGCATAAATTTGATTACGCTTGTCTTCTGAAATCATGCTATAGGAACAAACTAAAAGATGCTTTATTTGGTGTGATCACTGTAAACATATGGAGTATAAATCAAGATAGACTGCAGAAAGAGTTAAAGAATGTTATCTATGATATGTTAATTTTAATGGCATCTTAGTTGTCCGTTTAAGAAGTGAGATTGAAGTTTTCAAAGCAAGTCATCCCATGTTTGTTTTTTCAAATGTTTGTTTCACATGTTGCAGGGGAAGCCTTCGAGTTATATGGTTGAAATGGCGCAGGTGGAATCTGTAAGTTCGTAAATGTGATGATATTCTGTCTTTCTTCTATTTCTTATAAATAAGTCATCCTATGCTCGCAAGTTGAGAAGTCACCAACTTGTCTTGATTCTGTGCTACCTGTATGGATTGTCATTATATGTACATCTTCAGTAAACGGGAGCTACAGCACTAGCATCTGCATTTGCCCTTGACGAAATGATTCTTTTATAATGCTTAAGTGGGGAAAATTTTGGATTGTGGTTTTGTTGTTATCAACTCCCTCAATTTTGATTGGTGAATTGGAATCTATTTATTTTGAGCTCTTATGCAATATTATGCGGAGCTTCTTTCTGTATTAGACCTGGAGAGGCTGTTATCTGGTGATGACTTAATCAGTTTTTGTAACTTTACATCATATGAGCTTCTTCTATCGTGTATAATAACCATTAAAAGGTGCTTTTGGAGAGGCAGAGAGGAAATCATGAGTCTTCTTTAGGCCAAATGGCAAAAAAAATACTCTTTATCATTTCTCATTTTTTTCAATTTTATCCCCATCTCTCTGCTTCTATCGGGATAATCTTCAACTATTGAAATCATATAAATACTATAACTGGGCTAGACTCCCTCCAAGAATTGTCTTGTAATTACCAATTTTTCCTTCTTTACTCTTAAATATTTATAAAATTCAATTAAGACCATTTTTTTAACCTAACTTTTGATTTTTTCTTCTTACATAAATTTTGTAAGTATTTTCAATTATTGAAAAATGGTTGATATGAAGCCAGATAAATATTATCCCTTGAATTTTGCATTGGTTAAATTATTCTCTCTTATTCTCCCTTAATAATTGGATAAATATTCCTTCTTCAGATTTAAATTGATATCCTTCTTTTAGCATAATTAGGCAATAAATGATAAGAGAATGTTTTTCATTGAACAGTTTTGCTGCCACATTGAAAATAAAAAAGGGGAACCTGCATAAAAACAAAAAATAAAAAGAAGACAAAATTGAAATTTGGGAAGGAATCTAACAAAACTTTTTCTCTCACAAATGGTGTTAAAAGACTAGGATAGATTTGAAACAAATTTGAAATAATGGGTATTTTTCTGATAGGATTAAAGGTTAGGATAAAATTGAAAAACCTTGTCATTTGGCCTTTTCTTTATTATTCTGAAGTCATGACAGGTATTGTCTGAGATGTTAATCCAGATATAGACCCACAAGAAAGATCCTGCTTTTTGTTTGAAGCTAGACTGTAATTTTTGTTGGTACCCTGTGGACATGACAGATATTGTATGAGACATCAATCCAGATGAATTTATTATAATTTCTTTTTTCAACATTATTGGTCTTGACAGATTATTTAACTTACAATACTAATTTTCCTCTTGTTTCAGCTCTTCCATTTGAGCAGCCTGGAAGCTGTTGACTTTCTGGATAAGTTTCTGTCGATGAATCCAGACTCGAGGTACTCTTGCCCATTTCCTAAAAATATTTGATTCCCTAGTGCCTTGCCTCTTTCAAGGTTTTAGCAATGGCTATATTCTACATATTCAAGCTGTGGGTTCTCTGGTAGAAATGTTCATTGTTCTTCTAGTTTGCTTATTAGTAGGAATGATGCACGATAGGTTGTGAGGTTGCTTTTGTAGCATCATGCGACAAACTCCTCCCTTCTTGCTGTGATATTGTTCTCTGGCGTCGAATATCTATCCTTCTGTTGTCAAGTCTTCTCCCCTTCAATACCTGTGGATTCCTTTTGTGTTTTGAGCTTTTTTCGTAGATGGTTTGGCACCCCCTTGGTGTCTCATAGTTAATCCCCTTGGGGCCGCCTTTGTAGAGTGCACTATTGATTTATTAATCTTTAAGCATAAGACCACTGCTATTTAGTGACCGTAGTTCTGGTCAATAATGTGACAAAATGAAACAGAAAACATGGCTAAGATGTTGATGAGCATATTCTCTCTGCTTGTCATATTATTGTAAGGTTTCTGCGACCTGACCGTTCAGTGTTCTCTTTCAGTGGGCGTGTGTCAATGGATGGCTTTTTGAGGGGCCTGAGACTGAGAGCTTCTACTCTTTCTGAAGAGGTCAGTGACCTTTCTTCATAGCCAGATGGATGCTTCAGTGTTAGGAGATTGGTGCTTGCCTCTCTGCTCATTGCTCATTTCACCTTTTACATACAAGAAATTTTCAGACTTTTAAAGTTTTACTTACTTATACCACCCCCTTGCTAAAGCATTGGATTTGGCACCTGTTAATATACACGGCATGACATTCATGGGACATCAAGTTTCCAGAAAATTATGTTGTTAAGTTAGATAAATGTATTCTTAATTGTGCTTGAGCAAAGTTTTCTAGTGCTTTTTGAGTCAGTCTCCCTACTTTTAGACTGAAAATTGGAAAAATGATTACCAAAGTGAAACTAAACTCAGATTTATCTTGTAGGTTGATTATTGTTCTTCAATTGTCTTCATATTAAATAAGAATTTTTGGATGACAGATATTTAGGTTCCTTGATGTGGATAACTACGGAAAAATCACATTCAAGCAGGTAATCTTTACTTTGAGTTTTGATAGTGGGCACATCTTCCTCTAGAACTGAGGGAAGTGATCAGTAGATGCTAGGTTTATTAATTTGTTTCAGGACTTGGCTTTTTCTTGTTAAAATTTGAGCGAAATGATTTGTTTCTGTGTTTGCAGTTTTTATTTGGGTCGGCTCATGTTATGAAGCAACCGTTATTTAGAGAAGCCTGCCAACTGGCACTTCGGGAATGTGATGTAGGAGGCAGAGGTTACATCTCAGAGGAACAAGTGAGCCTTTCTTTTTCAACCCTTATATAATTTCAGTAGTATTGTTTCCAAATAAAATCTTCTCGGCTAATCCTTGGATTATCGTTGCTTTTGAAACAGTTGGGAAATAGCCTTAGAGTAACCATGATGAATATGAGCAAGGAAGAGGTAACAAACTGGCACTCTAATGTTTGTTTTGGGTTATTTAGAAATGCTAATCAGCAAATAAATATTTCGAAACAGATTTGTCGATGAATTTGCAATGTGTTTTGCCTGCTCTTTTGTTTCCTATACATGATGGCCATTCTGCTGTGTTCTTTCAGATTCGCGAACTGTTCGAATTTTTTGACGGGGATGGTGATGGAAGGGTAAGCAACGACGACTTTATGTCCTGCTTAAGAAGAAACCCGCTCCTAATAGTGCTCTTCTCTCATTGTTTATGGCACGATGAGTCGTCAGAAGCTGGTGACAGAACAGCTGATGAGATTGTTTGAGTATTGGTTTTCTTGCTTCATTTTAGGTAAAGTTTGTATTGTTCGCTTCTCCAATGGGTTTTGATCTGAGAGAGAGGGAGAGAGAGAACGGGGTGCTTTCATTTTTTTTTCAGTGCCCCCTTACTAGGGAAGGGACTTCATGGATATACTTTGTATCAAATCAATATACAAGTTTTTGTCTTGAGATTGCCTTCAACATAGTTTTTTCCTTATCCTGGAATTAGGAACTCTCGATTGGAAATCACCAAAATAAAGTATAGTGACTCTTGATGGAAGACGCTACCGGTTTGCTAATACATGCTGGAGTCATGGCTGTTGCAAAGCGCGATGGCCATGTAATTTATATTACGAAAGCGGGGTTGCAGGGAAATACTTGTGTTTCTATTCGGGAACCAAAAGGGGGAGAAAGCCTGGGCTGGTAACTACGAATTCTTGCTTTTAAAAGTTGATTTTGACCGAGTCTTAGATGCCAAAGGACAACTTAGATGACCTTTATGCTGCTCCCGTTCATGTGCTGTCCTCTCGTCTTTAGTAAGATCTCCTTTCTTGCGACACCCGGTCCTTCAGGAGCTAGAATATGCTAATACCATCTTCAACTCCGTATGGGCCTGTCTTTTGATCCCCTTGTTAGAGTCCAGCTCGTGACAAGGCCTTTTTGGTCATTTTACTTGTGAAATTCCTCCCTTCAAATCAAAGAGCAGTGGATTCTATCACCGGGGATTCCGGGCATCCTAGCTATGAAACAGTTCACTTGGAAATCCCTCTCAAAGCCTCCGACGTATTACAGCCTCTTATCAAGCAGCTTCCTTTCCTTCTTCATTCCCTTGCCATGCGACACATTTATCTTGCCTGTATACCCGTTTCCACGATGCAAAAGGCCCTAGCTTTGCGTTTCTTGAGCTTGACCCTTCGGTGTCGGTGCCATACTTACACATACCGCTAGACCAGAAGGGGTATAAGGTGTTGTATCAGTTTAGTTGACGGAAACATGCGATGGATGGCGGTGGGGTTTCGGGGGCGAGCTCCTGGATCGATTTGGAGAAGAGTAGAGTTTTCTTATCTTTATTTTTTGAAGAAAGAAGCTTTGAAATTGTTTAATAAATGAAAGTTAAGAAAGGATTATCAGTTATAGAGTCATGGTCTTAAACGCTGCCCAAGAAGAGCTTTGAAATTATCCTCCTTTCTGTCTGTACTGTAATATGAAAAAAAAAGTTCGAAATGTTGATGGGTTTATTATTAAAAGCACTAACCTTCTTTAATAAAATTCAAACTTCAAAGATCATCAAGGATGTAAATAGTGCACCAACTCTAATTTAGTAAAAAACTTCTTATTTGGACACGCTCTTGTTTTGGTCAGTAGTGTGTTTGAAAATTAGAACTGAAGCATAGAGAGGCAAACTTCTTGGCTTGTGCAATTGTGACTGTGCAGCCTCTACTCCTCTCTTGTTCAGATGCCCGTTTATTATGCTTTTGGTTTCCAAGAAACTAAGAGAAGAGCCATCGTAATCTACTGCTTTATGGAAAAAGGTTTTCAAATTTTGCCTGCCAAAGTTGAGTTTCTGAATTGAGTTGTACGTGTGGCGCTGGTCAATTTTTGATTAATTCCCGAGCGAGAACAATGGACATTGGGAAATTTGAACTTTTTACATATTTCAGAACCGAGAAGTCCCTTTTCATTCGCCAGGGAAGTGTGAATTTCCTTACCAAGAAAGGCGTAGCCTGGTCTTGCACAAGTCCAATCCTCTCTCTTGACAGCAATAATTGAATCGTGTCATCCCATTGTGAATTTGAATGAAACAGTAAATAGCATCTAAAAGAGAAGCGCACAGCATTGCTGCGGCTCGTGGTTATTGAACACACGGAAATTTAGATACTGTTATAGTTGTTATGTATGTTGAAAGTAAGTTACGATTGCTATATATGTTGAAAGTATGGCTAATGTACTGTGTATATGACGAGGATACATGACGCTGAGATTTTCTTGAAGCACATGCACTTGTTCCCGTAGTTGAAACTCCTGTCTTTTCTGGAATGCATCACAACATAGATATATATATTTACATGGCATGCACTCTAATTGCACCACGAACACAGTAAATTTGATGGACAAACCCATTTCACTCTGATCACCTTTATCAGGATGGCCAACCCACTTGGAAAAAAAAACGATGCTTAAAAAGTATCTTTAGGACAAGAAATCAAGCATGCGATCATATTCATAGGAGATGCTTTTTTCTGTTCCATATGTTGTTTAGAGGACCCATCCTTGAATGAAGTTGGTTTCACCAGTACCGCTCTTTGTAACAGATGATCCTTCTGCTTGAGCATACTGGTACCTGGTAATGCACCACTCAAAATGATAAACAAAAGACATAAAGAAGAATAAGAAAGAAGAAGAAGAAGAAGAAGAAGAAGAAGATGATGATCATGATGAAAAGAAGGCAAAGGAGGAAGAAAGGAATTATTTATTTGAAATAATGCACAGCAGCATAAGGGTTTTCAGTATTAGCTCAACTTCATTTATGCTAGAATAATTAGATGATCTTATACAAATCAGTACAATGTGTTCAAACAAAAAAAAACAAAAAAGTGTGGAATGATGTCAATTTTATGATAGACATGCTCATGTCCACTCTAACCTCATGGCGCGCTTGATATCTTCCAATAATCGTTCAGTTGTTAAACCTAAACCTAATATATATTTCCAGCTAAATTCGATTCATTGCTCTTTAGAAATGTTATTTAGTACGAGTTTCATCTGCACAACTGAAGAAATAGCATGCAGTTCTATTGTCGCACCACTAGGCCAGTCCTATCAACACATTGTCAACACAATGAGCTTTTCGTGGAACTCACCTGATTTTTTGATGTTAAGAATCACTCCTCTCAAAAAGGAAAATGGAAAAAGAGAAAGTACCCGATTTGCAAGACCGGCTCGGGTTCGCAATCCAAGGGTATCCGTTGAGAATGGTGGACATGGAAGCTGCTAGTTCCAGCAGCATCAGATGTGGAGGTCCAAAGCGCTTGAATGGCCTTCAGATTTAGTCCTTCTGCCTCCAGCTGAGAAAACATGAATCATCAAGCATCAAGTGCCAGTGTTGAAAATTTCTAACTAATGCACCTTTAAGGACACTGATCTTGTCATGAGCATGAGGCATAATATACGAAATAACAAATTTCGATACCTGAGACTTGAGTTTCTTGTTAAGATCTCCGAGCTGCCGCTCCTGCTATTTTGTTGCCGCAGGCCACAGACATCGCATTTAGATACAATGGGGATTAACTTAGAAAGGGAGGATATGGATCCTCCCAATTGTACAATAAACAGACTCATTGTGTACTCATGAAATCATCATAGTTTAACACTAAATCTGTATTTAATTAGGATGATAGATATCAGAAATTGCTTTTCAACTCTTGAAGTCTCTTTCAGGCAATGTACAAAAGAATATAATGAGTCAATTTACTTTCTAATTGAGGTGACACAAATCCAAAGAGAAATGCGAAATTTGTAGAGATCGATATCAGAACTTACTGAATACATTACATACCTTTCTGCGGAGGTCATCCATTTGTTCCAACATAAGTTGTGTCTACAATTTGGGAAAAAATAGAGATAAAGTGGGTTAAATTCAGGATCTTGCTAAGTTTATGTTTGGGAAAAGGCAGACACTGGAAAATTAGCTTCTCTTGAGGATCAATGACATGAATAAGATTTTTAGTTTTAATTGACAACTGCTCTAAGAGTACACGATTTTTCTTATGCCAGAATTGAAATGATGATATAAAGATCAATAGGGGAGAACCAAACTGTAAATTATATATAAGAGCTTCGCATGGGTCGATGATGGAACTCCCTTTCACCTTGTCCAATATTTAGTTGCATGGATCTATTAGCCATCAAACCTTCATTGATATGCATGATTAGTTGCATCTAAGTCCTTCAAAAGATGATTGATTTCGGGAAATCAGATCAATTTACCAAAACCATACTACTCAACCATGAGAGTCAACGCAGATTGAAATTTTAGTAAACATGAAATGACGATCAAAGATCATATTGGCTAATTCAACAAACTCATTTCCAGTTTCTTGATAATCAGTACTCAGAGCTATGTGTATAACCGTCTGTGATTGGTCCAAAAATAAATTCAGGTGCGATGAACACTTCCTAAAGTTCAATAAAAACTTCAGTTAAAAAAGCTGGAGAAAAACTCCATCATGCTGGCCCAACATTTGCGAGTGGCTTATGGGTTGAGTGAAATACCTTCCTTCGCCTAGCTTGTGCAAGAGCTTGTTCAAGCTGCTTCTCAAGATTTTGCAACTCTTTCACATTCAGCGGTCCGAGGTCTTCTCCAAGCAAATGCCTTAAATTCAGTACTCCGTGTTAGCACATATTATGGTGTTAGCAGATTGAACTTAATAGACCGATTAATACATTTCCCTAGAAAAATGTAATGCTTGAATCTATGAGATGATATTTTGGCAAATATAGGAAAAGAGCAAAACCTCTGAGTTTGTTGAAGAGATTCATATTTTGCCTTCAATTTTGATATCTCTTGAAACCAGTTCCGCTGTCATAAAAAAACACCAATTGAAGTGAAGACAGACATATCTTCGCTTCATTATAATGAAAACGCAATATGTGAATGTACTGAATCTAATGTACTGAATCTCACTGGGAAACTAAGGCTTCACACTTATTATCACACAGCTGTTTTAAAACATCGCATAGTAATCTCAGCATGTCGCTGTCTACGGTAACGGCATTAAATCATATGAAGTTCCAGGCTTCAAGCAAAAGAAACATTTTATGGTCAATGGATTTTTATCCCACCCCCCCCCCAAAAAAAAAAAAAAAAGAGTTTATTGAGCAGCAAATCTAGTATCTAGTGTAATAAATACAAACTTGTGTCTCATGTTCAGCAACGTTGTCTTGAGGAGTGAAGTTGTCACGTTGGTATCGTTCAAGCGTCTTATTTATGCTGCAAAGAAGAGATAAAGAAATGTTTAGTCTTCTCGACTCTCCACTCGCAAATGCTTTCTGCACAGTGAAATCAAAATTTACGAATCACAGGCTCAGGAAAAGGGGCAAAAAATTGGGCAAGTGGCCAAGAAAATCTGTGCCGTATGTGACTCTAGTATGAGAAATATCACAGCTTGGAGTAGTGAATATTTCCTACAGTTAAAGTCAGTTGAACAAGTAACTATTTAGGCAAAAAGGTTACACTTTCTACATATCCGCAATCAGCAAAATGTGTTTCTATGCAAAGTTATTAACCAATCCTCCCTAGACAATCAGCTAACAATACTCATGAGCCTGTAATAGAACCTATAACCATTACTTGTGAGCATCCTGATGAATATAGGTTGATCACATTTCGTCCCTTAGGTTTTACCCATACAATCTTGCATATAAATGGAAAACATGCCAGTAGATTACTACTGGTGGTAGTGGTCTCTAGTATGGCAAAGATCTGTCTAGCTCTAGAGTTATAGAACAAAGTCGTACAATCACACGGATCTTATTGGTAAATCACTTGAAATGTGAATTTTCATACAGTGACCATCAGTTGGACTTTCCCTCACTCCTTTTTGGATTTATTAGGAAATTTTTAGATATTTCTAAAAAGGGTTTCACTTTCTACTCATCCACAATCAGCAAAATACGTTTCTATGCAAAGTTGTTAACCGGTCCTTCCTAGACAATCAACTAACAATACTCATGAGCCTGTAATAGAACATGTAACCATTACTTGTGAGCATCCTGATGAATATAGGTTAAGCACATTTGGTCCTTAGGTTTTACCTATACGGACTTGCAAATCTTGCATTTATATGGAAAACATGCCAGTAGATTACTACTGGTGGTAGTAGTCTCTAGTATGGCAAAGATCTGTTCTAACTCTAGATTTATACAAAAAATCGTACAATCACACCAATCTTGTTGGTAAATCACTTGAAATGTGTAAATTTTCATATAGTAACCATCAATCGGACTTTCCCTCACTCCCTTTTAAATTTATTAGGAAATATTTGGATATATCTAAACCCAATACTAAATTGTGGACTGGGGATGGCAAGGAAGAGCTATAATAACATGAAGCTAGAGAAATGCCCTTTTGACCTAGGTATGTATTACAAAAATAACTTTTATTGGTCAATATGACAAGAATGATTCAAATAACAAGAACCACAAAAAATAAAAGAGCTGATAAACGGCACTCATTAACAAGTACTAATGGAAACTATATTAAGATGAACTAATGAAAATTAGCCCCTCCTTGTGCTGCAACAGAAACAGACTTTCCCCACAAATTGCAAGCTTTAGGTTGTAACTAATGGCATATGATTAATCAAAGGAAACACTGGCTGCATTGGACTGTCTCTTTATGCAGGTCAGATCTGACTCTTGTTTGTTGTTAAATTAAAGAGAGTTATTCACCATTACAACTGCAAGTTCCTCTTTAATTGAGGAGAAGAAGAAATATTTCGGGCTACATGTCTGTGGGAATGCTTCCATTTGTTACCCAAATATGCTTCATTTTGTTGACAAAGGAAATAGAAAGGATAATGGAGAAAATTTCCCACAGAGAGAGAGAGAGAGAGAGAGAGAGAGAGAGAAGGCGATGCAGTGTTACCTAAAGATAAAAATCTGTCTTCCTTTTCATTCTTTTTTTTTCTCAGGAGAAAATCTTAGTAGATTAGTCTGATGCAAGAACGTGATCTTTCTTCTGGGTATGAAGAAAAGATAAATGAAAAGAGAAGACAGATTGTACAGAAAGAAGTTATTACATGACAGAATTCATGGGATGTCCAGACCCAATTTTGATACCTTCACGCGAGAGGGAGAGAGAGAGAGAGAGACGGGAAGACATGAATAAGATTGATCTACACTGACTCCTCAAGCAGTACTTGAAATCATCTTGTAGAAGAAAGTGCATAGCCAGAGGATCAAACGACTAATGACAAAACCTCGCACTCTTTTGGCACTATGCAATTGGCTTTCTCCATAGAGAGAGAGAGAGAGAGAGAGAGAGAGAGAGAGAGCACTGAAGAACCCTAGATCCTCCAACTTGCACAGAGGTCCAAGAGAGGGCACAAGCTCTACGGAAAGAAATTATGACACGACCTCAAAGTCATAGGATGTAAAGACCCAACTTTTACACCTTTAAAGAGAGAGAGAGAGAGAGAGAGAGAGAGATTCCATGGTAGACATGAATGTGATTGATCTGCACCATCCACACACCTGAAGCAGTACATAAAATTATCTTGAAGAAGAAAGCGCATACCCAGAGGATCAAACGACTAATAGACATGAAGACAAAAACTCCCCACACTCTTTGGGCATTGTGCAACTACCTTTCTCAGGAGAGAGAGAGAGAGAGAGAGAGAGCACTGAAGAACCCTAGATCCTCCAACTTACACAGAGCTACAAGAGAGGGCACAAGTTCTTTGTTTCAGTTGGACAGCAAAATGTGGAATCTTTGTTTCAGGTGATTGTTTCAGAAGAGACTCGCACAACGCCACTACCACTGTGATTTCTTTCCATGAAAGAACAAGAAAGAAAGCTATAAAGCAAAAGTAGAGAGAGAGAGAGAGAGAGAGAGAGAGAGAGAGAGAGAGAGAGAGAGAGAGGACATGAAACGTGTCGATCTTGCATTGACAACATGTCATAATAGAACTGAGAACAGGCGGTTTCTTGAGAGATCCAACACAAGGCCACATGAAAAAAGGATAATAGGAGAACAGGAAAAGCCCCCAAAACAAAAATATCCTGACAAACGCCAGAACCATGGAATGGGAGCCGACGAAATACCAGAAACAAGAGAGGAAAGAGAGCTTGTTCTCAGGAGAGAGAGAGAGAGAGAGAGAGAGAGAGCAGTTTGCCGAAACTCAAGTGATGAAAATGGCATTACAAAAGAGGAGATAAAAATGAGAATTGATGAAACGACGCCCACTTGTTGCTATAAGCACAATAATTTTCCCGGAAAGGAAAAGGAAAATTCTTTAAGAGCAACCACACTTTTGATGAAACCCACGAAAGAAAGGAGAATCCCAGAAAAAAGAACCATTGAGAAACCTAGATCAACTGAAATTAAGAGCATAAGAGATTGTACCCAGAAGGGCCAGCGCTGCCAAACTCATAGAGCTTGCCACGGCTGGAGAAGATGAGGAGCGCGACCTCAACATCACACAGCACAGAGAGCTCATAGGCCTTCTTCAACAGCCCATTCCTCCTCTTTGAGAAGGTCACCTGCCTGTTGATCTTGTTCTCTATCCTCTTCAGCTCCACTCTCCCTCTCCCCATTACTCTCTCTCTCTCTTTCTCTCTAGACACGGCGTTTGGATAATGGAAACAGTCAGTTGATGGCTGTGGACGGAGAAGGCATATATGTACTACAGACCTTAGCCTCTCCTATGGTTGTCTGGCTTTTCCTTGGTGGGGTTCTGGGGCTGCTGTACTAAAACGGAGAGGTATAGACGAATGCGTCGTGTATTCACATTTGTATTCGGCCAAAGAAGGGTGTACGGATAATTTCTTTGCCTAGCTTTCTAGGCAGGCATAGCATCGATGAGCGTGAGTAGATGCAGGAAAGCAAGAGAAGCGGAAGGGAAAGACAAAAATAAAAACCAGAAAAAAAGAGAAAGAAGAGGCTGCAAACTTCCCTTTTGCAATAAGACAGAAACCCACGCTTCCTTTAAATTCTTTAGTACATCGTTACTCTGCAGCCTCTATTCTTTCCCCATTGTTTCTTCATGTACCACCACATGCCATGGCAAGATCACTTGGCACATATGGCAAAAAGGGTGACAAGTAGTTTGCATTCAACGTTACGTGAGAATGTGCACAACCTATTTAATTAGTAAATTGTTGACTGCTGAGATATGAGTGCGACTCTAACGATGATAGATGAATTTCTCCCGAGCAAGGGTTTATGGCTCGATAATCCTTATTGGCAGGGGATGATACGCAAGACATGAAAGGCGTATGAAAACATGGTGTGTAAGTCATTAGATTAAAATGCAAATGCATATTATAGCATTGCTATCAATTGATCTAAGAGTCGAAATTGTTACCTAGACATAATTTAATATATATTTATATGTTTATGTATATAACTGTACGTGTTGATACTGGTGTCACTAGCTCTCACGCATAGTTGGGGCCCAACAAAACTTTGAAATGTGAAATTGCATAGTTGAGAAGCTAAATAAGGGACTTAGAAATATCTAAACACAAAAGATGGTGATTTGATAATAAAAATAGAATAGTCGGTCTTGGAGAATACTGTGGAAAGAGAAAATATATGCGTTCGGAAGATAACCAAATTTCATGCATTTCAGATTAATAGCGCATTTTTGATAGCATGAAATAGTGGAGGACAACCCTTTTTCTTTCCTCGCTTTGCACTTTCCTTTGGAAAGCACTTTTGAAAATCAAAATTTTTGATATCTCGAGTCTCACATTAATTGGGAGAGGCTCGTTGAGTGATTCATAAGTCAACATTCATTTCCGAATGGTTATCACTTTGCGTGACTATTAAGAATACTCCTTTAAGACCTTGGACCCACATGAATAGGGGTTGGGGTCTTTACAATTTGTTATTCTATGGACTTAGAATCGTCAGAATAACTCATATTATCTAGTCAGTTGAACATTGCATACTAGCATATTAGTCGATATATATTCCCTTGCTAGTACGATAATTCACATTTGTGAATTTATTATGCAGTCACAAACGACCGTATGCATGATACGAGATGGATCGGTGGTGTTACCATCAAAGAATTTCTGGTTATGTCTCTCCTTTTTTTTCTTTTTTCTTTTTTTTTGGTTCCTTCTTCATTTTTTGGGCTTTATAAGGGCATTTTAGTATTATTGCTAGGGAAACAAAATAGATAGGAAAAAGCAAATTACACACCTAAGAATTTCAGAAAAATATATATAAAAAACAATATAATGGAGAGTGTTTGTAATGAAATTTCATGGTTAGATGTCATTTTCATCCTTTTTTTTTTTTGTGAATTATTATGGGTACGAAGCATGATATATAGAGGTAGTTGAGAGATATAATTTAAAAGGCCTGCAACTTCTTTACCCTTTACAGGTCAATAATCATTACGAATATCCGAGTTGATTTATTGCAGTTTTTGGCTAAACTGCTTTAAATTGGTAGGCTCCCATGCAAGTCGCTATTGCTACTTAAAATGGAAAAAAAAATAGTTATTTATTTATATGTTAGGAACGCATAAAATGGAGTCAATCAAAGTTCTGAAAAAGGCAACGGGCATGTATTGGGCAGTCTCATAATTTTATCGACCAATTGAAGTATTTTATTTTATTTTATATTCTACATGTTTAATATGGAAGAAGTAATGTTGTTGTTTTTATGGAAGTATTATATTTTTTCTGAATATCGTTTCAGACTTTAACGAAATGTTTAAGCAAATTTTTGGTTGTGTAGTCGAAGTGTTTAAACAAGGTCAATCGAAAAAATATTATTCTAATTAGGAACAAAAATAAAAAGATGATTTTATTCTGAGGACAGAATTCTAGCTCCGTCAGAAAGGGATATAAAACTAAATCCTACCGTGCTTGGGGCGAGTTTGGCAACGCTTTGACTTTAAAGACTTTACATTTAAACAAAAGATGCTGACTAATTTTTTTTTTTGGAAAAATAAATAGTGTTTAGTAAAGTGAAATTTACGTACTTTAGTGAGGGCAAAGATAGAAAATCAAATGAAAAAATTCTTTGGCCTGAGTTGCTTTTCTTGGAAGCCTTAAAGCCAAAGCAAAGGGGCTTGCTTTGTACTTTAAGATAATGGGACACTTTCTCATGCGCTTGGGGACAGGTTTTACAGTCAAATACATTAATTCATAAAACCATCTTAACCTTTTATGGAAGAGACAATTACATAAATAATTTCTAAACTTTGATCCAATGCATAATGTCATCCCTGAAATTTTTTTTTGTTCAATGTGATCCTTTAATTTTTTATACATATTCATTTTAGTCCATGAATTATATCAAAATATTTAATGTTATTCTTGAACTTGAATTAATTGAAGGACTATATTGAATATTTTTATATAGTCCATGGACTAAATTAAACATGTACTAAAAGTTCATGTACCACATTAAATAATTTAAAATTCAAGTACAAAATTACATATTGAGTTAAAGTTTAAGGATTATATTAAATAAATTAAAAATTTATGATTGACATCGGAATCGTTTGTGTCAATTTTCATTAATAGTGCGCAGTGATGTGGACCAGCTCGCTTGGTTCGATCCTTATCGTCATGATTGATGGTTTTTCCAAAACGAAACAAAAAGTTATGGGATGACTTAATGGTCTTTTTCCGCCCTTATTTATTGAAGGCTCAAATGACCTTCTTTTCTGGCATAATGAGGAGGAGTTTGATGTTGAATCTCTTTCCATATTTTCTCTGTTTTTCACAAATTTGAATTGGATGACTTCCTTGTAAGTTATCGAATAAGAATCACTTTAGTTAATTTAAGTCAAATGCCATATTAATGATGCATACTAAAATTGGGATGCGCTCCATATTTAGCTCCTTTCTTGATACATTTTCTAATTGAAGCTCAATAACTTTTTTTTTTTCTTTTTTCCACAAGAAGCAAAATTAAATTCATAAGATGAATGGATAGAGGCGACGACGATACAAATGTGACGCCTCACGTGGCCAAGACATGAATTATACGTGGTCTCTACCGTTGTGGAAATCCACATTGCCTCTCACTTGATCGATGTGTGAGACGGTCGATGTGATTTCTTGATTAGCGAATACATTACATATGGGATGGCAAAATTATGTTCCCTGCTGTAGTTCGGTCTTGCACTTCAAAATGGAACGTCGGCTCGAGCAATTCCGTCTCCATCTCTGAGATAAGGGGTTGCGAGATCTAAAAACGCTAGAAATGAACTTTCGAATTCTCTGTTACTGGTAAAAAAAATCCTAGCTAGTCTATCCGAACCGTGTAACCTACATTTTTCTCTCTAATTTCCTTTTTATTTCTAGTTTGAGGTCCAAAATAATATCAAAGAAGCTTAGATCTTGGAGAGGTTTGAGGCATTTGGATGGAATTGGGACTTTGGTGCAAGATTTATCGATCCAATTCGGCAAATATCAAATCATGGGTGGATTTTCGGCAACCCTCTGGTATGAATTAGGCAAATGATTGAAGTCTTGATGGTCAGCCATCAAGAATTTCTCTTCATATAGGGAATTCACGAGGTTGGCCAAAAGTTATTCCAACAAAAGAAAAAGGCATGACATTGCTCCGACTAACCCTAGATATGCGGAAAATACTTGTCTAGATCCGGTCTATTTGGTTAATCGATTATATCGCGTACATCGAGTGGGATCACTGTACGGCTCCCGTATTTGGTTGTGCATCGTGACTAGTCTATTATGGACTTGATCGTAAAGGCTTTATGGACTCGATAGAAGTGTCCATGATATAGGTGGGATTGGGCATGTTTTGATTCCGAATCAGTCGAATTAGGTTCAGTTTAATCGTTTTAAAAATAGGTAAAGCCTAGACAAGCGCTTTCTACTCGGCCTCGGCACCACCCACCCCGGCTTGGCTTGATGATTTCTTTCTGATGGCAATCTTTAAACCGTAAGAGGAGTTCGGGCAAGAATTTTTGGGCTCGAAGCCTTACCATCTGCCCCCATTTTCTTCCTCATCGGTTGGATCTGACCTGACTATTCCGTTCAGAACCACTCCCCGATCAAGTCTAGCCACAACATACCCTAATGCAAAAATTTTCCGTAAAACACACGCACCACCGGATTGCCAAAACTTCACAAGGAAAGGTCATAAAATAGCAATGACCATGGGTCAAAAAGCAAAGTAGAGAGAACCCCTTCACGTGGGTCCAAACCATCACCAACACTCCTTCAATTTCCCTCTTGCTTTCGGTACGAGCTGTGCCCCTCCTCGACAAAGACGACCCGGTTCACCCAATCGCCCAATCCACATCAAGAGCGGTGGCGGTGGTTGAGAGGAGGACTTTGCCATTTTGGGAACGCTTTGATGGCCCAGAAGGGGCCCCCCTTTCTCAATGTGCTGTGCAGGTTCCTGTTCTTGGCCATGGCCCCCTCCCTTTCCTTCCTCCCCAGCAGTGCACGCTTGGCTTTTGTTCCCTCTCGATGAAGAAGAAGTGAGGGGCAGCAAATGGTAGAGTCAAACGGGACATCCTCCGGATCAATCCTTGCTCTGTTCTTCTCCGGGTGAGAGGGATGTCCGCAAGCTGAACGAGGCAATCGGGAGTTATCTGTATCGATCGCGCGCGTCTCTTTCGCTATATCGCGAATCGCGCTGGGTGCGGGGCATGCGGCCTTTATGATTCATAGTACCTGGCCGCCCGAGGAGAGTAAATCTAAGGGGCCCGACCGTGTTTTACGACAACGTGCATGCCATTAAGCACTGAGAATTCCCTGTTTGGGTAAGGATATTTCATGAACTTTGGGAGCTCGCCTACCAAACGTGGGCGTCTCGTCGTTCAAAATGCCGAAAGAAATAAGACATTTCGTTCAAATTCTTTGCACCTAAACGTGATCGGGTCATTGATAAGGACATGTTCAACAAGTGAGCATGAACAGTCATATGGGAAGCGCATGAACATTGCCACATGCATGACGTCAATGACCGCAAAAGATGATGTGGTCAACCGACGGTGATGCACTTCAGTGATATATACTATTGACACTTGGGGATCAAACGTCATTAAATCATCGATATGAATGTTGGGCAATGATACAAATAGTAATGTGCCGTCTGAAGGTCTTTAAAGGCGCAAGAAATCAACAAAGGGACATAGAGAAATGGTTATAAGACAAAACAATTGAAATTGGGAAGAAATGTGCACGCATGCTTAGAGGAAACATTTGCCATTTGAATATTAGACAAAGGGATATGAAAGACAAAACCGAGGAGCAATACAATTGTTAAGACAGTTATTTATAAGCAATCACTAGCCACTGCCATATCAAAATCCTGGAGACAATCAACACTCTTTCTCAAGAGGGATAACCGTTTAGAAAAATAATCTAAGGATCATGGGTAGGGAAATGCCAAAGAACGAAAGAACGTGGAGACAACTGATGGGAATTGACCATGAATGACGCAACCGTTGGAAACCATCGAAAAGTAGTTATTGCACTGCCATTACATATACCATCAGTCGTATACTAGAAAGCTCCCTTCAGAAATTAAATAAATTTATCTTTATGTTTACTTCCATGCATCTTGTAGCTTTAGATTCACGTCGTTAATTAAATTGTGGCCTGTATCTTTATTCCAATTGCCGTGTCATCGGTTAAATTATGGCTTGTTTTGTTAGTGTGTGGTTTGTTTGTGCTGATTGTACTTTCCAAGTCTTGGGTCGATTGAATTTTGGCACGATTAGTATGTGTATAATTTCACTTGGAGTTAAGTAGTTGATTTATGTATTCACCTGGATATTTCTTATCCGAAATCACGATAGAACCCAGTCTCTTTCAATTAAAAGCTGAAGAATTACTTTCGGTGAAAGATGTTCCGTCACGGGAGAAAATTTCATGGAAACACAAATACAAAAATGCCACTAATTATAACTAGTGAAAACAGCCAATTTTCTTGAGAGTGGGATTCATTATTATTTAACTAGAGCATGCTTATTAAGAAGAGATCATATCGCAGTTCCCCTGGCGTGGGACCATTCGCTGTTTCGAGTCGTCTTCTAGGACGAACACGGACTCGAGTAGGGGGAGACACTGTGAGTGGAATTTCATTGATTTTGAACATTTAGCTCATGTTCATATCGTGTTATAATCGGGTTTTCTCTAGATAAATTGGAAACCACAGAGGACAAGTAAAGAAGTCCACTTTAGCAAGTACACAGGCTCAAGTCGAGGCCCGAGACCAAGCCCAGGCCCAAGCCTAAGCTCAGGCCCAAGCCCAAGCTCAAGCATAAACTCTACCTCTTCACTTTGGTTAGCGGCATTTTGGGACTAAGCTCTAAAACCTTGAATTGAAGCGGAGAAATATTGTGTTCCAACGTGTCAAATAAGAAGGCAGGCTAGAACGCGACACGTGTCCAGTGTGTCCATTACGTCAGGCCAAAATTTCAAATTGAGCGAGGGCATTATTCTTCTCGAAAGAAAACTCTCTTTCCCTTTGAGTCACAACTAAGTCTTAACAGTGCGGCCTTTGCCTCCATGGTCCTTAAATTGCCACGAATCCAAAGGATTTACACCGTTGATGCTGCCCTGTTGGCTTCGCCTCCGCCTTGAAAGGTACGATTAGGGTAATCGTCCGACAGGTTTCCAGAATTTTTAGAATTTTTCCATTTTAATCTTCGTACTTGGTGTGCTAGAGATTTTCGGTTTCGAGTTATATGCTGAACCGAGCTATGATTTGCTGCTTAGAGGCTTTCCATCTTTCTCCAGTATTCAATACTTTCGTAGCATGTATCCGTTCATTGAAGGCGCTCCATCTTTCTCCCAAAACCATTATTTATGATTTGCTGGTTAGAGGTGTGCTTGATTTGGTCTCTAGTGCTTACAACAATTCTCCAGTTTTCTGTAAATTGAAACCAATGGTTGTTAGTAGTTTCCTTTAAATTTTTCTTAATTTGGTTCTAGATGCAAGTCTTTACTTCACTTTACTCTCTCGTCTTGCTGTGGTCGTACTCTCATCGTTTCTATTTTTGTTTGTTGGTTGCCTTAATACCGGAACATGCAATTTGGCAAGACAGTTGATTTATCCCTGTATGTGAATTTCGTCGTCTCATTCATTGACTTTGGTTTTTTTTCCTTGAATAGGGTTTCGGAAAGATAGATCCTGATCAGTGGGAGTTTGCCAATGAAGAATTCATAAGAGGGGAAAAACATATTTTGAATAACATATACTGACGCAAACCAATCCAGAGTCATTAAGGGCAAATTGCTTGATTAACTGAGGAGGAAATCAACAGACTGCGACACGAGAAGAGTTTGTTTTAGTTGGAGCTTCAAAACTAAAGACAAGCTGACTAGTAGGCTTGCATTGTAGCCAATACTTTATCACCAATTGTTTTTCTTTTGGCCAAATTTCTCACCTATTATAATCAGCTGACTAGGACAATGTTGTAGGTGAGCAAGATTAAATCAAGTGCAAAGTTAACCCAAGAGGAATATCTCGAAATCATAGTTTATAAACAAAAGCGCAATGCCTCGAGACATGTACAGCTGACTTCTTTCGGTTGTTCAAGTGCAATTTGCTCAGTTCTATATGTTCTTATTACAAGATTTTCCTCTGTTCATAGCATATATCCGTTCATATTGGAAGTGTTCCTGCTGGAAGCATTCATTTTATTAGCATCTACTCATCTATTTATCATGTTTGTTGATTGTCTTGACTATTGGAAGTGTCCCTTTGTTGATTTGTTATCTTTTTATGCTTATAGAAAAGACACGATAGCATATGTTGTATAAATTAATGGCTAATCTTTGTTATTTGTGTCATCAATGCCAGAGCATTGTTGTATTATCTTATGCCTGGAAAGACTAATTTGTGCTACAAAAAAAACACTTCTAGGATAGTCTTTGCATGCATTTGTCATGCTTTTTCTCTTTTTGACTTGTGTGCTTCACATGTGGCAAAGCACTTCAGGCTATGTGAGCATCCTGAACTGTTGTAGTTTTTTTTTTTTGGTCAAAGGAAAGCATATATTCATAGAGACGTCATTTTACAACCGACCAGAAGGGCGTCAACATATATCAGATTCATCAAAATAAGAGGAGGGAAGATATTCCAATTGTGGGCCAAAGTTGCATCTCGCTGGGCCTTTGCAGCCCAGTCTGCAACTCCATTTGCTTCTTTGGGACACCATCGAATCGTGAGATTAGGGAAAAGCGGCAGCAGTTCAACAGCCTCCGCAAGCAGGGGACGAAGCTCCCATGGCGCAGAACTCCTTCCAGTGATGGCATCCACCACTGATCTACAGTCCGATTCCATCACAACCCTAGCGTGCTATAAGCCCTGTGTTATCAAGTGCTGGATCGCGAAGGAGAGGGCTTGGAACTCCGCTACCAGTGGTGAAGCGACGGGAAAACGTTTGGTGTAGATCTCCGTAAGTCTTCCTTGATGATCTCGAAAAACCGCAGCCATCGCCCCCTCTGTGCTCTCTGGTTGATATGAAGCATCAACGTTACATTTTAATTTACCCATATCAGGTGGTCTCCAGAGCTGGTCAGGGTTCAGATTGAGCGCAGTTTGCCGCGTAGAGGAAGGGGAGGTAGAGGTTATCTGGTGAAGCCTCGTCTCCGTCAAAGCTGTTTCGACTACCTTGGAGGAATTGAGCTGTTGATTGCGGAAGAGGTAGTTGTTCCACATTTTCCAGATGTGCCAGCAGACATTTGCAAGAAGCTCTAAAGAAGGTGAGTTTGCTGTTGATACCAATTTTGCAGCAAGCCAAACATCAAATCGATGGGTGTGCTGATGCTGAATGTCAATATTTATTGCTGGATGAGTCCAAATAGGGCGAGTCCATGGGCATAGTAGTAGTAGATGTTCTACTATTTCTAGATGTTGTTGATTACATAGTTGACAGTAAGGATCTGAAGTAATGCTTCGGCAGAATAGGTTTTCTCGGGATGCTACTGCATTTTGACAAAGTGACTAGAGAAAGGTTCTGACTTTGGGGGCAGTTTTCAAAGACTAGATTTTGCGCCAGAGAGTAGTAGGTATCCGATGATAGGTTGATGTTGTCTGGTTGTTGTGGTGGCTGGATTTGTCTGTTAAAATGCGATAGTTGCTCTTGACTGTGTGTATGCCATCCTTTGTAGCTGGCCAGACCAATTTATCTTCTACATAGAGAGGTCTAACTGGTATGGTCAAAATTTCTTGAACAGTTGGCTCATCTAGAATGCGATGTAGCAGAGTTACATTCCAGGTATTGTGAGTAGCATATATTAGGTCAGCCACTAACTTCAGGTCCTCTCTGTTGGCAGGACCAGTCAAGGTTCCATTTTTTAACCATGATCCTCACGGATATAGATTTTCCTCCCACCGCCTACTGACCATCTAATATATGGTAGGATAGCATCTCGACCTGTAAGAATACTTTGCCAAACCCATGATGGACGACTGCCTTTAGTTGCTGATTTAAATTCTGTGTTGTGAAAATATAGCCCTTTTAAAAGTTGAACCCATAAAGCCTGAGGTTGTTGGAGTAAACGCCATACTTGCTTGCCGAGCATGGCTTTATTAAATTCAATGAGATCCCGAAAGCCTAGCCCGCCTTGATCCTTACTACTTTTAAGTGTATCCCAGTTCTTCCAATGAATGCATGTCCTATGCATATCAGTTTTCCACCAAAACCTTGCAATGTTCTTCTCAATAGTTTTACACAACGATAAGGGCAATCTAAAAACTGACATAGCATATTGCGGAATCGCTTGAATGACAGACTTGATAAGAGTTTCCTTACCTCCCTTTGATATGAGCTTTTCCTTCCATCCTTCAAGTTTTGAGTGAACACGTGCTAGGATCCACGAAAACATGTTCTTTTTGGAGTGACCCCAGTCTGAAGGGATACCCAGATAGTTACCAGCCCGTTGTAACACAGGAATTCTACGTTCGAGAGACATATTTTCCTGCAGACTCATAGGGCAATGCCGACTAAAAATAATCCCTAATTTGTTGCGATTCAATGCTTGGCCCGTGGCTAGACAGTACTGATTTATTATATTAGCCAGGTTTTGACTCTCACGAATGCTGCCATCGAGGAAAAAGATTGCATCGTCAACAAAAAATAAATGGGAAAGGGTAGGACACCACCTATTGAATCTGATACCCTTTAGTTGGCCCATATTAACTGCTTGGCTGATCAATATTGTCAAAACATTCGCCACCAAGATAAAGATATATGGTGAGAGAGGGTCTCCTTGCTTTAGACCACAAGTAGGGAAAATATAAGGAAGTAGCTCCCCATTGAATCTGATACTATAGGATGTAGTTGAGACACATTGTAATATCCATTGTACCCACATATGATGGAAGCCCACCTGAATGAAGTAGTCCCTAAGAAAATCCCATTCAATTCTGTCATATGCCTTCTGCATATCTGTCTTAAGAATCGCATTGAATTTTGTTGTCCGCTGTCGTGTTTTAAATTGATGAAGAACTTCTTGAAAGATTGAGATGTTGTCTTGGATCTGTCAGCCATTGACAAAAGCAGTTTGTTCCATAGATATCAGCTGAGGTAACCAATGTTTGAGGCGGTTGGCTAGCACCTTGGAAATGACTTTGTAGGCAAAATTACAAAGGCTAATCGGTCTATAGTGTTCTATTTTTTCTGGATGAGGGGTCTTGGGAATCAAAACCAGAATAGTGCGATTTAGGATAGGTGGCATCTAGCTTGTTTCGAAGAACTTCTTAACTAGAAGAAACAAATCATCTTTGATTACCTCCTAGTGAGATTGATAGAATATCCCGTTAAAACCATCAGGGCCTGGTGCCTTAGTAGACCTCAGTTGAAAAGTAGCTTGACGAATCCCCTATAGACTCACTTCTTCCAGTAAAGCATTGTTTATTTCTGGAGTAACAACCCTTGGACATTGTTGGAGAATAGGAGTGTAATTGCGAGGACCCATTGTGGTATATATGTTAGAAAAAAATTTACAAGTCATTACCTGTAAAGCAATGGGATCCCTAATCCACTGGTTGTTATGATCTTGGAGCATAGTAATGCGATTTTGTTGCATTCTCTGAAGAGTTGTCGCATGAAAAAATCTGGTGTTTTTATCGCCCCACCTTAACCATTGGATTCTAGATCGCATGGCCTAGAATTGTTCTTCTTGCTGCCAAAGCTGCCTGATTTCCTCCTTTAGCTTTGTAACTTCTGCTCTATTATGATATGCATGTTGCTGATTTGTAATTTGGCGAAGCTGTTGCTGTAAATATGCTATTTTAAGATCACATCTGGAGAATTTTGAGTGACTCCACCTTGTTAGGACTCTAGATGTATGCTATAACTTTGAAATGATGCCTGATCCATTTACCTTGACTGAATTCCATGCTGAGGAAATTAGTTCATTGCCTTCCTTATCTTCATTCCAGAAAACTTCAAAAGTAAAGAATTTCTTCAGGGTCTTGTAGGATGCTGAAGAATTAATGATCAATGGGGTATGGTCAGACCCAATAGCACACAGCATAGAAAATTCAGCAGCAGGAAATAAAAGTCTCCACTCCATCGAACCCATTGCCATGTCCATACATTCCTTTACCAGCTCATTTCCCGTGCGATCGTTCATCCAGGTAAACTTACATCCCTTACTTGGTAACACCATAAGAGAACAATCATTGATAAGTGCCCGAAAAGAGGACATTCGATGTCGATCTGCTGGTTTTTTTTCCAAACTTTTCCCATGGATAAAGAACGTCATTGAAATCCCTAACGCATAACCAAGGGAATGTGTTAGCATAACTAATCTCCCGAAGTTCATTCTAAAAAAGTTGACGAGTATGGTAGACATAGGGAGCATGAATGTAAGTGATACGCATAGTCCAATCATTCTAGAAGTCTTTATAAAGTATGTCTATATAGTCAGGTGTGGAATGAAGCACATCTAAAGTTACCTAATTAGTCCAGAATAGCACCATCCCTCCCGCCAGACCTGTAGGGTCTACAATAAAGGAGTTAGGAAAATAAAGTCGACGCCGAATTCTTCTAACCATTACTTTAGAGTTCTTGGTTTCCGACAAAAAAACTATTGTGGGCTTTTCCTTGGCTGACATGGCCCTTAAAGCTTGAATCGTCAGGGAGTTGCCAAATCCCTGACAGTTCCAGCATATCATCTTCATTTGTGAGGTGGTGGCTGTTGAGGGCCAGCCACCGAAGCCCACGCTCCAATTTCCTCAGCCTTATAAACTGGTGTTTCCATGATATTAGTGTCATCATGATCTTGGATCGTCAAGCTTTTGGACTCATAGGGGTTGTACCTTTTTAACTTCTTGGCCACCCCTAGTTTTGGGGTTAATCTCACATTTTTCAGCTTCTTATACTCCTTTGCTTCCATGGGCTGATGCTGAACACCTTTTAACTTATCTTGTGCAGGAATGACTAGCTGATTATCAGGGACCACTCGCTGGGTGGTATGACTTGTAGCAACAGCCTCAGTCTAGTGCAGAGGATTCACATTTGTCGGTTGAATTAACAGAGGGACATGTGATGGCACAGGATCATTAGTAACTGGATGTGGCAATAAAAGAACTTGGGGAAGTTGTGAGGGAGGAGTTTCAGGTACGTGTTCTTCCTGTTGATCAGTATTTTTTTGTGGCGTATAGAAAGTATGCCAATATGGGCTATGCACCCTAACCTCAGCCCGAAGCTAGTTGCCATAGGCCATGTTACCTTTACTTTCTAATAATACTTCATCAAAAGGTATATCCAAACAATATGTCGCATAATGACCCAACTTTCCACACGAGTAGCAGAAATGCAATAGTCGTTCATACCGAAAATCGAGCCATAGATGCTTACCCTCAAGTCGAATTAATTTCCCTGTCTTAAGAGAATCCTGCAAATTTAGTTCCACTCTGGCTCTCGCAGGTCTGGATGAGTTCCCATCTTTTGTATCAATTCTGATTTACAATACACGACTTAACTGTTGCACTGCCCTGCGGATCATGGATTCCGTACACCATTCTAAAGGGAAACCAACCACGGGAACCCAGAATGCACATGTGGGAGATTATGATCCATGGTTTGTGCTTCCCTTCTCTTTTTTTTCCTTGAGTCTGGAATTTAAATACAAGATTGGAGCTTGCTTAAAGGTTGATGAACTTTGATCAATGTAACCTTGCAGAGTGTCCTTTTGGATTCTCTTAAATCTTATGCTATCATCACTTTTTTGCAGAATATTCGTCATAATCGATGATGCCAACCCCTCCAATCAACAACGTTACATCCATGTTTTGCTATTATGGCTTAAAATATCCTCTATAAATGGTAAGGTCGAAGGACAATCGAGAAAGAAGATGCTACGGTTGCCTAAGATACAACCACAACAATAGAGGAGAAGCTTGGAAGAAGTATAGCTCAAGTGCCAAAACTTAGCACAAGAGAACTTAAGTGCCAAAAGTTAGGAACGTGACACATAAGTGTAATTTTTTTTAAAAAGTAGGATACTTAAGTGTCACATTTAACAAATCCTGCCGGAAATCCTATGTGGTAATTTTTTATTATTTTTGCTTGTCTACATGGCCGCTAGAGAGCTGATTTAGCAAAGAAACGCAAAAATAATATTGTTTTGGCTCGGATTTGAATTTTAATATAAAAATTAATTAAATTAAATTATAAAAAATTTAAAATTATTATAAAAAAAGAGGGAGGAGCACATGGCTGAGGGTTGAGCCCTCACCATCGCCATTGCTGCCTTTGCTACCTTCCTTCCGTTGTTGGGAAGGGCCGGCAACGATGGAGGGAGGGTTGGCCGAGGTCATCGGACCTTGGTCAGGGGTTGGCGACCCTAGCCGACTGGCGATGAGGGCCCACAAGCCTCGCTGGCCTAGCGAAGGGTTGATGCCCACTTGGGGGTCGCCCCATCTAGCGATGACCCTTGGCCGGGCCGGGCGAGGGCCACAACCCTTGTGGATCTAGGGGAGGGCCGTGACCCTCGCCCCAAATTTGGTGCTTGGGCTCGTGGGCCCTTCGTTGCTGGTCGGCCCGGCTCGCTGAGCCCTCCTCCCCCACCGTTGCTAGCCCTTCCCAGCACCGGTGGGGAGGCGGCGGCAACAAGGGCTCAGCTCTTAGTCGCGTGCTTCCTCCCTCCTTTTTTTTTAATTTTTTAAAAATAAATTTTTTTAAATTTAATTTAATTAATTTTTATATTAATTATTTACCATATCAACAGCAAACGACGTTGTTTTTGCATTTGTCTAGCCACATCAGCGTGCAAAACGACGTCGTTTTGCATTTGCATTGTCGGAGAATCGTCATGTCAGTATTTTGGCCGGATTTTCTTGCAATTAGCACAATTCATTTTGCTCCGATTTTGACATTTAAATGTTACTTTCCCAACTTTTGACATTCTAGATATCCGGTACTTGAATTTGATATGTTGAGCTATTTGTCCTAAGGTTGATTTCTTTAGTTTCATGGTGAACCGTGCAGAAGATATATGCTCTAACTGTTAACGCTTGGAGCTGGAATTCATAGCAATTTGTTGAAATATGTCAATATCAGATGAGAATCCCTTTATACGGTTATAGCTGAAGTGAATACATACGGGGCCTGTTTACTTATCAAGCAGAACCAAATTTTCAATGATTTAGGGATCAGTAAATTCAACGTGGGGATTAAAAGCATATCTATTTCTATGGGTCTAACGCTGTATAAGAACTACTTGTTTCCTTTTGACTGAAAATAGTAGGGGGAGAACTCTACCACGATTGGGGAATCAATCAATATGACAACATGGACAGTCAACGATGGACGGCTCAGTCCTCCGCACTTTCCTCCTAGAATAGAAGGTACAGATTTTGCCTTGGCATTTGGCAATAGCTCAGCTCCTCTATTCAGCCTGTTATTGAAACCACAGCCCACTACAGATTGGTTATGTTGAATTACGCTCCTTATTCTTCCTTTTCCTTGGGAATCAGAAACATTAGATTTGAATGGGGCTTAGCATAGGACTGTAATGACACCGTTAAAGAGCTGACAATTATTTTGCTTTGATCACTGACGAAAGATTGTTGCATTCAGAGCCACGACATTATTCTCGCTGGCACAAATTCAGTGGACAGCTAATGAGTTTGAGTCATTTACGATATGGTATCTGGTCATATATAAACCCGAACTAACAACAAAATTCATGGTGACAACTGAGCTTTGATATTCTGTATCTACAAATTGCCCTTCTTCAAGTGTGCTATTGCATTTTGTGTCGCAAACATTACAAATTATTTGGGAGGTTTATAATATTGATAAGCCGTATAGAAAGTCTGAGCCGTGGCAAGCAGCAGAAGCAACACAGCTGCAGCAGCCGACATGAAGGACCATGGAGTGTTGAAGTATGTGTGCATAAACCCAGCCCATCGAACATGCCAATAATTCTGATAAATCTCATTCACTTCCTCAAAGACCTTGGACAAATAGCACCTGTGGATATCAAACGCCACATCTTTCCCGACATTATTGAAGAAACGGGCAACTTCCTTGTCCGTCCCAAAATAATTCTCGATGATCTTGTGGTCGCCCAGGAACCCAGCATCAGCAGGCGTATTGATGAGACACCCCATAAGGTTAGCATAGGTTGTGAAGTACTTGGAGGAATGGCAATAGCACTGCTCAAAAGCAACAAAATTGAGGAACAAAGAGCTCCAGAAATCGTCAATTGTCAAGACTGGAATCTCGAGGACGCCATTTCTGAATTTGACGTCCAAGATGCCGTGAGTCTTCCTTGGCTTGAACTTGACTCCAGCTTGATCGAGCTTCTTCGCACTTTGAATCGGGTGAAGGAATCTGCTTCGCCCCCTTACTTCCTCCTTGCAATCAGGGATATAGCTCAAACGGAACAAATCAAGCAAATGCTTGCCTTCTTTATTGTAGTAATTCTCCAACACATTCACCGGTCTCTGCACCATGTAGTTGAAGAACCCCAGGGCAAGCTTGGCCAAGGAGGGGCCATCATTTCCGGATCCAACAGACAGATCAAATAACTTCCGCAACACAAAGTAAGGAATTTGGTTCTCGAGCCGGAGGAGATCCCTCATTAAGGAAGGCAAAATCCAAGCCATGGTAAATAAAGGGTCGTGTTGATCAGGTGGGTCTATCCTTGCGACTTTGCAGAACAGCTCGATGATGAAGCAGCCATCGAGCACCATCATCTCGATAAGGTCCGGGCTACTGAATTTCAAGGTCTCTGAATAGCTCTTCCGGATCTCCTCCTCCATCGGAGCTACTGCCTCGAAGAAGTCCTTGAGCACAACTCTCTTGCTCTGTGCCCGCAATAGGAGATCGCCTAGGTAGCGCCATTTGTGCTCCTGGATCATCTGGAAGCGCTCCCCATGGTGGAAGGGACCGATGGAGACGATATGAGGCCGGTACGCCTTTTCATTGATCTCCGATAGGCTCTGAGGGACTCGGAAGATGCAGCAAGAATCTATTCCTGCCCCCGTGTTCAAGAGCCTTGGCAATTCCTGCATTTTCCCTTCCACTTTCAATAAAAAATTCGTGTCGATATGGACGACATGGTGAACGGAGCTTCCGTTCTCTGCGGTGTGGTCGCCACAGGCGTTTGATTCTCCGGACATCTGTGCTTAATTGCCAAAAACTAAACGCTGCTCTGGGATAGATCCAGAGCAAAAAAGTTCTATCTTTCAGAGGAGGAAGCTATGGCTTCTCTTTTGTTCCCACCCATGAAAGAAAGGACAAATGCCACACGGAAGAGACGATACACCGGCTTCCCGGAAATTATCATAAAAAAAGACTCGATCCTTTGTCTTTTTCTTGGGCAGTTGATTAGGGAGACGAAGACTTAGGTTGCTAGACTCGATCAAGAGCGCGATGCGCTTGTTTTCTTGGTTAGCGGTGAGCGAGCGATCTTAATCGAGCAGTGAATGGGGCCAACATGTTTGTTGGTAAGGCATTGCTGGATTCCTCGCAGCTTCTTTTTCGCAGGTCACAGCTCGGACAGGTTGCTGAAAATTATTTGCACGTGGACTTGCTTTACCGAGTCAGCTTTTTGAATCTCCCTTTCTTTTCCTTACAAATTCGCACGAAGTCGCCTAGTGCGTGACGTGGGTCATCATTACCTCGAGCCCCTTTCAATGAACATTCCGCTGAACATCAGCCTGATTACTACACACGAGGGTCAGATGTTGTGACGGCAGATCTTGATGGCCGCGAATCATGTCATCAGAAAATGACCGCCGCGATTTTAAGATTAAGCATTGTTTCCTGGAGCGAACCAGGCCATCCATCGCGAATTGCATCGTAATGAACTCGATTCGTCTTAGTGCATGGAGTTTCGACGAGGTTGTACTGGTGTTGCGGAGATGCGTGGGTTACTAGGAAGGAGAATTTAAGAGATGCAAAATGGGGATTGATTAGTCCATTTCGAATTAGGCGTATTACCCTAGTTTTTTGTCATTTCTCTTTTTCATTTGTTTTTTCGTTGGGTCAAAGTCTTTGTCCAGGTCATGACTTAAATTTGGCATCTCGTATAGTAACCTTGTTAATAATATAAAGTTATTTCTGAAAGTACTGGTACAGCTACCAGTCAAACGACACTCGTTCAAGGAGAACCAGCAGACCTGCAGAATCGTGGGACCGGTTCATCTGGTCGCAATTTGAACTTTCGATTGCATAACACCCAACAGAGTCCGCAAGATTTGCAGCTCAAATTTCATTTGCAAGATGCAACACAAACTTCATCTGTTGGATCAATGGAAAGTAGTGACTCCGCTGGGGGCAAGAAATAGCTTAACAATGAGCAGGACTCGCCACTCGAAAGACTTGACAGCATCTACTCCCAAAACCAGCTTTTCCTTTCCTTGCAGATGGTTCCCCCCACCCCCCCCCCCCCCCCCCCCCCTCCTCCTCCTCCTCCTCCTCTCACACCTTCTCTGAACTTGATTATCACCAAGTGCTTGAAATCTCCCATGACCATTCAAATTGTGATTGCAATTTGTCTCTGAAGCACGAATTCATACACCTATTTCAGGTATAATCACATTAGCTTTTGACTCTCCTATTTGTCCCCTGTCAGAGTCTTACCATTTCATTACCCTTTTGTTGGTCATTGCTAGGCACAAGTTTCTCCATTTTCGGGAAGCATCTTGGGTATCCTCTTCTTCATTTTCCTTTCCAATTACATGACATATTAATGATTGTTGACTTGTAGATGTAGAAGCCACTTACTAAATCTGTTTGACCTTGGTGGCAACTGCCAATGTAAAAAGTTGCTCTGCTGTTGTGAAGAGAATCTATAGATTAACGTGTTGGAATGTAAGATTATAGAAATCCCAGTGAGCAATTTCTAGTTCAAGCACAAAGTACAATGTTTGATTTCTTCACTATTGGAACCTTGTGCGTCTTTTTCCTTCTATACCTAGTTGAATGCCAATTGTTATGCTTTCTTCATGTCCTTCCCTGTAATGTGCTTTCTGCTGTGAATGGATCTTGCATCATCACTTATAAATAGGAATCTTATTTAGAGGTACACTCTCATGAGTTATGTGAATTTGATATGTCAAGCGATTCGTCCCGAGGGTGAATTCTATAGTTTCTAGTGAACTTCGTAGAAGATATATGCTCTAACTATTAATGCTTTGAGCCGGGATTCATAGTAACTCGTTGAGATATGTCAACATCATATGGGAATCCCTTTATATGGTTATAGGTGAAGTGACTACATGTCGGAGTCTATTTAGTTATTAGGCAGAACCAAATTTTCAATGATTTAGGGATCAGTAATTTCAATGCAGGTAGTACAAGCATGTCTGTCTCCATGGGTCTAACGCTGTATAAGAACTACTTTACAGTAGGGGGAGAACTCTACCACAATTGGGAAATCATTCAAGATGACAACCTGGACAGTCAACGATGGACGGCTCTGTCCTTCGCACTTTCCTCCTTCTAGAAGAGAAGGTAAAGATTTTACCTCGGCTTTTGGCAATAGCTGAGCTCGCTTTATTCAGCCTGTTGATGAAACCACAGCCCACTACAGATTGGTTATGTTGAATTTCGCTCTCTTATTCTTCCTTGTTCTTCTGCCCACTACAGATTGGTTATGTTTAATTTTAAGTTTTTTTTTAATTTTAAGTTTTTTTATTTTTTTTAAATTTTAAGTTTTTTAATTTTAATTTTTTAAGTTTTTTATTTTTAAAGTTTTTTTAATTTTAAGTTTTTTATTTTTTAGAATATTTTAAATCAAATTAAGTTTAAATTAAATTTAATTAAATTTTATATTAATTATCTATACATCAGACACAAAACGACGTCATTTTTGTATTTTCGACCACACCCCAATTGTAGGTGTGCAAAATGGACGCCGGATTTTTGCACCAAACTTCGCCGAAAAATTATCACGTAAGTCATTTTTTGGCGGATTTTAGCGGAGTTTAAGTGTTCCACTTTATTAGAAACTATCTTAAGTGTACATTTCGAAGTTATAGCGGTGTCCTTAAAAGTCTTAGAGTTATGGCCCGACTTCAGGTGTCCCAAACTCCCAATAATTCTGACAAATCTCATTCACTTCCTCAAAGACCTTGGACAAATAGGTCCTGTGGATATCAAACGCCACTTCTTTCC